>JBCNJP010000019.1:31151000-31330159 GCA_039602395.1 Deinandra increscens subsp. villosa | reverse complement strand
TGCCCCTTTTCTCATTTTCTCATTTTGGGGTTGCAACATGTATCCTATTTCAAAGTGTTGTCTTTCAAGTTTATCATTTACCATGCGTATGTGATCTATGTGTGAATTATGTATTATGTAACTTTTAGCATGATTTGTCAATATGTGATTTTCAAAGGATTTCATGTTTATCAAAGGTTTTCATGCGTATCATTGGGTGTCAAGTATGTCATGGTTGTCATGTCTGTCATGTCTTTCATTGGGCATAAACATTAACGTAAGGCCTGGGGTAACAAAGGTAGATCTATCGGTTGACAACCCACTCAACTTGACCGGTTTGGCGTTGGGTGTTTGGAGCCTATTTCATTATTTCATATAGTCTAACCGGCGAGGTTAGGGAATCTATCATATGTCATTGAGGTTTGTTTATGCCTATTCTTTCATGTTGTCATTTATTACCAACAATTTTGGTTATGCCTAGTCTTTCATGCTGTCAATATCTTCTAGCATGTTATATTTCACTTATTCTATCATATGACACGTAACGTATGTTTTTCAAATATATGTTATGTATCAAACTCGTGGTTACTCACCAACTATTTATAGTTGACCCCCTTTATTTTATACATGTTGCAGGCTATGATGTTGATGTTTCAAGATGCTATCACATAGGGCTTTTGGACCTAGTTTAATAAATAAATTGTATTTGTTATTAATATGTGATGTATTGTTTTATTTTTCAATGCTATTAATAAAATTTATTATTTAACTATTGTCACTAAATTAGTTGTCATGAGCTTATGGGCAATCTAATCATGCCCCGACGTTTCCGCCGTCGGTTGGGGTGTGACATAGACACTGCTATGTGTGACGCCCACTCCCAGTCTTGGCTCCAGGAGGGATCACGTGTCGGATTTACTCATGAACACATGGTACAACAGAGATAACTAAGCAGCGGAAATTAAAAACTTTTCATTTATATATAACAAGTTACAACAGTAAGGAAGATAACAACATAATCTAATAACTAGATCTTATCTATAACTATGCCAGTCTACTACCGAGTCTTTCCTGATAGCTTGCCCATCTAATCTGCCCTTGCTAGAGCCATTCCCTTGCTACTTTAAACATCACCGATACCTGACATACATGCTTTTAAAGGTCAGCTTACGCTGGTGAGTTCTAAGTATTTAAAACTTTTACCTTTACCTTGAAAGGCTACTTTAAACATTTGGGCTTAACGACCCCTTTCTTCATAAACATTTAATAGGTATAAAACATGACAGAATTATACCAAAACATTTAAACATTTAGTATTAAAAATCATTTAATACTCTACAACATACCTCAAACATTTGGGCCTACCGGCCCCTTCTTTATAAACACTAAACAGGTATAAAGCATAACAGGATTATACCAAAACGTTTAACTCATCAGTATTAAAAATCATTTAATACTCTAAAATACCTTGGGCCTCCGGGACCCATCCTCTGTGCAAATAATCATTACGTATAATAAAGTCATACGAAACATTATAAGCAAAACCTCTTTTTACTAAGCATTGTCTATCCTCTGGGACTACTTTAGCCCCTTTCGGTTGGCCGTCGCCTCCCGACCTCTTGAGTAACCGTCGTTACTCCAGTGGCTTTATTTCCACTGCTTGGATTGTACAACCCCCCTCTTACCAGACAATCTGTGCTTAGATTAAAACTTCTTTAAAATAACCCCAAGGGTCATTTCCTTTATCCTCAAAACTCATTTTCCTCTTTTTAAACTTTACTTTAAAAGTTTAACTTCTTTATTACCCGTTTATTATAACCTTCTCGAAAATAGTTTATAACAGGTAATAACATTTTAAAACAGTTTACAGGCATTAAAACATTCCACGTATGTGTATTAACACAAAAACACGTAAAAGCATTTAACTCAAATACTTTTCAAGTAAACAGTTGAATATATATCATTGCATGTATATCAGCCCGAAAACATTAAAACATTTAAAACATTTAAAAGTGGGCTCATAGAACTCACCTTATTCTCTTAAGCAGTTAATTCAGAGAAAACCTCCGCTATGCCTTCCAATTAAACCTAATCGCGTATTGTACGGCGTTAACGCAAGGTTTAATATAATAAACATTTACTATGTTTATTTTAATTCTTTATTAACTTAATAATACTTAGTTATTAAGTTTATTTCTTTTTAAAGGTCAAATGACCAAAATGCCCTTTAGGCAGTTATCCTTTTCTTTTAACGATAATACGAAGACACGCATTCCTATAAGTAAACGCTCACTCCGGGATCGCCCAGTGAGGGATGCCATTTCCCAGTTGGGATTTATGCGACACCCTCGCTATGCCAGAAACCCCAGTGTACAGGCGTCTACCCTTCCGGTCCGCGCGAACTTCTAATTATCCGATTAACTCGGTATTTTAAATACTTTATCATTTATCCATTTTAACTTTATATATACTTATTATATATATAAACATAGTTCCATGTCAAAAATCAAGCCTCCATACCTTTCGGATTATTTTATATTAAATAATCATATTTGGAAACCCTAATTTCCCGTTATTCTCATTTCTTTATCAAAACTCATTTTCATTCAAAACTGACTTAGGGTATTATCCGTTATAACGTTTTATAACATGCTTTAAAATTTCAAAGCTTAGTTCATTGCCGATTACTCGGGTTTGACAGAAGAGTGTCTAGAAAACCCTAATTTCAACATTAATACTTTAAATATATTCTTCAATATATATATTAACATTCTTTAATCCGATAATCACTTTATAATTATCGTTATCTTTTACATTAAATATATACCTTTATATATATTTAGTATTCAAATATATTCTTTTAATCAATTTTAAAAATTGATTAATAATTATATATATATTTATTCGTTTTTAAATATATATTTATATCATTTATCTCGTTCTATTACGATTTCATATAAACTTTAACTTAACAATAATATTTGTATTAATAACAAATATATATAACGGGATTACCTCTTGACGGGTCGTGAAATGAGTCCAAAATAACCGAATAATAACGGTGTCCGATTTGGACAAATAAATAGTCCTTCCCGACTAGTTTCTCGCCACGAGCATTTCCTCGTTGTCGGTTTGTCGTTTGGACCTCGTTACGCCACCGAAATGTCGATCGAAAGTGTAAATGGGTTAACTCGACGTCCCTAGTTTACGCCCCGTTTGCCGCCACCGTGGACCACCTGCGACGACCGTCGACCACCGCAACCATTCTCCACCATCCCGGCAGTCGATCGGTGTTACCGCCATGCTCCATCATCAACCGCTTGCCACCGAAACATAGACCGAAAGAGGGGACGTTAGTGTCGTTTTTACCGGGTTTTAATCCCGTTTCGTCTTGTAACCACCACCTTTGTCGTCCACCATCTTCAACCGGCTGCCACTATCAACCACCGCCAACTGCCGCCACCCTCACTGCTGTTCCGGAGGTTCGTCGCCATCACCGCCATTACCCGTTGTCAAACATACGACACCGAATAGTAACCGAACATCATCATAAAACTAGATCGAATTCGCCGGAGTTCATCGAAAGAAGAAGGAGTTGCTGGGTTTCTTTGACGGATAATTAAGGTCGCCGGAAAAACGAGAGGGAGAGGCTAGTGTTGCTTGCCGCCGTGGGTTGCCGGAGAAGGAGGCTGCTAGGTCGCTGGCTTCGAGTGAAGACTGTCGGGTTCTACTGCTGTCGAGATTCGGTGTTGCAGGTTCAAACCGACGAGGTTAGAGGCTGCTGGGTTCACCGGCGTCGGGTGCGTGGTGGCGTCGGTTGCTGCTGCTGCTGTGTCGCCGGAGAGACCAGGCGGAGCTGCCGGGTTTTTTTTTATCGTCGTGGCCAGGGACCAAGGGAGGAGGACCTGCTGGGTTCGTCGGAGAAGAGAGGGAGCAGGGCTCGCTGTGAATTCGAACGGAGGGAGCAGCCGGAGCTGCTGGACCGCCGGTGGAGTCGCCGGCAATTCGAGAGAGGGACGGGGGAGGGGAGCTACGGCTCTTTCTCTCTCTCTCATTCTTTAATTTCTTTCTCTCTCTCTCTATTTCTTTTCTTCTTGTTGTGTTCCGAATTGATATTTCAATTTTGTGTGTGTTTGTTTGAAATGCATATGTATGTATTTATACACAATTTTTGTTGGACAGAATTCTTACACGCAAACATGCTGAGAATGAAGTTTAAGAGCTGATTCAGTAGGAAGGAATGATTCTCATATACACGTAGGTAGATGAGAAGGATACTGAGGAGTAAGGAACAAGCAATTCTTTTATTAGGGTATACTATAATTAAGTAGGTATTATACCCGTATTTTAAACCCGTAAAATAATAAAATATTTTATAAACGGGTTATAAAAATTCCCGAACACCTAAAATATTACGGGAGTATAATAAATATAATTAATATATTTATTCTTTAGTTAAATGTCAATCGGTGATCGCTCAATTAATTACACGGTAGAATCGTGTGTTCAGTGAGCGTTGCGATCACGACCGTTTCATAAACCGAATACATCTTTTCGACTGAAATTCTTCATTATTATTATAATAATTATTTATGCTTTGCCGAGGTGTTATAATCATCTCGAACGATCAACCGAATTGATTTCGGTTATTATCGCGTAACAACACCGGTTACCGATTCCGTCGTTTTTCGTGCCGAAGGTTGCAATTATATTTTATAACGATTATAAATCAAGTATTAAGCATTACCTGATATTCTAACTTCGCCTAGATGTTATTTTAGTGACGTTCGTACTTAAATACAGTTTATAATAAACTGGGCCTAAATCACTAATTTGCGTCTTCCTGCTTTGTTATAACTCAGATTTGAGATCCGTCTGCGCCCACGATCTTTATTTTTCGTTATCTATCATATTCTATAAATTCGTCCCTTGACGTTTCCTCGAATGTCGTGTCGAATATTCGTACGCGAATCGTGGCGTTTATCTATTATACGTATATATATATTATATCATATATTTCAGCTACTTATAAATATAGCACACGTATATAGTTTAAGTCATAAAATTTTGGGGTGTTACAACTCTACCCCCCTTAATAAGGTTTCGTCCTCGAAACCTGCTCAAACTGTGATTTAACTCACAATGAGTTCTTTACCTTTTCACCTTTCTTTCCTTTCCCGGATTAATCCGGAAACTTTTCTATGCATCTAATGCATCCATCTCATATGAACCATCTGGTCCCTGGGCTACGATTTTAACATGTAACATACTTTCTATGACAATCTATCATTTATCTCTATTACCTATAAGGTAATACTTTAACTATTCTATTCACAAAATCATGTTCACAATGTGAACCGCATTTCTATAACTGTTGCTAGTACTTTTAGGAATGAATCCCTAATGAACAGTCTAGCTAATGATTTAGGAGAATATGTTTCTCAAAATAAAGGAACTCTTCCTTTTATCAATCATATACTATCTAGGTGGTGTCATAACTCTTTAGCTTGATTATGAACTTCACCGGAATATGCTTCGAATTTCCTAAAGTTGAAATTTATCGCGAAGCTTCCGTCATTCTGTTTTAACTTTCTGCGTACGTTAAACATTTATCCGCATGCTAAAAGATTTGAACTTCTCTTCTGGACATCAACAGTCCCTCAGTTACTTATTAGTAAGTGATATGTATTCATGAATACTACTTATTTGTTTTCCACAGTGGCCCGTAATATCTACCTACACGAGACTAATTCTAGTGCCACTTCTGGCTACACCTTAGGTGTATATATATAGGATGTACCAGCGGCGTATCCACCACACCCTGGATACAACTAGAGGCGTACTATTACTAGTCTGGTGTAAGGCGATATTACTATTCTAACCACAACAAAATCAATATATTTCATGACTATCTATTACTTACTTAAATAACTAATTTGGACATTCTGCGTACAACCTCATTTGTTGTTTGCATCTCTTGAGTGTAAACACTACTGCTGCATTCCCCTCTTCACTAGGCCTAATCGGTAATGATTTACCAATGCCTAAGTTAAATCCGTTTGTTACTTCCTTCCAATGCTTCATGCATTCTTCATTATCCCTAAGAACTTTAGAACGTCATTTGTCAGCGAGATTTCTGGAACTGAAGGAGCGTTCGTCATTCCAATCAACACTACTAATCACTTGTAATGATTATTCTGTTTCCGCATAAGCCATTGTCTTTATAGGCTCACTTGTAATCCTTTAGCTGGCGCTAATCTGATCTCAAATCATCTTCGGGGAATCGTCTTGCTCCTCGTAGCTGGTTGAATAGTTTGTTGATCCTTGGCAAAGGATGTCTGTTTTTCACTGACAGTTTCTTCTTGCAGTCTATGCATATCCTTGGCTTCCATCCTTTGTCTTGCAATTGCTGGAGTATCCTAAGGCGATATATTTGGTCTAAAGAAATCTTCTGGCTTCTGTTGGAGATAACTGGTACGGTGTTTCTACTTCTGGCGTTGTTGCTTCTAATGCTGTTGCTGCTGGCGTTGTTGCTTCTAGCGTTGCTCTTGACGTTGCTTTTGGTGTTGCTGCTTCTGGCGTTGCTTCTGATGTTACTCCTGACGTTGCTTTCAGTGTCGAGTTGATTATGGAACCCCATTTCTTGATCTGACGAGTTGTTCATTGGATCCACTGGTACGTTCTTTGGCTTCTTGGTTTTGCCTCTGAGTCAATGGCATACATCGAGTATGACTTACCTCTTGACTCGTGTACTTCCATGTTTTGTAATCCTTACTGCCAAGCCATCACGATCCTTGCATATGAAGTTGAGTCTTCCTCCGGTTACAGATGAGTTACGCGTAGCATCTCGCGAGTCAATTCATTCATTGTCTAAATTTATCCATCGTTATCTCCAGCTTTGACATTGATCTTAAGAAGAACATTTGTCAAATACTGATCATTTACTTGCATCGGTGCAATACACTGTGTGACAATTCCTAATATCGAATTGTCAGGCTCGTCCGTGTATCAACATTTGGCTTGAGGTCATTTATCTTGACGTCTTTGCATTTTTCCTAAGGAATACGTAATCCTAAGCTGTCTAAGGTAGCTTGACTACGGGATTCCTTGACAATGCTTCTCCTATCTTCTTCGAGTAGTTCGCCCAATCGTCATGTGCTTTCATCCTGCCATTTGTTGAAGAAACAGCATCCCTTAGGACGTAAGTTCTTCTTGGTCTACTCTAGACCTCCATATTCCTAAGCTCGTGGATTCTCGATCCAGCTTGTGGTGACCTTCATCATCTTTCTTTGAGCCATTCAACTGCTAGTTTCTGCTTCGAGCCTTCCGGCCAATCACTTATAGTGATGGTCTTCTTGAAGGTAGCAACGTAGCTTGGAACGTCGTTTCCACTATTCTCGTCATAGCAATTCTCATTTCTACTTTACCGTGACAACGTCTATCACGTTTACGATTTCCTTGCTTAGGGTGACATCCTAGGCTTGTCTACACCTCTTTTCATCTTCAACGGTTCCTGAGTTCTTCAATGTAATTCCTATGATGACGTTTCTCGCACATCTGGCATATCGGCCTTCTTTGTTCAGAAGCTCCCTTGGCCTTCTTGTGGAATCTACCGTCATTGTCTTCAAGACCTTCTTCATCCTCGTACCATTTTCGTTTGCCTTTCATTAAGAATCTATTTCTACGAAAAGCTTCCTTGGGACCAGCTCTACAAGCAGTCGCTTTATTGGGCATTCTTTTTGTCAAAGCTTCCGGAAATAAATCGATAGCAACGTAACCTTCGATGCTTCTGCCATATTTCTAACATAACGACTTTCATTTCTTTGCTGAAGGTACTCATCTTTACTGACATCAGATTTCGTATCGGATGTCCTATTCGCATTCCTATCATGACTATGATTTCTAATCTTACGATCAAAATAGTCTGACACTTTGGAATTCATGTGACGTGAAGTCTCCAAATTTTGAATTCATGATAATTATATACGTGCACTTATATAATTATGATGCGTTCAAAACCCAGTTATTCTCATCACAGTCATCCCTGGTGTTTGTACTATTCCTTTTATTCTTTACCGGAAATTTTAAAACCGGTCCTTTAAAACTACCTTTCTCTAGGCATTCTTTACAAGTTATTGACCACGTATCTCACTGTCAATCTACCCCGCACTAGGCCACACAACAGTTAGAACCTATGATATGTTCATTTGGGTAAAATACCAAATTTGCAGTAGCTAATTGCAATCGGGTATTCTCCGCACTTGCATACCTTAAGTCCTAGCTCCTATGTTCCTCGTGCAACATTTTCCCTATGGGCATGACTATCCTGACTGGCATTTACATTCCCTATCTTACCTTACTTTGTTTACCAAGAGTCCTAGTTTAAGTCTAGATACCGTGCTAGTATCTAAATCTCTTAAACCAAGGCTCTGATACCAACTTGTGACGCCCACTCCCAGTCTTGGCTCCAGGAGGGATCACGTGTCGGATTTACTCATGAACACATGGTACAACAGAGATAACTAAGCAGCGGAAATTAAAAACTTTTCATTTATATATAACAAGTTACAACAGTAAGGAAGATAACAACATAATCTAATAACTAGATCTTATCTATAACTATGCCAGTCTACTACCGAGTCTTTCCTGATAGCTTGCCCATCTAATCTGCCCTTGCTAGAGCCCTTCCCTTGCTACTTTAAACATCACCGATACCTGACATACATGCTTTTAAAGGTCAGCTTACGCTGGTGAGTTCTAAGTATTTAAAACTTTTACATTTACCTTGAAAGGCTACTTTAAACATTTGGGCTTAACGACCCCTTTCTTCATAAACATTTAATAGGTATAAAACATGACAGAATTATACCAAAACATTTAAACATTTAGTATTAAAAATCATTTAATACTCTACAACATACCTCAAACATTTGGGCCTACCGGCCCCTTCTTTATAAACACTAAACAGGTATAAAGCATAACAGGATTATACCAAAACGTTTAACTCATCAGTATTAAAAATCATTTAATACTCTAAAATACCTTGGGCCTCCGGGACCCATCCTCTGTGCAAATAATCATTACGTATAATAAAGTCATACGAAACATTATAAGCAAAACCTCTTTTTACTAAGCATTGTCTATCCTCTGGGACTACTTTAGCCCCTTTCGGTTGGCCGTCGCCTCCCGACCTCTTGAGTAACCGTCGTTACTCCAGTGGCTTTATTTCCACTGCTTGGATTGTACAACCCCCCTCTTACCAGACAATCTGTGCTTAGATTAAAACTTCTTTAAAATAACCCCAAGGGTCATTTCCTTTATCCTCAAAACTCATTTTCCTCTTTTTAAACTTTACTTTAAAAGTTTAACTTCTTTATTACCCGTTTATTATAACCTTCTCGAAAATAGTTTATAACAGGTAATAACATTTTAAAACAGTTTACAGGCATTAAAACATTCCACGTATGTGTATTAACACAAAAACACGTAAAAGCATTTAACTCAAATACTTTTCAAGTAAACAGTTGAATATATATCATTGCATGTATATCAGCCCGAAAACATTAAAACATTTAAAACATTTAAAAGTGGGCTCATAGAACTCACCTTATTCTCTTAAGCAGTTAATTCAGAGAAAACCTCCGCTATGCCTTCCAATTAAACCTAATCGCGTATTGTACGGCGTTAACGCAAGGTTTAATATAATAAACATTTACTATGTTTATTTTAATTCTTTATTAACTTAATAATACTTAGTTATTAAGTTTATTTCTTTTTAAAGGTCAAATGACCAAAATGCCCTTTAGGCAGTTATCCTTTTCTTTTAACGATAATACGAAGACACGCATTCCTATAAGTAAACGCTCACTCCGGGATCGCCCAGTGAGGGATGCCATTTCCCAGTTGGGATTTATGCGACACCCTCGCTATGCCAGAAACCCCAGTGTACAGGCGTCTACCCTTCCGGTCCGCGCGAACTTCTAATTATCCGATTAACTCGGTATTTTAAATACTTTATCATTTATCCATTTTAACTTTATATATACTTATTATATATATAAACATAGTTCCATGTCAAAAATCAAGCCTCCATACCTTTCGGATTATTTTATATTAAATAATCATATTTGGAAACCCTAATTTCCCGTTATTCTCATTTCTTTATCAAAACTCATTTTCATTCAAAACTGACTTAGGGTATTATCCGTTATAACGTTTTATAACATGCTTTAAAATTTCAAAGCTTAGTTCATTGCCGATTACTCGGGTTTGACAGAAGAGTGTCTAGAAAACCCTAATTTCAACATTAATACTTTAAATATATTCTTCAATATATATATTAACATTCTTTAATCCGATAATCACTTTATAATTATCGTTATCTTTTACATTAAATATATACCTTTATATATATTTAGTATTCAAATATATTCTTTTAATCAATTTTAAAAATTGATTAATAATTATATATATATTTATTCGTTTTTAAATATATATTTATATCATTTATCTCGTTCTATTACGATTTCATATAAACTTTAACTTAACAATAATATTTGTATTAATAACAAATATATATAACGGGATTACCTCTTGACGGGTCGTGAAATGAGTCCAAAATAACCGAATAATAACGGTGTCCGATTTGGACAAATAAATAGTCCTTCCCGACTAGTTTCTCGCCACGAGCATTTCCTCGTTGTCGGTTTGTCGTTTGGACCTCGTTACGCCACCGAAATGTCGATCGAAAGTGTAAATGGGTTAACTCGACGTCCCTAGTTTACGCCCCGTTTGCCGCCACCGTGGACCACCTGCGACGACCGTCGACCACCGCAACCATTCTCCACCATCCCGGCAGTCGATCGGTGTTACCGCCATGCTCCATCATCAACCGCTTGCCACCGAAACATAGACCGAAAGAGGGGACGTTAGTGTCGTTTTTACCGGGTTTTAATCCCGTTTCGTCTTGTAACCACCACCTTTGTCGTCCACCATCTTCAACCGGCTGCCACTATCAACCACCGCCAACTGCCGCCACCCTCACTGCTGTTCCGGAGGTTCGTCGCCATCACCGCCATTACCCGTTGTCAAACATACGACACCGAATAGTAACCGAACATCATCATAAAACTAGATCGAATTCGCCGGAGTTCATCGAAAGAAGAAGGAGTTGCTGGGTTTCTTTGACGGATAATTAAGGTCGCCGGAAAAACGAGAGGGAGAGGCTAGTGTTGCTTGCCGCCGTGGGTTGCCGGAGAAGGAGGCTGCTAGGTCGCTGGCTTCGAGTGAAGACTGTCGGGTTCTACTGCTGTCGAGATTCGGTGTTGCAGGTTCAAACCGACGAGGTTAGAGGCTGCTGGGTTCACCGGCGTCGGGTGCGTGGTGGCGTCGGTTGCTGCTGCTGCTGTGTCGCCGGAGAGACCAGGCGGAGCTGCCGGGTTTTTTTTTATCGTCGTGGCCAGGGACCAAGGGAGGAGGACCTGCTGGGTTCGTCGGAGAAGAGAGGGAGCAGGGCTCGCTGTGAATTCGAACGGAGGGAGCAGCCGGAGCTGCTGGACCGCCGGTGGAGTCGCCGGCAATTCGAGAGAGGGACGGGGGAGGGGAGCTACGGCTCTTTCTCTCTCTCTCATTCTTTAATTTCTTTCTCTCTCTCTCTATTTCTTTTCTTCTTGTTGTGTTCCGAATTGATATTTCAATTTTGTGTGTGTTTGTTTGAAATGCATATGTATGTATTTATACACAATTTTTGTTGGACAGAATTCTTACACGCAAACATGCTGAGAATGAAGTTTAAGAGCTGATTCAGTAGGAAGGAATGATTCTCATATACATAATACACGTAGGTAGATGAGAAGGATACTGAGGAGTAAGGAACAAGCAATTCTTTTATTAGGGTATACTATAATTAAGTAGGTATTATACCCGTATTTTAAACCCGTAAAATAATAAAATATTTTATAAACGGGTTATAAAAATTCCCGAACACCTAAAATATTACGGGAGTATAATAAATATAATTAATATATTTATTCTTTAGTTAAATGTCAATCGGTGATCGCTCAATTAATTACACGGTAGAATCGTGTGTTCAGTGAGCGTTGCGATCACGACCGTTTCATAAACCGAATACATCTTTTCGACTGAAATTCTTCATTATTATTATAATAATTATTTATGCTTTGCCGAGGTGTTATAATCATCTCGAACGATCAACCGAATTGATTTCGGTTATTATCGCGTAACAACACCGGTTACCGATTCCGTCGTTTTTCGTGCCGAAGGTTGCAATTATATTTTATAACGATTATAAATCAAGTATTAAGCATTACCTGATATTCTAACTTCGCCTAGATGTTATTTTAGTGACGTTCGTACTTAAATACAGTTTATAATAAACTGGGCCTAAATCACTAATTTGCGTCTTCCTGCTTTGTTATAACTCAGATTTGAGATCCGTCTGCGCCCACGATCTTTATTTTTCGTTATCTATCATATTCTATAAATTCGTCCCTTGACGTTTCCTCGAATGTCGTGTCGAATATTCGTACGCGAATCGTGGCGTTTATCTATTATACGTATATATATATTATATCATATATTTCAGCTACTTATAAATATAGCACACGTATATAGTTTAAGTCATAAAATTTTGGGGTGTTACACTATGGCACTTGTAGCTGCTTGTTTGACCATGTTATCACAGGTATTAATGTCTAGTGGCGGCGGAAGTGGTGGACCTCATCATTAGGTCATTTGTTGGATGCATCACTTATTTTGGAGGGATTAACACTGACAGATAGTCTTAGTTTGACAAATTTTGATTTTGCTTATAATTCATTGTAATTTCCATAAAAACTTGTTAACTTTTGATGGTATTATGATGAATGACGGTAACATGTAAATGCCGCTATTGGTCATATCAATGGTGGGTGCTGATGTTAAGACCTACACTGCTAGAATTAGGTGAAGTCACCTCAATTCCAACAACCTTGTGCACATACACATATATCAACCAAAAAAAAAAAACAATACCAAAAATTCAAAAATAAAAGATAAAAAAATAACATCATATCAGGAACTCATTCATAGTAACAACCTGCTAAAACACAATACGATCATTTACACATATATACAATGAAAAAAGCACATTGAATACATAATCAAGTTCACACCAAATAAAATTCACTTCTAGCCTCCAATGTAAAATCACAAATAACTTATAATTTCAATAAAACGCCATTCTGTAAACATTGAAAAAGAACGTATTATATGATCACAATACATACATTAGTTTTGATCGCTGATTTGTGAAATATATATAGACGTATTCAACATTTCTTCCATAAAATCGAATCGCGATTGGAATAGAAAAAAAACTATATCAATAACTGCATAACATCTAAATTACTAACAAAAAACATACGATCTGTAAATAAATTAATAAACTGTGTATATAGACGTATTCAATCAATTCCTCTATAAAATCGAATAGCGAGTGGATTAGAAATACTCTATATCAATCACTGTATTTTAGTTTAACAAATCGATAGAACGATAAACCTATAATCGAAAACAAAATACCTTCAATAGAGTTATCAGACGAATTCTCCATGGCAAATTTACTCGAATCACAAACGACTCCTGATATAAAACTGCTCTTCTAATACGAAAAATACTACATAATCGCCTAAATTAGTTTCTGATCTCTTCAATTAATTACGGTCATGAAGTTACGCTACTAAATGGGAGGGAAAATCTTAAAATGCATGATTGAACGATAATGCCCCTCCATGTGATTTAGATAGGTAATGATCATCGGATTAAAAGTCATCAGATGGAGGGACAGGATTAATCCGTAATCGATGTATAGAAAATTAAGGATGTAATTTACCCCAAATCTAAATATATATATATATATATATATATATATATATATATATATATATATAGGTTCCTGTGAAAATAATTTTTATTGCGAAAAAACAAAATCAAATATTAAAACCTCTATAACTTTTTCATACGTTAATATTTTTTAAAAAGGCACCAAAATCCTTAAAATTATGTTATCTTTAGTTCTGAAAAAAAGTATAAAAAAATCAACGTTTTTTTTTATTATTTTTTATTATTTCACATGTGCAATAAAAAATTATTATTACACATGTGCAATAATACTAAAACATGTATAACTTTTTATACGTTAATATTTTCGATAAAAAATTACATCATAAATCTTACAATTCTGTTATCTTTAATTCTAGAAACAATTTTTTAAAAAAAATCAACTTTTTCTTAGTATTGCACATGTGTAATATAATTAATACGTATTATTGCACATGTGCAATAATAAAAAAAATCACGAAATTTTTAATGTTTAATTTTTTTCCCCATAAATAAAGGCAATTCGAGAGAGGGACGGGGGAGGGGAGCTACGGCTCTTTCTCTTTCTCTCATTCTTTAATTTCTTTCTCTCTCTCTCTATTTCTTTTCTTCTTGTTGTGTTCCGAATTGATATTTCAATTTTGTGTGTGTTTGTTTGAAATGCATATGTATGTATTTATACACAATTTTTGTTGGACAGAATTCTTACACGCAAACATGCTGAGAATGAAGTTTAAGAGCTGATTCAGTAGGAAGGAATGATTCTCATATACATAATACACGTAGGTAGATGAGAAGGATACTGAGGAGTAAGGAACAAGCAATTCTTTTATTAGGGTATACTATAATTAAGTAGGTATTATACCCGTATTTTAAACCCGTAAAATAATAAAATATTTTATAAACGGGTTATAAAAATTCCCGAACACCTAAAATATTACGGGAGTATAATAAATATAATTAATATATTTATTCTTTAGTTAAATGTCAATCGGTGATCGCTCAATTAATTACACGGTAGAATCGTGTGTTCAGTGAGCGTTGCGATCACGACCGTTTCATAAACCGAATACATCTTTTCGACTGAAATTCTTCATTATTATTATAATAATTATTTATGCTTTGCCGAGGTGTTATAATCATCTCGAACGATCAACCGAATTGATTTCGGTTATTATCGCGTAACAACACCGGTTATTTAATAAAATATTAATGTATGAGAAAGTTATAGAGGTTTTAATATTTGTTTTCGTGTTTTCGCAACTTTTGTTTAGCAATAATTTTAATTTTTATTTCTAAGTAAATATATTTAATTTTGTTAAAACTTAAAAGAATATGGAGGTTTCGTAATTTGAAGTTAAGGAGGTCTTATTTTGCATTAATTTATTTAATTGTAAGATTAATTGTTTGATATTTAATGCTCTTTGAATGTTTGTTATTCTTTCTATTGTATTTATTGTATTTAAAGCATTTACATTAAATAATTTAATGTTTAAGATTTAAAGAACGTCATTTTTATAATCTGTTACAAATTATATTATGCTAACCACGTATTATAAATATTATGTATTTAGAAGTGAAAGATATATAACTCTTATAATTTCTTATAATATAGTCTGAAATGGAAAAGGATATCAGGTATTTTATAGTATTTTTCTTCTTATTTTCAAACCTTGTGATTACTAGTGCAAACAAATATCAAGATCAATGCAGAAAATTAGGTAAATTTTTGTTAAAATCAATTTACTACATTTTACTATTGGCTAAAACAATCAAGTCACTTTATTAATTTGTTTATTTTCTTAATTATTTTGTTTCAGGAGATGATTTGTGTGCTTTTACTTTTGATCATGCACCACATCGTTGCACAGAAGATGAATGTGTGGTTGATTGCGAATATATCATTCCATACAAGTCAAGTGTAGATGAGTCGTTCTGTAGTGGCACAGTTTGTGTTTGTTGCGTCGTTGGAGTCAAATGCTAATGGACTAATATTTCTATAGCTCCTAATGAAAAGAACTAAATTAAATATCTCAGTTTGTTATAAACAAGAAAAAAGACCGCCCGCGTTGCGGGACGGAGAATGTTTTTTTTAAGTCTAATTTTCAAAGCGTACAAATCTAAGCTCTAAAGCAAGCTCTAAACCAAAAATTACAATTCAAAGAATAATCTCTAAACCCGAAACTAAAATTTAAAGAACCAAACGTATGCAACTTTCTCATGGGAGTTCACTAAAAAAGAATGAGTAATCAGGATGTGATCAGCCCAACTCCACACCAACCTGCACATGAATGAAATTCATTCCATAAAGAGAGTTTGTATAAAAGATGCAATTATGTTATATATCTCTATAAGCATTCATAAACCTTGAATCTCACAAAGTGAAAATAAGAAGAATGGGCAATCAGGCTTGCATCTAATCCAGGTGCTTGCAGCTGCATGTATGTTATGTATTCACCAAGTGAGAATACGATCAAGATCCCCCAATAACTTTAACCTCAGTGTCACTCACACTCACATAACATACATCATATATTCTTTACTTTGATCACAATAAAATATTTATGGTTGGCAAATTACGGTTTTCATTTTGTGACCTGCTTTATATAAAGAGTTTAAGAGGTTGTATGAACAAAAAATTAAAATTAGGTGACTTTTGGCTTGCTGAAGCCTTTCAACCCATTTGACCCATCCGTGGATCTAAACTGCCACTTCTAATTTCAATGCTCAAAAGTCAAATACAGTTAAAAAAAACAAAAAAAGAAAAGAAAAAGGAATCGGTCAATAAATCAATCGTGTGTAGAATTATGAAATTATTTCCTCGTATGCAGATCAGAAACAATAGGATGCAAGTAAAGGTGGTAACTTCCTCCACAAAACTACATATTAATGGGTCGAATCTGATTATCTTAATTGCAACATAGGCTACAATCACGGCCAAGTTAGAAGCCGGAATAGAAGGAGCTACTTAGTCTGTTGCAGCGTATTAAAACTACCTGTTTCGACCCGTACTTATTTTTGTGAACCCCATTAGACCACGAATTAAAATGAACATTTTTGCAGTCTATGCAATGTTTCGACCCGTACTTATTTGGTGTATTCAATGTTTCAAACGTTAAATACTTTAGGTGTATTCATGTAACGATAGTTTTCGTTGGTTTTTCCCAATGCATCTTTGTATTTTGACTTACTGTTATTCAGTGTATTTCCAAACTATTTTGACTCCGTCATGCTAGCAACAACGCGCTAATTGAAAAACTTGTTTTTTATTATATTTTAAAGAGTAAATTACAATTTTTGTCCTTTAAACTTTTACAAACTATGAATTTTATCCTTTTTATAAAAAACTTTCATTCTTTGTCCTTTATTTGAAAACATGTTACAATTTTTAACCTTTATAATAACAGAGTTAGTATTTCCCATTAGACATGGGGTTAGTAAAGTAATTTTGCCTTCCAAAAAAACCTTTAAAAAACAATCAGAAGATTGCGAACGGACGTCATCGCAAATTCGCAAACCCAATTCCTTAAACCCTTTAGCGCTCCATCGACCATCTATACTTCCGTCTAAATTCCAGAAGATCGTTCCATTGTTTTGCTATGCTTTAAGATGTCATCGCAAGATCTCAAACCCTTAATTAGAAGACCGTTCCATCTAAATTCTGTTAGTGGTTTGATTTTAATTTTGTTTTGCTTTTAGTATTTTCATGATCGTTTCGAGATCTTTCCTTAAACCCTTTACGACTAAATGTTCGAATTTTTCATGTATTGTTTCAAATTGTTTAATTTTGCGGCTTAATTTTTGTTATGGAGGGTCTGATTAACGCATTTAGGAAGGACTGGATTTAGTGGTTTGATTTTAGTTTTGTTATTCTTTAATTAAATGACGGCTAATTGTTTAATTTTGCGGCTGAATGTTCTCATTGTTTCCGTTGTTTAATTTTGTTATTTTCATGTTCTGAATTTCAATTGTTTAATTTTGCTATTTTCGATCAATTGAGCCACGTTTCGTCTTATTGTTTAATTATCTTTATTTCTTTAAATGTAGGTTGTTATAAAACCATTATATCCTTTTCATTGATCGCACATCAATATAAGTTGCCATGTCATCTGGAGCATTTATACGAGAGACGCTCGATCAAAAAACGGTTGAAGCAATTTATGGTTAGTGTTCAATGTTGCTTCGTTTGTGGTTTATTTAGTTCAAGATGTTCAAAAATTATAGTGTTATATATATTTTTATACAGCAGCTGGTTTCCAACATTTATTTTCCATCAAATTACATCATGGTGGGTTGTTTAAAGGATATCCAGATCGTGTATATACAAAGGGTTCAAATTAGGACCGTTTTGTTTTATGGTTATATTTATCAGGCATTACTTATATATAGACAACTATTAGCATATTTGTAAACCATAAGTTAGGACCATTTTTTTCTACCATTTGTATTTTAGAGTGAAATTACATTCTTGCCCTTAATTTAAATGAAGGACTAACTGGCAATTAACAGATGGTTAGTATAAAGGTTAAAAATTGTAATATATTTTCAAATAAAGGACAAAGAACGAAAGTTTTTTAAAAAAAGGACAAAATCCATAGTTTGTAAAATTTTAAAGGACAAAATTTGTAATTTAGTCTATTTTAAATGTTTGCCATAAGAAATCATTTGATGTTAAAAAAAAACTTAATCAATATTTAAATATTTGTAAACTTCAAAGAATATGGACGTTTCGTAATTTGTAGTTAAGGAGGTCTTATTTTTGCATTATTGTGTTTTAATTACAAGATTAATTGTTTTATCTCTAATGCTCTTCAAATGTTTGTGATTATAGTATTTAAAGCATTTAAAATAAATAATTGTTATTTTTTATTATATTTTAAATGTTTGCCATAAGAAGTCATTCGTATAAGTTTTATGGTGGACAATATTTTTAGTCATTTAACTCAATATTTGACATTAAGAAAAAAAGCTTAATCAATATTTAAATATTTGTTATCTTTTTATTGTAATTTTAATATTTGATGTATTTGAAATGTTTGCCATATAAAGATCTGTGGCATTCATATAAGTTTTATGATAGACAATATTTTGTAGTCACATAACTCAATCATATGAGGTATTCGGTTTATTTGGTTATCTGAAACACTATTTTACTTTATATTTTGGTAACTGAAAATTTAAATTGTTGTTACATTTTGGTAACTGAACATTTAGATTGTTGTTAAGTGAAAACTTTAAACTTGATAATAAAGGAAAATTAGAATTTAATAATACAAGTTTTAAAAGATTGGCGGATAATAATATGAGTTTCACATTTACATCACAATAATATAAATTAAACATGTTGGTGATTATAATGATACGTCGTTATTTTTTATCTTTCGATAAGGGTTTGATTACGGTTCGATTAGGATAATAATATGAGGTTTCTTCCTTTTCTTTTTTGTTTCTTTCTCTTATCTTTCGATTAGAGTTGATTCGAACCCTAATCGAAATATAAAAAACTAACAACGTATCATTATAATCACCAACATGTTTAATTCGTATTATTGTGATGCAAATGTGAAACTCATATTATTATCCATCAAATACTTAAAAGTTGTATTATTAAATTCTAATTTTCCGATAATAAAACATGTTTTTAAGATTTCAAATTTGAGATTAGAACCTCCACTTCGATTTTCAAACTTGACATTGGAATTTTCCACCGCGAAGCACGAACTTTCATCTCATAAATAATAATTATAAAAATAATCATAATAATTATTATAATCTTAATAATGAAGATAATAATAATCATAATAGTCACAGGCGGCTCAATCGATTTGAGAATCCTAAACGAATTAAAATTTTAAGGTATTTCGCTATTTTAAAAATATTGCTTCAAACCATCCTCCTTTGTTCGGGTATGAACCGGCAATAATAAAATAAAATACTTAAAATTGATAGAAATAAAAATAAAAGTTGTTCTTTTGTAACTTTTTACATGGGCAAATATATTTAGATTAGATTAAGTTTTCTAGTTTAATTAGATACAAATTATTCAATAAAATATTCATAATCAGTTTCTTCTTTATAATCAATTTCTTCTAACAAATTATTTTTCTATTGATAAAATAGCTAGAGTGTTCCATCATTCTTTGAAATTCAACCATAGCTTCTTGTTTTAATTTTTTTCCTTTTTGAATTAATGATCACCAAAATTGTATTTACAATTTCTAGTGGACATTAACTTTACTTGTTAAATAATAAAAATCAGAAACAAGAAATAGAGATAAACACTAACTAGAGATGTATTCAACAAATTAGAGCACAAACATATTTTTCTTCAAAACAGTATATTTGTTAATTAATTGGTATTTAATGTTTAAGATTTAATGAATCTGATTTTGATAATCAGTTACAGTATTATATTATGCTAACCACGTATTATAAATACCATGTTTTAGATGTCAAGGATGTATAACTCTTGAATTCTTACAATATAGTTTGAAATGGAAAAAGACATCAAGTATTTTATGGTTTTTTTCTTGTTGTTTTCAAACCTTGTGATTATGAGTGCAAACAAATTTCAAGATCAATGCACCAATTTAGGTAATATTTTGTTAAAATCAAGTTACTACGTTTTATTACTAGCTAAAACAACGAAGTCACTTTATTGATTTATTTATTTTCTTAATTATTTTGTTTCAGGATATGGCTTGTGTGCTTTTACTTTAGATCATGCACCATATCGTTGCACAGAAGATGGTTGTGCGGAAGATTGTATACATATCATTCCATTCAGGGCAAGTGTAGAAGAGTCATTTTGTAGTGGCACAGTTTGTGTTTGTTGCGCTAAAGTTAGTGGAGTCACATGCTAATGGACTAATATTTTCCTAGCTCCTAATAAAAAAGAACTCAGATTTATATATCTCAATTTATTATAAATATCTATTAGGGTGTTTTTTAACGGTCTACTCTCTAATCTATTCTTAACCTAACTCCCGTAAATCACCGAAGAACTGTTTATGCCTGGGACAGAACCCCAGACCTTCTGGTAAGGCAGTCTTACCACTTCCCCTCTTGACCAGTAGGCCAAGATCTCATTAAAGTACTTAAAAGAAAAAAACATTAGAATGAAAAAAGAATACTAAAAAATAAAAATTACAACGAAAATAAGTTTCTATTCGTCTCCGTCTCTCGACTTGTAGTTTCGAATCAAATCGGTATGTTCCACCAAATCCGCTTTAAGGATTTCGTATCTCTCAATTAGAGCAAAAAGTGGAGAGCTATAGCGCGACATTCAACTACCGTATTTGATCGGAATTTTGTAGCCTAACATCGCACATAGCGGTGTTGTCGAAGTGCCGCACCAAAATCAGTCGTTCACCGCTATGTACGGCACCTGCATCAATTTTACCCTTATATGACTATCCATTTTTTATCTTTATATTTACATCATTGTTATACCCTATAAATAGTGATTTCTTGTATTTGATTTTAGATCATATATATGAATATAACTTTCGTCTCTAATATTTATTTCTCTTATTGTTCATTTATTCTATCGAGTTGTCTATTGGTTGCTATAGTTATAAAACACGTTATCAATATAAATTGCTTTTGTAGCAGGATCATTATAAGATATCTTAACATTGGCTAGTTTACTTATTTGTTTTCTTCTATCTTCAATCACTTAAATAATGTATATTTAGTCCATACAATCTTGTGTTAAAATGAGATTTATATGTATTGTTTTAATACGATTATGAATTATACATAATACTAATTTGAAACGACAAATATAGATACAAGTAGTATTGAAATATGAAGTCACTTAGTGCCCATTAAGGTAAATCTGTTCGGATGGAGGGCTCAACGGAATCGCATAGCCATGGCTGATTCATTGTTGAAGAGAGGGGTTCATTCGGTTCCCGAAATGTGTAATCTTTGCTGCGACGGATTGGACTCGGTGTTGCATATTTTTACAGGGTGTAGGTTCGCTCTGGGTGTCTGGCAGTGGGTTTTCGGATGGTGCGGAATTCCCCTAACTTGGATTTTCTCCCTGGATGACCTGATGGTTTTACACAAGAGCGACGGCATAGGGGAGAGGAAGAGAGAGCTGATTCATGCGGTTGTTTTAGTGACTGTTTGGTGTATGTGGCTGGAAAGGAATAGAGCCGTCTTCCAGGGATGCAGCCCTTCGATCGGTAAGGTAATAAAGGAGATAAAGAGCTGGAGTGAAATATGGATTGGTAATAGATGTAGAAGGAGGATAGATTGGATGAATTTTTGTATGTTGTAATTGTTTTTTTGGGGGTCTTTGTTTGTTTCTGGTGCCTTAGCGTCTTGCTAAGGCGCTTTTGTGGTGAATGAATTTTGCTGTTCAAAAAAAAAAAAACAAATTAACAATTGTAGAAATTTCATAATAAGTGTTTAGAGTAAAAATCGTAGAATGATAGATTGTTTTTACCTACCATTCATAAATTCTATTAAATATGTTCTTGATATCATTAAAAAAGTAGAATTTTAGTGTTTTATGTAAAATTCAAAATGGAACATAACAATACGATTTATAAATATACGTGTGGTGTATATATAATAAGGATATGGTTCAACAAAAACCTATAAAAAAAATTTAAAAAACAAGAAAAATAATCTCAACCAATCAAATAATTATAACTATTTTTATTTTGTTTTTATTTAAAGGGCATTTTAGTAAATTATCCTTCACTATTTTTGGTATTTTTTAGTGCTAAGCCACACTATTCATACTCTTATCTCCAATTAGAAATAAACATCTCAACCCAGATTTGAATTTAAGATCTCCACAATAAGTATAAGCCTTTTACCACTAGGTCAAGATCTAAGTGGCATTTTAGTACCTTTTAACTTAAGGATTTTCCGTTTTTCTCTGTTGTCAATTATCTCTATCCCAAACCCTAAGGCTATCCACATCAGTGATCAAATTCAACCCAACTCTTTATAAAAAAGTAGTTTATCTCTCATCAACCTACACAATCTAATATAACCCATTTTCACTCATTCTCACAACCCAACCCGATTCATCTTTTAATTATATAAATATGATTTATGATTGCTTTTATATATTATATAATAGTTTTATTTTGAAATAAATAAATTAGTTATCAAATTTATAAAAAAAATAGAAAAAATAAAAAATAATAAAATTATCTTACATAACAAACAAACTTAATAAAATAGATAAACTAAAATTATAATTGTAATTATTCATCAATAGAACGGTTTTACCACACATGCTCAATTAGATCATTTTTTAGAGCGTTGTGAGCTTCCCCGTTACGAAGTTGTGCCTTATTGGTCATATATCTTGATAGGTCTGTAATTCCCTCCATAAAGAACTGAACATGTTCATCCACTTCAGTAGAGCTATTTAGAAATTCAGATGGATCATAATAGTGAAGATATGTGTCGCCTTCATCCTCAATGATTATATTATGAATGATTATACATGCGTTCATAACTTTTGTCGTCATCTATTTGTCACACACAAGACATGGGTATCGAAGAAATGCAAACCGAGCTTGCAGAACTCCCGATGCCCATATATTAAAAATACTTTCTAACCGTCTCTTGTTGCTTAGCAAATAACTTGTGTTTTCAAAGTTGGGGAGACTTTATTGACTTGACAAAAGCAACCCATGAAGGATATATAGCATAAGTGAGATAATATGTCATTTTATAATCTCGACCATTCACAATGTAACTCACATTTGCTGCTCGACCTGACAATACATCATCAAAAAGGGTGATCGGTGGAGAATGTTATGACAATCTGACTCGTCGGGTGGGACCCGAGCATCGAAAAGTGATAAAACTGACAAACCGAGAATCACGTATATAGACGTAGTATGTCAATTAAGGTATTAGAAGAGTCTAGTAGCCTTGAAACACATTAAAAAACATCACATACAAGTTCGAGTCTCGAAACACTGGTGATTAACCAAAAACCGATACTTGCGAAACTGTTACGTGAACTTAATGGTGCAATTGTATTATGATATGTGGCATGCTTATACTTGATTTTATTGGATTCAATATGATAAATATGATGGTGAATTAATAATGTGTGAAAACATGGAAAACCATGACCAAAAACGTGAAATACGGATAAAACGGGTTGCGGTCAACGAAAGTCAACCGGAGGGCTGACCTAGGCGGTTCGCGGATCGCGAAATCCCATGGTCTTGCCCTCTGACGATCCGCGAATGGGATCTGATCAAGAAACCCTAATTTCCTCCTATAAAGTCGTCATTATCCACCATTTGCACACTCATGCACCTCCTAAAATCATTTTCCAGTCCTAAGCTTCTGTACAAATCGATTTTTAGTCCAAAACCTTGAAGATTTATGTGTTACATTAAGATCCAAGCTTGTTTTTCGTTCCAGAATGTTCCTTTATTGTGACGCCCACTCCCAGACTTGGCACCAGGAGGGGTCACTCATCGGATTTACTCATGAACACGTGGCACAACAGAGATAAGCAGCGGAAAATTTAAAACTTTTATTTATTATAAAGCCAAGTACGTAAAGTAACTGAGATAATTTACAATCTATCTATATAGCGACTAACTATATCCGTCTTTATTTATCTACAACTAGCCAGCACTTCCAACCGCTTCTCTAATAGCTTGCCCGATCAGTCTCTTATCACGAGGGCTCCGCCCTTGCTCCCAGACGTCTCTCCTAAACCTGACATACATATGGTTTTGGGAAAAGGTCAGCTTACGCTGGTGAGTTCTACATTTAAAAACATTACCTCGATCGTGAGGTTAAAACCTTTGAACCTGCAAAATCCCTTTTTACAACATTTATCAAGTATAACATATAACAAGTCATACATAACATAACATCATAACCATACACGTTTCTCTAGAAAACATCTACCTCCATAACCTTTAACTCCTATGACCTGAATTCCATACACCTCTATACCTTCTGGTCTCGAATACTGCTCAGGTGACTTTATCGGAAGCCCCCAACCTCAGTACCGACAACCATTTCGTTTCTTCTATACCTTCCCGGTCTCGAAGACTGCTCAGGTGACTTCATCTGGAAGCACCCAACCATTCAGCAACGACAACCGTTCTACATTCCGTTCTTCCAGTTTCGAATACCGCTCAGGTGACTTCGTCTGGAAGCCCCCAACCTCAGTATTGACCTCTGTTCACGTAACCTTAACTCTTTAGATGTTCCATTCTATCGAACATCTCTTTAACCACCACAGTACTACTACCCGCCCCTAGTTAGATATTCAAATGACTCAGGTGTGCTAATAAACATGATAATGTACTCATATACTGCAACAAGTGAACATCCCCCAATTTACCTAGGTGTATGTATACAGGATGTACCAGCGGCGTATCCTCCACACTTTTAATATACCGGGTAACTATACTACCATGCTTGTATACAGGATGTACCAGCGGCGTATCCACCACATAATAATATAGCAAATGCACCACCTGTTCTCATATAATCATACATTCTCACTTGTGCGTTTATTAACAAACCCTTATCATTTGGATACCTAGTTTCAAAGCAAATATAGCACATAACCCTAATAAACATTTCATATGCATTATTCTAACATAACCATTTCATATGTATTACTAACACGTATATACATTCATAAGTACCTTCACATATCATTTCAACAGTTCATCATTTCATCAATTTATCAGTTTAAGATAATCAAACTCTCATATAAAAGTATTTTAAATACTTTCCAATTAAACAGTTGAACATTATATGTATATCAGCCCGAAAACATTAAAGCGTTTAAAACATTTAAAAGTGGGCTCGCAGAACTCACCTTATCTCTTTACTCGTTAAACTCGGACAGAACCTCCGACAGAATCCTTCGGTTAACCTAATTCGCGTATCGTATGGCATTAACGCAAGGTTTAACATTATAAACATATCCTATGTTTATTTATCTCTTACATTATCTTAATAATATCTAATTATTAAGGTTTACTCTTATTAAGGTCAAAATGACCAAAATACCCCTATAGGTATATTATCTTCTTTTTATTGATAATTATGAAGACGCGCATTCCTATAAGTAGACACTCACTCCGGGATCGCCCAGTGTTGGGATGCCATTGCCCAGATGGGATGGTGACACCCCCGCTATTGCCAGAAACCCCAGTGTACAGGTGTCTACCCTTCCGGTCCGCGCGAACTTCTAAATATCCGATTAACTCGGTATCTTAACTACTTTATCATTTATCCATTTTAACCCCGTATATACTTATTATATGTATAAACATAGTTCCTTACCAAAATTCAAGTACCCATACCCTTCAGATTATTTTATATTAAATAATCATAATTCAAAACCCTAATTTCATATATTTCTCGTTTCTTTATCAAAACTCATTTTCTTTTCAAACCAAATTAGGGTATCATCCATTATAACATTTTATAATATCCTTTAAAATAGCAAAGCTTAATTCAAAACCGTTTGCTCAATTTGGGCAGAGTAACGTTATGAAAACCCTAATTTTGACCCGTTAACAAAACCTTCACCAAACCTTTTCCAATTGTGCAATAAACTTAGGGCTTTCTTAAAACACATTAAATTAGGATTACCTACAAAAATTCAGACCCTAATTCCCACCCGATCACCCGATTTGAGCAGAATAACATCAAGAACCCTAATTTTACATCATTTTTAGAAAGCATATTTAGAAATCGAATTAGCCAAAACTGAAAGAGGTTATTGTTAAGCATACCTAATAAGGGGTGACTGCAGAAATTCGCCTTCTAACTCCTCCCGGTGTGCTCGAATTGATCCGATGAAGATTCCGGCAGAAAAGAGGGTTTTTGGGTTGTAATTTACGAAATTGGCGAGTTGTTCTGTTGATTTGAGGCCTCTATTTATAGTTGCAGATGCGAAATATGGTTCCTACACGTCCTAAGGTGACTAAGGCTCAAAATCGACACGTTAGGAGGGTCAATTTGTCAAAAACGTGGGCTGCAAGTCGAGAAATCGAATCTGGTCGCTGAAATTGGGCGGAGGTACGCGCCGGATGAGCCCAAGGCTCGGCGACCCGCGAGCCACTTTGCCAGTTTGGCAGTTTTGGTCCCTGCACTTTCTTTTTACATTTTAACCCCCTAAACTTCAACCGTTCTATTATTTTATGTACCAAATCATTATAGGACATATTTATAAAAGTTTCTAAGGCTCGGGACATGCTCGATGATATACGTATACATACGTATATATATATTTATATATTTATATATATCTTTTGTTATTTTGCGTTCTAGCCCCTCAAACTTTCCAATACTTATCATTTCATGTTATGGATCATTCTAAGATATATTTTTACTATATTCTAAGCTTTAAAATACTTCTAATCATTATAGATACGTATAATATCCGCTTACATTTATATCTTTGCATAAATTACACTTTTAGTCCTTCTACTTTTCCGTTAACTATTAACACACGTATTTATATGTATATATCCATCAATTCACACATGTATCATCATGTTATTCATATAAACACATATCCATATCATACTTTACTTTCTTTATCGTTTAACACATCCGTTCATGCATATTTCATCACGTTGGCCATTAAACATGTATTTCTAGCACATGCAACTTATCTAAAGCATAGTCTTACCACATTTATCAATTAAGCTCACGTATTTATAATATAAACACGTATTTACTATGTATATCATGTATCTGTGAATTTTGGGGTGTTACATTTATCATCGATATGTTATTTGCTTTGCTTTTCTTTGCTTAAAAGTCATCTAGATTTCAACTTTATGTTAGATCCGGGTCTCTTTGATGATGATATGACGATTCCATGCATAGATCTAGCTATTAAAGTAATAAAGTTTGGATTTTTATGATAAAAATGTAAATTTTATGATGATGGTGATGATGATCCATGCATAGATCTAGGGTATGTAAGCTTGCATGATGATAAAGATGTGACATTTATGTGTGATTCATGTCATGGATGCTTGATAATGCTAGATCTAGGGTTAAGATGCAATAACGTCGATAACTTTACATGAAATCTTTGATAAAAATCTAATTTTTATGTGCACCCCGTGAACAAATGGTCTGTTGATTCATCGCACTCCCGACAGAGTGGACACACCTTAGAACCAATCGCCACATTACGTTTCGCAAGCGCATCGCACTTGGCGATCTTCCCCATTTTCGCCCTCCAAAGAAGAACATTTTCGCCCTCCAAAGAAGAATATTTACCTTGATCGGTGTAATTTTCATATAATTCAACAAAAATAATTATTAATTTATAAAAATTTAAGATATTATTAGCCGGTGAAATAAGGAAAAATATATATTTTGTTAACAAACGTTGGTGACAGCTCAAGTTATGATCAACCGGGTATCCACCCAAAAGATAAAGAGCACTTATTAAAATAACTGATAAATCAAATATGGCGAAAATTATTTTGAATTATACCATTGCGAGCGTAATTTAATTCTTGTAATTTTCATATAATTACTTTTACGTTTCGTGACAGAAAATTTACCAATTATACCGCGATATGTCAGTATTATACCTGTTAACCACGAAACTCTATAAAATATATATATATATATATATATATATATATATATATATATATATATATTACACCTGGCTAGACACTTGGCATTACACATCTCACTTTTCTTGTAAGACTTACAAGTAATGATGGCTAGGGGCTAGGCAATGATGAGATTGGAAAGCTTAAAGCACACACATCTCCCCATATCCACTCCACTCTCTCTCTTCTCTCCCCCTCATTTCAGCCGAACCCCCCCCCCCTCCTTTGAATTTCGAAAATTCCATCATACACACACACAATCTTCATTTTCTTTAAGCACTAAGAATTTTGGATATCAAGCATTCAAGAATCAAGCCAAGAGATAAGATCATCCTCCATATCATCTCAAAACCTTGTACAAATCCTTTCTCTCTCTACTCTCTCTCTAAAAGTTAGTTGTATAACTTGAGCTTTGATCCTCCAAAACCCACATGATAATGATTCTTGAAGATTTTGATCTATTTGACGAGTTTAAATCTTCTAAAACCTAGCGGGTTTTGTTTCCATATGGTTAAAACTTGACAAAAGTTTAGTGGGTAATGTTTGGGTTGAAGAACACATTTGATTCCCTCAAAAATTCATAAGATTTCTTCATGTTTTCACACTTAAATATGCTTGAATGCTTAAATAAGATGAAGGAATGTTATGCATGTGTGTATATGTCGTGAATATATATATATATATATGCATGCATGTGTCGAAAATATATATGTGAATATCATGCATGTGTATGTATGTGAGTATTATGCATGAGTATGCATGTGAGTATTATGTATGTGTATGTAAGTAAATGTTATGAATATGTATGTATGTATGTGTCGTGATCATATATGTATATGTATATGTATGCATAATAACCTAACCTATCTAGGTTATAATGATATTTGGATAAAGACATTTTTACCAAAAAGTTGTCATAAGATTTTTTTATAAAAAGGGTTTAATAAATAAAAATATTCAAAAACCTTTTATATAAATATATATATATATATATATATATATATATATCTATATAATATATATATAAAAAGATTGAATGCCACATGGCATCACCACAACAATCCTTGAATTATTTTTCCCGCTCAAATGGTTCCAGCTTATATCATAAGCTTTTAAATCCTTTAATTCCGTCATAATTTTCAGGTAATCAGTTCTTCAATTTAAACTTCAAATCCGGATATAATATCTCATACAAAATTAAAGATATTTATGTTAACCACATCAATTAATATTTAAATTAATTAGTATACCAAAATTAAGTCATTTCAGTTAAGCGGTCAATCAAATTTTTAAATTTTATTTCAAAATTTTAAATTAAGGCAACTTCCTAAATAATTCAAACTGATTATGTTAGTTATTTTACCAAACTTAATCCATAATTACGCAGTCATATTTATTTAAATTGTGACAAATGTGCTAACATTCTCTGTTATGAATGTTGTTTCTTTAAAATACTATGTGTGATCACTGCTTTTGTTGGCCCTAAGTCCCTAACATACCATGTCAATCACAGAAACTTCCTCAAAGAGCATGTTGTCTTCGAGGAGGTACATATTCTTACCTTTTAATTAAAATACTTTTGTTTTAGTAATTTATTTCTCAGTTATTAAACTTCAATTTTCACTTATTTAGGCCATACCAATTAAAGATCCCCTAATTTTATCATAGATACATCAAATGTATAGAATTGGCTATTGAAGCTTAGAAATGTAAAGGTTACACTTGCAAGTCTTAATTATAGGATTCACTCAAATAATGGAATGGTGAGCATGACATATCTTAGAATTCATAGCTAAAGGCTTATTTTTTTCATTATTTTTTCATTTTTTTTATTCTTTCTTTTTTAAGGTTATCATCAATATATATTGATATCTAAATTGGTGAAGCTATGTCTATTTTTGAGGGTTAAGTTGAACTTATTTGAAACATTTTTATAAACTTTCTTTACAAACGAAAGTGTTTGTGGTCATTTAAATAATGCATGCTAACTTTTATTTTTAAGTTACATCTATTTCAGAGGTCACATAGCTATTACAAGCACAATTACTAGGACTATACTTTGCATATGTTGCTAGATTTCTTTGAATGTTGCTGAATTTTTTTAATTTCATTTATCGAATTACATTTAATGTAGCATGCTATTACAATTATTCTTTTTTTTAAAAACCGCCCGTGCGTCGCACGGATATCAAAAGCTAGTATATATATATATATACTCGACCAGAAGCATACATATATCTATACATGTATAAAAAAATATAAATGAGAAAGTTGTCTTGAGTCAAAGTAATTATTTTGAGGTAAAAAGTGTTGTAAAAGTTACTTTTACTCTTTTAAAATAATTAAATAGTAGGACTTTATATATTAAAAATTCCTTTGATAGTTTGAGTATAATTTTATAAGACATTGATTAATAAGTTTTATCAAAATAAAATACTTATGTTATGTAATTAGTCGTAAAGAAGATGTCAAGTTTTGACTTAAAAGATTAAACATATTTAAAGCTCAAAAATATATATACAATTGATTTATAAACATTAAGATAGATTGGTGGATATGGTTAATTGGGTTATTCGTTGAGTCACCAACGGATTGTTAAAAAAATATAAAAATATTATTTGTGGGAATCATTATCAAGTCTAGTAAGTTGGAGGATCAACTTACCCGTTAAAAAGACTTGAGATTCTTATGTGTCCTTTATGAATTATTTAGGGCATTGTATTGACGATTAGAGTTCAAACTACCAGATATCACTGTGAGTTTCCATAGCCCCTCTTTTATATTTTTACTGTTTTGGGGGAAAATATCTCAATGTTACATTTTATTGATATAATTAGAAATGACATGATCTTATAGATGATGTGTGATGATCTTGAGTTTTGTTTAAAGTTGTCCCTCACTGATTTATTAAGCCATAATCATTAGCTCGGGTAAATGAGCCACTATTTGTATTGATAGATCTATCGGGTGTGACAACCCGCCCCTAGATCAGTCGCGCTGGTCTTGTTCCGGATTAGGGTAATATAAATAGAAATAGTGTGTGGATATTTTGGTTTGATTATGGGCTCATAGATTAGATCACAAACGTGAATCTAGCTAATTTACGTTAAAATATCATTATAAGAAAAATTTGCATGATAATTATATCAATTGTGTTTAAATAATATCCATTCGGATGTTGGATAAATTATTCCGGGAGCGTGGCTCGCCGAGTGTTTCAAATAAAAACTCTATGGAACTCACCAGCTTAATGCTGACCGGTTTATTTTGGGCATATTTTCAGGGTTCGATAAATGAATGAAATGGATGGACGTGCTGTGTTGGCTAGGGCATACGTTGTTGGAAAAGGACGCTCATGGCACCTCTTTTTTAGTAAATTTGGATGCTTTTGGTGAAAATAACTTTGTTTGGAGTAAATTTGGGGTGTTACAGAAGTTGGTATTAGAGCCAACAGTTGTAGTGAACTAATGAAACTAGTCTACAACGAAAAAGTACGCCAACACTTTCCATCCATGAGGTAAAAATTTGTTTGACTATTTAAACCTTTATTTAATTATGACTAAGCAGAGTTGTACGGATATTCGTATGTTACAGATGTCAGACCTAGATATGTTGGGATTGGGTGCAGGCTGCGACTGTCAGAACGGCGAGCATAATGGCTGGGTGTTCGATGATAGTGAGGACGATGTGATTGCTGTATCACATGGAGTTACTATACCGAGTGCTCCTGTTGTTGAGAGGCCACACCGATATGGTTTGGTCTATTCTCAAAGACGGCGCCGGGTAGCTCCAGTTGACACTGCTGTTGGTGCTGGTGATGTAGCTGGGTTAGGAGGTGAGTAGGAGGATGGGGTGACCCGTCCGGCTGTTCCAGTAGCTGTGGATACGGTGGTGTCCACATTTGAGAGGGCTGAGTCATCCCGAGACCCGGCCTCCGGGACTCCAGATTCTAGGTTGGGGCTACTGATGGCCCGTTATGCAGAGTTGCGGGATTGTACCTCCTCTTTGTGTAACATTTGCATATTTTCCATATTTGTAACCCGACCCGTTTCGGTTATCAATGCAATTTCGATCTTCTCTCAAGCTTAATCCTGAGAAATTTGTATTATGGATCTTTTCATCATATATACATATACTATCATCCATGCTTAAGTCATACCCGAGTCAACCCAATACGAGACTGGCGGTGATATTAATGGTTAACTCTAAATTTATACAATGATGGTGCTACAATATTGAAGTTTATGAAAGTTAAGCTTTTATAATTTTATACATATATTCTTTTATAAATAGATGGTTTATAAATAGATGCGAACCATTATTACTTTCAACATTAAAGTTTTACGCCTCCTTTATATACATAAAAAAATATATATATATATAATCACACTACACAATTATGATCATCAATTAATGAGCCATAATTAGTTGAAAACCCTTACTTTTATTCTATTGTTTATATGGTAGCCAAAACCACACACCATTTAATTTCATTTAATAACACACTACATATTTGGTTTCTACATTGGAAGTTCATGACTTATACAAAATAAAAAGAAAACAAAGCCAACCCTTAATTGTTGTAAGCTTCTCAACGTCCCAAAAGCCAACCCCATGACCCTTCCTTTAATCATAATAAATGCCATGGATATCAATCAAGTCCCTTAGATATTTTGTTGAAAAATTCGACACCAACCTGCAGAATGAAGATATGTTTATTAAACAATCTTGACTTATGAGTACCAATTACTCAAGTGGGAACACCTCAAGTTTATTTCCATGTCTTTCTCGGTTCTAAACCAAAGCACCTCTCCTTGGATACAAATGTCCACATTCCCTATATATAGGTAGGAGTTGAAAAAGAAACTATCTTATCAACCACCCCTACAAATATTATATCACTCATTTACCCTTCAAAAAAAAAACCTTCTGATAGAAAATGCTCACCACACAAACATTTTCTTTATATATTAACCAACACTTCACAAGCAAATAAACCTTGTATCAACTCATACACTTCCTCCCATATTTTGTCTCGGATGTACACCAACCCCAACCCTTCACACCTTTAAATTTTACAAGGTATTTTTTTCCCTTGATCATCCATGCGACAGTAAGCAATACACACTTCAAAAATCGATGGTTTCAAGTATTCTTTCAAGACCCTCAAGCCTCAAAGCCTAGTTCATCACCAACCGTTTTAGAAGAGTCACGAGTGGACTCAGTATTTTCTACTACACTTCCTTCTCCTTGCTTGTATTACGTGAGATATCTTTCGTTATTATTTTTGTTCTATCGTTTCGAAATAATCATGAAACCACTTACGAGCCCTTCGGGTTAACCACTTTTCCTAAAGAAAACCACTAAACTTATATTTAAACTTATTCTTTCTTAAAAAGGGAATACCTTAAACACCTCGTGTATTAATCTTAAGATAAAATATACCCTATATTTTCTGTCATCGTTTTCTCGTCTAATAAACTTGAACTTGTGAAAACCAACTGGTTATATATATTGGTAATAAATAGATATACATATATATTTATTTCATTATGACTAACGGTCCCGACTCAAGTTGAGAAATATTATTTATCTAACTCACTCGAAATGTAACTCCAAATTATGGAACTCGTTTACTTGAATATTCAAATACACTTATATTTATAGAATAAATATACTTTCATCAAAACAAATTATTATCACCAACGGTTAGACGGGTTAACTCATTTAAAATGACTCGATTAGTCCAAGTAGATGACTTAGACACTTAACTCATACCACTAAGACTTAAGGTGTCTTTATATAATTTAGGACACGGATAGGTCGTCTTCATATCACTCGGATCAATTTCACACTTCACTCACTACTTCAGGTGAGTATTCATAATCCCTTTTCATTTTCAAGTTTTAGGATGTAACATGTATACATATTCAAATATCACTTTATTCATTTTACAAACCATGCGATTTCATTCTATGTCTTTGTGTGATTACATGCTATATGTTGAACTATGGTTTTATATGCAAATTCAATTTTCAAGTGTAATCATTAACATATAAGCCTATGGTAACAATGATGGATCCATTGGACTGACAACCCACCTGAATTTGACCGGTTTGGCATTCGGGTGATTGAAACCTATTTCATTAACTTAACTTGCGAGTTAAGGGCGCTAGTCAACAAAGGTTTGGTTATGCACAATTAAATTCAATATTGGTTTATTCATACATGCTTGAGTCTACATTTGACATTTGAATCGCTTTCAATATACTATATGTAAATATAACTCTGTGTTTACTCACCAACTATTTTTAGTTGACACTCTCTATTTTTATTCATGTTACAGGAAATGCGGTTTGAGCCATACTTGATTGATGCCACATCTAGGATGCTTTGGACCTAGATTTATTAAAACAAACTTTAATCTATTTGTTATGTTATGTGTATTCGAACCTATTGTATGACTTGGAATTTGGTAATGATTAAGTATTGAAACTTTAATTAGTGTCATGAGCATTTGGACGAGTCATCACGCGACCCGGCATCCGGGACTCCAGATTCTAGGTTGGGGCTACTGATGGCCCGTTATGCAGAGTTGCGGGATGTGTACCTCCTCTTGGAGGAGAAGACCCCTGTTATCGATGAGTTGGTGGCAGATACCAACTACCTGTCGGGATTATTTGACATTCAGTATTTGATCAACCATGGGTTGATTGACAGAGTGCTTGGTCAGGAGCTCTGGGCGATGGAGCAGCAGCACATTCAGGATACCCTGCACCATCGGACCAACGGCGTTGAGGCGAGTGTAGCAGCAACATACCAGACTGTTGCAATCGCTCGTGGGCAGGCAGACACTGCTATGGCACTTGTAGCTGCTTGTTTGACCATTTTATCACAGGTATTAATGTCTAGTGGCGGCGGAAGTGGTGGACCTCATCATTAGGTCATTTGTTGGATGCATCACTTATTTTGGAGGGATTAACACTGACAGATAGTCTTAGTTTGACAAATTTTGATTTTGCTTATAATTCAGTGTAATTTCCATAAAAACTTGTTAACTTTTGATGGTATTATGATGAATGACGGTATCTTATTGAAATGAAGTAATTGGATTATAATTATAAAACGATGAATTGTATTTTGATACTAATTATGGTGTATGTAATTATCTTATTTGGATGTTTGTCTTTTTATTACTAAATTGTCATTGATGTTGTGTATAGAAGTTATCCACAACTATGGATGGACGCGGTCGCGGACGTGGCCGAGGTTTTAACCTTCCCACCACTATGGCTGAATTAACTGATCTAATAGCCGAACATGTAAATGCCGCTATTGGTCATATCAATGAACAAAACATCAACCAGGGTCTTGGCAGGGGTTTAGGAGGGACAATACCTATCGGTTAACCAGTCGCAGTCATTGGTTGCTCTTATAAAACATTCCAGGGGTGTCAACCTAAAATTTTCACTGGGAATGAAGGCCCGTTAGAGATAATAAGGTGGATCGAAAAGATGGCGTCCGTCATTGCTATCAGCAACTGTGCGGAAAATCAGATTGTAAAATATGCCACCTGCTCTTTTCTCGATAATGCCTTATCATGGTGGAACGCTCAACGCCAGACCATCGGCGAAGCTGGAGCATATGATATAATCTGGAATGAATTAAAGGAGATGCTGATGAAGGAATATTGTCCCCGAACTGAAGTGAAAAAGCTTGAGACAGAATTTTGGAATTTGTCAATGGTGGGTGCTGATGTTAAGACCTACACTACTAGATTTAGTGAATTAGCAAAGCTTGTTCCACGATTGGTAACTCCACAGTATGTTCGAATTGAGAGATACATTTGGGGCTTAGCACCCCAGATCAGAGGAATGGTCACATCGGCCAAACCGGAGACTATCGGTAGTGCAATCGCTTTGGCAAATTCCTTGACCGATAATGCTGTTAGATCGGGGTTGTTAGGTGGAAAGTTGCCGGTGGATACTAATGCCAAGAAGGACGGTGAAGAGAAAAGGACCGATTTGAAGAGGAAGTGGTCGGGAAATAATGGTGGTCACAGGAGACAAAGACCTCACAAGGTCTTCACAGCAAACACATCCGAGGAAAAAGAGATCATCCGAATCACAGTCCCGATGTAGTACGTGTGGTTATACTCACAAAGGAGTATGTCGTTACTGCACAAATTGCAGCCGATACGGCCACGACACACCCTATTGCCGAGCCAAACCAGGAAACAAGACTGCGAGTTCTGGACGGAACTGTTTTGAGTGTGGAGCTGTGGATCACTTTAGGAAAAATTGCCCGAAGCTAAAGGGCCAGAACGCCAAAGGAAGGGCATTCGAAATGAACGCAAAAGAGGCCCATGAGGAACCATCCGTCGTTACGGGTACGTTTCTCATCAATAACCATTATGCCACTGTCTTATTTGACACCGGTGCTGATTTAAGTTTTGTATCTAAAGAATTTGAACCCCTACTTGGTATAAAATCTAGTAGGTTAAGAAATAAGTTTGTCATTGAAATCGCCAATGGAAGAAAGATAGAAGTGTGCACTGTAATTAAGGGTTGCACCATAAAAACCCACAATCATTTCTTTTCTGTTGATCTTCACCCGGTTACTCTCGGAAGCTTCGACATCGTGCTCGGAATGGATTGGCTATCCAAAAACCACGCTGAAGTGGTATGCTTTGAGAAGGTTGTTCGCATTTCAATCGCCAACGAGGAGGTACTAGCTGTCCAGGGAGAAAAGCAGAATTCTGCACTAAAGTTTGTAAGCGTCGTAAAAGCTTGAAAGTATTTGCAGGAAGGTTATCCATCCTTTCTAGTCAAAGCGATAGATGTGAAGAATGCGCAGCAGAAGATTGAAGATATACCAGTAGTCTTCCCGGATGAACTACCTGGCATACCTCCTGAACGTCAAGTCAAATTCAAAATCGATTTAGTGCCTGGGGCAGCTCCTATTGCCCGATCGCCCTATCGATTGGCACCATCAGAAATGAAGGAACTAGCACAGCAATTGCAAGAGCTTCTTGATAAGGGATTTATAAGACCAAGTTTCTCACCTTGGGGAGCACCAGTCTTATTCGTGAGAAAGAAAGATGGATCATTTCGTATGTGTATCGATTATCGTGAGCTGAACAAAATCACCATCAAAAATCGATATCCTCTACCCAGAATTGATGATTTATTTGATCAACTTCAGGGGTCTAGTTTCTATTCGATAATAGATCTAAGATCCGGATATCACCAGTTGCTTGTGGCAGAAGAAGATGTACCGAAGACTGCTTTTCGCACTCGTTATGGCCACTATGAGTTTGTGGTTATGCCTTTTGGACTGACCAATGCTCTTGCAGTGTTCATGGATCTCATGAACAGGGTATGCAAACCTTATCTGGACAAATTCGTGATAGTATTCATCGATGACATACTTGTCTATTCGCGAACAAAAGAGGAGCATGAGCAGCATTTGAAATTGATTCTTGAGACGTTAAAGAAAGAAAAGCTTTATGCTAAATTCTCAAAGTGTGAATTTTGGCTGAGAGAAGTCCAATTCTTGGGTTACGTTATTAATGAAAGTGGTATTCATGTTGACCCTGCAAAGATTGAAGCAATCAAGAACTGGAGTGCACCGCAATCACCAACTGAAGTCCGTCAGTTTTTAGGGTTAGCCGGTTATTATCGAAGGTTTATTGAGAACTTCTCGCGTATAGCTCAGCCGTTAACTTTATTAACTCAGAAGGATAAGAAATACGTATGGACGAAGAGTCAAGAGAATGCTTTTCAGTTTAAAACAAAGATTGTGTAGTGCTCCAATTTTATCCCTTCCAGAAGGAAGTGATGGGTTCGTAGTTTACTGCGATGCATCTAGATTGGGTTTCGGGTGTGTTTTAATGCAAAGGGATAAAGTTATCGCCTACGCATCCTGTAACACCCCGACCGATGGCGGAAACATTGAGGTGTCACGAAAAGAGTATAGAAGCACATGGATAAAAGGAGAACCATATTTTATTATTAATTCAAATCTTAAAACGTCTATTACAAGGCATAAGAAATTAAAAGGCATAAGATTCGCTAACTAGATCTCCAAACTTCTAGTCTCAATCAGGCTTGATTCTCATTTCCTGAAAAACATGCAAAAGGTCAACTACATATATAGTTGGTGAGTCATAGGTTTGTTAACAAAGTAGTAATAATAACCGATTGATAAACGTTTGCAAAGTCATACATGTTAAACTAAATATGCAAGTATTACCTAAATTAATCACATATTCGTCACCCAGTACATAAATGATGTTCAATTCCTCAAAGGAATCTCTACGATTATGATGTTCAGTTCCTCAAAGGAACCTCTACGATTATGATGTTCAGTTCCTCAAAGGAACCTCTACGATTATGATGCTCATGAGACTTACATGCACAGGTCCCTAGAATACGATATAATATAGATAAACACAAGCAATTTATTTAACAGTACTTGACTTTGCTTAATAAGATTAAATGATTTCAAGCATAGAGTTTCACAATGATTTCAATGATAACCATGAATAAGTATTTTGTTTGAAAACCAAATGATGATATAAACGTTTGTGCATGTTTTCCATCCCAAAAGATTTAAAGTAAAAATGGGGACTATGAACTCACCGTAGGTAGTTGGTTGATTACTAGCTTGACGCATCGAGAATGATTTCAAGTTCGAGGGATTCCTCGGGAAGTGACCGGAAAAACGAAAACGCGGAGGTCGCCGGAGTTCGCGACGGCGGCGGCGGCAGAGACACACGACAGGGACGATTTGCAGTGGATTTCTTGATGTTTTGTGTGCGGAATTACTCAAGGAATGTCGTGGAACAATTTATAGGCCTCGAACACGTCGTAACCGTGATTATTTTGGAATTTAAAGCTCCGAACGGTTATGAGTTTGGGAGTGATTAAACACGATTAATTGACGGTTTTGAGTCCTAAATGGTGATTAACTCGTGATTAGGGGCGATTTACGAAGATTAATGATGGAAACGGTCGATTTTTGGGGGGTTTTGGCCGTTTTTCCGGCGGGTGGAGGTCGCCGGCGGTGACTCACCGGAAAAACGCTGCTGGGAAATAAATAAATAAAATTTTTCTTTTTTTTTCTTTTCTCTTTTTTTTATCCTTGTATATCCCAAAAAAAATATATATATATATATATTTATGTATTATTGGGTTAAAAAAACTTCTTTTTATGTTTTTTTTTAAACTAAAGTAGTATATAAATGAGTTTTATACGGAAAATAATTTTTTACATGGTTCTTAGTAAAAACGAAAGATCACCGAGGTTTTGTTTGAACGAAATAAATGTGTCGATATTTATAAAAATAACAAGTTTTATTAAACTTAAAAGTTTATGATTTTTCATATTTGTTTTCGAGTATAACATTTCAAAATAAAGTAACTAAATTTTAATTGAGTAAATGATGCAAGTTAATAAAACGGTCAATTTGTTCAAATAATAACTAGATTTAATTTAGATAATGAATGACTTGACTTAAAATATAAAATTTTAAAATATAATTTTAACAAGATAATAAATTTGTTTTAAACACATAATTATCAGAATTTAACTTATATGACTAATTTAATTCAAAAATCGAAGGTTAAATTTAAATAAGTAAATAATCAGTATAAAATTCAAATAGATGAATAACAAGATCTAAATTAATTTAACTCAAGACTTTTATTAATACTAAAATTTTTTACGATTGTTACACATCCAGACAACTCAAGACACACGAGAAGAACTACACGCCCCATGATCTCGAACTCGGAGCGGTTGTTTTTGCATTAAAGATCTGGAGGCACTATTTGTATGAAACTAAATGCACCATTTATACGGATCATAAGAGTCTTCAACACATTTTTTTATCAAAAAGAGCTTAATATGCGTCAATGTCGTTGGGTAGAACTTCTAAACGATTATGATTGTGTTATTCGATATCACCCCGACAAGGCTAATGTGGTAGCTGACGCATTAAGCAGGAAGGAACGGGATACACCTAGGCGAATGCGAGCTATGGAAATGACGATTCAGTCAAGTCTTATCTCGCATATTCATATAGCTCATGAGGAAGCACTCAAAGTGTTAATTTGAAAAAAATGAGGATCTTCAAGGAATGATTAAGGATTTGGCCTTAACCAACGATGTTAGATATTTCATGGGTCGAATCTGGGTGCCTCTCTTAGGCAAGCTACGTGAGTTGATTTTGAATGAAGCTCACAAATCTAAGTACTCCATTCACCCAGGTTCTGATAAGATGTATAAAGATGTCAAGAAACATTATTGGTGGCCAAACATGAAGCGTGACATAGCGACTTACGTAAGTAAGTGTTCCACCTGTGCCAAAGTAAAGGCAGAACACCAGAAACCTTCTGGTCTGCTTACACAACCTGAAATTCTGCAATGGAAATGGGAACGAATCGCTATGGATTTCATCACAAAATTGCCTCGAACATCGCATAATCATGATACCATCTGGGTGATCATTGACCGTCTAACCAAATCAGCTCATTTCATCCCAATCAAGGAGACAGATTCAATGAAGAAGCTCGCTAAGATATATATCAAGGAGGTTGTATCTCGTCATGGTGTGCCAGTTTCTATTATTTCAGATAGGGATGGACGGTTCACGTCACGATTTTGGCGATCACTACATAAAGCATTGGGCACCAAATTGGATTTAACACGGCATACCATCCACAAACTGATGGTCAGAGTGAAAGGACCATTCAGACGCTCGAGGATATTCTTAGAGCTTGTGTAATCGATTTTGGTGGAAGTTGAGACACTCATCTACCGTTAGCAGAATTCTTATATAACAATAATTATCATGCTAGTATTAAGGCGGCACCTTTTGAAGCCTTATACGGTAGGAAGTGTCGATCTCCTCTTTGTTGGGCGGAAATTGGAGAGAAGGAACTTACTGGTCCCGTGATCATTCAAGAAACAACATATAAGGTGTCAAAAATCAAGAGTCGTTTAGAAGCTGCCAGAGCTAGGCAGAAGAGTTACGCTGACCACAGATGGAAACCCTTAGAATTTGAGGTTGGAGACAAAGTGTTTTTAAAGGTCTCGCCTTTGAAGGGTGTCATTAGATTTGGTAAGCAAGGGAAGCTCAGTCCCCGATTTATTGGACCATTTGAAATTCTCAAGCGAGTGGGTTCCGTTGCTTATCGTCTGAAGCTGCCAGATAAACTCAGTGGCATCCACGACGTATTCCATGTATCTAACTTAAGGAAGTGTCTTTCCAATGAGTCGTTGATCATACCGTCAAAGGAGGTGCGAATTGATAGCAAACTGAACTTTACTGAAGAACCAGTTGAGATTGAAGACTGGAAAGTGCAGAAGATTCGACGATGTAAGATCAGGCTAGTTAAAGTTAGATGGAACTCGAGGTGCGGACCCGAGTATACCTAGGAGCGAGCTGACCAAATGAAAAAGAGATACCCTCATCTGTTTCCGTCTGGTAAGAATTCGAAAATTTCGGGACAAAATTTCCAAAAGGAGGGGTGACTGTGACACCTAACCAAAATGCCGTACTGCAAGTCATAATTCAACAAAAATAATTATTAATTTATAAAAGTTTAAGATATTATTAGCCGGTGAAATAAGGAAAAATATATATTTTGTTAACAAACGTTGGTGACAACTCAAGTTATGATCAACCGGGTATCCACCCAAAAAGATAAAGAGCACTTATAAAAATAACTGATAAATCAAATATGACGAAAATTATTTTGGATTATACCATTGCGAGCGTAATTTAATTCTAGTAATTTTCATATAATTACTTTTATGTTTCGTGACAGAAAATTTACCAATTATACCGCGATATGTCAGTATTATACCTGTTAACCACCAAACTCTATAAAATATATATATATATATATATATATTTTTTTACACCTGGCTAGAGACTTGGCATTACACATCTCACTTTTCTTGTAAGACTTACAAGTAATGATGGCTAGGAGCTAGGCAATAATGAGATTGGAAAGGTTAAAGCACACACATCTCCCCACATCCACTCCACTCTCTCTCTCTCTCTCTCTCCCCCTCATTTCGGTCGACCCCCCCCCCCCCCCTTTTCCTTTGAATTTCGAAAATTCCATCATACACACACACAATCTTCATTTTCTTCAAGCACTAAGAATTTTGGATATCAAGCATTCAAGAATCAAGCCAAGAGTTAAATTTTATTGATATAATCAGAAATGGCATGATCTTATAGATGATGTGTGATGATCTTGAGTTTTGTTTAAAGTTGTCCCTCGCTGATTTATTAAGCCATAATCATTAGCTCGGGTAAATGAGCCACTGTTTGTATTGATAGATCTATCGGGTGTGACAACCCGCCCTGATCAGTCGCGCTGGTCTTGTTCCGGATTAGAGTAATATAAATAGAAATAGCGTGTGGATATTTTGGTTTGATTATGGGCTCATAGATTAGATCATAAACGTGAATCTAGCTAATTTACGTTAAAATATCATTAAAAGAAAATTTTGCATGATAATTATATCAATTGTGTTTAAATAATATCCATTCGGATGTTGGATTAATTATTCCGGGAGCGTGGCTCGCCGAGTGTTTCAAATAAAAAACTCTATGGAACTCACCAGCTTAATGCTGACCGGTTTATTTTGGGCATATTTTCAGGGTTCGATAAATGAATGAAATGGATGGACGTGCTGCGTTGGCTAGGGCATACGTTGTTGGCTAAGGACGCTCATGGCACCTATTTTTTAGTAAATTTGGATGCTTTTGGTGAAAATAACTTTGTTTGGAATAAATGTGGAATGTTTAAAGATGCATATCCAAAAAAAAAACTAGTTTTTAATTATTTGAAACTAAAACGTATTGCCCGATAAAACTTAAACTACCAACTTCCGTCATCACCACCGCAAATGTTTTTCCGCTGCGATATTTTAGGGTGTTACAATCGGGACTATCCGACTCTCGAGCCGACCGATCACGTTAACGAGAGAATTCCAAACCCCGGAAATAACCCTCTTGCACGACACCAACGAAGAGGAATTGTTGCTACCCCCATGAATAGCTCTGATCCCTTTACACCACAATTTATGAGGTTCACTCTTTCATTTCCAAATCCATTTTGCGAGGAAGCAATCATTTATAATCATCAACGGAGTCAATCCCAAACCTCATCCTTCTTCGGCTTGCACATCACGTCCTTGTACACCGAATGAATTTTTTTAGATATTGAATTGATATATATTTATACTAGGTTAGTAACCCGTGTATTACACGGTTTGAAATAATATTTATAATAATGAGATAAGTATAATAAAATAAAAATTGATATGAGATCTAAAAATTATGGATATGGATGATATAATTGTGAGATCATATCAAATAGTTATTTTATAGTAGTTAAGTTAAAAGTACATTTATAGTAAATTAGGGTATTTCGTATATCACAGTTGGAAAATAAATTGCTTAATGGTTTACTTTAAAGTGGTGTTGAGAATTACAATAATAAAGAGTTACTATTATTTAGGATTACTTGAATCCAGAGAATGTTAAAAGATAATTAGAAAATGTTGAAGATGACAATTGAACTCTTTAAAATTACTTTTCAGAATATAAAATCTAAAAAAGTGTTTGACATTTTAATATTTTAATTGAATAAATCAACCACCCTAATATATAATATTTAAATCAATAAATATTAGTAACTATTGTTACAAATTAAAATTTTGAATGTTACATCTCTTAAAATTAGAAAATTCAAACAATTTATATAAATATGGTAAGTTAGTTAATAAATAATTTATGTAAATATATAAGTAATAAATATTAATACAGATTCATAACTAATTTTAGTTAAATGTAATGTTAAATTTTAGATTTAGAAAGTTGAAATATTAAATTTGGAAATTTTGAATTCTTAAATGAAAAAAAATTGAAATTAAGTGTGGTGTTGACAAGTGGATTGTTGAGGTGGAGGATGATGTGGACACCCTAGTAAAGTGACATATGGACACTTTTTATTGCTTTATTAGAATAAAAGAAAAGATATAAATTTCATTTGTCAAAAATAAAAAATAATAAAATACTATCAAACAACTTCGACTGCATATGGTATATTAATCTGTTTGAAGTAAATAGATTTTTTATAACTAGCTAGGGGTTTCAAAACCGGATACCCGGAATTTCGGATATCTGAATTTCGGGTATCCGAAAATTTCGGATATCAGTTTTCGTTGTCCAAGTTCAAGTCCGAAATTCGGATATCCGAAATTTCGGACTTGACTCGGATAGTTAAAACGGATATCCGAAAATCCAGTTTCAATTTAACCAAAAAAAGCGACAAAACGACAAAACAAATAAACATAGTCCAAGTCTTTAAATACAAATAAACATAAGTTCGACCTAAAAAACGACAAAACAAATAATCATAGTCCAAGTATTCAATAATTCCTTATTTCTTTAATATAAAATTTATTTTAATTTATTTAAATTTTCGGATACCGGGTATCCGAAACTTCCAAAAATTTTGTAAATTCTTGTCCAAGTCCAAGTCCGAATTTTCGGATATCCGAGTTTCGGATATCCGAAATTCCGGATATCCGAAATTCCGGATATCCGAAATTTTCGGATAATTCGGATACGGAATTTTGGATAATTTGGATACGGATTCGAACTCGTATATTTTTGAACACCCCTATTACTAGCTAGTATAGGGACGTTTGGAGGATAAGATTAATATTAATATATTTAACATTTTAAATTCATTCAATGTGAGGAAAGTTACTGTACTTGCTTTTATCCAATGAGATTTTAACAACATAATTTGTAATCAATGAAATGGTGCCAACTAACTTTCATTTGTCCAATGAGAATTTGACAACATAATACACAAACAAAGACATGATGCCAGCTAAAAACAACTTCTGATGTCATCCTTCATTTAATTACCTACTTCTCTCCTCTTTCCCTTCATATTTCACGAAACCATCTAGAAATCTTTTTAATTACCAACTTTTCTCCTCTTTCTCTTTCATATTTCACGAATTTATTTGTCCATCACTACTTTTACTTACCTTTATTAATAGTAATAAATGTTCATTACTATTAATAACATACAATATTTTTTTTTGAACGGCCAACGAATGCCCCGGAAAACCCGGGGACTATTTACACCAGTTGAGCTCATTCCAGGGAAAATCCACATCCGCGAGCGGCCGGATGGTAAAACCTGGGAGCTCAGGGATCGAACTTGTGACCTTTTAGCCCCAAGTCTCCCCTCATCGCCAATGCCTCTTCCAAAGTGTTACCCGTAAGAATCGAACCTGTGTCTCAAGTAGAGAACACAGGCTTCCTACCACTATACCACAATGGAACCTCTGTCTCAAGTAATAAACTTTTAATTGTGAGTATTCTTTATATTATGTCGTAACTCTTCTCAATCAAATGGTTTGTAGAATTGTAGCCTCTTCGTAGCATATATTTGGTAAATTTGTATTGTTTAAATGGGTTTATAGTTCACGTCTTATGATGAAAAATACAGATTTATATTAGAATTACAATGTGTAGTTAGGGGTTATTATAATTTCTTTTGGAGGGTTTATATTTTCAGAATTTTATAAATACAATAAATTATACATTTGTGATTTGATTAAAACGTACATTGAACGTATCATGAGAATGTTAAAAACATAAAATTTCAAAACAAAAGTTTTGTGGTCAAATTTAAAAATATAATATATCAATATTTTAAATTTAGTTAAAGTTGAAGGAGTTATGAAGTGGTTCTTTAAATTAAAAAGAAATAACAGTTTATAATCAAACATTTAAATATAAGAAAATATTTAATTGTCTTTGGTTTATAAAAATGTAAAATATAAGGTAACAAAAAAAAACGCAACAAACTAGCATTCAAAAAGTGACCAGCCGGGCTGCCGTAACGTGCGGGGTGATAAATTTCTTGTTGTTTATAATTTTGAATTCAATGTAGACTTTCGTAACACTTATGGAAGACAGATTAGATTAAGTCGTTATTGTATTTATAATGCCATTTTATTATTAATCTATATTTTTAATATATATGCTTTTTAACTCAATGTTTTAAAAACCGGTTCAACCGGTCCGGTTCAACCGGTCCGGTTTAACCGGTCCGGTTCAACCGGTTCAACCGCCAACCGATCATTATATCGGTTTTTTAATCCCCGGTTTTTTGGACATAACCGAACCGTTTTGACCCGGGCGGTTTTCCGGTTTTTTCCGGTTCAACCGGTTTTCTGACAATTTTAAAAATATATATATATTTTTTAATTTATTATTATTTTTTATTATTTTTTAAAGTTTAAAACTTATATATTCTTATGAAATACCTATTAGGTATTATTTTTTAGTGGATTATCATTGTATTTTAACTATTTTCGTTGTGGTGTACAAATTTATTAACATTTTTATAAAAATATATATATAAATCCCCTAACCGGTTCAACCGGCCGGTCTAACCGGTCCGACCGGTCGAACCGGCCCCGAAAAGTTTTCCGATTCAACTAAAAAACCGGTTTTTAAAACATTGTTTTTAACAACAAATTGGAGAAATTAGATTATATTATATATGTTTTGGTATTAACTTTGTTATTTTGACACGTCTTTTCTAATCGGGCTATGATATATAGCTATATAAATATTGTTTTTTTTTCTTTCAAATAGCTATAATATATATATCAAACAAATATTTAAATGGTTTAGTTGTTTTTTCAGTATGACAATACAGTGGATTTACGGGAATACTATCAAGATCCACACTGAGGAGTAAGTCTCTGTCTTTTCAAATTGCATGTTTACCATTTAATTATATGATTAATTATGAATTATCAAATTTAACAAACTTTTTTTTTTAATTATTCAGGAGGCAGAGCACGTAAGCGTGTTAGAGATTGGGACCGAAAACCAAGTCGAAAGATGAATCAAGGCCCGTTATGTAGTGGCCTTGATTATATTTGGGCGTGTTACCTTCTCTATCGTTATGTATGTATCGATAGGGGGATATACCTTGGATGACTTGTACGCAGATCTTAAAACCACCCAAGTACAACGGACAGTGGTGAGGTTTTATAGAAACAACAGTATTACCCCATCAGTTGAAGCAAAATTCACGCTTCGAGTCAATTTCAACGTGCCACATGAGATTAAGGTTTATCCAAAACTTGGAAAGTTTGTCTTTGGTATGAGATCAAACAGATGTGACACCATACTTGGCTTTTTGGAAAGGGGATACATCATTATTGGAATTTTGGGAGAAAAACTAGTGGAAAATTGGTTTTTTCACCAAGTGTGAAAATGAGTTTTTCATCAACTTTGGACTAAAATAAAATACATATAACATATGTTGTTTCCTCTGTATTTAATGGGTTTGTGTAGTACGTTGTAAGGGCTTTCCAACGCATCAAACCACGTCCAAATTCGAGCTCGTATGAATGAGATATCGAAGCTCAAAGTTGAGGTCTCGCAGCAAGTGAAGCTGCGAAAATAAGAGAGAAAAAATGCCAAGTATAGCATGAAACTCATCCCACATTGGTTGGGGAATGAAACCAAAAGTGGTTTATAAGGTGGGAACCTTACCAACTATTGTTTCCTTTAGTAGGACACATCCCTTGGACCATGAGGGGTGAAGCACCCCTAACTCGCACCCGCACCCGCACCCGCACCCGCACGCGCACGCGCACGCGCGCACGTGGCGTGGGCGTATGAGGCGCTTTGATGGCGCCGGTTGAAGTTCAAGCGGAACGAGTGAGAGCTGTGATCCGGTTGAAGTTCATCCGGAAGGTTCAAGCGGACCTGCGTGGCTCCGCTGTTCGAGCAGAACGCGTGTTCCTTCGGATTGACAGCTGGAAACGCGTTTTTGAGCTAATTAAGGTAATTCCGCGTTAATTAGAAATCAATTTGCATTACAGACGTTTAATGCAAAGTTTTACTACGAATTAACTTTTGAGTGCTCAACAAGAATTCCCACCACTATAAATACAGCCTCATCAGTTGAGGCAACACACACCGAATTCCACACACAGAATTCTTTCTTTCATTCTCACCTTCATATCTTCTTCCTATATTCATCCTGTTCGTCAGGATCTTCAAGAACTCTAAGGTAACTTCAAGTTTAGAGTTATCCCAGCCGTACAATACGGTTTAGGCGATTGTATCCTGGGAAACAAAACGGTTCTTCGGTAGACCCGAAATTTGGTTTAAGCGACCCGGGTTTTGACCCGAAGCCTTCGCCAAAGTTCCTTGGAACCTTCTCGTTTTTCTTAACTAATATCAAAAGATTTTTATCAAATCATTTTTCTTTAACTTTCAAAACTTTTTCCTTAATTCTCTGTCTTTATTTTACTTCATTCAAATCAAGATAATTTCATTTCACTTGTATTGTAATTTTAATTTATTTCATTTCCTTGTAATCTTTTATTTTCTTAGTATTGTATTTCATTTCCCTGTAACATTTCATTGTTTCCTTGTAATTGTTGATAGGAGTAGATCAACTTTATTTCAAGTGTATTGTAATAGAATAGGTTTATTTCTTTTGTTGTAATCGTACTAAATAAAAGTATTTATTTTATTTAAATTTGCGAACGGTTTTCCTACAAACTTAAAATAAATTTTTTAAAACACCGTTCGTTTTATAAAAACTTCATTGCCTCGAGTCTCAAAGTTGGACTTAGATTTCTCGAGGTGATTTAGTGTTTTAAAAAATAAATATTTTAACTCACTTTGACTCAAAGTTGGACTTAGAGTTAAACGAGTTGTCGGTTACGACAAAACTTTGACATCCATTCGTTGGACGTTAAATTTTTCTTTAAATCTTTAATATCCATTAGTTGGACGTTATAAACTTTCTTTAAATACCATCTAACCTCCATAAGTTGAAAGTTATAAAATTTATTACATCTCTAAATCCGTCCATTTGTTGGACTTTAATCTCTTTAAAACGTGTGCGTTTAGAGATTAAAAACTCTCTTCTACTCCTTGGAAACCATCCATTAGTTGGAGGTTTTTTCTTACGTTTTAAACGTGCGCGTTTAAATAATAATTCTGAATATTAACTTGTGTAGTCTTCTATTTCAGAAAAATGACTAACGAAACCGTTAAGACGACCGAAAAGCCTAAGGAAACACCATCTGTTGGTACCTCCACTGGCATAACGGCCAACACCATCGCCAGTCATGCCGAAAAACCCGAGAAGTTCTCGAGCTTGCACTTCAAAAGGTGGCAACAGAAGATGTTGTTCTACTTAACCACCTTGAACCTTGCGAGGTGTCTCACAGAGTCTGCTCCCCAACTCGGTGAAGGGAAGCCAACGCTGAAACCGTTAATGCGGTTGACGCTTGGAAACATTCGGACTACTTGTGCCGTAGCTATGTGTTGAACGGCCTTGTGGACTCATTGTATAATGTCTACTCGGTGTTTAAGACTTCCGAAGAATTATGGGAGTCTTTATACAAGAAGTATAGAACGGAGGATGCTGGCACGAAGAAATTCGTGGTAGCCCGTTTCTTGGACTACAAAATGGTTGATAATAAAACCGTGATGAGTCAAGTCCAAGAGCTTCAAATTATACTACATGAGGTCCATGCAGAGGGTATGTCCCTTTGTGAGACATTTCAAGTGGCGGCAATGATTGAGAAGCTTCCGCCTTCGTGGCTTGAGTTTAAGAACTATCTTAAACACAAAAGAAAGGCGATGACCATTGAGGATCTCATTGTCCGTCTTCGTATCGAGGAGGACAATAAGATGGCTCAAAAAGCCACCACCATGCAACCTTCGGCTAAGGTGAATATGGTGGAGGTTGGTCAGCCTTCCAAGGGAAGCAAGCGCAATGGTGGGGCCAAAGCCAAAGCCAAAGGCAAAGCGGTGGAGCACTTGGCACCGAAGAAAGGGGTTGTGAAAAAGAAGCCCCAGAAGTTCTCAGGAAAGTGCTACAACTGTGGGGGGCATGGTCATCGGGCGGATCAGTGCCCGAAGCCACAACGTGAGCGCGCTCACATGGTGGAAGACGACATGCCACTGGTGGCCATGATCACGGAGGCGTATGCCTTTATTTCTGAAGTCAACATTGTGGGGGAGAACCCTGGCTGATATGTTGACACCGGTGCCACCCGCCATGTATGCGGAGACAAGTCCCTCTTTAGTACGTTTAAAGAGGCGAAGGGGACCGAGAAGCTTTATATGGGGAATAAAGCTACTACCGACATCATGGGTGAAGGCAACGTGGTCTTGAAGTTCACTTCTGAGAAGGAACTTACGTTGAGCAACGTTCTGTACGTGCCAGAAATCAGGAAGAGCCTTGTCTCTGGATGGCTGCTCAACAAGTTTGGATTTCGCATTGTGATCGAGTCTGATAAGGTCGTGTTGACCAAAAATGGCATGTTTGTAGGCAAGGGATATGCCCAAAACTCTATGTTTAAATTGTCTACTTTGGTCATTAATAAAATGAAGAAAGCCTCCTCTTCTACTTATATGATTGAGTTGTATGATTCAAACATGTGGCATGGTAGATTAGGACACGTAAATTTTAATTCAATTCGCCGGTTAATGAATTTAAATTGTTTGCCAAATTTTAAAATAGACTCGAAATCAAAATGCGAAACGTGTGTCGAATCCAAACTTACAAGACAACCATTTAAATCGTTTGAACGAATAACCGAACCCCTAGACTTAATTCACACTGATGTGTGTGACTTGAAAGTCGTCCCCACGCGTGGTGGAAACAAGTACTTCATCACGTTTATTGATGATAGTACAAGATATTGCTATGTATACTTACTTAAGAGTAAGAATGAAGCAATAAACAAGTTTGTCTTGTTTAAGAACTTGGTTGAGAATAAATTCACCAAGAAAATCAAGGTTTCGCGGAGTGATGGAGGAGGTGAATATGTTTCACCATTTGCGGACTTATGTGCACAAAGTGGAATTGTCCATGAGACCACCGCACCTTATTCTCCACAATCCAATGGCATTGCGGAACGAAAGAACCGTACATTGAAATAGATGATGAATGCCATGTTAAATAGTTCTGGGATGAGCCTAGACATGTGGGGGGAAGCCATTTTGACGACTAACTATCTTTTGAATAAGATACCCTGCAAAGATAAGGATAAGACTCCTTATGAATTGTGGACGGGCAAAACGCCATCCTACAAATACCTCAAAGTGTGGGGGTGCCTAGCTAAGGTATTAGCTCCTTTGCCTAAGGTGCAAAGGTTAGGACCCAAAACTGTGGATTGTGTGTTCATTGGATATGCAGAAAACAGTAGTGCATATCGGTTTCTTGTCCATGACTCGAAAAATCCCGATATACTCGAAGACACTATCATGGAATCAAGGAATGCTTCATTCTTTGAAAATGTATTCTCGTGTTTGTCACGAGAACACGCGAGTTCATCGACCCCATTAGTTGGTAACGAGACTCGTGAAGATCCATTTGTTGGTGACGAGGCTTATGAACAACCATCTGTTGGTAATGAGGTTCATAAACGGCCTGCATCTAATGAGGGTGAGCCTAGAAGAAGTAAGCGAAAAAGGGTTGGAAAATCCTTTGGACCTGACTTCACGGCTTACATGGTTGAGGGTGATCCCAATACCTACCGCAAGGCGGTAACCTCCCCAGATGGGCCTCAATGGAAAGAAGCCATCAAGTGTGAGATAGAGTCTATCTTGCAGAGCCACACTTGGGAGCTTGTCGATCTTCCTAAGGGTTGCAAACCACTTGGATATCGGTGGATATTCAAGAAGAAGTTGAAAGCAGATGGCTCCATTGACAAGTATAAGGCGAGGCTAGTGATCAAAGGATACAGACAAAAGGAGGGTTTGGATTACTTTGATACTTACTCACCTGTTACACGCATAACCTCGATAAGGTTGGTGCTTGCTATAACAGCTTTACGAAATTTGGAGGTTCACCAAATGGATGTAAAGACCGCGTTTCTAAACGGTGATTTAGAAGAAGAGATCTACATGGAACAACCTGAGGGTTTTACCGCTCTTGGCCAAGAAGGCAAGGTGTGTAGACTCGTCAAGTCTTTGTATGGCTTGAAGCAAGCTCCGAAACAATGGCACCAGAAGTTTGATCGTGTCATGCTTAACAACGGATTCAAAATAAATGAGTGCGACAAGTGTGTCTATGCGAAGGACACACCTAGAGGTTATGTGATTTTGTGTCTCTATGTAGATGACATGCTTATCGTCGGGAGTGATGATAAGATGGTCACAGCTACTAAATACATGTTGAAAGCGAGATTTGACATGAAAGACATGGGGCTCGCGGATGTAATACTCGGTGTAAAAATCATCAGAACCCCAAATGGTATTGTCTTAAGTCAATCTCACTATGTGGACAAAATCCTTGAGAAGTTCAACGCAGGAGATAAGAGTGTGTCTCAAACTCCGGTTAATACTACCCTTCATCTTGCTAAGAATAGAGGAAAAGGGGTTGCTCAGTTAGAGTACTCAAGGGTGATTGGGAGTCTCATGTATCTTATGACATGTACCAGACCAGATTTGGCTTATGATGTGAGCAGACTAAGCCGGTGCACGAGTAATCCGTGCACAGTACATTGGAAAGCAATGACTCATTTACTAAGGTACTTAAGATACACGAGAGACTATGGACTGCACTATACCCGAGATCCAGCAGTTATCGAAGGATACTGCGATGCGAATTGGATTTCGGATATAAAGGATTCCAAATTAACAACCAAGTATATGTTCACGCTTGGTGGCGCGGCTATTGCTTGGAAATCGGCTAAGCAAACTGTTATAGCGCGGTCCATAATGGAATCTGAGTTCATCGCCTTGGATAAATCTGGTGAAGAGGCGGAATGGCTACGTCAATTTGTGGAAGAAATTCTAAGGTGGCTTATGCTAATGACGGCTATTTGCATACATTGTGACAGTAAATCGGCAATTGGGCGCGCCCAATCCTTGATGTACAATGGAAAATCAAGGCACATTAGACGTAGACATAATACGGTACGACAACTAATCTCTACCGGAGTTATCTCAATTGACTATGTGAAGTCAAAGGATAACACTGCGGATTTGTTTACAAAAGGCTTAAGCAAAGAGTTAGTTTTGAAGTCGTCAAGGGGAATGGGACTAAAGCCCATTGGGTTGAAAGTTGATGCGATGGAAAACCTAACCTATGAAAATGGAGATCCCGGGCTCTAGGTTCAATAGGACAACCTAATCGCATTGGCTAAGGTCACTATGGGGGAGTACCCTAAAATCTTAAAAGGGAGTTGTGTACTTCCTAGTCCATTCCTATCACCAAACAGTGAAATGTGTGAGGTTAAGCATACGATGGTCAATGACTTTGTGTAAGTCATAGATGTTTTTGAGTAAATCATAATACCAATGTTTTTAATGATTATGGTAATCACCTATGCAAGAGAGAAGTGTGGTCGTTTCGAATGGATTTGTTGGGCACAAATCTTAGAGCTCTAGCAGAACCAGGCAAGTGTTCCAGGACCATGATTGGACACGACAATGAGGGCTAACCAAGTTAGGGAAAGTTTTGTGTGGGTATAATAACGGTTACACAAACGGTCGATTGGTTCAAAGACATCGCGTCTACCAAATACCAGTAACCCAAGTATGCTTCATAAAGGAAGGTTCAAAGGGGACACCTACCTATCCTGCAATACTGGACTGCCGAAATTGCCTTTGATTCTTGAAGAATAGATCGATACCCATTCATGTGGGGGATTGTTAGAATTTTGGGAGAAAAACTAGTGGAAATGCCTTTGATTCTTGAAGAATTCACGCTTCGAGTCAATTTCAACGTGCCACATGAGATTAAGGTTTATACAAAACTTGGAAAGTTTGTCTTTGGTATGAGATCAAACAGATGTGACACCATACTTGGCTTTTTGGAAAGGGGATACATCATTATTGGAATTTTGGGAGAAAAACTAGTGGAAAATTGGTTTTTTCACCAAGTGTGAAAATGAGTTTTTCACCAACTTTGGACTAAAATAAAATAAAGATAACATAGGTTGTTGCCTCTATATTTAATGGGTTTGTGTAGTACGTTGTAAGAGCTTTCCAACGCATCAAACCACGTCCAAATCCGAGCTCGTATGAATGAGATATCGAAGCTCAAAGTTGAAGTCTCGCAGCAAGTGAAGCTGCGAAAATAAGAGAGAAAAAATGCCAAGTATGGCATGAAACTCATCCCACATTGGTTGGGGAATGAAACCAAAAGTGGTTTATAAGAGAGAAAAAATGCCAAGTATGATTTTTTAAGTATTGCTACACATGTGTACTATGTTTAATTATCATTCGTAACATAAATGTTTTATTGTTTTTAGTATGTTTTTAATATATTTTTAACATAAGGAGTGTTTTTATACTTTATAATTCGTTTTTGTGTAGTAATAGTGATGATGGTACACATGTGTACCAAAAACGAAAAAAAAAAAAAAACAAAACGTTTTTTTTTACGTTTTTTTTTTTAAATATTGTTTTCCAGAGTTATAGATAACGTAATTCTAAGACATTTGACGCAAATTTCATGAATAAACATTAACGTATAAAGAAGTTATGTAGGTTTTAAAGTGGTTTTCACGTTTTCACAAAATAAAGGGTTTTCATAGGATCCTTCCCCTATATATATATATATATATATATATATATATATATATATATATATATATATATATAGGGTTAGGTTCAAATGAGAACTTTTTATTTTGAGAACTTTGAGAACTAAATCTCAACCACACATTTCAGGGGGAACCACTACAATTCATGGGAGGGGGGATACATGTAAATAAACTTGTGGCTCAAATTAGTTCTTTTTAGTTCTCAAACCCAATTGGTTCTCAAATGATCCTCTCCCTATATATATATATATATATATAGGGTTAGGTTCAAATGAGAACTTTTTGTTTTGAGAAATTTTGAGAACTAAATCTCAACCACAAATTTCAGGGGGGGACCACTACAATTCATGGGAGGGGGAAAACATGTAAATAAACTTGTGGCTCAAATTAGTTCTTTTTAGTTCTCAAATCAAATTGGTTCTCAAATGATCATCTCCCTATATATATATATATATATATATGTAGGGAGAGGATCATTTGAGAACCAATTTGGTTTGAGAACTAAAAAGAACTAATTTGAGCCACAAGTTTATTTACATGTATCCCCCTCCCATGAATTGTAGTGGTCCCCCCTGAAATGTGTGGTTGAGATTTAGTTCTCAAAAGTTCTCAAAACAAAAAGTTCTATTTTGAACCTAACCCTATATATATATATATAGATATTTATACATATCTGTGCATGTGTTTAAATAGACTTGATATATCAAGATTTGGTTGTTTCCAAGTACTTCTTTAATTAAAGTTGGTCATTAGCTATAAGATTTAATTACAAAAGTGTTTGTTATAATTAGAATTATTTTGAATGGCAAGTTAGAATTAAGTTAGTTAATATTTTATATATATAAGTGTTTCATTCAAGTAATTTTATTCTATATACTTTAAGAAAATTTCATCCGTGTAAAACACATTGAGAGTGACGTAATCTCTTCAATGACAAACGAGTGATTCCGTGGTTCAGCCCCGTCAATGATTAACGGTGGTTATAAACCTCTAGCTATTAAACCACATCTGCACCTCGGCGCTCTTCGCTTTGCTGGACCACGAAAGTCAGGCGTGTGGCGTTGGTCCACCCACTCGTCACCACCTATGCACGTCCCGGCGGGCGGCACTAGTGGGTCCCACTATTTTTTTACAATTCCAACGTCTAATTTTATTTTCAAATAAACTAGTAAGTAAAAAGTTCGTGATGCGGCGTTCGTATGAATGTATAAATATGTATATAGAAGATATTGTTCGAGTGAGAAAAGTATGATTTTAAATTTAAAGACAGAGGAAGAGAAAAGAGAAACTATTTAAAATCCTTAATACTAATTTTCAATAGTACGCTTCTAGTAAAATTAATTCTTATGTAGAAAAATAAATAATGATATGAAAGAAACAATTCAAACAAATCATATAAAAAAGGCAATAAGAAAAGGGGAAAAACTAAAATGGCCTCTTTGATAACAAACATCTTTAAAATAGCCTTTTAAAAGTCTAACATTCTCAATCTGTCATTCCACGTATGGTCGTCCAACCCTTGACCACGGTCATGACGACAACCAATGACATAATGACACGTGTATTTCCCACGGTCGCCACGTCCCTATCCAGCGGACAACGACCCTACTTTTTGGACACACGACCGTCCCCAAACTGACATGTTTCAGGGTCGTCCAGGACCCCCTGACAGTTGTCAGGCCACGTGTGGGGTCATAGCGACCTTTGAACAAAATTATTATTATTTCTAAATCCTCGACGTCGTTGACCTGGGCTTGAGGGTCGTTGACCTCACGGTCGTCAACGACCGAGACGACGGGCGTTGACCATAGAAAACGACCCCGAGTTTTTTTTTTTTTAATTTTTTTTATTTTCTTTTTATTTTTACTCTTATCCAACCCTACCCCCCCCCCCTATATACTCTATCTCCCCACTTAAAAATTTTACAATCTCTTCTATAATCTCATCCACTAAAATTTTTAGCCAGAAGAAAATAAAATTTCACAACATTGTTGTATGTGTTGGTGGCAAATAGTAAGAAAGAAATAACGTATCCGAGTATGTACCTTTTAATTGTGTTCGACATGCTATTAGTGTATACTCGAATATAACTTTTTTTTATCTGAAAAGGGTCATTTGTTTAGTGTCTTATAAGTTGTCGACATATTGTTTTCCTGTTGATATTTTTGATGATAGTGATTTGTTGATATTTTTTAGAGTTGTTGCGAATAATAAAAAAGAACCTATCTATTTGTATGTTGTTGATAGCTCAAGTCCAAATTCGAGTCAACCTGTACCCGTTTCTTCCCATGGATCACATCCAAAAAAAAAATGTTCCTGATTTAAATGTTCAAACTCGTTACCCTCACAAATCTGGTAACTATCTTTGGACAACTTCAAGATATCATCGTATGTGTAGTGAACCGAGACTTGGCTTGAAATTATGATAGAAATGTCATTATACTTTCTCATTTTGTAACGCATTTGATGCCAATGAGAGATAAGTTGATGATGCGTACGCTTATACATAGTATGGTAATGAGCGTAAAATCAATGTCTCATTCGGTGCCAAAACCTATTCTCGTACCTTATATATGGCTTTTTGTCACATACTCTTAACCAAAAAATTGCAAGGCATTCTTCCTCATGTTGACCCCAAATCGCTAAAGTTGTTGCCATTTACAAAAAAGTTAGAGGTTTTGTAGATGAGACTAGAGAAGAGATTGAGACTTTTAAGTGGGGAGATGGATTATATAAAGGGGGATAGGGTTGGGTAAGAGTAAAAATAAAAAGAAAAGAAAAAATATATATATAAAAAAACTCGGGGTCGTTTTCTATGGTCAACGCCCGTCGTCTCGGTCGTTGACGACTCTGAGGTCAACGACCCTCAAGCCCAGGTCAACGACGTTGAGGATTTAAAAAAAAAAGAATAATTTAGTTCGAAGGTCGCCACGACCCTGACACGTAGTTAGATGGCCGTTAGGGGTCCTAGACGTCCCTGAAACATTCAGTTTGGGGACGATCGTGGGCCCAAAAAGTAGGTCGTTGTCGGCTGGGTAGGGACGTGGCGGTCGTGGGGAATACACCTGTCATTATGTCATTGGGTTGTCGCCACGACCATGACCAAGGGTCAGACGGCCATGCGTAGAGGGACAGATTGGGGATGTTCACTTTCAAAAGGCTATTTTGAAGATACTGTGGTCAAAGGGACCATTTTAGTTTTCCCATAAAAAAATATTAAAGAGAGCAAAAGAAAAGCGAAACTAATTGAAATCCTCATACTAACATCCAATAATACACTTACGTAGTTAAATTAATTCTTATGTACTGCATTTGAAAGAGAAAAAAGAAAAGAGGCTATGAAAGAAACAATCTAAACAAATCATATAAAAAAGACAATAAAAATATCTTAAGGATCGACACCAAGTTGGCCACAAAACAAAAATGAATCAAGTTTAGTCCACAAACCCCGACTCAAAATCCTAGTGTTTATTTATACAAATAAAAGTCATACAATATATGAAAATATTGTAACCGAATGATATGACTGTAGTTATAAATATGTTACTTGGTCTAAAAATGAAATTAGAAAGAGAATATTAAAATTAAAATTTTATAGTATGAAGCCCGGCCCAACAAATCAAAGCCACAAATTAGGGGTGGCTCAGGCCCGTCCACTTACAATAAGCGGCCTAGAAAATGAATTTCAGGCGGCCCAGAAAATGAATTTCACAGATTAAGCTGCCGCCTCTATAAAAAAAAAACCGCTTAGTATTGGATTCGAACCGGTTTATAAATAACCTACCGGTGTTTGGTTTAAAAACCCGGTTATTTGACTTAACCAGTTTGGTTAATGACCGGTTCTTTGTAATGAAAATTGACACCGGTCTAACCGGTTACGTTTTATAACCAAGCCGATTAACCGGTAACCAGGAAAAAAAATCGGTTTTTTTTTTTAACTTTTTTAGAGTTTTATTAATATCTTTGAGTTTGACTATTTTTTGTTAGATCATTGTATGAAAAACTTATTATATATAACTTAAAAATATAAATAAGAATTCAAGTCAAAATAAACTTATAAAAATGTATTCATTTTATTAAAACTGAACAATAACAACTTAAGAAGATAATATTCATGAAAAAAACACATATTACAAATACAAGTTCGAACAATCTAGGTAGGGGTCGTGATCAATAGGTAGTTGGTTCCAGATTTCGAACTATTCGATCGAATTCCATTTCTTCGATGGAAGTCGGCGGTGTACCGTTCTTGTGACATTCATGCTCGTGTTTAGGACCCTCCACGTCTAATTTGCCTTTAAGGTTGGATGTGTCTTGTACTCTTTCCGATGCGTCCAAATGGTCTTTCAAATAGATGTACATCTCCAATGACTTCTCCCTGAGTCTCGTCCTTCGAATAGATAGTACTCTGCCACTAAGAGAAAAAACGGACTCCGAAGCTACCGCAGAAGCTTAGACGCTTAGTAAATCACGAGTCATGGCAGCTAGAATGGGAAAATGAGATTATCTTTCTTTCCACCATGTCAAAACATCAAAACCATCCCACTGTTGAGGTGGGATACCAAAATCAGTTCCCATATAGCGTCCGAGTCTCGCTATTTGGGGTATTATCGCGAGCCCGCTTAGAATTATTATCACTAATTCTAGTGTAAAAACTCAAACTCGGGTTCGCGGAACTATTACACGATTCCACATGTGCTTGATGCACCAATGTGGTTGGGCCACACCGTTGTAAATAATTGTCAAACATTTGGTTGAAATACAAGTTAAAGTTACTTTTTAAAGTGACGAAATATGTCGGTCTTCAATATCTAATGACAAAACATCAACTATCATATCAAGTGCCGTCTCAACACCGGACACATTGAAACAAGGGTTTAGTACGGTGGCACAAGTAAAAACGGCGGGCATTTCTTTGAAATATTTTCGAAGTTTCACTTTCGTCAGAGATAGCAAGGTCGAAGTGATATCGCTACCCGATTCAAACTCATTTAGTTTTTAGCACATTAAATACAATTGATGAAGAACATTGTTACATGTGTAGGATAATAAACCCCCGACAAAATAGTAGTTGCGACTTTGAAAGTTTCAAGCAAATTGGTCCAAGCATTTATAAAGCCAAACCAGCAGGTTTAAACGCTCTTCTATCGACCCCTTGTTGGCAAGAAGATTATGAAAAGCTTCTAAAGCCAGTCTTTGCTTAGAACGTTTTGGTACATTGTACAAGTTGAATTCCACCTTGTTGGGACATCCCAACAAGGTCCACGATATTGACAATTTGTTTCTTTGCAAAACCATTTATATCGTTTATGTGTTCTACTAACTTGATCAATTTCTCTTAACATTTTCTTAAATTTTGATTTTACCGTTTCCATTTGACTAAGCCCAATCGCGTCTTGCACAACCAAGTTAATGATGTGTGCAACACATCGTGTATGAAAAAATACACCTTTACAAATGGGATCATATTTAAGTTTTAATTTTGTATTATTCAAGGCGTTATCAAAAGATACTTAAAAATATATTATTTTATAATTTATATGTTTGAATAACCTCATCTATACAATGAAACAAATTTTGCACCGTGTGAGGATAGGGGAAAATTTTTTTAAAGCAAGAACACGTTTCATCATTTGCCACGTGTGAAGATCGACCCAATGTGCCGTAACACAAAGATACGAGTCGGGTATGCCGTGACATGCTGACCAAACGTCGCTTGTTAAACTATCAACGATATTTAAATTTTCAAAACCTAAATTTAATTGTTCTTTTGCTTCGTCCAATCTTTTCATATAATCACGTTTAATTGTAGAACAACTACTTGGAGATAGCGAGGTTAGAGCGCTCTTTGAATCATCGTCGTCATGTGCGGGTTGTCGAAATGATTAAATGGCAAAGCTTCTTGGATAATTAGATTACCCATCAACTCACGAACCAAATTGGGATCGAAATTCCAAACCCCACACTCGTTGGTCATCGTTGCTTGACCGGGAGCGGGGTTAGTCTTTAGCGACTTGCAATGCTTGGTCAAGTGACTTCGCAAGGTAGAATTAGACTCGGATTTTAGAAGGTTACCACAACTCTTGCATCGAGCTTATCGGGACCGAACACCATCTCGCAAAGGTCAAAATTACACCAAAGTTCGGGGTTCCTCGTTGTTGCCTTGATATGAACCACTTGTGCCTCACTTGAGGAAGCACCAACACCAACCTAAGCTTGAGAAGAAGAAGATGCCATGATATCTTAATTTCTTGTTTTGATACAAATACGTTCGAATACGAGAATTTTTTTTAGCGTTATAATATCATTCATCATGGATATTTAATGCATGTTGAACGAATCCTGAATCGTATGAATAATAAACATAGACAACAATATAAAGATTACATGTTGTCTTCTGGTTCAGATCAGCGGCAGTCAGATTATCCGTCTTGTTCTTGATTGGGTTGCCGTTTAGGGTGTACAGTTATGATGGTTGGTGTGGTGGAAGTCCACGAATTGTTAGAGAGGGAGAGAGAGTTCACAAAATTATGTAGGTAACTAGAAGGTGTTTAATCTCTCCCTATGATCTCTATTTATACACCCAAGGGGAAACCCTAATTCTATTAGTAAGGACAATTACGTCCATCGAAAAAAATGCCATATATGGGTTAATTAGGTAATTGATTTAGTAAGATAAATGATTGAGGCCATAATATACTATTATATATATGTATGAAAATACATACATATATTTTTAGAATATATTTCAACATTCTCCCACTTGGCCGTGTAATCATTTATAATGAGCTATAAGATAAGCCTGATCAGGGATCAATACTCATTTCAATTTTAAACCAGAATTGCAGCAGGAAAATATAGTCATAGAATTGATTATCCAACTCAAGACCCTCATTAATCATACTACAATCCCAAATTTAAAATTCAACTTAAAATCAGAATCAATCACAGAAAATAAGTCCTTAACGTTGATTTATAATAAAACTGTCTATATGTTAATAAGGCATGCATAACATATTCAGAGACAAAATCAAAACGGATGAGGAATAATTAATAATTAGTCATTCATATTGTGATATGTTTGGTCATTATGAACTCTTAGAAAAGACTTATGAGGATAGACCTTAAGAGTATAGGATCCTTTAAGCATATCATGAATGTTTTCAATACAAGGACTTAGTTTCCTCTATTTGTTCTTAAATGAACAATAATCTTGTATCAAAAATTTAATGCAGCTCCACTCAAAACTGTTACTGTTTTAAGAAATTAGGTTAGCTGACTTTATCATAGTAAGTCTTCAATATGTTATATTGGAGTTTAGGAGTCTAATGATAAATTTACCAACAACATCTACTGACAAATTATGTCATAATAACTTAGGTTGTTGTTATCAGGTTCTTATGACTCTTCCACGATCCATTAGATAAATATGTTCGTAGACATAAGGATATGCCCCTGATTTGACATTTCATATCTTTTGAATACAATAAAGTCAAAATTTAGAGATAGTCAACTGCTTTAAGTTTCTCACTTCTTCTATAATTAAAATTTATAGTTTTTCGTTTCTTATAGATATTGAAATGCCATCTTAAATGCTTTATGATGCACTAAACTTAGGAAATGGTTTTCATCATTTCTATTTCAGCAATGAAGGCAATATCTAAACGAGTATAGACTTGAACATACGTAAGGCTTCTAACTAATGAAGCATAAGATTTATTTACTTAAACCTTTATTAGTAATCTCATTTAGTTACTAGAGTTGCAGACTGAGAGTAACGTTGCATGTTGTAATGTGCTAAACACATAGTTAAATATAATGAGACTTAATTAATGTCTTATTAGGTTGATCTTGATGTATTTTGATGCTTATTGCATAAGAAGCATCTTTAAGATTTCAATGTCAAAATTATGCGAGAATACATCGCTTTGACTCATGCAACAAACTAACATATTACTTGCCTAAAGTAATGTGTATAAGGGCAAGTGTTGTATTAGTTGCTCCCACTCATCTTAAGGTAGGTCCATTTATCCACTTATTCTTGATGAAGAATGATTACATTTATAACTTCATCAAATTTTAAATTCACTTGTAAGTTTTGGTTTTGCTTACATTAACCCTTTATATGAACTTACTCATCTTAAAGACTAAGTGTTCTGTAACTTTCAGACTTGAAACCTTAAGTTTAGTTTATGAACATGTCTTTATGTTAAGTGAGTATTACGGAAAGTTATTTTATAAGTCTGTTAAATGTCACTCGTAATTACGAGTGAATAATAAGGACAAAGATGATCTCTCAAAGAATCTTTTTAGAAAAGGAATTCTTAACTTGTTGATAGCCTTTAGAAACCAACAATTTATAACGTTTAATTTCTCCTTTCGGATTTCAGTTTAGCTATTAAAACTAAACTTCTAACATTATTCTGATTTTAGGGAGTTAAGCTCATTATAGTTTTATTCCATCAGATGATTGATTGCTAATAATGGATCTAGTATAAGAGATATGATTAGTAATCTTTCCAATATCCATGTAAGCTCTATTAAGGTAGGTTTTATCATCATCAAGATATGGAGGTTACATTAGTTAGCCAATTGATCAGATTTTAAACAATAGTACATGATAATTATCATCATAATTAATATTTGTTGTTATCTGATTTAGTAATTCCTCCATAAAGATTGATCAATAAGTTGATTTCTCATCAATTTTGCATTAAGTAAGGTCGGAATCAAAATGAGCAATCATTTCAAGTTATTTCTTGATGACATACTAAGCTGGATCTAACGGGCTGAAGCAAAGTGTATTAGTCGTTTCATAGATTTCCTCTTAAGAATTGAAGTCAGGTATATTATGAGTAACATTATTTTCTAAGTGTGTGGAAGTGGATCAATGTTATGGTAGCGTGGGTTACAAGAGGTGTAATCAGAGTTAAATTTAGAGATTAAATTTAACTTTGTCTCTCCCCCCGCCTCTTGTACTTTTAGGCAAGTCATAGGTAAGGACTTTTCACTGTTCCCACTGACCTCATAAGAATAGTAATAGATAAGAACTTGGACTACTCCCACTAATCTTATAATTACTTAGGAACTTTGTCATGCAACATGCCTAGTGTTGAGGAATTTTTAAGGTTTAATTTGCGGCTAATAATAATCATATGGTTTATACTTGGTTGCCTTCATATCCAGATTTCAGAAAGAATTTTAGGCACATTTTAGGTAACCTTGTTTAGCATATGAGTTGTTGTTTTTAGAGCCTTGGTATATAGGAATAGATCATTTTATGGTTAAACTGATATTCAACTTTATCCTTAAAAGTTTTAGGTGAGAAAGATTAAACACAAGAATAAATAAACAGTTATGTGAGTGATAAATGTTTTATGCCTAGATATTCCATTTTAAGATAAGGTCCACTAATATATTTGAGTTTTGGTAAGTTAGAACTCTAGTGGAACCTTATATATTCTCTTATGATATGTATTTTCTTTGTTAAGTTCTCACTTACTTGATAACAAATATTGTGAATATTTGTTATCTAGTTATAAGTTATAAAGATTTCAATCCACGTAAGGAAAATTAGATAAGTATAATCAACAACTTTGAGAGTTTAAGGTAATAGTGACATTGTCATAGTCATGTGAAACCTTATAATCGTTAATGTCTTACTTTAGTAATGATATTAAGTTCCAAGTGATGTTGGATCATAATAAGGTATCATAAAGTGTAATACAATGATAGTTTTTCATGGTTTGTATAATTTTGACATTAATTTTGTCACATACTCTCATTATAGTTGTTGTTTGGTTTATTTCTAGTGCATTAATTGCAAGAAATCTTTATAATACTAGTTTTAATTTACTGTGTTAGTTTGAAAATTAATGGGCACAATTATCATTATCGATTATTCTTTGTTAGCCAGTTGTTCCATTAAGGAACTTATAACTGGAAGTTTTCTTGTATCTTATTTTAGAAATTAAACTATCCTCCTTATTTAAGTTGTTTTTATTGTATAAGGGTTAGTGATAGTGAGGTGAAAATAAATATGGTTTTCTAGTTTAAGGCATTGTTTATCCGTTACGCACAATGTTGTCATACACTTGCTTTCCTTTGGTATTTGCGAGTGATGAGTGATTTAATATATATATATATATATATATATATATATATATATATATATATATATAAATTCTAAATGTGCTAAGAAAGGAATTATTAAGAAATGCACTATAATAACTTAATTTGAAACATGTGTGAGCCCTTTAAGGGTCATGTTTTCAATTAATATGATGTGTTCACTAAATCATTAACCTAATTTATACTTTGTACTAAACATCATTAGATGTAAAGTGTTTGCACGCATTTAAGAAGTTCAGTTATATTTTATTACTTACACGATATTTAGATTAGGAAATCTGAACCATCTCCCCTGATAGCATTGTTTAAAGGGATTTTGATTATCATGATAGACACTTCGAATAGACTTTACTCGCTTTTATTGTTCTAGTTTGTAAAACCTTATATATTAGAGAGTAATTAAAAGTCTTTTTATCTTAAGAGATAATCAAGATCATTATGATGAGAGGAAAACTTTTATGGAAACGTTTAGTGATTATAAATTTAGAGTGGATTTGTTATGGAGATTAAAGGTTAAATTAGTTTGAAAAGAAGATGTAAGAGTGATTCTAAGGGGTACTTAAAACTAAGGCACAATTAATAATGCATAATGATAAGCTAAGGCATAATAATGAACTAAGGCATAATAATAATAATACTGTATTATCATAAACTAAAGCATAGTAATATTGCATTATGATGAATAATAATAATGTACATGTGACGCCTACTCCTAGACTTGGCTCCAGAAGGGGTCACGTGTAGGATTTACTCATGAACGCAAGGTACAACAGAGATAATAAAAGCAGCGGAAATTTAAAACTTTTTATTTAATTTATATTGTCAAGTACAAATACGATAAGTTTACTACAACGGTTATCTAAAACTATAAAAGATAATGTTTATTTAGATAACTATCTACATTACTATGCCAGTAGCCCTATAGCTTCACACGAACAGCTTGCCCATCTCACCCTGTTCATACCTTAGCTTTTCCCTTTATGTTTGGATCCTTAACGTCACCTGATATACATACTCTAAAGGATCAGCTTATGCTGGTGAGTTCTAAATTTTTCTAAAAGTGTTACCTTTTCTCGAAAGTTTATTCCAACGCTTAGGCCTAACGGCCTCTTTCATCAAGTGTAACATCGTTATACCGAAACATTCATTTATTCACAATTATCAGATATAAAACACAATAGAATTATATTAATCATTCATTCAATCATTCAACTAAGCATTGTCTATTGGAACCACGTTAGCTCCTTGGGTAACCGTCGTCACCAGAATATCAGTCATAGAGTAACCGTCGCTACCCCAGGGAACCGTCATTTCCAGCTTCTAGTTGTATAACCACAGTCTTCCTTCTTACATAGACAATCTTCTGCTTAGATTTTAAAGCTAATCCCAAGGGTTATTTTATTTATCTGGAAAGAGTTTACAACAGGTAATAACAACTTTAAAACAATCATAAGCATTATAACATTTCACGTATGTGTATTAACACAAAACAGGCACAAAGCATTTCAAATACTTCTTAAGTAGTAATATTGCATGTATATCAGCCCGGAAACATTAAAATATTTAAAACATTTAAAAGTGGGCTCATAGAACTCACCTTATTCTCTTAAGCAATTTAGTTCAGTCAGAACCTCCTTTACTTCTTCCAATTTAACCTAATTGCGTATCGTATGATGTTAACGTAATGTTTTATATAATAAACACTTCTTATGTTTATATTAACACTTTATTTACTTAATAATTTATATTATTAAGTTTCTTTTCTTTTAAGGGTTAAAATGACCAAAATGCCCCTGGAGGCATATTATCTTCTTTTTATTGATAATTATGAAGACGCACATTCCTATAAGTAGACACTCACTTTGGGATCGCCCAGGGAGGGATGCCAGTTCCCAGTTGGGATTTATGCGACACCCTCGCTATACCAGAAACCCCAGTGTACAGGTGCCTACCCTTTCCTTCCGCACGAACTTCTAATATCCGATTAACTCGGTATTTTCAATACTTGATTATTTATCCAATTTAATTCCATATATACTTATATTATATGAAAACATGTTATCATGACAAAAATCAAATCCCCATACCTTTTGGATTCTTTTATATTAAATAATCATGTTTAGAAACCCTAATTTCATGAATTTCTCGTTTTATTATCAAAACTCATTTTTAATTCAAACTAACTTAGGGTGTCAGCCATTATAACATTTTATAATATCATTTAAAAGCTCAAAACTTAATTCAACATCGTTTAGTCGATTTAGGCAGAGTAACGTTATGAAAACCCTAATATTGACATGTTAATAAAACCTTTACCAAACTTTTTTCAATTGTGAAATAAACTTAGGGCTTTCCTATACACAGATTATTACATAGTTTATACTTTCTACCCCTCTAACTTTGCAATATTCATCATTTTATGTCACGAATCATGTTAGGACAAATTCTTACTATATTTTAAGCCCTAAAATACTTACGAGAATTATAGACACTTATAATATCAGTATGGCTTATAACTTTGCATAATTTACACTTTTGGCCCTTTTACTTTTCCGTTAACTATCAACATGCATTTCTATATGTGTTTTCCTATTAATGGTTCATGCTATTCACATAAGCATGTATTCACGATTTAAACACGTATACGAGACGTAATCATCCATGTCTCATCATTTCTAAACCCGTTTATCATACAAACACGTGTTTTATTCATTTATCATTGTTTCTAACACGTATTTACAATAAAGCACATAGGTAAACATATTAAGATACGTAATTACCTAGACGGAAATATCGGGGTGTTACAATACAATTATAAAACAAAAGAAGATGTGATATAGTCTGTTATAAAACCAAAATAACAGACTAGTTAGGTTCTACTTAAATGAGTCGGCTTTCGCGTTGGTTACTTGCCTATCACCTAAGCATTATGAACAAGATAAGGGTATATGCATAAAGCGATGTATCATATCAGCATTGGCTAGAAATGATACATCTTAGCTTTATGTACAAATTAGGTTCGCTGAATACAGGTGCAATTCATCAGTGTTGGCCAGAAGAGAAACACTTGTATGTGTAAGGCCAATGCTTAATTTTAGTTGATGAATATTGCAAAAACAACGAATCAGCGTTGGCCAGAATCGAGGTTTTCAAAGATGTTATCAAGTTAAGCAAATAAATTAGTTTAATTTAAATAAGTCAACTTGTATTGTAAAGTTGAATGACATTAGTTAAGAGAGTAAATCAGCATTAGCCAGAATTACCACTTTTGAAGATGTCATCAACTTAATTAAGACAAACTAATAAATTAATCTAATTTTGATTGTAAATCAATGTCAATAAGTTGACTTGTAAGATGAAGTTAAATGACATTATATATAGGTAACAAATCAGCGTTGGTCAGAATTGCAACCTTATTAGATGTCCATTATTAAATTTAAATAAGACAAGTCAATTAGTTATCTGATTTTAATTGGTGTTAGGTTTTATAAAACATACGTTTATAAGGTTATACAAAACACAATTAATAATGAGATCTCGGTCGAAAATGAGTCTCCTGTCGAAAACATGGTATTCGGTCAAAAAATAAGCATCCGGTCGAAAACTGAGGTTCCAGTAAAAAACTAGGGTTTTCGATCGAAAATGAGGTTTTCGATCATAAAGGGGTTTTCCGATCATAAACAGGGTTTTCAATCGTAAAGTAAGGATTTCGATCGAGAAGTGAGGTTTTCGATAAAAAAGGTAAGGTTTTCGATCGAAAAGTTAGGATTTCGATCAAAAAGTTAGGATTTCGATCGAAAAGTTAGGATTTCGATCGAAAAGTTAGGATTTCGATCAAAAAGCTAGGTTCAGGATCGAAAAGATGGGATTTCGATCGAAATAGTTAGGAACCGTACGAAATCAGTTAGGGTTTCATCACAGTTTTTCAAAAACGAAAATTGATTAAGGTTTTAAATTTGTTTTATAACCGATTTTGATCTTAGAAAAAACAAAACACATGTAACCATGAAACCTGTTTTCGATTATGTGATTAAAACGAATTAAGGTTTTCAATTTTTTTAGGCCAGAATCGAAAACCCATATATGATTTCGAAATTATTAGTAGCAACAATATTAACGAATTCAGATTTATGATTCGATTTAGCAACATAACGCTCTGATACCACATGTTGAACGAATCCTGAATCGTATGAATAATAAACATAGACAACAATATAAAGATTAACTGTTGTCTTCTGGTTCAGATCAGCAGCAGTCAGAATATCCATCTTGTTCCTGATCGGGTTCCCGTTTAGGGTGTACAGTTATGATGGTTGGTGTGGTGGAATTCCACGAAATTGTTAGAGATGGAGAGAGAGTTCATGAAATTATGTAGGTGACTAGAAGGTGTTTAATCTCTCCCTATGATCTCTATTTTTACACCCAAGGGGAAACCCTAATTCTATTAGTAGGGGCAATTACGTCCATCGAATAAATGCCAGATATGGGTTAATTAGGTAATTGATTTATTAAAATATTATTTTTTAATTTATATGTTTGAATAACCTCATCTATACAATGAAACAAATTTTTCCCCGTGTGAGGATAGGGGCGAAATTTTTTAAAGCAAGAACACGTTTCGTCATTTGCCACGTGTGAGGATCGACCCAATGTGTCGTAACACAAAGATACGAGTCGGGTAGGCCGTGACATGCTGACCATACGTCGCTTGTTAAACTAACAACGATATCTAAATTTTCAAAACCCAAAATTAGTTGTTCTTTTGCTTCGGCCCATCTTTTCATATAATCACGTTTAATTGTAGAACAACTACTTGGAGATAGCGAGGTTAGAGCGCTATTTGTAGAGCCTAGAATTGTGAGGCTTGCAATATTAAATGTTAGTTATAGTGTTGGGCTTGTAATTGCTAGTGAAGTGTCATGTGGGCTAGATTGTAAATGAGTTTAGATATTGGGCCCAGTCTGGTTTAGAGGGATTAGGGTTAAGTTGGTTATAAAAGCAAACTTAATCCCTCATATGAGGGTTCATGATTTTGACAGAGACGGAAGGAGATTTTGTGGAGCTAGGAAAGCCAGAGAGAATTCTTATACCAGACGAATCAGTGATTCGTGTGCAACGGTTAAGGTGTAATCAATTAATAATCTTTATTTGATTGTTCTTATTCTCTATTAGTTAATTTCTCATCTTTGTTCTTGAATCAATCAATCGTCGGGATTCCGCACCTTTGATTGATCGCTGATATCGTGTAAGGATCATTTTCGGGACTTACAATTGGTATCAGAGCCAAGAAACATTGTTTCGAGGCTCTCACGATATCTGATTCAAGGTTTTTCGGTGATTCTCGATTAGTTTTTTTTAGGTTTTGTGGTTGACGGCGGCTAAGAAATTTAGGGTTCTTAATGTTTTGTTTTGTTTCCAGATGTCTTTCCGTTCTCAGGTGTTAAACGTGGTTGTTTTTTTTAAACTCTTTGTTTGATCTCGGTCAAAATCTTGTGATTGTGTTTACAGGTTTCGTTCGTGGTCTAGAAGCAAGACAGTTCAAATACTCAAGCTTACAGGTTGAATTTGTGGCCTCGATCGACTTTCAACCGGATTCATAAGCTTTCCGATCGTGTTTGTGACTTTCCGGTCGACTTTTCGATCCGGTGGTCACTTCTCGATCCACACTTTTTGATCAGCACGTGGCCTCGTCCCGAGAATCCTGATCGAAAAGTAGCTTTTTGATTCACTGACCTTTTCGATCGAGCCGAACCTCTGCCCGACCGAAAAGCCTCTTTTCGATCGATCCTTGGCTTTTCGATCCGGATACTCTCCGATCGGTTCCTCATACTTCTCGATCCGTTCCTTCGATCGTAAACACCTTTCCGTTCCATTACCATTTCCGACCGAGAAGCTCTTTCCGACCCATTTCTTGTCCAGTCGAAAACCCATTTCCGTTCAAGCCTCATCAACCGAAAACCTTCTTTCCGATCAACCTTCTCGATCTATACCCTGTCCGATCGAAAAACACTTTTCGACCTACCTTCCGATCAAAAACCCTTTTCTTTCCGTTTAAGTCTTTCAGTTCGAATTTTCTCTAGAAGTTCATTCAAAGTCAATGGCAAGTACTCAAGTTGTTTCTCCTGCTGTTGATGATCAAACTCAGATATGTTCAAACTCGGCATGCTCAGAATCGATCGAAAAATATAAGCAACTGTTTCGAATTGAATAAAGAGACCGTATCAATGCAGAGTACAAACTAGAGAATCATCTAAAAGAAGTTGAACCCAAAAAAAAGAAGTTAGAGGCTGTAGATGAAGAACTCAGTCAGCAGAAGTATTTTTTCCGAACATTCCGCGAAAAAATTGCCAAAGAAGAGGAGGAAAAGCGGAAGATCAATCATGCTGAAGGATCATGGGTTTGTAATGGCGAGGAATGCTCAAATCCCACATGTTGTGATTTGATTAAAGAATGGGAGAGCAAGTTTACAAACGAATGTAAGAATCATTCACAAACCATTTGGGAAATCAACAACTATAAAGATATTGCATGGCTTTATAGAGAAAAGTTTGAAGCAGTTAAACAGGACCTAGTTAAGTGTCAACAAGATAAGAGTGATAAAAGCACCCTTTTAAGAGTGGCTGAAAGCAAGGTGGAAGAATTGACACGAGAACTCACTGAACTGAAGGCAAAGTTTAATTCTACTGAGATTGCATTGGTGAAGCATCAAGTTATACAAAATAAAATGATGGACTCTCACCATGCTTTATTTAAAACAGAAGATCGACTCAAGAATGTGCAAGAAACATCTGGTCTCGGGGATGCAAACTTTCCTCCTCCACTACAACATGAGTACATCAAACTGCCCCAAACTGCAGAGGAAGTGTTGAAAGAGTCCCGTAATGAAGCAAACATGGTTTATGGGCCTCAACCAGTACATAAAGATGAAAAGACAGCCACTGAAGCAACTCAGTCTAATAAAACTACTGAGTGTGCAAGCTCAAGCTCCAGTGAGGTAAAGAGAGCTGATGAAGAAAAGTTGGCTCCTTATCCAAAGATCGAGACTCCTTATTCCAAAGTTCCAGATGAGGTAAAATGGGAACGAATGGTGATGACTACAAGGCCTAACGGTAAGATATTCATGACAACAGGGTCTATGTTCATTCCGATTGAAGGAGAAGAGAGACCCTCATTCACCACTAAGTTCAAAGGCTTGGGTCATGATGGTGGTTTATCATCTGACATTAAGAGTATAAGGCCCAAGATCACCATCAAGCCTCCAACTCCAGTTCCTATCAAGATTAAAGGCCCAAAACTACAATCAAGTCTCCAATCTCATCAGTGGGCTCATGCAGTGGCAACTCTACTTTCTCTAAGAAGTCAGAGGGCCCAAAAGTTCAAATGCCCTGTTCTGCTCAGTTTTCAACGAATCAGAAAAGATTCAACGGAAATTCATCAAGGTCCGAAAGATCTGACAACTGGAGACCTGGAGTCTTTCCGAACATGCAACCGAATCTCAATGCCTCTCCATCAAAGCCATACAGCTCTAGTGGCTGCACGTCTGATTTCTACCTGAAGAAGCAGACCTGTTATAACTGTGGAGTTCCTGGTCACATTGCTAGAAACTGCTTGCATCGTCCCTTTGAACCTTATTACCCACTGAGTCATAAGGTTTCATCTCAAGTTTCAATAAAGTCTAAGCCGATGAATGTGCAACCACCAAAGGCAATGAAGACTGTTAATCCTAATGTTAAACCTTCTGATGGAAATTGGGGAGCTGCCAAAGAGCACAAAAAAACTCTTAAATCAAAAACAGGTTTTTCCAAATTATGACAATTTTCATAAAAAGGTGAATGGATCAAAACCTCAAAAGGTTGAAAAACCTAAAGTTGTCAATCCAAAGGAAACTAAAACAGTTTTGAAAAATGATTTTAAAAAGAAAAAGGTTGAAATACCTAAAGTCACTACTTCAAAGGTGACTAAAACAACTTTCAAATCACCTGGAATTTGGAAACCAAAATCAAAGGCAGCCACACCCCCAATTCCTGATATCACAAAGGGAATGTTTTTAAAAGAAGTTTCATTTATTGATGCTTCAGGAATACCCAGAACAACAATGGCATGGGTACCTATGGCTAACTGATCTCTCACCTTGTGCAGGAACAGTCAAGGAGGACTTCCATTAACTTATTTGTTTTTGAAAGTGATTGTTCCAGGCACAGGATAGGAGGCATCTCTTCACTTCATGACATGCAGATTTTTAAGGGGAGTATGTTCTCCTTGTGAGAGGTAAATCTGAAAAGATCAGCAGAAAAGGTAACATTGTCTGAATTGTTTGTTTCTTGACTAAATTGTTGTAAGGTATGGTTCTGCATAAAACAAAACTCATTTATGAAAAATATTAAATGATAAACTTTGAAGGTTAGCTTGGGCAATTTTGTCTTATAGTGTGTTAGTGTTATTTAAAAAAAATCAAAAACAAAAGAAAAAGAAAGATGTGTGTTGTTATTAAAAAAATCAAAAAGCAAGGGGAAGAATAGAAAAGATGAAAAAGTTGACCCCTCAAAAATTGTGCTTTTTAATTTATAATCTTTTGTTTGTGTGCTTGAGAAGGTGGGAAGTGAAATAAACTTCCGTTTTGAAGATGGCTGACACGCGTAAGGCAGATATGAAAGACATGATCCATGGTGATATGCTGGTAGGCTCGACTCTTAAATCTGAAAAGGTATGCGTTACACATTTAAAGATAACGTATGGCAGTTTGTTGGGTAACAGTACTTAGGTTAATTGCATTTCTATTTGACTACATGTTTAAGTTCCTGATACACACGCTTGTCTCCAAGAGTGTGAAATTGAGCTCAAAAAGTCGGTGTCCCCTCTGCTTTGCGTGAGTAATGACCTGGGGATGCTTCGCGTGTATGTAAGGCTCTCCTCTGCTTTGCGTGAGCAATGACCTGGAGTTGTCCATACATATGTGCTTCTAGATCACCAAAAATATATATATACGAAAAAAATAATAATAATATACACCCAAAAGATGCCAAAGAGCACATCAAAAGAGATCTTCAAGAGTCCAAACCCTCAGCCTTTGTCACTGATGAGAGCATTATTAAAAATGTTTCAAAAATTCAGTTGACTTTGTATATTATACCCAATAAAATCTATGTGATCTATTATTTCTCTTCTCAACCCAGTCTAGAGCTCAGTTTCAAACTTCTGGTTCAGGTTGTGAAAATATGTGGTAGGGAATTTATATGCTTGATAGTGTGCAATAACATGTACCTTAAAAGATAATAAAGTGACAAACAGCCTGATAAAGAAAAGGGTTAGAGTTTAAAGTGGATCAGTATATTAGCAATCACCTGGACATGTTCGAGTAACAGAAGCTGAAAAGGGTTCCTCAGTCAGATTCATACGGTTTGATCCCAAATAAAACCTTCTCGTTTAGAAATTTGGTATGTTTGTTTTATTTTTATTTTTCTTTTGAATCATCTTAAGTTTTTATTGTTTATTTTTCAACCATGGCCAGTTAATTTAAAAGTTTTAATAAGTTTTATGGGATTTATGCAAGAATGTTTCACTCCTCCAAAATCTCAAGGGGAGATAATGCAAAGAGTCCTCGGGTTCAGGGGAAGTATTTATAGGAAAATCGTAACCTATGTTAGGATTTTTGGTTAAATAAGGCTAACCCGATAACCAGTCATCATTGTCTGGTTAGTGTTTGTTCCATGTTGTGCTTCACAGGTTAAGTCAGAAAAAGACAACTCATGGACAAGAAAGTCGAGGACCCTGGTGATCAAAGCACTGATGCTGCTACTAATATAGTTGAAGAACCAGCCGGAAAAGGACTTACCCTGTGCTTAGGGGAAGTTTGATGGTTCGAGTGAAGCTTCCAAAGACTCAAGAGACATCATTCACAAGTTTAGGGGAAGCTGCAGAGCAGTCATCTTTTCAAATCAAGAAATTTACAATTGATATCGTGTCAAGACAGTTCTACCAATGATTCAATAAGGACTTAACATTTTTTCAAGAACAAGCAAGTTTTTGAGAATCCTCCTCTCATTACTTGTTCATCCTTAGAAGTCCAAGCTGATGCTGATTGAGAGAATGCTCCCAAAAGTCTCGTTGCTGCCCATTGAAGATTGCTGAAGGAAGGGTTTTCACCAACACAAGTTCTAGCCAAAAGAAGATTGCAAAGTTGAAGACTGAAAGTCAAAGACATTTAATATCACAAGCCTAGGGGAAGATTGTAGAGCCTAGAATTGTGAGGCTTGCAATATTAAATGTTAGTTATAATGTTGGGCTTGTAATTTCTAGTGAAGTGTCATGTGGGCTAGATTGTAATTGGGTTTTGATATTGGGCCCAGTCTGGTTTAGAGGGATTAGGGTTAAGTTTGTTATAAAAGCAAACTTAATCCCTCATATGAGGGTTCACGATTTTGACAGAGACGGAAGGAGATTTCGTGGAGCTTGGAAAGCCAGAGAGAATTCTTGTACCAGACGAATCAGTGATTCGTGTGCAACGGTTAAGGTGTAATCAATTAATAATCTTTATTTGATTGTTCTTATTCTCTATTAGTTAATTTCTCATCTTTGTTCTTGAATCAATCAATCGTCGGGATTCCGCACCTTCGATTGATCGCTGATATCGTGTAAGGATCATTTTCGGGACTTACACTATTTGAATCATCTTCGTTAAGTGCGGGTTGTCGAAATGATTAAATGTCAAAGCTTCTTGGATAATTAGATTACCCATCAACTCACGAACCAAATTGGAATCGAAATTCCAAACCCCACACTCGTTCGTCATCGTTGCTTAACCGGGAGCGGGGTTAGTCTTTAGCGACTTACAATGCTTGGTCAAGTGACTTCGCAAGGTAGAATTAGACTCGGATTTTAGAAGGCTACCACAACTCTTGCATCGAGCCTTATCGGGACCGAACATCATCTCGCAAAGGTCAAAATTACACCAAAGTTCGGGGTTCCTCGTTGTTGCCTTGATATGAACCACTTGTGCCTCACTTGAGGAAGCACCAACACCAACCTAAGCTTGAGAAGAAGAAGATGCCATGATATCTTAATTTCTTGTTTTGATACAAATACGTTCGAATACGAGAATTTTTTTGAGCGTTATAATATCATTCATCATGGATATTTAATGCAAACATTATACCTCCATTAGTTTATGCATAATGTATAGAGTCGGTTTCAGCGTATATTCTATTATAAAATTGTAACACCCATGTACAATTTGATGCCAAACATAACCATTTCGGTCATTAAAATCGATCCAAGAAATTTTTTTAAACAAACATGTCGTTTGTTAATCATGTAAATACCATCGACGTGGTTAACATTTACAAAAGCATACATTTACCAAGTTTGACATCCATAGGTTTGATAAAACAGAGTTTACGATGTTTTCAAAACTCATAGTACGGAATGAGAACTTGGGTCTTCGTGTGATCAGCTCTCCACCCGCTTGACGAACATCCTTTAGGTTTTCTCCTTACCTGCAATTCACTCACGTTTAATAGTGAGTTTCTATTGCATAAACATGTATAAACATCATTTAAAATGAGAAATATCAATTAAATTAAGGAAATGGATTCTAGGCGTATCGCCTACGATTACCTCCTTTCTAGGCGATACGCTTATATTGCCAGACGTATCGCCTACTAGATCTTTTGCTCCAAGCGATATGCTTGGAGCTGAATTTCTAGGGATTTGGACGATTTTGGCCAGTTTCATACTTAGAAAAATTTTATGGTTTTTCACCAATTTTGTAAATTTCATCCAGATTCTTTAGGGACTTCTCCCAGCCATTCCAGGCCTTCAAAACACTATTTAAAACATGTTTACGTACCTTAGTCATGGTTACGATACAATAACCAACCCCGGGTTCACCCGACCCGTTTGACCCGTTAAGGGATTTCCTTGTGTCATTACAGAAAGTTATGAACCAAATAAGGTCTACAACGTGTATTTTGCAACTATATTCACGTATACAAGAATTAGGCATAAACATGACTGTATGCACATACCTTGATTGGTTTTACACATCCATTAAGGATTAAGTTCCTCACTTAACCATTTTGTTTGAGTTTCTATGTCCCAAAACACATAATTATATTCATATTAATCTACTTGTCATTGGATTGCATAACCATTGTAGATAATATCCAAATAACTCATTTATTCATTTGACCCATTAAGACGGGTTCTTGCCTTTGGTATCTTCCAATGTTTTGTTGACCACATCTTAGCATTAGGATCTATGGTTCTATAAACCATTTATGATCCTGCTTTTCTTGTTACATGGCATAGGCTCTTTAAACCCATTTCCGCCCATTTCCGCCCATTCTAACTTGTTATTCGCTTTATGATTCCTCCGAATCTTTCCTACGGTTAAATCTAGCAATTGAAGAACCTTATTGGCAATTGGGCTTCATGGTTCCTAGAACCATTCGTCACCCATAATATAGCTCATAGTTCACTCCATTGTATGGATTTACACATTTTTGTATCTACTACTTGTAACATAACGATGTTACTTTCTACATTCTACCCGTAGGCGTCATGCTTAAACGGGTTTCTTATCATGCCTTGCATGATTTCTTTGATTCAAATTCTACTCGATGTAACACTACTCTGTATACTCTTAAGTAATACTCATTACATAATTAATGAGTTTTATTGTTACTTAAGTAAGTGTAAGTTATACTTACCTTGCATCCATGTGAGCATTTCCACCTTCACTTTATCCGGTTGCAAGCTTCACCTAGCTAGCTCATCAAGATCAACTAGCATATTATATCCACAAAATGATTAGGTTAGTTTTCATAACATACCTCTTCCAATTTCATGGATTAACTACTTCATAATTCATCAATTCATAATGTAGGCTAGTTTGACTTTTAAAAGTCAAACTACCCATTTGGGCATAACTTTGATGTTACCCCTTTAGCTAAGTAATCCACTATATGTTTAACAGATAGTTAATTAATAAACAACCAGAGTATAGCATCATGCATCTTTTTCATACATACATACAATCCTTACAAGATTCAAGATTCTAGAAAAATGAATTCTAATATCATATTTTTCAGCAGTGCTGCTGTAACGATCCTTTTTTACCACTCTACAAATTTTTCTAGCATTCCATGTTCAAAGATGAAAGGTAGTACACTGAAAGACCTTTCTAGGCGTATATGGCACACCTTCTAACGATTTTTCTATGATTTTTTATACATCATTTCCAAAAAACAGGACAACAGCCATTTTTCCTTCCAAACAGCATGCTGGAAAATTAAATGGTCATATTCAAGTGTCGTTTTGACCCATTATAAATCAGATTTAGTTCCAAGTGTTCAAACATGAAACATAGTATTCACAACAAGCTTTCCGATCGTATATCATACATCCCAAACGGACATACGAGTGATCTTATACAATGCTTTCAAAACAGCCCCACAATTAGATTTTTATCATTTATACATGTCCATTTAACACATTTTAGAAGCATGGATTTCATAATTCATACTCATACTTATGTCATTCTCCCTAATAGTATAATATCCCTACACTTTATCATCATTTCAAGCATTTCATATAAGTTAGGCATTTCATCAAACACCTAGTGTGCATCCCACAAATTACACACTTTCACAATATTCTAATATAAGGAACCCACCCATTAAGTGTAGTTCCAAGCAATCCTCCAATATACCCATTTTAGGATAAAAACTTGATGTGTTATCACTTTAGACATAATCTAAAACATCATTATCATACAAGTCTTACAAACTACATGAAGTTGTAAGCATTTTAGTATCACCATAGCTATCTATGAGTTACTATCATCACTTTCATATCAAATTCATCACATTGATTATCATAGTATTACTAAAGATGAACAAAACAACATGTATCAACCATTAATTTGATTAATTTGTCATGTTTCTATACACCCACTCATGGGTTACGAAATTTTAGCAATAATGAAGGATATGTTCTTACCAATACTTCACCGAATTCGCACATGCATCCATTGAATTCATGATTTTTGTGTAAGGATTAGGAGGCTTGTCAAGCCAAGATTGGCGCCTCCTCCCCCTGCCATCGTGATTTCCCTTTTTCCCCCAAATGGGGTTCTATTTTTATTTTTAATTAAGATCACCATTTTACTCATATGGTCCCTCCTCTTACATCTATTTACCCTAGCTTCCAAAACTAAGGCAATGAGACTAATTTAACCCATAACTTTGAGATTTATTTAAAATAGACCTCATTTTATCTATCTTATAATTTAAACCTCATGTTCGCATAAAGGGTTGAGTTATGGACTAACGTCCCATCTCATTTATTTACGAATAAAATATTCGTTCAGGTTTCGGGATTGTTACAAAAATGTATCCATGTATTAGATTGAGAAATATGAATGCATTCTAGTTTCCCCTTTATTTTTCTCTTATATCAATTTTATTTTACTATATTCAGTTAGATATATTTTTTTTAAAGAAAAAATATAATTTCTTTTTATTTAAATAGAAAAATAGATTTTAATAATACAAGTTTTACCATGTTGGCGGATAATAATATGAGTTTTGATATTTTCTCACAATAATACAAGTTTTATGGGTAATGAATTCTAATGATACACCATTAGTTTCATATAGTTTTACGAACGGTGTTAGTATGTTGCCTACGTGGCAGGTGCCACGTCAGGTGCCACGTAGGAAGAAAATAGTCCACGTCAGGTGCCATATAGACAACAGACTAACACCGTTAGTAAAAAACTAACGGTGTATCATTAGAATCCAATACTCACAAAACTCGTATTATTGTGAGGAAATCTCAAAACTCATATTATTATCCGCCAACAAGATAAAACTTGTATTATTAAAATCCATTTTTCCTATTTAAATTATAGATAGCATTATTAATTGTTTATAAACGAGTCGTGGTAACTTCATACACATTTTTCTTCATATAATCCCACTCTATTTTGAAAAATATAATTTCTTTTAAATTGCTATTTATAGCGCTTCATCAGTTTTAGTGTTAGTTTCACAACATTGCATTTAGGTATCTATTTTTTTGTAGTGTGATATTTAGCTAGGTTTTTACTTTTAATGTCGTTGCGTAGTGTTTTTGTATTTTTCTTTTTATTTATGTTGCACTTTAGCAATGCATCTGTTTTTTTTTTTACTATCCTGTGACAACGCACATGTAGTAAAATATAGTATAGTAACATATATATATATATATATATATATATATATATATATGAATATGTGTATACTACTTAAATTATACATATTCCTATCTGGTTCTTAAATCCGGTCTGACTGGTAAACCGATACGAGGACCGGTTTATTATCCGGTACGATTATGAAAAAGTTACAAAAGAACAATATTCATGTGCTCTAATTTAGTGATATATAAGGAGGGGGTATACCCCTCGGTTTCGGCCTTCGGCTTGGAGGTTCTTCAGCAGTTTCAAGCAGCTTCCATCCCTAGTCCATCAGCTACCAACATGCGGCTTCTCACTTTTATCCGATTGGCTTGGTGAAGCAGAAAGAAGTCGAAAGTTTGGAGAGGGTATTCGACCATTGGGATGATCGTTGGGTATTTATTTTTTTTTTATTTTTTTATTTTTTGCAATCTATATATACCACACCAAACCATCTTATTTTCTAACTCAATCTTCATCGTCTATATACTTTCTATACAATATTTTTATCTTAAAATGGCTTCCAATATTATTCTTCCACCGGAGATTCTCACTTCATCAAGCCGTTCTAGTGATTCGGCTAAGGAGGCGCTTGAATTTCTTGGTCAATATGAGATCACCGTTCAGCAACAAGAATTTGAAGATACGAGTCGTTTGAGAAGGACTGGTATTGTTTTGTAGCCCTGTTGATGGTCATCAACGGTTGGTGGAGTTATATTTTTCCGATAATCCTCGTTACCACGAGGGTATTTTGAAAGAAATATTTCAAATGTCGAAACAATTGTTTACAAGTATTGTAAACAATACTGAACAAAATTTTCCGTGGTATGTAGCACGTCATGCACGTTTGCTATTTGTCAATTGGCATACGATAATGTTCCTTACGAATATGATAAGTTTTTATGCATGTGTGAAAGAACATCGCGTGAATGCCTACATTATTTTTGTGATGCTAAATTAAATTATATAAAGATGAGTTTCTACGTTCACCTACTAGCCACGACATTGCATTGTTGTATAATGAACATTTAGAGAGGAATGTCATCCCAGGCATGATCGGTAGCATCGATTGCACTGATTAGGAGTGGAGAAATTTTCCAATAAAATATAGAGGACAATATCATCGAGGGCGATCATGCAAAACCAACGATCATATTCGAGGCAGTGACATCACAAGATACATGGTTTTAGCATTGTTACTTTGGTGTTGATGGTTCCAATAATGACATCAACGTTCTTAACCAGCCAACTTTGTGTACAAATAAGTTGCTAGGAACTAGTTCAAGTTGTCCTTTTGTTATTAACGATAGACAATACAGACGTGGATATTACCTTGCCGATGGCATATATCCCACTTGGTCTACTTTTGTGAAGGCATATCGTTATCCAGTTGATATCAAAGACAAGAAAATGAAGAAGATATAAGAATCGACAAGAAAAGACGTCGAAAGGGCATTTCATTCTTTAAAAACATAGTGGGCGATAGTTGATCGAAAGACACGTCCAATTAATAAATACTTGTTGGGAAACATAATGTACACATGTATGATATTATGGTCATCAAAGATGAGGGTAGAGCAATGTCGTCGGTGCACATTCGCGATCCTCTAGTCGCTCCGGTAGTCGATAATAATGTCTTATTGAAACTTCGAGATAGCGAGACACAATTTAAGTTACGATTTGATATTACGGAGCACATAACGACACACATGGATGTCTATTTAATGGAGGAGCTAAACGCGTATGATTTAATATTAATTTTATGTGTGTTTTTAAGAAATGAAGTATTTAGGCAAAAATTTACGGTTGCGTGTATTTTAGAAAAGATTCGTAAGGAAAGATTGAGATGGTTCGAGCATGTGAAAAGGAGGCAGTTGACGACACCAGTTAGAGCAGTGGATTCCATCACTGTTGAGGGACGTAGAGGGAGAGGCAGACCAAAGCTGACGTGGGGCGAGCGTATTAGGCATGATATGTTAGACTTGCACCTCTCTGAGGATATGGTTGAGGATAGGATGTCGTAGAGGCATAAAATTAAGGCTAAGGATGTCTAGAGAAGGGTGGGTAGCGAGGTGTAGGTTTGAGGCCAAGATTTATTTATTAATTATTTGTTTTTCTTTATGTTTTATATTGTATTTATTTATGTACTTATTTTATTATTATTATTACCATTATTATTATACTTTTATTAATCTATTTATTATACATATATTTTTATTTTTATTTTATTATTTATTTATTTTTATTGTATTTCAATTTTCTGTTTATTAGTTTTGTTATTTTTATTTTTTGTTGGTTTTTTTCGTCTCTTTTTCTCTCTATTGCGTCCACTTGTAGTCTGGAGTTGAGGGTCTTCTTTGAATCAGCATTTCTATCCTTCGCGGTGGAGGTAAGGTTGTCTACATCCCACTCTTCTTGAGATATTACTGGTATGGTTGTTGTTGTTATTTATGTATGTTTCTTAATTCTATGTTATGTTTTAATAGATTGTAATAATTTAATATTAATATAATGTGTCTTTTTTTTCAAGTAGAAAACGAAAAAAATTAATTAATGAAGTCTTATATATGTTTCAAAATTGGAGTATACCTCCAATATCCTAATATTCTATATATAGATATAGATATAGACATTTGTCATAAAAACGGTTTTTTATTTATTTATTTAAATAGAATTTAATTAGTATTTATTAGTATTTAATAGTATTTAATGCTTGAACCTATGAAGAACCCCGACTAAAACAACCCAGATACAATATTACGGTGACCACATGTTATAAATATGATGTATTAGTGTGAAGGACATAATATAACTCTCTTAATATATACTCGGTACAATAGAATTTGAGATGGAAAAAAATATCAAGTTTTTTATCATTCTTTGCTTGTTATTTTCAAACCTTATGATTGCTAGTACAGATAAATTTCAAGATCAATGCAGCAATTTAGGTAATACTTCGTTAAACAAATCTTCTTCAACTTATTCAGTTATTCTAATATAAATATAAATATATATACAGAGAGAGTATATTACTGGCTAAAACAATCAAGCCACTTTATTAATTTATTTAAATTTCTAATTATTTTGTTTCTAGGTGATGGTTTGTGTGCTTATACCTATAATCATGCACCATATCAATGCAAACATGACTGGTGTGATGAAGATTGCTTATATGTCAAGCCATGGGGGTCAAGCGTAGAAGAGTCATTTTGTAGTGACACATTTTGTGTTTGTTGCGTTAGTGGAGTGAAATGCTAATGCATTAATAATTACGTAGCTCTCTTAACAGTAAATCTTATTAAATGTTTCATTTATATTATTTTTCCTATATACTAAAAGAACTTTGTTATTAGTGTGTGCATATTAGTTCATTTGGTATAAACTTTACTAAGCCAACAATTTTAACCCCCTTATTCTATCACTATGCGCTATTAAGCCAGCAAAAGTGGATGTCGGTCAACGACTGTTTCATTCATCTTTCCACCTCTCCCTCTCTCTCTCAGTTTGCATTATTTTCGATTAACACTTTCATCATGATGCACCATCTTGCGCCATCAACATCTTCGACCAACAATACTGATGTTGTTCCCACCACTATCTTTTGTTACTTAACTTACAGATCTGATAATCGAAGTGGTGGTGGTCAGGTGGTGGTTAATTGAGGTGTGCGATATGATGGTGACTGCTGTAAGCAACGATAGATAGTTGTGGTGGTGAATAATGATCCGATTTAAAGATTGTCACCGATGGAGTTGCAACTGTGGTTTTGGATGATCAGATGTGTCAGTGGTTGATGAACGGGGTGGCATTTTAATTTATGGATTTTCCATTTATTATGATTGCCGGGTGGCAATGATTTTTTTATCTTTGTTGTTTATTTGTTTCTTATAGTGTATTATTAGCTATAACAATCAAGTTACTATTAATTTATTAATTTCTTAATTATTTGTTGGTAATCATGAAATTATTTTTGTGCTTTTACTTATGATCATGCAATATATAGATCGTTGCAAAGGTGATTGGTGTGATGAAGATTGCGTAAAGACCAAGGGGTCAAGTGTAAAAGAGTCATTTTGTAGTGGTACTATATTTGTTTGTTGTGTACGTTAGACCGTTAGTAGAGTGAAATGCTAACACATTAATAATTAATAATCATGTAGCAAGTGACGGAACAAGGTGACGGAATAAGGTGACAGAACAAGACTTTTTTATGAGATAAACACCAAAATGACCATTGTTGACTTTGAAAATTGAGTTTTGATCCGCTGACTTTATTTACACCAAAATGACCTTTTCAACTCCGAGCCTAACTCCTAACCATTTATTTGCACCAAAATGACCTTGACACCTCATCATCTTCTTCAATTTCACTCTGCATTTTTTCACTGTCTCTCTCTCTTCACCTAAAACCGATAAAGAAATGGGTCGGGTCATTTGTTCTTTTTCTTCGCAAAAATGTGGAATATCTGAATATATTGTTACAAAAGTTATCGGATACAACTTCATCTAACCTGGATACGTTTTTCCGGCGGCCTGAGGCGAATTCCGGCGAGTCAAATCTGATCAGAAGTGAACTCCGGCGATCTGAGGCATCTCCGTTTTTTATGTTGTTCTATCATTGCGTTGAATTTGTCTTGCAATTCTCTGGTTAAAGTGAGCCGCCCACAAAATTAGTCCTTCGTTTTTCTTCTCCTAATCACAAAATTAGTGAACCGCTCACAATTCTCTGGTCTCGGAAGATTCCCTCGGAATGGCTCAAGTTCTCTCGGAACAAAATAGTTCTCACGGATCTGCAGTTGAAACGGAGCTTGCAGTTGGAACGGAAGTGATGAAGTGTTCTCCCGGACTAGGTTTCAGGCGGAACTCAACGATCACCCGGAACACGATTTTCCGGTATGCAAGCTTCACAAGAACCGGATCTGCAGTTGAAACGGAAGTTTCTCCCGGACTAGTGATGAAGTGTGTTCATCTATGAACTCCGGATATGCAAGATTCTCCCGGACAAGGTTTCACCCGGAACTCAACGATCACCCGGATCTGCAGTTGAAACGGAAGTGATGAAGTGTTCTCCCGGACTAGGTTTCAGCCGTATGTTCTTCGCCGGAGAAGTTTAAATCCATGATTGGTGAATCGGAAAGGTGTGGTATGACTATTGATGTGGTCGGTGTACGTAGCAACGTGTGGGAGAAAATGAAATTAAACATTGATATGTTCATGAATCATGAATATGTGATAAATCATGTCTGAAGATAATTTTTCTCATCATCAACAGTTGAGCCGAAAGTGTTCTCCGGTAGAAAACAATTGAATTCCGGTCGCCGGAAAAACAGGTTTCGCCGGAAACGAGAGGAGCATTTTCAGGTTTTCGAGTCAGTGCACGTCGGTGGTTAAGGCTAGTCCTATTGTGTTCGTATGATCGAGAGGAGTTCGTAGACGGGTCGCACGTGATTTATCGTTGAGTATAGTGGCCGGAATGTTGAGTTAAATGGTCACCGGATTTCTTTGTTGGTTTTGAGTTTAAGTGAAGAGAGAGAGAGAGAGAGAGTGAAAAATACAAAGTGAAACTAAAGAAGATGATGATGTGTCATTGTGGTTAGGAGTTAGGCTCGGAGTTGAAAAAGTCATTTTGGTGCAAATAAAGTCAGCGGATCAAAACTCAATTTTCAAAGTCAACAATGGTCATTTTGGTGTTTATCCCCTTTTTTATTCGAAGGATCAACTTTATTAGACTTACAATATCAATTTCTTTGTTACAACTGATTTACTCAAGGGAAAATCACCAAACTAACCAACTTTGATCAAGAAAATTCAGAAATGACCCACCAAAATTATCCTAACTCAAATGACCCACCCAATAGAAACCCTCCACCTGTCAACTTTTAGCCAATCATAATTTGTATGGTGTCCTCAATCTGACAAGAAGCCTAATGGTGGAGCCCACCACCACCCAATTAATTTTCGACGCTTGGACAAAAAGTCAGATTTTTTCAGCTTTGACCCGAACCTGTCCGAGCCTAACACCTGTCCATACTAACTCGACGGCTCAATTCTTGGCTTGTAATCAACGGCTTGGTTTGGGAATCGGTGGCTTGAGGATTACTTTATCCAAGCTCCACCCTACCTCTCCCCTACCTCTCCCCTACTTTTTCAATAACTTATGTAACAAAAATAACAACCTGTTATAGAGTGAACATCAGCCCCAGGGTGTTATGGAGGGTTGTGATAACCTGGGAGTGATCATGGCAACGGTGGTAGTGTAGTTTTTTTTTAATCCACAAACCACATAATTAAACATAATCTATCTTTTTTCTAAATTAAAGCACACATTCAAATAATTACCGTTAGACACCTTTATGGCTATCGTTGGACCGTTTGTTCATGTGTTTGCCTGCGTGTTACTATTTTTACCTTTATCACCAACAGACACCCCAACTATAACGGATAGGCGGATTTTTTGCATGGAGGATAATAGCTATTGTCGTTTCCGTTTTTAGTTCTCTGATGGTTCTTACAGTTACCTTGGTGATTATTGTCTATATCAAGAAACGTAGATATATACAACACAGGAGAAAAGGTATAATGATTTTGATCTTGTTTTAGAACTATCAAACCAAAACAAACTAGTGACTGGGTTAAAAAATTCCAGGTTCCTATGATGTTGAGGAAATGGCAAAGATTCTTAATGACATTAGCTTGAACTTCAAATACTCTACTATTGAAAAAGCTACAGGTAATTGGGAATTGGGATGAAGCTTGGATAAGTAGTGGAGAGGTAGGGGAGAGGTAGGAGAGAGGTAGGGGAGAGGTAGGGGTGGAGCTTGGATAAAGTAATCCTTAAGCACCAATTCCCAAGCCAAGCCGTTGATTATAAGCCAAGAATTGAGCCGTCGAGTTAGTATGGACAGGTGTTAGGCTTGGACAGGTTCGAGTCAAAGCTGAAAAATCTGACTTTTTGTCCAAGTGTCGAAAATTAATTGGGTAGTGGTGGGCTCCACCATTAGGCTTCTTGTCAGATTGAGGACACCATACAAATTATGATTGGCTAAAAGTTGACAGGTGGAGGGTTTCTATTGGGTGGGTCATTTGAGTTAGGATAATTTTGATAGGTCATTTCTGAATTTTCTTGGTCAAAGTTGGTTAGTTTGATGATTTTCCCTTTACTCAAAGCACGAGAGCAGGCTTGACTTGTTAATTGTAATCCTGATATCTTTACACGTCATATTTAATTGAGTTTCTTATTATAACAAAATAAATATATGTAGTGCTAAGCAAAAAAAAAATATAATAAGTAATTAGATAAATGAAAAACAGAAAAAGGAAAGATTTATAATATGTTCTACGATAAACATTTTAATAAAATAATAAAAATAAAAGTTAAAACATATAAATATAATTTAGTTTTGTATATGAATTTTAAGTCTTGTGTGTTGAGTGATGTCAAAAAGACTGTGAAATGTTGAGAGTTTAAGTAAAGTGTGCAGATTGAGATTGGTAGAATTTGTTATCCGGGATGACTACTCTAAAACCATTTTGTTTTCATTTAAGAGCCATTAAACATTTCATTTTATACCAATAAATAGACATGAGCGTTGCGACTGATTCCATTGCGTTGCGACTGATTCCATTTGAATTTTTCTACAATGAATATTTTCCCGTTGTATATAAAAACATATGAACCCACATGTTACGAATGTTATAAACATGGAAAACATCAAATACCAATACAAATTCCATATTAGCTAGCAATGACATTTATCAAAAATAAAAAGTAAAACCCAGTACAAATTTTTGTCAGAGATTTACAATAATAGTAACGAGATGTTTACCACCTCGCGCGTTGCTACGGGGTTGAATTTTGTTTTCTCGGAGACTTAAACTATTCCTTTACCAAATTTGCAAAAAGGTTTTAGCATGGTTAAAGTATAAAACTATATAGAAGTCGTGGCTAAAGTTAAAAACTCTAAAAGTATAATAATAAAAAAATATATAAAAGTTAAGGAGTATAAAACGTAAAAATCTAAAAGTTTCGTGATGAAAGTATAAAACTATAAAAGTATACTAAAAACGGAAGTCGAAAAGTTAACGAATATAAACGTAAAAGTCTAATAAAACTATAAAATAGTCGTGGTTAAAGTCGAAAACTCTAACTTAAAAAAAAAAGTGGAAAACTTAAGGGGTATAAAACGTAAAACTATAAAAGTTTCATCACCAAAGTAGAAACTATAAAAAAGTTGTGTTCAGAGTCGAAAACTTTAACTTACGTGGCCAAAGTAAAATACCACAAAACTTAAAACAAAAAATTTTAAAAGTTAAGGGGTAGAAAACATAAAAGTATGAAACATATGTGGCTAAACTATGAGAACCTAAAGTTTACTATTCCGTTTAAAAATATATATATAAACTTAAGGGTAGAAAATGTCACTGTATTAAACTTTTGTGGCAAACATAGAAAATCTAAAAACCTAACTATTCATCTACCAAATTTTGTTGTTATATATATAATACATCAAGAGTCCATCTTCTTTTAAAGAGCAACAAAATATTTTTATTTATTCACATAATGATTAATTGGTTATTTTCATTAAGAGGGGAATTTCACTTAAATGATCTTGGACCAGCCTAGCCTGGATTCACTCATATAGCCATTGACTTGTCTTTTTACCATAATAACCTGGCCAATGGTAGCCTGCCACGTCATATTTTTGGTCAGTTACGCGCCCAGTACACACGCTATTAATGGACTTTTCACACCATATAATAAAATTTCGCGCTCAAATAAAAAAAATTATAAAAAAAATCACTCGCGCCATCCACTCACGCTGTACATGTAAATTTCGCGCCGATTTAAAAAAAATTGAAAATAAATGAAAATAAATAAGCCTTTTTTATATATTTTTTAATCTTTTAAGTTATAAATTTTTTATATATTATTGTTTTAAATTTATAGATTGTTGTTTTAAACTTTTAAATTTTATATTATTGTTAAAACTTATTTTTCTTCTCTTGTTTTAACTTTTTATATTCTTTTTTTAACTTAATGGATTGAACTTTTCTAAAATTATTATATATTATTTTTTTAACTTTTTAGATTGTTTTTTTTTATTTTGACGTTTTAAATTTATATTATTTATAAAACTTAATTTTTTAAATTGTTTTAACTGTTTATATACTTTTTTTAACTTAATCGATTGAACTTTTTTAAAATTTTATTATTTAAAAAAACCTTCCATTTTTTTAATGTTTTAAGTTTTTAAATTTATATATATTATTGTTTTAACTTTATAGATTGTTATTTTAACCTTTTAAATTTTATAATCTTGTTAAAATTTTAACCGTTTAATTTTTTTTAACTTAATGGGTTGAATTTTTTTAACTTTTAACTTTTAACTTTTAACTTAATTGTTTTAACTTTTTATATTTATTTTAACTTAATGGTTTGAACCTTTTAGAACTTTTATTATATAAAAAACTTTTCATTTTTCTTAAAGTTGTAAGTTTTAACGTTTATTTATTTTTTAATTTTTAGTTAACCTTTTCCTCTATACATTATTCATCTATAAATTGAGTGTTACAAGGGTTAGAAAATTAGATAAAAAAAACTTAACTTTCTTTTGAGCATAATATATTCGGACGTTACACAATGTTTTCTTCAAGTAAACGTCATATTTTAGTTTGGAAAATTGGAATTTAATAATACAAGTTTTAAGTGATTGGCGGATAATAATATGAGTTTCACATTTGCATCACAATAATACCAATCAAACATGTAGGTGATTATAATGATACGCCGTTAGTCTTAGACTAACGGTGTTAGTTTTTGCTGGCTTGGCATATGTTCAGGGACTGTTTTTGTAACTTTTTAAAATGGATGACTTATTTGTAACTTCTTTAAAATTTGTTTTTTTTATTAAACATCTATAAAAAGCAAAACAAAAAAGAACGCACCCTCACCCACCGACTTCCCCTCCTCCCCCGCCTTCGTTCACCGGCCCCCTTCCCATCCTCCCCTGCCGTCGTTCACCGGCCCACCACCACCACCACCATAAAGCTATCGTTGACCTGTAAAACCCTAGGCGCCTCCCCCTGTCGTCGTTCACCCCTCCCCCCCCTTCCGTCTTCACTCGCCGGCATCCGAAGCCGTCATCGCCATTTCGATCTTACTCGCCGACCAGATCCAGCATCGTCATCAATCTCTTCGGAATTAGACTTACTGGAATCAACGGTTTCCCCCTTTTCTGAAGTAGTGATTGAGGTTTCATCTTGCTTACTGGAATTAGGAATTAGGGTTTGGGTGCGATGGAGCAACAAATGGGGATGTTGGGGTAGAGTTGAACCCATTCATATTTGTGCTAAAGTAGATGAGTTAGGGGGATAAAGGAGACGATTTGTTTGAACTGTGTAAGGGTTAAAAAAGGGATGGGTTGCCGGAAAAACGGGTTCGCCGGGAAAATAGGGTTGCCGGAAAAACGGGTTCGTCAGGAAATCGGGGTGGGGTTTTGGGTTTAGGTTTTTTCTACTTTCTTTATCCTTTTTTATCAACAAAATCATAACCTTACTAGTCCCTCATTTTTAAAACCTCATTAAAAAAGGCCACGTAGGACGCCACGTCATCATCCGGTCAGCAAAAACTAACACCGTTAGTCTAAGACTAACGGCATATCATTATAATCAGCTACATGTTTAATTGGTATTATTATGATGCAAATGTGAAACTCATATTATTATCCTCCAATCACTTAAAACTTATATTATTAAATTCCAATTTTCCTTTTAGTTTTATGACGATGAAATTGGATTCTTTCGAATATAATTATAATAGTTTTAAATTTTGTGTTATAACCCGAAAAAGTATTTTTTTTTAAATAAAAACTTTACCATAAATTTATAAGTTAAAAATACTCTTACAAGCCTAACGACTATTATTTTAACTCACACTTTACAAAAATTTAATAAAATCACTTTATATATTCTCTACAAATAGAAGCATATGTTTATTTGATAAAAATTTCATACAATCACGTATTTTTTTAAGAATTAGCAAAAATCGGTTACGAGACTTAATATTTTTTTCCAAAAAGGACTCCGTTTTCAATAGAACTTAGGTTAAAATATTTCGAAAAAAAAATTATGAACGACTGTGCATTTAGATTCTTTTAAAAGATCACTAAATATAAGTTATTAATAAAAAACACATTGAGCTGCTTAATTAATTAAAAGAAATATAAATTAAAAAATATAAAATGAAAAGTAAATTACAAAGCCTCTCGCGCCGAACTCAGTTTCGTGCCCATCTTCACGCTATTTTATGAAGTAAATGGCTATTTTAGAGAAATGATGGGTCAAAGGTTATTTTGGTGATTGGATGATGGTCCAAGGTTATAGTGGTGATTTTCCTCATCAAGAGTCCGATTGATGATCTCATAACCCTATCACCTATCTAATATGTAGTAGACCTTCCATGATGACTTTTTCTATTATGTCGTAGACCTTTCATGATGACCACTTCTCACATACATGTCTAGTGAGCATACCACATCAGCTTTTTACAACTCTCGGTAAATCCCTTCTACATACATATTTTTGCCAAACACTAAAGTACCCGCACTCGTCACATACACCACTAATATATTATATATATATACATAGGGTTGGGCATAGATATTAACTCTCTCTTAGAGAATTAACCAAATAACCAACAATGGATGCTTTGATCAAAATAATGTGGTTGATCCAATGGCTCAAATTGAAAGCTGTCTTTTTAAATTATGTTTTGTTTTTTTATTAAATTGATAAGGGCAAATCTGTCATTTAACAAACCCACATAAAACCCCCTTCATTTAAAAAAGTCCATAACTTTTTTATACATTGTCGGATTTTTATAAAAACTGCACCATTAAACTCGTCGCATTTTTATCTTTAATTCAAATATAGTCTCGACGTTTTTTATTATTGTTTTCTCAGAAGTGCGTTGTAGTAATAGTGTTACAACTTCTAACATCACTGTCGTAACTCTTAACATACATCCATACAATCATAACCAGTACAAACTACAAAATGCATCAATATGCATATAAAACACTAATGGTGAGATGACAGTAAAACACTAGTGCTATCTAGATACAATAAATAGATTACAACCTGAAAAGCGTCAACGTTCAAACAAAATCACAAATAAAACACCGATGCTATAACCATTAATAGTGGTGTGCTGATTAATAATACTGGTCCATCAAAATTACAAACCTAAAAATGCATCAATATACATATAAACACTGATGCTATAACAACTAAATGTGGTGTGATGATGAGTAACACAAGTGCCATCAAGATTAAAAAAAAAATCACATGTATAACTAAAATATACACATATTACAAGCTCAAAAAGCATCCAATACTCATAAAATACAATCTACAAAAAATCTTATGTACATACCGTTTTAAATCAAAAATCAAAATCACTAAAAAACTTGAAAAAAATATCTAAGAAAAACTTGGAAAAATGGGTTTTGCCGACTATGACGAGGCAAATTTTTTTTTTTTTTTAAAAAAGGGGGACCAAGAGAAGTAGAAATACATTGCGTTTTACAAAACACAAAATCAAAAAATAGGGACCAGGAGAAGTACCAAGTACAAACGCCCGGCGAGGCTCAAAATCAAAAACGCCGACGAGGATCAAAATTAAAATCAAAACAACGACGAGGCTCAAAATCAAAGCTAAACGTCGATTGACGTTGACGGTCAAAAAATGAATAGATTTGAGACTAGAACCTGCGAGGCTCGATTTCATCGCCATCGGGCTTGTTTATCGAAAGCGGGGGCTATGAGAAACTAGACATCGGAAGTGGCGGCGACGAGACACTCAACGGCGGATGGTGGTAGAATATCGACATCACTGTCTTCGTCTGCCTTTGTCTTCTTCGTCGGTTCAACTTCCGGTGTCGGTCCTCTGATTCATAAGGTGAGGAGTTTTCGATCTGCTTTTACGGCTCTTCAGTGGCGGTGGAGTGATGGTTTAACCGGCGAACTTGGTTGGTTATCGGAGGGGGTGGCTGTTCCACCGGCGGTGGCCGGATTGTGTGGATTTCGCGGGTGGAACGGGAATGAGAGAATATATTTGGGGATTCTCTGATTTTTGGTGAATATGGGATATAGGGTTGGAGAGATGAGGATGAGTAAATTACCAAATTGTCCTCTGTTGATTTTCAGCCACAAAAGACTCATTTTAATTGGAACCGTTGGATTGATCCCTTGAATCCATTAGATTTGGTTAATTGGTTAATCCTCTAATAAAGGTTATTAAATGTTCCCTTTCCTATACATATATATATATATAGGGGAGGGAACCGTTATTAACTCACTCTTAAAGAGATAATCAAATAACCAATTTCTAGTGGATGGATCAAAAAGAGAGTGTACCAGATGCATGACACATGTCCCTAACTTCTTTCTTTTTCTTTTTTAATATAAAAGGGTAAAAGTGACAAATCACCCAACTCAAAACCCTCACCACCATTTTTAAAACGGCTATAACTTTATTATCCGACGTTCGGTTTTTTATAAAAATTATATTGTTGGACTCGTCGCATTTTTATCTTTAATTCAGATGTGATCCCAACTTTTTTTTAAACTTTTTACCAAACGTCCGTCCTAATATGTAATGCTACAAAAAGTAGCACTGATGTCTTTGTTTTGTAGCATTGATGCCTTCTTTTGTAACATTGATGCTAATACGTACGTTTAAAAAAATAAGTTAAAAAGGTCGGGACCACGACTGAATTAAAGATAAAAATGCGACGAGTCTAATGGTATATTTTTTATAAAAAACCGATAAAAGATGAAAAAGTTATAGACTTTTTAAAAATAGGGGTGTTTTTTTTGTTGAGTAAAATGACATCTATACCCTTCCTGAAAAAAGTACTCATTGGACAAGTGTCATGCATCTTATGGCTGAAATTGGTTATTTGGTTATCTCTTTAAGAATGAGTTAATAATGGTTCTTTCCCATATATATATATATATATATATATATATATATATATATATATATATATATATATATGGTGAAGTTCATTGTGGACACTTTCAAATGCAAAATAGCTCTATTTCACATGTGAATTTTCTGAAAAGTAAGAAAAAAGAAAAAAAAGAAATTAATCACAACCATTAGATCAAGAGATCTAATGGTAATTAAGGGTGTCTACATGTCTACACTTATGGAGGTGTCTACAATGAACTTTTCAATATATATATATATATATATATATATATATATGTGTGTGTGTGTGTGTGTGTATGTATATATATATGTATGTATGGGAGTGTGGAGAGAGAAAGAAAAAAGAACACAAAGCTCGTATGGCCACACGGATTTTGGTTCCCACATGCGTTCATATGTGCCTCAGCATGCGTCCATATGCATGTTTGGGATGCCTCCAAATGCACCTGCAACATGCAATCCATTAGAGGTGGTCTAACCATCAAGTGAATAAATTAAAACCAGCTGCGTCTAGAAAAATATAAATTGATTGAGAGATTATTTAGAATAAATATGGAAAACTATTAATACATCTACATAATCATTTAGATCTCTCTCTCTCTGTCTTTAATCTTTACACTTTCACATCCACCTTTTCATTTCTTATTCTCTTCATATCTCTTTTCTCTCTCTAATTTGAAGGTACATGAAATAACAATCGGCGTCTGACTACTCAATCCAGTCTTGGTTGGCATTGCTAGGCGGTCAAGATCTGATCTACAATTTGTAGTAAACATATGGAGTAAATGAGAGCTTGCTACGTGTTTCTCAAAAGAAAATGTTGATACCTGATTTGTGCGTCGTGTGAAGTATCGAGTTGTATCAAGTCAAGAACAAGTTCAAGCCAAAGTGTGACTAGCCGAACCTGGTCCGAACCTGGAGTTCGGATCAGGGCGAACCTCAGGTTCGGCTGAGGTTCGGCGGGTCAGTATAAATATATGTTTGTTCTTTGTGTTAGTCAGTTCTAAGCGTAAGAGATATTCTTAAGTGTGTGTTTACTGAGGTGTTTCTCTGTGTTTGTTCTTGGTGACTCTGATTGTAATTGTTCTTGTCTAGATCAATAAAAAAATCATTATATTTACTCGTTTCGTATCCGAATAGCTAGATTGAGTAGACGGTCCAATGCTCACGACTTTTCAAGTGGTATCAGAGCATTCTGGTTCATTCTACTGATCTGTGGTTGCTATTTTTGGATTTTTGAAACTTTTTGGTGTTTCTCGAGTGTGTTTACGTGAGTTCAATCAATTCAGTCAAGTTTTCTGTGTTAAATTTTTTTCTAAATCGTTCTTCATCACTTTTTCTAATCAACTGCTGCGAGTTTCGTCAAAATTCATCCAATATCGAAACTTTTGAGAAAACTATATTGTTGTGTCGGACTAATCGTCGTCCGAACTTGAGGTTCGTCAGGATAACTACTCCGAACTTAGAGTTCGTCTAGGGTTCGGGTTCGTTTCGAGTTCGTCCAAGGTTCGTTTCGAGAAATCGAAATAATTACTCCGAACTTAGTACGTGCGAGAAATCAAAATAATTATGGAATGCTTTATCGGCTAGATGTGAGGGGAATTATGAATATAAGAAGAGTCGAATAAAGGTGTTGAATAAAGAATTTGATAACATTCAACATTATGACAATGAGAACATTACCACTCTTGTTTCACGGTTTTCACATTTGATTCGTGAATTAAAGGTAGTTGGAATTGAGAAAACCGATGCAGATTTGAAAGAAAAGATTATGGAAGCTTTGCCTGAAAAGTGAGAAAACTATGTTTTGCTACTCACTCATGATAAATAATACTTTACATTGACATTTCATGAGCTTACTGGAAAACTTCATGCTCGGGAAATGGAAATGTTAAATTCAAAGAAGTCAACTGCAAAGTTACAACATCCTGAGTTGTATCATGGAGAGAATACTGCTAGCATGAATGCTAAAGCTAAACCAAATCTGAGTTCTGCACCAAGTGTTGCTTTTATGGCTGAAGTTTCTGGAAATTTTGATTCTACAAAAGGCTGCAGTGTACAATTCCAAATGTCACAAATCAGAATGCCTTGTCTGCTGAAACAACCGATGATTATGCTAAAATGATTCCTGTCTTAATTACATCATCTTTTGGTTTGGTTATCAAGAATGTTGTTGATGCAAAGATTACAAGAGACGATCTTGATGAACTTGATGATGATCAATTGAACGAATTAAATTTAGCTTGGCAATATGCTATGCTAGGTCAAAGATCAAAACGATTTTTAAAGAAACATGACAGGAGTTCATCTGATTTCAATGGTAAATTGGGATTTGATAAATCCAAGTTGAAGTGTTACAAATACTCAAAGCTTGGACATTTTGCTAAAGAATGTCAACAAGCTCATGGCAGCAAACCTGGTTTTACTCAACCATCTTCAAGTACTGCCAATAAGTCAGCTCTGACTGTTCAGGATGATGGTGTTTATGATTGGGGTCAACATTTTGACACATCTGCTTTGATTGTTACACATGATCAAGATGATTATTATTCTGATTCTAGTTCATATGAAGCTGCTGAAATAGAAAAGTTTGGATCTAAAATTGAAAGTTTGATGAAGGAAAATGAATTTTTGGTGGAAGAAGTCAAAAGAGTTACTGCTGAATTTAAATTGGTTAGTTCAGATCTGGAGGTTTCAAAGGAACATGAGAAGGAATTAGTTTTGAAAAATGAATGCTTGATTACAGAGATTAAATTGTTGAGTGAAGTTTTAGAAATATCAAAACAAGATAGAAAGAATGTTGAAGCTACAAATGCAAAGATCTGTGAAGAGAAGGATGTGATGGTCAATGAAGTCAAGAAATGGAAGGATGAAGCGGAGGATGCTGCAAACGATTTTCAAAATCTGTTTGATAAATCAAAACTCAAGCTTGATCTACTTACAAAGGAGTCTGAAGAATATGTTGCTAAGATTGAAAGTTATCAAGCTGTTATGGAAAAGTTTTTGGATGAGAAGCGTGAGTTGGTAAGTGTGAATAAAGTTCAAACAACGAATTTGGAAATTCAAAAGCGCAATGAAGATAAATTGAGGAAGGAGTTATTTGAAGGGCTGGAAAATCTTCGAATGCAGAAATTTGAAACACATAAAGTTGCAAAAAGATTGATAGCTACTGAGAAGGAGTTGGCAGAAGCTCAACAACAAATTTCAGATTTAAAGATTCAAGTAATTGATGCCAATCAATTGCTGAATAATGTCTCCATTTCTCAATTGTTCACAAGCTTTCTAGCTAAAGATGAAAATTTTGAAAAGATGTTTGACAAGACAACTTCACCCCCTGCTACTATCAAAGAAGCTTTCAAAGAGGTGCAAGAAAAGGTGGAAGATTATGATTATTCAAAGTTTTCCTCATCTGTTACAGAAAAAGAGGTAATGGTGAAAAAGAAGAAAAACAAAAAGGCTAAGAAGAAGAAAGGAAAGAAATCTGAGATTCCTCCAGCTCCCAAGTTTGTTTCTGGTTCATCTTTCGCAGATAATGAGAAATCAGCTACTTCATGTGACAAGATTCATTCTCCACCAGAATTTAAAGAAATCAAAGCTGAATTTTCAAAGTTGGCAAAGGATGGACACCAGACTTCACATTCTGAAGAAAAAGTTTTTAGAAAAAATGTTGGTTTGGGTTTTCAATCACAGAATGTTAAAGCTGAGGAGGTTCTAGCATCAACACCACAAGATTTGAAGCTTAAAATGAAGCAAGTGAAGAAGGAAGTTTTCAAGGCTGAGAAGGTTCAACCTGAGCGGTTTTACAAACTCAAGGGTTCGGAACAGATATTCTCCGACAAAGAGTTTCCTCTTCATTGAGTGGATTCTAGGAAAATTTCTGAAGTTTTTGAGAAGAAGGATGCTTCAAGAACCTGAAGAATCAGAATGCAAATGTTTCTTGAACCTTGAAGAATCAGAATGCAAATGTTTCTTCTGATGGTTCTTATTCTCGAAGCCCAACATCTAAATGGGTTCATGATCATCGCCGAAAGGTATATGATTCTTCTTTTGATCATGTTCGAGATATTCATATTTGTGAATCTCTGCAGGCACCTAAAAGGTGGGACAAAAGATTGTCCACTTCCTGCTGATTCATCTCAAAGGTTTCAACAGAGACCGGTTTGTGGTAAATCTGCCAAACCAATGTTCTTTGATGAATAAGGCAGAGTTTTTGATGGAGTTGAGCCTACATTCTTTCTTATACAAAAACGTGTTGTTCCTGTGTTTCAAAAGGTTCAAAATGTAGGTTCATCATCACAATCACCTCTGACAGATCCATAAAAAACTGAATTACCAAAACAACAATGGAAACCTAAGGTGGTTTCGAAGCAAAACCAGGACACTGGTCGACCAGAAGCGATCCGCTTCGGGTCATTTATGAACTAATCAATTTGATCAGTGTGCACGTACTTCTAGAAGACCTATCGACGATTGAAAAGTTGTTGATGGAGGAGTATTCTGCTTAACTTAAATTTCATGATATATTTTTCTAACCTGCAAATTTTCTGAAATTCTAAAACTGCGAAATATCCGTGTTGATTGATCAATTTTCTTTTCTTAAAAATTGAAAAAGCCAAAAATAGAGTCTTGTTTTTGGGTAAAATGAAAAATTAAAAAAATAGAGTTTTTCATTTTAAGGGGGAGAAATGCATGTAAGGGGGAGAAATTGCAAAAAATGCATGTTATGGGAGAAGGTGAATACATGCAAAATATATAAGGAAGAGAAGGTAAATACATGCAAAATATATAAAATGCGAATACATGCAAAATATAAAAAATTTGAGGAATTGATCATTGGGAAATGATGGTACATTGGCTTACGTATCTGACTCATGGATAGAGTAGATGAAAGAGTCATAAGATCATTGTTTGATGTGCTTGGTAGGCTCGGAAAATCAGAAAGTATTCAGATGTGATATACATTAAATACTAATGCTTGATCAAGTGGACAACATCTTGATGCGTATTTCATGACACAAAAAGAAAAATAAGTGTGAAAAGGCAATGAGAAGTCACTGTGTATACATGTGTTCATTTTACAAAGATTTAAACTTGTTTAATTTTCTTTATTTTGTCAAACGATCGGCCTTTCTCTACGTATCGAAATATCGACCTGATTGGTGTTCGTTTGACGTTCTGCTTTATTTTCTTTGGTGTTTCGTATAACTCATCGGACTTTCTTTGCGTGTACGTGAGTACCGACCTGATTGTTGTTGGGTTATACAACTTCAACTTGTTTTATTTTCTTTATTTTGTTAAATCCGAGGCCTTATCTGCGTCTCGAAAGATCGACCTTAAGGTAGACGATTTAACGTTCTTATTTCTTTTTGCATAGAACACAGTTGACGATATCATGAAAAACATTATGCGTTGTGAAAAATCACAAGTGCAATCACACAAAAGGAAAAAGAAAAACAGAAAATGTCTAAATATATCTGATAGTGTGGGGTACACTAGTCTAAGCAAACCTAATCAATACCTTAACATATCCAGATGTTATGAGTATGATTCTGTCTGAGTTTAAGATGGACAAATTATACCAGCAATCAGCATGACTTGTGAGCTTCAATTAGTTGAAATTGAAGTGTAGTTCAGTGCGTCATGTTCAATATGATCCTATAAAGTGATCTTTCTCATACCAAAAATAGTGTCTGATTCTGTATTGCAATTTCATTTCATTTCAAGAAAAGCACAAAAGAGATTTTCGGTGTGTTTTAGCATAAATTTTAAAAATCAAAAAGATTTTAGGTTTGTTTTGATATAAACTTTATAAAAGCCAAAAAAAAAATTATTTATGCTTTATTTTCGATCTAATCAACACGTGGTACAAACTAAAAATCAAAATCATATCTTGGAGTCTCAAAGAGACATTTTGCACCAAGATTATTTAAATGTCTTAGCAGGTGGTTAAAGTGAAAGATGTCGCAACTTTAAGTCTTCTTAAGCTGTTGATAAAGACTAGAGATACATCTGACATCATCAAGTATTCAAGATCAAACTACGATCAAGTTGAGGAAGAGTTTATTCGAGGATTCATTTCATTGAATGAACAGATTCTACACTTGAGGGGGAGTTTGATTGAATATACTTTTGTGATGATGTTGAAGAGATACTACACGACGAGGGGGAGTTTGTTGATACGTGATATGTGCGTCGTGTGAAGTATCGAGTTGCATCAAGTCAAGAACAAGTTCAAGCCAAAGTGTGACTGGCCGAACCTGGTCCGAACCTGGAGTTCGGATCAGGGCGAACCTCAGGTTCGACTAAGGTTCGGCGGGTCAGTATAAATACATGTTTGTTCTTTTTGTTAGTCAGTTCTAAGCGTAAGAGATATTCTTAAGTGTGTGTTTACTGAGGTGTTTCTCTGTGTTTGTTCTCGGTGATTTGATTGTAATTGTTCTTCTCTAGATCAATAAAACAATCATTATATTTACTCGTTTCGTATCTGAATAGCGAGATTGAGTAGACGATCCAACGCTCACGACTTTTCAGAAAAACAAAAAAGCGACCTATTTTATTGTCTTTCATGTAACTACATGCCTATGGTTCTGGTTTCTCCGGCGGCCATCGATGGCCCTAAAATCTATTTTGTTGAATCGGCGGTGGTGTAGCCCTCTTCCTCCTCGCCATCAATGATGGTCATTGCCGCGATTCCAGTTCTCCTTTTTCAAAATTCCAGCGATTCAAGCCTCCGATTTGAAGGTTTGGGTACAAACTACAATCACAGATTATTCTCTCCATCTCCGGGCTATATTTCTTTGTTAACCTCCAATTTGTACCTGCATGTTACAAATCTGAGATGATAATGGTGATATGATCGATCAATCAGTCCATGTTTGAAATGTTGCAAGGAAGCTGAAAGGAGCATTTTTAGTATAGAGAGAGTGCAACACAAAAACACAAAGAGAATATATGACGAAGAGAGGAATTGAAGCTCATCAGGAGGTAGATTCCTGACAAATTGAAGAAAGTATTAAAGAGCATGTCTCTTTGTTTACAACTGGTGCAAGTCTCCTTTGTAAAGTTCATGTCTGGTGGTTTGTTTCTTGTGATGTTGGGTTTTACTTCTGTTACACCCCTTGTTATAAACAATACCCAAACACCAATGGCGGAGCTTGAAATTTTTTCTACTAGTGATCAAAAGTCATGTAACCTAAAAAAATTCTATCGCTATGTTTCATGGTATATGTTCGGATCGACGATCCGGTTTGGGTCAGGTCAATATATGTTCTTAAACATAAAGGAGTAATTAATCGTCTAATACAACATCAGTTCCTTGTTCATGAGCCTCTATATACATAAGCATACAAAAAAGAGTAAATAAATCAATTTAGCAGAAAGAAGCCCTGCAAAGCATTAAATCACACAATATACTAGGAAAAATAAAGGGTTATTGGCTTGTATTAATCCCAACTATCACGTATTGTCCGATAACACTCCCAATTTCACTCCTTCCATCTACCACCACGAACTATCATCATATTTGTCACACCCCGAGAAAATGACTAAATGTGGGCATGTGACTGATTTGGCATCATGGTCATGGTTATGAATGATGACGTCTAATGAACATTTAATTAAACCATTTGTCTTCTGAAAATGTAAGTTTCAAACATTTAAATTAAACATCTAAAACGTGGCAGCGGAAATAGAGTAGTGGTTACATGTTAAGTTTTCCAAAAGACAAGTTATGAGATTTATAAACATAACTACCCTAAGGCGTAATGCGTCTAAATCTCCAAAATGAAATGCATGAACACACAGCAGGCAGACCATGATATGACAAGCAGGATCACAACAGAAAAACATGGAGTTGCAGTCTTTAATCACCTGAGAATTCAAGAATAAAAAGAGTCAACAGAATTGTTGGTGAGTTTCACAGGTTTAATGACACTGAACTGTTTGAAAACATGTTTGGAAAATGTGTTGCTTGTCTTGATATTAGTTTGTTGACACTGTTGTTGTAAAGATTGAACATGAACCTTGAATTCAAAACTAACTGTTTACCCACTCCTGATGTTCTTCCCCAAGAACACCGAATGACAAGAATAACAAATGTACCCCTTGACTATAACCATGGAGTCATGACTGGAGCGACCAAGTCAGAGTAGGGTTGTCAACCCAAATAGATCTACTCACAAGCTATCGTTTCGAATGAACTAATTGAATCCAATTAATAGTGGGACTTAGGCATATAACATGAATCAACATGAATACACAGATTGGGGAAATGAAAAGAACATGCAATCATTACGTCGTACAGTTATCATAATATCAGACAGTTTGAAGTTGAAAAGCATTCATTGAATTCTCCCCCAAGTTAGAAAACAGAAAAGTAAAAGGGGCCGTGAAGACTCACTTGTTTGAAGGTGGATGTCAGGTATGTTTGATTGAACTTAGCCTAGCAAACGTCTACAAAGTAATGTTATGACGTATTAGGGTTTGGCTATCTAGAGTTAGTGAATACGTCACTCTACGTTCAAGGTTAAGTCTCGACTGGTTATTACCCAATGAAAGTGATGGAAATCCTAGGACTTATTTATTGTCAAATAAATAGTGTTGAAGTTGATGGAGTTTATTATTTATCTGAATAAATAAATAATGATTACGTTTGAAAAAAATAATTATTGAATAATAGGGATTATTTTTCATTAAACGTTAGGAAAATCGTAAATATTTAATTCACTAAATATTTGTAAGATTTTGGACTTTTCGATTAATAAATATAATCTTCCTTTAATATGAATAAATGTTTCCACAAATATACGAAGTTATATTTTGGTAAAATTAAGCGTAGGTTCGTCCGGTGGTTAACCGGCTTCGCCAGTTTGACTGTTATGACGATGTTGTGACATTTTGAGTTTTCTAATATACTTAGGATTTGTTAGTGGACTTGTCCTAATGTGTTTTAGGGTTTTGAGTTGCCAAATTAATTATTGGAAGTTTAACTTGTAAAATCCGACGTCTTCGAGTAACCGAAAGTTATAGTTTTTGTCTGGTTTGTTTATAAAACATGTTTTTCTTCATTCGAACTTTATAAAGTATTTTTATATGTCAAAACTAACATGTTTCATGTTTTGAACTAGACCCAATTCGTAATTGAAAATAAATTGCAATTTTTATCGAAGCGTCGTAATTAAGATATTTAACCATTTTGTTTCCAAGTGTTTGACTTCTCGAATTATTTAGTATGTTTAGTAAAACACCTTTGGCATCCCTAGAAATACATTACAAGTCCTAAGTGGTCACAACTTGTCAAAAGTCTTAAACTTAATTTTTCATAAAAATAAGTGGTAACTTTGTCATAAAAATTCCATGTTCTATTTTTCTTGAAGTTTCATGTTTAAATCCTTGGTAAACACCTTTATGACTCAAAATCATCCTTTTGTGAACTTGGGTTTTGGTTTGGAGTCAAATACAAGTGTTTTGGAGATTTAGAAAAATATATATTTTTCTGCATGACAGCAGTTTTATGACACGCAGGAATAAGTGTCATCCCTGTTCAGTGTTTTTGTTCATATGGTTCACAGATGACAGCAGATTTATGACACGCAGTACAGTGTGTCATCTCTGCCCAGTTTTTACACAACTTATATCTTTCTTAAAAATCCGATTTTTAACACTTTGTATGTCCATTTCTCACCAAGATAAGTGTTCCAAATTATATTTAACATACAAGAATCAATATTTTCCAACCTTGGTCATTTAAAGCGATTCTTTTTAACAAAATACAAGTGATATATATATTTTGTCAAATAATCTTTTAAACATAACTAGTTTCCATCACAAACACATAACCATACTAACATTTATTTTTGTTAGTAATTCATACAACAACCAAATCAAGACTTAATCATGAATCATGACATGTGACATATAGAAATGAAAGATTTAGTGAGAAATAATCAAAGAAGGTAAGTTCTCCTCACATAAAGCTTTCCGGATCGGTAATGACGTTAATGGGTTGTTGAACTAGCTTCCAAGTTTAGCTCCAAACCCAACCTTGATCTTGAATGGTGAAAGAATGGTGATGAAAGTTCAAGGATTTGTCATGGATTTTGACAAGAAAAACAAAGGTTAGAAAGATTTGTTCTTGAAAGATTAGATGAAGAAATGAAAGAATAAAGAAGTTCTTGGTGCAAGAAATGATTTACCTTGAACAAAGAAGGTTTGTAGAAGCTAGGAACAAGATGATTGATGGTGAAATGGTGGTGGTGGTGGCGGTTCTTAGAAAGCCGAGAGAAAGAGAGAGAGATTGAGAGAAAGTGAGTGTTTTTCTTGAAGTTGATAAGTGAGAAATGAGGGACTTGATTGTTTAAAAGTAGGATGGTGAGGTGATGATGGTTGGTTCGGTTGCATAGGAACCGAAAAGGGGGTTGGTTTGGTTGTGTTTGAACCGTAACACAAGAGAGAAAGAGAGAGGTTGATGGGGACTTGAACCAAGTGAGTTCTCCTTGTACTTTGTGGCTTGGAAATTGAAATGTAGGAGCATGGTGGAGGGTGTGTGTAGGCCGGCTAAGGAGGAGAGGGACAAGAGAGAGTTAGGGTGGCTCAAGGGACAAGCATGGTGGGTGTGTAAGTGGTTACAACCTATTACCCAAAGGTTAACCAAGTGGCTTTGTAGCGCACTTAGGGGGACAACAGTGTTTAGTCAAAAGTTGGCTAGGGTCTTGGTTAGAACCGAATCAAGAGAGGGACGAGGGTCGGTCTACGGGTAAGACTTAGAAAAAAGAAAATAGGTTAGAATGGTGAGGGACTGAGTCTCGAACCCGGTGTAAAGAAAAAGGGAGAAAGTGGGCTTTCGGGCTTCGGCCCGTAAATGAAAAGGAAAGGAGAAAGAGATCGGGCTTCGGCCCGAAGAAAAGAAGAGGAGGGATTGGGCTTCGGCCCAATTCGAAAAGAGAAGGGTGGCGGGTCGGGCCGGTCGGGCCTGTGGGCCGAGAGAAGGAAAGTGGGCCGAAAGGGTTTTGGGCCGAAAAGGTTTGGGCCGAGGAAAAGAAAGAAAAGAAAAAGAAATTGGGCCGTAGGCCCATTGGGCCTTCTGGGCCGAACCGGGTCTCGAGTCGGGTCGGGTTGAGTCCGGTTTGGTCCTACGAGTCCAATGAGACTTTGTTTGGGCGAAAACGATATCCGGAATGAAAATTGGATTTTCGACGTGAAACGAGTAATTGTAATAATAAAATTATTATTTATTGCGGACGTTTACGGATATATCGGAATGTCACTTGTCATGATTTGGTGTCTATGTTGTTATGCACTAATGATGTACTTCAAATTGGAATTAAAATGTTTGCTCGACGTGAGCGGGTTTCGTTTAAATGTATAACGAAATTTGTTTGACGGAATTAAATAGTTTGAAGGAAAAATAAATGGTTTTGAAGTTGAATAAGTTTTAGAATTAAAACCAAAGTATTGTTGGACTAGAATGGTCGTTTGCATAAACGACGTGTTTGAAATACGTTTGTCAAACGTAAAAGTTTAGAAAATATAAAATAGTCATTTTATATTTAGATTTCACAAAACATTGTTTATGAATTTTCTTGTTATTGAAGTTCCATTTTGAATAGTGGTGGAACTTTGGTTGATTTCCATTACGGGTAATTGTTGTCGGACCTAGATTGTCTACGTTCGCACGTAAAGGCATCTAATTTAAACAAATTAGCCTAATGCACATAGAATTTCAGTTAATTGCACATAATTAATATATTAAAATATACCTGGAAAATACGGGTTGTCACATACTCCCCCGGTTAGAGAAATTTCGTCCCGAAATTTAGTCTTGACCACCAGGGTTGTTAGCATTGGCAAAGAGGTGTGGATATTTCTCACGCATTTGATCTTCCCGTTCCCATGTATATTCTGGACCTCGGCGTGAGTTCCAACGAATTTTTACGATGGGAATGCGACTTCTCTTCAACCGCTTGATTTCACGATCACAGATTTCAGCAGGGGTCTCAATGAAATGTAAACGATCGTCAATCTCGATTTCATCCAGGGGAATGACCACAGATTCATCAGACAAACACTTCTTCAAGTTACTGACGTGGAACACGTCATGAACTCTACTCAGTTCGGGGGGTAACTGAAGACGGTATGCTACTGGTCCAATTTCCTCGATGATTTTAAAAGGACCAATGTAGCGAGGGTTAAGTTTTCCACGTTTACCGAAACGAATAACACCTTTCCAAGGTGCTACTTTAAGCATGACACGATCTCCTTTGAAGAACTTCAATGGTTTGCGTCGATTATCAGCGTAGCTCTTCTGTCGGTCGCGGGCAGCTCTCAATCGATTGTGAATCTGAGTGATCTTTTCGGAGGTTTCATGTACCAGTTCGGGACCGGTGAGTTGGATGTCACCAACTTCAGTCCAACAAAGTGGTGAACGGCATTTTCTTCCGTACAAAGCTTCGAAGGGGGCGGCTTGAATACTGGTATGATAGCTGTTGTTATAAGAAAACTCAGCTAATGGTAGATGTTCATCCCAACTGTTACCAAAGTCAATGATACAAGCACGAAGCATGTCTTCAAGAGTCTGGATAGTTCTCTCACTTTGGCCATCAGTTTGGGGGTGATAGGCTGTACTCATATCAAGGCGAGTACCCAAAGCTTTCTGAAGGGTTTGCCAAAATCGGGCGGTGAAATGGCTATCTCGATCCGAGATGATAGAAATAGGTACTCCATGACGAGATACGATTTCCTTCATGTAAATTATGGCAAGTTGTTCAGTGGTGTAGGATTCCTGAATGGGCAGGAAGTGAGCGGATTTGGTTAGACGGTCGACAATAACCCAGATGGCATCGTTTCTGGCTCGAGTCTTTGGCAACTTGGTAATGAAGTCCATGGAAATTCCTTCCCATTTCCACTCTGGGATTATGGGTTGAACGAGTAAACCGGAAGGTTTTTGATTTTCAGCTTTGACCTTCGCGCAAGTCAAACACTTACCAACGTATGTGGCGACTTCAGCCTTCATGTTAGGCCACCAATACAACTCTTTCAAACCATGGTACATCTTGTCAGAACCAGGGTGGATTGAATACCTAGACTTATGAGCTTCATCTAAAACCAATTTCTTCACTGAACCGAAATTTGGTAACCACAGTCTTTCCATGAAATAATAAGCTTCATCGGACTTCTTGACTAATTGCTTTTCCATTCCACGTAAGCCTTCATTAGGGATATTTTCATCTTTGAGAGCTTCGACTTGGGCTTCACGGACGAGAGAGGTGAGATTGGATTTGATAGTCAAATTAAGGGCACGAACACGGAGAGGTTTCACTCGGTCCTTTCTGCTTAATGCGTCGGCAACGACATTAGCTTTACCTGGGTGGTAACGGATTTCACAATCATAATCGTTCAGTAACTCAATCCAACGTCGTTGTCTCATGTTCAACTCTTTCTGATTGAATATATGTTGAAGACTCTTATGATCGGTGTAAAGCGTACACTTCGTACCGTATAGGTAATGTCTCCAAATCTTCAGAGCGAAAACAACGGCTCCAAGCTCAAGGTCGTGAGTCGAGTAATTCCTTTCGTGTATTTTCAATTGTCGTGAGGCATAAGCAATGACCTTGTCTCGTTGCATAAGTACACATCCTAGGCCTTGTCGGGATGCGTCACAGTATACCACAAAATCATTTGTTCCTTCAGGCAAGGACAAAATGGGTGCGTCACACAACTTTTGCTTCAACAACTGAAAGGCGATTTCGGCTTTAGAATCCCAGACAAATTTCTTGTCCTTCTGGGTAAGAGCAGTCAGAGGCTGGGCTATCTTTGAAAAGTTCTCGATAAATCTTCGATAATAGCCAGCGAGTCCTAAAAATTGACGAATTTCAGTCGGAGTAGTGGGTGCACTCCAATCTTCAATTGCTTCAATCTTGGAAGGGTCGACATGAATTCCTTTCTCATTAACAACATGACCCAAGAATTGTACTTCCCGAAGCCAGAAGTCGCACTTTGAGAACTTCGCGTACAACTTCTCATTCTTGAGTAATTCCAAGATAAGTTTTAAGTGTTGCTCATGTTCCTCTTTACTACGGGAGTAGATCAAGATGTCGTCTATGAACACAATCACAAACTTGTCTAAGTATGGCTTACACACACGGTTCATCAAGTCCATGAATACGGCGGGCGCGTTTGTTAAGCCAAAAGGCATCACTAGAAACTCATAGTGACCATATCGGGTTCTAAAAGCAGTCTTGGCAACATCTTCTTCACGAACTCTTAACTGGTGATATCCGGATCGTAGGTCGATCTTTGAATAATAGCTTGATCCTTGAAGTTGATCGAACAGGTCGTCGATCCTTGGTAGTGGATAACGATTCTTCACAGTCAATTTGTTTAGCTCGCGATAGTCGATGCACATGCGAAATGATCCATCCTTCTTTTTGACGAAAAGAACAGGTGCACCCCAAGGGGAGCAACTGGGTCGAATGAATCCTTTATCCAATAGTTCTTGCAACTGATTGGATAATTCCTGCATTTCAGAAGGTGCGAGACGATAGGGAGAACGGGCTACAGGAGCAGCACCTGGAACAAGATCGATTTGAAATTCTACTTGTCTGGCTGGCGGCAGTCCTGGCAAGTCTTCAGGAAATACTTCAGGAAAATCACAGGCGATTGGGACATCCTTCAGTGCTTTCTCCTTGGATTCTTTACCAACGACGTGTGCTAGAATGGAATGATAACCCTTACGAAGATATCGGCGTGTCTTCATACAGGATATGATATCTAGCTTGGTTCCACTCTTTTCTCCTTGGAGGGTTAGAGTTTCGCCATTTTCCAGCGGGATTTTGACTTGTTTAAGATGACAGATGATTTCCGCGCGATTCTTCGATAACCAGTCCATGCCAATTACGACATCAAAACTTCCCAATTCGACGGGCAGTAAGTCAATGCTAAACGGATGATCGGAAAGGTGCAGGGAACAATCTTGGAAAACCTTGTCAGTTTCAATTAGACTACCATCTGCTAGTTCTACGGTGTACTTAGTGTCTAAGGCACATGGATTGCTTTTAAGTAAAGGGCAAAAATCGGTAGACACAAAGCTTTTCTCCGCACCGGTATCAAACAAAACAGAGGCATAATTATTGTTAAGGATGAACGTACCGGTGACAGTATTTGGGTCCTGTCGGGCTTCTCCAGCGTTCATCACAAAAGCTCTTCCACGGGCCGTTCCAACAGCTTGATTCTTCTTTGGGCATTGGTTCTTCATGTGTCCAACAGCTCCACAACCATAGCAGGTGCGGGATGGACAGTCTCTGGCAATGTGACCTTTGGTTTTACAGTTGTTGCAGTAGACATTACTGCAATCCAGCGTATGATGAAGGTTACATTTTGAACACAGAGGCTGATTCCCTGTGTAGCCAGATTTCTTTGGTTCCTGAGTGGAAGCAGTAGCAACAAAAGCTTTGACTGGTTCAGAGGCTTTTTCAGGTTGTTTCTCAGATCGCTTCTCAGAATTCTTTTTACCGGAGTGACCGCGTTTGCGTTTATGGTCAAACTTCTTTCCAGACGAAGAAGACGGTGAACAGACATCAGCAACAGGTTTGGATTGATCAGAAGTCTTCTTAGCAAAGGAGACACCTTGGCGCGTAGCCTGATAGGTCAGACTATGTGCCAAACGAACGGCGGCTTGCAGAGTGGTAGGGTTGGAAGACAACACATTCCCTTGAATGTTGGGTGCTAAACCCCAAATGTAACGCTCGATCTTCTTATATAGTGGTGTCACCATTGAAGAACATAAATGAGCCAGTTCATGGAATCTCTTGGTGTATCCAGCAATATCAGACCCATTCATGGTGAGTCCCCAGAATTCAACTTCTAAACGTTGAAGTTCTTCCCGCGGGCAGTATTCATCTCTCAACAGTTGTTTCAATTCTTCCCAAGGCATGGCGTGTGCTTGGTCAGTTCCGACGGTTTCGGCATGCGAATTCCACCATGAGAGAGCACCATCAATGAAGGTGCAAGCAGCAAATTTGACCTTAGAGTGGTCGGGGCAGTTACTGATACGGAAAACAGATTCGGTCTTTTCGAACCAGCGAATGAGACCTACGGCACCTTCGGTACCTTTGAAATTGATAGGTTTACAACTCATGAAGTCCTTATAGGTACATCCACGGGCACCTGAAACGTTAGATTAAAACCTTGAAAACAATTCGGGGGAATTTAAATTTTCGGGTTCCAACATTTATCGAAGGTCTTACCACCAGCAGCACCTTCTCCAGGGCCTCCGGCGGCGCGATTCGCTTCATTAGCGGCGATGGCATCAGCAATACGTTGGGCAACTAAGGCCTCGACTTGTTCAGCGTTCATGTGTACAGGTGGAGGTGGATTGTTCCGGTTAAGCGGCGGGCGTCCTCGGCGTCCAGACATGTTTTTCTTAATTCACGAATGTAAACCAGAAATGTAATTAGACAATGTATATGTATAATAATATAAAGTCCACATATCTATAATGAACAACCATACATGCATAACAACCATAACATCCATACATCCACAAGAAGCTACAATGAAAGTAATACAACCACAGTTAATTAATATTCGAAAACATACATCATGACAAACATTACAATTTTAGTACGAACATACCATAACTGTTTCAAAAGTCGGAGGCGCAGCTCCATTTGCCAAAATACAACATAGTTTTCATACATTAACTAAACATGACACGAATGCATCACTAGGTAGTACCACTAGTACGGGCCTCTGGGAAATGGTGGTAATGGCGGCATGACGAACAGTCCGGCAACCTGGCTGAGTGAAGCCATAAACGTCTGGAATATCCTCATCGAATCCTCCATAGCCTGCATACGCATCTGGAGCATCTCCACAGTCAGCATCATGGTAGTGGTCGAATCAGAAACATCAGTGAAGTTTGCGTGCAGTGAATCCATAGCAAGTCCGGTAGCAATGGCATGATCCTCAATAGAAGTCAGGCGTGTCTCAAGGGTCTGAACGGTATGATAAGACAGCAATGCACGAAGCTCAGCAATGACTCGACGAATGGCATCATCATGCCCAGACAAACGTGACTGAATGAAGAGAAGGTCAGGAAGTGGAACAGGGATACCCTCATAGATGGGTGCAGTACGAGCAGCAGCTGAGGCAGACGACTCTCCTACCTCATGAACAGATGAAACAAACGGTGGCACAGGGACAGATGAAACAATGGGTGGCTCGGAAACGCACTGCCTTTTTGGGGCAGGCTCATCAACAGGGGCAGTGGGCATAGGGCGAGTGCGAATGACGGATTTCCTAGGTGTATGCTTAAGCCTATGTCCACCTGGAGTGAAGCAGTAGAGACGATGAGACGGTGCAGGGGTAGATGCAGGGTCAAGAACTCGTGCAGGAGGATGAGTCATAGGAGGGTCAGACACAGAAACAATAGGGTCAGGAACAGAGACAATGGGGTCGGGAACCGACATCACTGCGACAGGAGGGTAGAATGTAGCAGGAATAGTCTCCTCAGGGTCGTCCTCGTAGAACTCGTCGTCTGACGTGATAGGATCCCAGTTGTCCTTTGTAGCGTCCGGCTGCGTCGAGTAGTCAGGAAGAGGTGCAATCACAGGAGCAGTCTCGAGAACAGGAGAAGATGGCGTGTACTCCGGCGACCTAGGCACGTAATCCGGTGAAGACGGAGTGTAGTCTGGCTCTGGCTCGGAGTCAGAAGGTATCTCGACTATCTCTTTGTTTGCCATGCTGTGACATTTCCAAGTTATAACAATAATATATTTAATACTATGTAAGGCAATCAACTAAAAGAAACACATTAGTTTGCAAGTTGGCACACATACAAGGCAATGCATGAATGCACACACACACACAAATGGATGATGCAGAGCTTAGGTTATAGACTAGGTGCAGACCGATGCATCCTAATTCACTATAACCATGGCTCTGATACCACGTCTGTCACACCCCGAGAAAATGACTAAATGTGGGCATGTGACTGATTTGGCATCATGGTCATGGTTATGAATGATGACGTCTAATGAACATTTAATTAAACCATTTGTCTTCTGAAAATGTAAGTTTCAAACATTTAAATTAAACATCTAAAACGTGGCAGCGGAAATAGAGTAGTGGTTACATGTTAAGTTTTCCAAAAGACAAGTTATGAGATTTATAAACATAACTACCCTAAGGCGTAATGCGTCTAAATCTCCAAAATGAAATGCATGAACACACAGCAGGCAGACCATGATATGACAAGCAGGATCACAACAGAAAAACATGGAGTTGCAGTCTTTAATCACCTGAGAATTCAAGAATAAAAAGAGTCAACAGAATTGTTGGTGAGTTTCACAGGTTTAATGACACTGAACTGTTTGAAAACATGTTTGGAAAATGTGTTGCTTGTCTTGATATTAGTTTGTTGACACTGTTGTTGTAAAGATTGAACATGAACCTTGAATTCAAAACTAACTGTTTACCCACTCCTGATGTTCTTCCCCAAGAACACCGAATGACAAGAATAACAAATGTACCCCTTGACTATAACCATGGAGTCATGACTGGAGCGACCAAGTCAGAGTAGGGTTGTCAACCCAAATAGATCTACTCACAAGCTATCGTTTCGAATGAACTAATTGAATCCAATTAATAGTGGGACTTAGGCATATAACATGAATCAACATGAATACACAGATTGGGGGAAATGAAAAGAACATGCAATCATTACGTCGTACAGTTATCATAATATCAGACAGTTTGAAGTTGAAAAGCATTCATCGAATTCTCCCCCAAGTTAGAAAACAGAAAAGTAAAAGGGGCCGTGAAGACTCACTTGTTTGAAGGTGGATGTCAGGTATGTTTGATTGAACTTAGCCTAGCAAACGTCTACAAAGTAATGTTATGACGTATTAGGGTTTGGCTATCTAGAGTTAGTGAATACGTCACTCTATGTTCAAGGTTAAGTCTCGACTGGTTATTACCCAATGAAAGTGATGGAAATCCTAGGACTTATTTATTGTCAAATAAATAGTGTTGAAGTTGATGGAGTTTATTATTTATCTGAATAAATAAATAATGATTACGTTTGAAAAAAAAATAATTATTGAATAATAGGGATTATTTTTCATTAAACGTTAGGAAAATCGTAAATATTTAATTCACTAAATATTTGTAAGATTTTGGACTTTTCGATTAATAAATATAATCTTCCTTTAATATGAATAATTGTTTCCACAAATATACGAAGTTATATTTTGGTAAAATTAAGCGTAGGTTCGTCCGGTGGTTAACCGGCTTCGCCAGTTTGACTGTTATGACGATGTTGTGACATTTTGAGTTTTCTAATATACTTAGGATTTGTTAGTGGACTTGTCCTAATGTGTTTTAGGGTTTTGAGTTGCCAAATTAATTATTGGAAGTTTAACTTGTAAACTCCGACGTCTTCGAGTAACCGAAAGTTATAGTTTTTGTCTGGTTTGTTTATAAAACATGTTTTTCTTCATTCGAACTTTATAAAGTATTTTTATATGTCAAAACTAACATGTTTCATGTTTTGAACTAGACCCAATTCGTAATTGAAAATAAATTGCAATTTTTATCGAAGCGTCGTAATTAAGATATTTAACCATTTTGTTTCCAAGTGTTTGACTTCTCGAATTATTTAGTATGTTTAGTAAAACACCTTTGGCATCCCTAGAAATACATTACAAGTCCTAAGTGGTCACAACTTGTCAAAAGTCTTAAACTTAATTTTTCATAAAAATAAGTGGTAACTTTGTCATAAAAATTCCATGTTCTATTTTTCTTGAAGTTTCATGTTTAAATCCTTGGTAAACGCCTTTATGACTCAAAATCATCCTTTTGTGAACTTGGGTTTTGGTTTGGAGTCAAATACAAGTGTTTTGGAGATTTAGAAAAATATATATTTTTCTGCATGACAGCAGTTTTATGACACGCAGGAATAAGTGTCATCCCTGTTCAGTGTTTTTGTTCATATGGTTCACAGATGACAGCAGATTTATGACACGCAGTACAGTGTGTCATCTCTGCCCAGTTTTTACACAACTTATATCTTTCTTAAAAATCCGATTTTTAACACTTTGTATGTCCACTTCTCACCAAGATAAGTGTTCCAAATTATATTTAACATACAAGAATCAATATTTTTCCAACCTTGGTCATTTAAAGCGATTCTTTTTAACAAAATACAAGTGATATATATATTTTGTCAAATAATCTTTTAAACATAACTAGTTTCCATCACAAACACATAACCATACTAACATTTATTTTTGTTAGTAATTCATACAACAACCAAATCAAGACTTAATCATGAATCATGACATGTGACATATAGAAATGAAAGATTTAGTGAGAAATAATCAAAGAAGGTAAGTTCTCCTCACATAAAGCTTTCCGGATCGGTAATGACGTTAATGGGTTGTTGAACTAGCTTCCAAGTTTAGCTCCAAACCCAACCTTGATCTTGAATGGTGAAAGAATGGTGATGAAAGTTCAAGGATTTGTCATGGATTTTGACAAGAAAAACAAAGGTTAGAAAGATTTGTTCTTGAAAGATTAGATGAAGAAATGAAAGAATAAAGAAGTTCTTGGTGCAAGAAATGATTTACCTTGAACAAAGAAGGTTTGTAGAAGCTAGGAACAAGATGATTGATGGTGAAATGGTGGTGGTGGTGGCGGTTCTTAGAAAGCCGAGAGAAAGAGAGAGAGATTGAGGCCCCGTTTGTTTTCTGTCAGAGATTTATGTCTGAATCTGAATACCACATCTGAATGTTAAGAGGTGGTTCTGATGTCTGAAATCTGAATCATTAAAGCTGTTTGTTTTTTGTAAAACATCTGAATATTAATAAACGTCTGTTTCACTATTTTAAATGTTAAACTTATGATCAACACCCTACACAAAATTAGAAATACTTCGATTATATACATATTAACCACAAAGCTAATAATTCATGCAAATAATTATGGAAGTTTGGCTTGCTGTTTGTTATACCTCACATTTAAGTTTTTAACTCAGTAGTAACAGACTGAACGTATTTTATCCATAATCTACTACATATCAAAACTGAGCAATGGGATATATTTTATTCTCAAATCGATGTATTTTCATGTAATTAGTATGCATAACATACCGTGTATCTAAAATGCACCGATCACCCCTTTGTTACCCACATCCGCCATTGTACCGTATGTTTGTTCTGCAATGTGTTCGGTTGCCGAAGCTGCACCCTTGACAGCCTTGCCAACATACCCCGACGTAGCTAGCCCCTTTCTTACCCAAATCCATACTTGTAAACAAAACAATGTAAATTGCAAGCATGCTCTACTTATATAAGTTAATCAACAGTAACATATCAATATATCATTACAAAACATTAGATCCCCAAATAATATTAAAACTGAATACTAAATACCAAGAAAAACAATAATCTCATAAAACAACAAAAACCCAAGATCCAGAAGCTATCAAGATAGATAATTTACATGGAGAGTATTGAAGAAAGTTCTAACCATTCATAATCTGAGAGAGAAGAAGACCTTTTAAGTGACGCGTGAACTCCAGTAGGAGGTCAGATTCATGTTTAATACATAAATCTTGATAGCAATTTGAGGTCACATACACATACACAAAATTTGACATCAGATTGATTTTAATTGTAATTTGAGGTCAGATTCAATTGTAGACAGAAAAATATAGCAACCTTACAAAATCAGAGATGGAGATCAACGTACTTGAGAGAAGAAAGCGACGACGAAGCAGCGAACCAGAGATGGAGATCAGCCTGCGTTTAGGGTTACGAACCAGAGGAAGATGGAGATCGACAAGAGAGAGCAATCTACGGGGAGATGGAGATCGACGTGAGAGAGGCTGAGAGAGGCGCTGCTGCGTTTAGGTTTTGGAATCAGAGAAGAAAGTCGCCATCGTGGGAGATGGACGTAGACGTGAGAGCAATTGGGAGATGGAGGTCGGCGTTTGGAATGGCGCGTCGTATTTTTTTGGGGGAGGAAGGTCTGGCCGAATTTTAATTTTAATAAGAGGAGATTTCATATCTTATTGAATCAGGGGTAATTAAGATGTTGTTCCTCTTAACAAGATGTAAAAAACAAACACTCATTTTTTTAAAAACCTCTTACCGGTTCAGATATAAGAGGAATTAAGAGGTTATTTTGAAAAAACAAACAGGCCCTGAGAGAAAGTGAGTGTTTTTCTTGAAGTTGATAAGTGAGAAATGAGGGACTTGATTGTTTAAAAGTAGGATGGTGAGGTGATGATGGTTGGTTCGGTTGCATAGGAACCGAAAAGGGGGTTGGTTTGGTTGTGTTTGAACCGTAACACAAGAGAGAAAGAGAGAGGTTGATGGGGACTTGAACCAAGTGAGTTCTCCTTGTACTTTGTGGCTTGGAAATTGAAATGTAGGAGCATGGTGGAGGGTGTGTGTAGGCCGGCTAGGAGGAAGGGACAAGGAGGTTAGGGTGGCTCAAGGGACAAGATGGTGGGTGTGTAAGTGGTTAAACCTATTACCCAAAGGTTAACCAAGTGGCTTTGTACCATTAGGGGGACAAAGTGTTTAGTCAAAAGTTGGCTAGGGTCTTGGTTAGAACCGAACAAGAGAGGGACGAGGGTCGGTTACGGGAAAAGAAAAAAGAAAAAGGAGAAGGTGAGGGTGAGTCTCGAACCCGGGAAAGAAAAAGGGAGAAAGTGGGCTTCGGGTTCGGCCCGTAAAGAAAAGGAAAGGAGAAAGAGATCGGGCTCGGCCCGAAGAAAAGAAGAGGAGGGATTGGGCTTCGGCCCAATTCGAAAAGAGAAGGGTGGCGGGTCGGGCCGGTCGGGCCTGTGGGCCGAGAGAAGGAAAGTGGGCCGAAAGGGTTTTGGGCCGAAAAGGTTTGGGCCGAGGAAAAGAAAGAAAGAAAAAGAAATTGGGTCGTAGGCCCATTGGGCCTTCTGGGCCGAACCGGGTCTCGAGTCGGGTCGGGTTGAGTCCGGTTTGGTCCTACGAGTCCAATGAGACTTTGTTTGGGCGAAAACGATATCCGGAATGAAAATTGGATTTTCGACGTGAAACGAGTAATTGTAATAATAAAATTATTATTTATTGCGGACGTTTACGGAATATCGGAATGTCACTTGTCATGATTTGGTGTCTATGTTGTTATGCACTAATGATGTACTTCAAATTGGAATTAAAATGTTTGCTCGACGTGAGCGGGTTTCGTTTAAATGTATAACGAAATTTGTTTGACGGAATTAAATAGTTTGAAGGAAAAATAAATGGTTTTGAAGTTGAATAAGTTTTAGAATTAAAACCAAAGTATTGTTGGACTAGAATGGTCGTTTGCATAAACGACGTGTTTGAAATACGTTTGTCAAACGTAAAAGTTTAGAAAATATAAACTAGTCATTTTATATTTAGATTTCACAAAACATTGTTTATGAATTTTCTTGTTATTGAAGTTCCATTTTGAATAGTGGTGGAACTTTGGTTGATTTCCATTACGGGTAATTGTTGTCGGACCTAGATTGTCTACGTTCGCACGTAAAGGCATCTAATTTAAACAAATTAGCCTAATGCACATAGAATTTCAGTTAATTGCACATAATTAATATATTAAAATATACCTGGAAAATACAGGTTGTCACAATATTTTCCTCCAACACTTCCCCCCGTTAAATTTACTTAACCCCGTTAAGTAAATTTGTAGATATGTGGCCTTTTTTTTATTTATTTCGTTTAAAAATTATGCCACGTCAGTTGCCACGTACGAAATTAATTAACGAGGTTAAGTAAATTAAACGGGGGAAGTGCTGGAGGAAAATATGATGATAGTTCGTGGTGGCAGATGGAAGGAGTGAAGTTGGGAGTGTTATCGGCCAATACGTGATAGTTGAGATTAATACAAGCCAATAACCCAAAAATAAACTCAAAATGTACAAACAATTGAGAATAATAAAAAAAAAGTTTGGTTTACATATAAACTCAAAATTAAACAATAATGGATTTTTACAATGATTAATATGTTAAAAGCCAGGAATATTAGGGTTCATACTTTACAAAATTCAAAATAGAAATAACAAAATAACAAAGTATGTGACATGTGAAAATAAAATTTAGGTTAATATATTATATAGGGGAAAAAGATAAAGAAATCGATGATATGTAGGTTGGATGGATGCTATTGACATTGGGTTTGCATCAGCCCATTGCTGATTGTAAAATTTGGGCTAATAATAATTGCCTTTTCAAAAAGGAAAAAAAAAGGTAACAATGGGTTTCGAAATCGCACGGGATGTATAATTGGGGAACAATTTAACCGGTTGGACCACTACTCAACTTGATAATATTCCGCAACATATTTTGCTACTAATCAACTTGATAATATTCAATATGTTTAGTAGCAACCGACTAAATACATACAAAAATTTTCGGTAAATTACACGTATACTCTACACTCCTGAGCGAAAAAACAGTAGCGATCGGGGTCGCCGTCGGCCCAAAGAAAGCTACACCCCTGCCAAACACGATGGAATAAACTAATATGATCTCACTAAGCCATTTAATCATATTTGTTATTGAAAGTTCCTTAAATCCATTAAGTAGGAGAGATGCTAAATTTAAAACAAAATGAATATTTGTGTAAAAAAATTTACAATATTCAAATTTGTAACAGCTAAAACTAATTATGGTGTAAAATCATCAGAGGAAATGCTTAAAATTTGAACTGATCACGGAGTGAAATCATCATATACGGTGCAAACTTCCAAGTGTGTGTCTAGCAGAACCTCCATTCTTTTTTTTTTGGAACGGCATCGATCAGGCGACCTTGATCTCACGTGTAAACCTACCCTTACGGGGCTATGTTCAAGGTCGATTACTCGGACCTTCCTGAGAACCAAGACACCCCCTCCTGAAGCTTTCTCCTGGCAGAAACCCCCTCCATTCTAACATCTGAGAAAAACGAACTCAAAATTGATGATATAAAGATAGAAGAATGGCAAGTGCAGCTGCTGGTTGTACACGATGGCGATACAAAGCCCAATGATACATTCTGGTTTACGAGATCCAACCCATGAAACCCAATGATACGAGGAGTCCAGTCCAATCCACACGTTGAGCCCAATGTTAAGGACGCCCATATGATCCGCCCAGGCCCAAAAGGGTTACTAAACCAACCATCGAGCAGTTTCATAAACTGAAGCCAATGATCCCACGTCCATTTTCTTGTTTAGTTGTTCTATTTAATTTTTGCATGTTCTCCATGGTGTTCGTTCAGGAAAATAATTCAGGGGTAGCGTTAAAAAAAATATTTGTTGGGACTAACGGGGGTCGGGGGCAGCGCCCTCGATTTTTTTTTAGGTAATTAAGGGGCTTTTGATCATATTTTCAAGTTAGGATTTAAAAAAAAACAATAAAATTTCTTCGAGGGGTACCGTAAAATATTTTCAGGGGTAGCAAAAAATTCGTTTCAGGGGTTGCGAAATACCGAAAACCAAAAAAATTACATATCGCAGTAAAAGTTCAGGGGTAGCGGGCCCTACCCCTGAGCTCTTAGTAGCTCCACCCCTGACTTTGTTTGTAGTTCACGTAAGTTGGGAGATTTAGTATATATGTTGGCTTATGACTAGTAGAACGAATATGAGAATATGAAAATTATTTTGAGTCACTAGTTATATATAAGGAAAATCTCATTTATTAATTAGAGTGGTCCTCTCCCCTCCTGAAAAATTAGTGGATCAGAATGGTTTTAAAAAATTCTCAAAACAAAAAGTTCTTAAATGAACATAACCATATATATATATACATATATATATATACATATATATATAGGGTTAGGATCTTTTGAGAACCAATCAATATTGTGAGAACCAAAAGAACCAATCTCACCCACACATTCTACAAATTTTCTAAAACAAATGGCTAAGATTTAATTGGATTTTAAAAACAATTAAATATAATTAAAATACCCAGAAAGGGCATTTAAGTAAATTCACCATGCCCACTAGTAACCAGATGATGGGACTGTCATCATTATGTCTGGAAAATATCAATTAACCCATTTCTCTCTCTTCCCAAAATTCTTCCCTAATCTTTGTTTAACCAAAGGGATAGGCTATTCGTACCCCCCCTAATTACTTGTTGCACTCCCCCCTGAGATTCTATTTTAAAAATTATCATATTCCACCCCTATAAAATTATGTTTATAAAAATAGTTTATTTTAAACAGTTTTTTAAAATAAAATAACAAAAAAGATAATCATTTTTTTAAAACTGTTTAAAAAACGTTTTAAGTTTTTTTCAACAGTTATTAAAGAGTTTTTTTCATTTTAGAAAAAAAAAACGTTTTAAACAGATTTTTTATAAAAATGTTTTTTTAACATTAAAAAAACGTTTTTTAAACAACTTTTTTAAAAAAGGTTTTTAAACAACTTTTAAAAAAACGTTTTTTAAACAACTTTTAAAAAAAAACGTTTTTTAAACAATAAAAAAAAATTTACCAGTTTTATTTTTTACTTAAAAACGATAATCATTTTTCAAAACTGTTTAAAAACATTTTTTAATACTGTTATTTTTAAAAACGTTTTTAAAAGTTTTCTAAACAGTTTTGTAAAAAACTTTTTAAAAAGTTTTTAAACGTTGTAAACAGTTTTCTTTTAGTTTTTTAAAGAACGCTCAGTTTTAAAAAAACATTTTTTATTTTTTATAATTTTTTTGTAATTTTTTGTAAAAAAAAAACTGTTTAAAAAAAATTATTGGTTAAAATATACCAAATTAAAATCAAAAGGTTTGAGTGGTAATTATCTATAAGTTGGGGGAGGGGGTGCAACAAGTAAAATTCAATTATAAGGGGGGTACGAATAGTAGCACCCTTAACCAAACGATCGATCAACCCAAGAACACAACTTTTTCACCCTTCATTGTTGCTTTCTAAGGTTTTGGAGAAGAAATCTGCATTCAGGTAAGATTTTGTTGAATCATCCGTTTGAGATTCTGTATCGATTTGAGATTTTTGGGTTAGGGTTTTTACGTTTATCAATTAGAGATTTGAGGTTAGGGTTTTTTTTTGGATTTTGGTTTTTTGTTAAGAACACAGTTGCGATTTTGATAAGAACACAGTTACGATTTTGATAAGAACACTTGATTATTTGGTTACGAACACTTGATTTCTTGGTTAAAAGCACTTGATTTCTTGGTTACGAACACATATTGTTGCATGTTAAAGGGTTTGTTGGTTTTTTATTGTCATCAAGATTCAAGAACACATATTATTGCGTAATGGTAAAGGATTTGTTGGTTTTTTATTGTCATCAAGAACACATATTATTGCGTAATGGTAACATAGTTTTACGTTTTTGCACATTGTATCTACGTTTTTGCATATTTTGTCTACGTTTTTGCAGATTGCATCTGCGTAGTTTAATCTTATTTTGATGTTCATAATGAGTTGCAGACTGATAGAGATGTCCTTACCCTTATGCAGTAGAATGTGACACATGGATAACTCTGCATTAGAACATGAAACTTGAAACTCTTTCTTACACGATTGATGCAGGTATAAAGATTTGGAATGAAAATGTCAAAATGTATAATCATTTCTTCACATATGTATTAGAATATGATAGAACATAAATGAATTTAGATATCAAGATCTTGCTAACGAGGATAACATTTTACCTATATGCAAGTATAAAAAAGAAAAAGGAAAAATCAAATAAGAAATCCAAGAACAAAGAACCAGATATGGTTGCATATATGTTAAGTGATACTACCTACATGTATAGTTACATACATGATATAGATCATACGCATGGTATAGATACATGGTTACATATATGTTATATGACATAGATACATGGTTACATGTATGCTACATAATATAACCCGTATGTAAGCAACTGCTTTATAAATGTTAATGGGACTTGTCGACCTACATGTAAGCGGTTGTTACATAAATTTTGATGTTTATAACGACTTGCTAAAAATTGTTCAAGAAAATGGAATTACATATATATATATATATATATATATATGTTTTGAATTGAATTATTACATCTATCACTAATGGATACATGCTCTTCATATGAACTAAGAAAACAAAAGACCAAGAACAAAAAAACAAGGTACTAAAAGAAAAGATGGCATCGTTAAAAGCATTATTTTAGATTTTTACATGTAGCATATGAGACATATTACTACCTGCATTGGTTACATGTGTGTTACATGTTACTACACCCACGTAAGCATATGCTACACATTTGTTTATGTGTGTAATACATGTGTAATATTTTCTTACTAATATGCAATTACATGTACAGGTTTATGTGTATGAAGGTACTAAAGAAGGTAAAGACTAGTATCAATAAGAATGCTGCTAAAAGGGATGTGGAGGTTTTGAAAGATAAGACATGCAAGTAGATGTTACATAATTGTTATTTTGTGTAATATTGCGTTAGTAAAATTGATCTTTTTTTAATAGTCTAGCATATGAATTGAGTTTGTAACTTAACTCCTTAACAAGTATTATAACTTATTATGAGTATAACTCGTGATCTTTTTTGCTGGAACAACTTATGATGTATGGAAAGACTTATATATTGGTATTAAGTTGCGTTGTATAATGTGTGAGTTAATCTATTTACATACATATAGATTGCAATGACATTTAAAGACCAAACAACTACCTAACATAAATATTTCCCCTACTTGCTTGCATGCTTGAAAGCAAGTTGTGGTTTGGATTTCAAAGTACACAAAATTAAACCAGTTACAATTGAGATAGAATGCCTACATCTATATAGAATGCCATTATATCTTGAAACCCTTTATATATTGTTATAATAATATACCTACATATAGTTAGACTGCCCACAACGGGCGTATTTGAGGTGGTACGTACGGCCACGTACGTACGTCAACCGTTGTGGCGTACGTACGTGCGCTCGTACGTACGTATATACATACCTCGACGTACCACCTTTTGTGGGCCCCCCGAGAATTCCTTTTCTTTTCTTTTTTTTTTAACGGCTGTTTTTCAAAAAACTCATTTTTTTTTTGTTTTATTTTAAACATTTATTAATTCAAATAAAATATAAATAAATTTGAAAAAAATCTGAAAAAATTTCTAAAATTCATAATTAAATAAAACATTAAACTTAATAATTTTTTTTAAAAAAAACGGCTAATTTTTTTTTGTCTTATTATAACGGCTAGTTTTTTAATATAAAATATTAATAACGGCTAGTTTTTTTGTATTTTTCCTAACGGCTAGTTTTTCATCACTGCTATAAATACACTCAGTATTCTCATTTCATTTCACACATCTCTCACAAAACCCTCTCAATATCAAATCTCTCTCAAACTCAAAACTCTAAAAACCCTCTCAATTTCCTTTTAGTAATCTTGTATTTCCTTTTACTTCAGTTTAATATATTATTGAGTTCTCAATTAAAACATAATTAGATTAAAACTGAAAAGCAACCTAAGATACTTATTAAAACTAAAATAATATACGTTTAATTATGTCGGTAAGTTTTTTTTAAAATTAAAATAATATACGTCGGTAAGTTTTTTTTAAAATTAAAATAATATACGTTTTAAATAAAAGAATTAATTTGTTAACTAGTTTTTAAAATAAAGATTAAATAAAATGGTGATGTGGAAATAAAAGGTGGTATGTGGGGAAGTACTTGATGTGGAAAAAAAGTGGGTTTTGTGGTATGTGGTAAGTACGTGACGTGGCATGCTGACTGAACCAAAAAGGTGGTATTTAGTGGTATTTAGTGTGGTATTGATGTGGGTGGTCTTATAGTGCCATTACATCGGAGAAATAAACAACCAACATACATGAATTGCTAGCCTACATACCTGTAGGTGTAATCACCCCCACTTTAATTCAAACATGCATGCTTGAAGCACAATTACAAAAGTCTTCAAAATACAAAAAAAAAATCCATTTTAAATAAAAAGGTTGGTTTCTATTTTCTTCTAACAGCAAAAATCATAAAAAAGTCGTTGTCTTCAGTTGCTTCATTCCTTAGAAGACAAAGCTCCGCCAGGTGTGCCTTCCAAAAATCATAAATAGTGTGCCTTCTTTGTCGGGTGGTTGTGGGAGTCGTGGCCAATTACGTAATTCATGCAAGTTGGGATCACTAAATGGATCATTAAATCAGGTTCGCAACTTAGCCTATATATGCACTGGATCATCATCTTGTCACTCAAAGCTCCTTTAAAATTTTGTGGCTTATATTGTATATAATCTGACAAAAGAACAAGTGCATCTTTAATGGATAACTGGTAAGGATAGAACACCTTTCCGTTGGGAATTTTTGCCAACACGTTAGACGACGTTACACCCAAGTAGACAATTATAACGTATTTGTAAACTATAAATGCAAATTGGAAAATAAATGTACCTTATATGCATTTATGAGGGGACCAGAATTGGGTTCCATTTGTGGAGATATACTCAAAACTATTACGACCATCTACAAAAAAAGTAAAAAAAAAATTGAATGTATGTGGGTAACAAACGAACTGCTAATCATGCATTATTGCTCTATAAAAAAATACACAAAAAATCCATAAAAATCTTACCTTGTTTATCAAAACGCTTGAATTTCAATGATTTATCGTTAGGAGATTCATCTAAACCATCTCATCAGCTTGAACCATCTAAACCATTTAAACCATCTCGAACAATAAACAAACGAACTTACACTTGATAACTTATAGCTGCACCTCCGTATCAGGCACTTACCAACCACTAGGATGATAAATAGACGACCTGTTAATCAGGTATAATTTGTAAAAAAATTACACATAAAATAAATAAAAGTTGTACCTTGTTTATCTAAGTGCATGAATTTCAATGAATTCTCGTTAAGGCATTCATATAAACCATCTCCACATCTTGAATTGTCGTGAACTTCTAAATTTGACATCTTCGAAACTCGAATCGTCTCCAACTTCGAACTTGATAGCTAGAATGATCTAAGGCAGGGTTAGTAATCAGTGCGATGTCTGATCTAAGGCATGGGTTAAAACCTCTAATGTGGAACTCGATATGATGGCGATCAATGTGTTACGAGCTCCTAAGCTGGGATAACGGGTCCGTAAGTACAATTTACCAAGGGGTAGAGGGACGGTTATCTTGTACGTTGCTATGTATCTTATGAACTGTTAACCAGGTCTGTTAACCAGATAAAACTAATAACCAGGTCTGATCAACAAGACTATTATGGCCATTAGCAAAACATAAAAAAAAGAATGATTTATGAACTCATAATCGAGAGCAACATGCCTGTAATTTAAATTTACGAAGGGGTAAGCGAATGATTATCTTGAACCTAGTTGGGTATCATACGAACTGTTAACCATGTCTATTAACCAGATAAACTAATAAAAGGGTCTGATCAAACTAAGGATGCATGAATTCCAAAAGAAAAATTAAAGAAACACAAAACCTTAGAAAACCTCACCTTGTTTATCATAACGCATGATTTTTAAGGAATTAAGATTCGGAGATTTATCTAAAACATCTCCAGCTGCAGGATCCTCTAAAACTTTGGAGTTTTATCTACGTCTTCTCCACCTGCAGAATAATCTAAAACTTCTGAAAATGGAACAAGTTCATGCTCGGTTGAAGATGGAACAAGTTCATGCCCGATTGACATTTCCATGGAAGTTGGTCGGATTTGTTGGTTGAAATGGATAATAATGCCGCATTTGTTAATCGTAGAAGGTTGGTCGTATTTTTTGTTGAAATGGAAAAAATGATGGAGAAATGAGTTTGGAAATGAGGGGAGAAGATGAGGGTGAAGGTGGAGGTAATGTGAACTTGAAATTATGGGGGGAAATAAGCTGCCGAATATGTCATTGGGGGGAGAGGTTTTATAGGGAAAATCAAAATTTTAAATATATTAATGATGGTTAATGTAAGGTAGAGTAAGATATTTTGTTAATTAAACTAATTTGTCTTTAGTCATAGTGTAAAAAGACTTTCTTGCCCCTCCTAATTAAATTAAATCAAAAGTATTAACAAATAAATGAGTGGCTCACAACTGTTCTCGTGGTTCTCACAACAATAAAAAGTTCTCAAATGATCCAAATCCTATATATATATATGTATATATATACATATATATAAATATATATATTTATACATATATATATATATATATTCAACTCAAAGAGGTTTTCATTATATCCATCCCCTATATATATATATATATAATGAAAACCTCTTTGAGTTGGAAAAACCGTGAAAACTTCCACAAATCGATTTTTGTTTTCTTCAATTTTTTTTAGTGATTCTATGCGTTAATACAAGCCCTATGGTGAAAAAAATTAAAAAAGCGCAGAGTAGGTTTTTTTTTTAATTCCGAAATCTGACGTTACGTTATGTTACATATGTAACATTTACCTGTTACATATGTAAAATGTCTTGTTACATATGTAACAAACTCTGTAAATAATTCTTAAAAAAAAATTCTCCAGGTGCTTTTTTATTTTTTTCACCAAAACCATTAAAAATGATTGTAGCATCTATAAAAAAATACATCTAAAAAAATAACAATTTTTGAACGTCTTTTTTGGCCGGTTAACTTTTATTTTGCAAAAAATCGGTTGTTAAATATTTTTTTTATAGAAAATTTTACTCGCCGTTTTTTTTAATTTTTTCATAAAGGGTGTTTTTTTTATTAACTTAGAGAGTCACTATAAAAAATCGGAACAAAAAATGAATTTTTAGCTTAGTTTTCACGGTTTTTCCAACTCGGAGATCATTTATCATTCTCCTATATATATAAATATATATATATATATACATACATACATATATATATATATATATAATGTTAGGACCCTGCGAAAACACATTTTTTTTGTGAAAACCGTGAAAACACATATTAAAACCCACGTAACTTTTTCATACGTTAATGATTTTTCATAAATTTGCGCCAAAAGTCATAAAATTACGTTATCTTTAATTGTGGAGTAAAATATTAAAAAAAATGTAAACTTTTTTTTTCGTGTGATGCACATGTCCATATAATTAAAAAAAGTTATAAAATGTTATTTATGTGGTAACTATCAAATGCGTAATCACGTGAAATAATATCATAAGGTTCTAGAAAGAAAATACATGGTGTTACATTCGTGTAACATCAATTAAAAACATGTGAAATAAAAGTGTTACATACATGTAATCAGATCTAGAAACAACAGAACCACGAATACAATTTACAAACTTTTCTGAATTGTTACACCTATGTAACCATCCTTTATTTTCTTGAAAAAAAAACCTAAAATTATTGTTACAACGATGTAACAATCGTTACGCTGGTGATGAACTGATGATCAACGATTTTTTTCTTTTGTAAATTAGGTTTCTTTTTTCTTTCTAAAATTTGGTCTGAAAATTTAAAATTAAAGGACAGAACGAGAGTTTAGGAAAGAGAAAATGAGAGAGTGAAAATTGATTTAAACATTTATTAATAAAAATAGGGTGTGTCTATTATGCTCTTGGTGCATTAAATAGATTTCAAATTATTTCCAAAAATGACGCATGCATTTTTAACCATAGATTAATTAACTAATCAATGGTGTAACTAATCAATGGTGTAAGATGGTTTTTCAAAAACGTGAGGTTTTCCATTGAACTTTAGAGGATCATTGGAAAACCTCCTAAATATTGAAAAACCCGGAATTTTATTATTTATCTCTCAATTTAATCTCTCTTTTACGTATAACACCAAAAAACCTAGTTATTATTGTTACACATATAGAACTACAACGATGATGGTTACACCTGTGTAACAAAAATAATTTGAAATCTATTTAGGAGGTTTTCCAATGATCCTCTTCCATATATATATATATATATATATATATATATATATATATATATATATATATATATATATATATATAGGGGAGGGATATAATGAAAACCTCTTCGAGTTTGGAAAACCGTGAAAACCAAGCAAAAAATTTCAATTTTTGTTCCGATTTTTTTATGGTGATTCTCTAAGTTAAAAAGACCCCCTTTATGCAAAAAATAAAAAAAAACGCCTAGTAAAATTTTTTAAAAAAAATATTTTATAACCGAGGTTACATATGTAACAGGGTACTTCAGTCATTGATATATATATATATATATATAGGGCATGGATAATTTGGAAACCCAGTTGAGCTTTGAAAACCTTGAAAACCCTTCATGAGCCATTGATCAAGATCAATGGATGGATGAGATTCAATCTTGATTTTTCTATTTTATTTTTGATTAATTTTAATACAAAAAAGGTACAAAAGGGCAACATGGTAATCTTACACACGTTTCTCTCTCCTACTTTTTCAACTTCCAAGACACCAATGATTACATCTCTCCTACTTTTTAAATTTCTCTCTCTTACTTTTCAATTTCTCTCTCTTACTTTTCAATTACAAGATCTGGAGGTTTTACATATGTAGAAACTGTATTATTACTATTAATTACAAGATCTGAACGTTTTACATATGTAAAAATTGTTTTATTACTATTAAACATTCTGCTAACAACATTTTACATATATAAAATCATCTGGAAAAAATGTAACAAAAAAAAACAATTTAATTTTATTTATTTATAAGAAAAACCATTACAATCATCATTAAACAGAACAATATGTTTCATTCAAAATGATTAAAAACTATATAACAAGCTAACAAAAAAGAAATATAAAAGCTAATTATTCTTGAGTTCTTGATAATCATCTTTATCTTTGACACAAAATCTCGTAACCTACGAAGAAAACAAGTTCATCAGTTTATATACGTACAAATCACAACATGTTACATATGTAAAATTAAATATATAACAAGACGTAAAATAAAAAAAAAATATATATATTTACATATGTAGCACAAGTTTACATATGTAAAATCGAATAGATGTAAATAAGTTCATTAGTTTTTACATATGTAACATTAGTTTTTACATGTGTAAAATTAGTTATTACATATGTAAACAACAGTTTTTATATGTTACGTAAGTACAATTACATACGTAAAATTAGTTTTTACATATGTAAACATTAGTTATTACATATGAAATATCACTTATTACATATGTAATTTTTTTTACATATGTAGCACAAGTTTACATATGTAAAATCGAATATATGTAAATAAGTTCATTAGTTTTTACATATGTAACATTAGTTTTTACATATGTAAAATTAGTTATTACATATGTAAACAACAGTTCTTATATGTTACGTAAGTACAATTACATACGTAAAATTAGTTTTTACATATGTAAACAATTGTTGTTACATATATAACAAGCTAAAAAATATATAAAAGCTAATCATCATTAAATGTAACCATGTGTTTCATAAAAAATGATTAAAAACTATATAACAAGCTAAAATATATATAAACGCTAATTATACTTGAGTTCTTGATAATCCTCTTCATCTTAGACACAAAATCTAACAACCTACGTAGAAAACAAGTCCATTAGTTTATATACGTAAAAAATCACAGCATGTTACATATGTAAAATTAAATATATAACGAGATATAACATATCACGTAAGTAAATTTACATATGTAGCACAAGTTTACATATGTAAAAGCGCTACAGCAAAAACGTTGTCCAACGGTTTATTTTAAAATTGCATACATATAATATGATACGTATGTAAAATTGCATATGTATCATTAGTTTTTACATATATAACATTCGTTTTTAAATATGTAAAATTAGTTTTTACATATGTAAACAATACTTGTTATATATGTAATATTATTAAAACAATACTTGCTACATACTCGAACCGGTTTATATACATATGTAAAACAGTTTTTTTTAAAGCTACTAAATGTAATGCATAAAAAAATTTACATATTACATTTTTAATATCATTAAATATACTCTTAAAAATTACATAATCTCGTTTCCCAAATATATGATTCCCGACAAATTATTAACATACGAACAAAAAGAGCCACAGCAAAAACGCTTACAAATAAATAAATAAACTTAAACAAATAATAAATCGAACTCAACAACAAATAAATCAATTACTAATCTCGAATTCGACAATAAATAAATCGAACACAACAGAAATCTATAACTCAAAATGGAGAAATTAATTTGAACCAATAAATTAAACTTATATGATATTCTAAAAATAATTCGTGAGCTGAAAATTTTATTCTAAAATTATAATAAAATAATTCTTAAGCTACACAAAATGTCAATAATTCTTGAGCTGCCATAAATAACAAAACGTCAAAATGTCTAGTAAAGGTACAAAAAGTATTGAAATCGGAAAAAATGGCAGAAGAGTGGAATCGGAAAAAATGGCGACGAGCTTCAATACCACACGGAAAAAAAGCGTAAAATCGAAAAAAATTACGAACTTAAGAGGGCGAATGTACCTGAACTCATCGAAAGAGATTCATGTAATGGCGACAACGACCGGCGTTGCTCTTCAAGCAACGAACGACCGACATTCTCTGCTTCCTCTCTAGCGTCCAGCTCGGGACTAGATCTCGACTTTGGAGGAAAGTTAAATCTAAAGTGTGTCGGAACTAGATCTCGACTTTGGAGGAAAGTTAAATCTAAAAGTGTGTCGGAACTAGATCTCGACTTTGGAGTAAAGCTACGAGAACAATAAAATTGGATGGAGATGGTGTCGGAGGTGGTAGGCGCAGTGGTGGGCTTGTGAGATTTTACAGTAGAATATCCAACATCGGAGGCGGCAAGTCCACTTCATCTACGATTAAAGATCCAAATCTTCAGTTCGTCGAGCTGGAACGATGACGAGTCTGTAACAAGCAAAACCTCATCACAACTCTGGAACCTCTGGAACGACGAAGTTGGCTGATGGGATGGTGATGGTGGTGGTTTCCGGCGAGCACCAAGGTTTCTTATGGGTTTTGGGTTTTGGATTTCAAGTAGTAGATTGCGATGAGTGTTTTGAAAAATTTGAAAATTTTGAATTGGGGAAAGGAGAGCAGACATATATATATTTAATTTCTGACAAGAAAAAATAAATAAATAAAAGGACGGAGGAAAATGACCATCAAGTCCTTCTAGCATTTGATCAAGATGATGATGTGGTGCAATGTGAAGCCTTTAGATTAGATGGGTTTTCATGGTTTTCAAGGCTCATTAGGGTTTCCACCACATACTAAGCTATATATATATATATATATATATATATATATATAGGGTTAGGTTTAAATGAGAACTTTTTCTTTTGAGAACTTTTGAGAACCAATTTGGGCGGGGGTTTCCATATATATAAACTAGTGGCTAAGATTAGTTCTTTTTAGTTCTCAAACCCAATTAGTTCTCAAATGATCATCTCCCTATATATATATATATATATATATATATATATATATATATATATATATATATATAGGTGCAAGTTAAAAAGTTCAAATACAAAGGATCAAAATCGTGCGAAGTGTGCGAAGGCATTTCAGTCATTGATCTGTGAAATGAATGGTGCAGATCAACTTATTTCTAATCTAGCTGTGTACATAAAAAATTAAGCGTGAGAAGAATCCGGAAAGGTAAAATAGGTATAATCACATTTCTAAGTTTCCCCTATCTTTTTTAAATGTCTATAACATTTTTATATGACACCAGTTTTCTAAAACAAATTACATCATAAAATCGAGCATTTAATTCTTATTCATTCGAGTATAGTATTGCTATACTCTAAAAAAAACTCTTTTTTTAGAACTCGTTATGTATCTTCGTAACCTTTTGCGTGATTTATGAAATGGTTATTGTATTTGGTGGCAAAATGGTGACAATTGCCTTTTTGACAACATTTTGCTACCAAAACATATTTACATTTTTTCACTAGTGGCAAAATGGTGACAATTGCCTTTTTGACATCATTTTGCTACCAAAACATATTTGGTGGCAAAATGGTGACAATTGCCCTTTTGACACCATTTTTGCGACCAAAACATATTTGGTGGCAAAACTTTTTTTTAAGTTCGTATTCGTAAAGCTTGAGTGATTATAATATAACTTGCGTGATTGTGACATGCGTGTACGGAGGTTTTTTTTCACAACATATTTTGGTGGCAAAAAGGTGACAATTGTCCTTTTGACACCATTTTTCTACCAAAAACATATTTGGTGGCAAAATGGTGACAATTTCCCTTTTGACACAATTTTTTTAAGTTCGTCTATGTGCTCTCCACAACATATTTTGGTGGTAAAATGATGACAATTGCCCTTTTGACACCATTTTGCCACCCAAAACATATTTGGTGCCAAAATGGTGACAATTGCCCTTTTGACACATTTTTTTAAGTCCGTCTATGTTATGACTTGCGTGTAGATAGGTTTTTTCACAACATATTTTGGTGGCAAAATGGGGACAACTGCCATTTTGACAGCATTTTGCTATAAAAAACACGGTAGCAAGATCTTGCGTGATTATCAAACGTGGGCGGACAATTTTACCTCCTTTCGCACGCTTCGCATGTAAAATACCCTTTGTATAATAACTTTCCCCTACATATATATATATATACATATATATATATATATATATACACATATAGAGTCGAGATATCCTACATAAAAAAAAAACACTACATCCAATGCGGATCGATCTGGGGCCTCCATCAAGATCATCCAATGGCCAAGAACTATGGTGTTTTCACCTATGGCGTTTTCGAGGCTAAAGAAAAACACCATAGATCTTGGCTGTTGGATGATCTTGATGGAGGTCCCAAATCGATCCGCATTGGATGTAGTGTTTTTGGTGGATGTATTTTACCCTAAACATATATATATATATATATATATATATGTGTGTGTGTGTGTGTGTGTGTGTGTGTGTGTGTGTGTGTGTGTGTTTAGGGTAAGGATCCTGCGAAACTTTCTTTTTAACGAAAACCAAAAAACTAGCACTAAAACCTTCATAACCTTTACATACGTTAATATTTTTCTATAAAACTTGCACCAAAATTCTTAAAATTTTATTGTCTTTGATTTTGGAAAGAAAAATGATATTTCGAAAAAAAAAATTATTAGTGCACATGTGCACCATTTTCATTAGTACTACATGAAGAGAATTGTCATGCCAAAAAATATTGTTTAGGTTTAAAACATTTAAAAACACTAAAATATTTATAGAACTAATGATAATTCTACATATGCACTATAACTATTAGTTATAGTGCACATGTGTAGCATAACATTTAAAAAAATTTAAAACGTTAAATCTATTTTTAGAGTTAAAGATAACACAATTATAAGATTTATGGTGCAATTTATCTTTTAAAATATTAATGTAAACGACACGTATAAATTATTTTTTATTAGTGCACATGTGCACTAATAAAAAACCACGAAAAGCTAACAAAATTATAATGTATTTGGTGCGATTTTTCTAAAAAAAAATATTAACACGTAGTATATGTATGAGTTTTATTATTAGTGCACATGTGCACTAATAAAAAACGACGAGACGTTGAAGTTTTTAAAAAAAAATTTCCAGAATTAAAGAACTCATAATTTTAAGGTTTTTGGTGCAAATTTTTTATAAAAAATATGAACGTATGAAAAGGTTATAAGTGTTTTAGCATTAGTTTTTATGTTTTCGTAAAAAGATGTGGTTTTTACATGATCCTTATAATATGAGATCTGCGCAGATTATGCTGTTCGTCGGGGCTAGGAATCATGGGCGGACCTACATACATCGGAGTGGGGTCAAGCGACCCCCATCGGTTTTGTATCACTAGTAGAACCTTATTAAACGAAAATCTCCATGACCCCCATAAATAAATATAACTGACCCCCATTTAGTTAACCAAAAATAATATAGCTCACTGGTTTTTACTCCAAAGTTAAGGCGCTGCCTCATCTCTCCAAAATCCCAAGTTCGACTCCCATTTACATCCCTTTTTTGTTTTACATTTCTGTTTTTTTTAGCTAAAGAAGTAAAGATTTTTTTTTTTTTTGAAACAGCTAAAGAAGTAAAGATAGTTTTAGTTTTCAAAAAGATATTAAATTGGATATCTCTCTTATTATTGAGGAACCGAGAAGATGGGTAAAAAAAAGGGGTAAAGAATGTTTCACTTTTCAAGAAAATATTAAATCCAAAGTTTTCATGTTACTCCCTCCAAGTTCAAATACAATTACAAACTACACCTTTTAGATTAATTTGGATTTTATCTAACATTAAACTTCAAACATTTCATGATAGGAATTATTAGTCGTAACTAATCAAATTGGATATATAAGTAATGTCTCTGTTATTGTTTTAGTCGATTTAGTTATAGACATTTTTTATTTTCTTATTTTTTTATTAATTTACGTTACGCTTTCGTTTTAACGTAATTTTATAACCTAGGTTTTCATTAGTTCTATTTAGAACCGAGCGTCAAATCCATGCGAAAAAACAATCGCAACACCTAGTGGTTAACCTACTAGTTAATTATATATATATATACACTTGAACTTGAACAAAATATGTTGTTAAAATATCATATTATTTACTTAAGTAAATAAGTATATATAGTTTTACAATATCGCAGGGTAAACAAATATGAATTGCTTTTACATAACCCAGATTGATCTATCTATGTTGTTTGCCCCTGCTCATAAAACTTTCTGAATTCGTCACTGATCTATTCTTTTGTATATTTGATTATAAACTTCAAATTGATACTAGATAGTTGATATCGTACAATATTATTTTATCAGACCCGTCACGAAAAATTTATGGTCAATATTGATATAAAAAATACGCTTGAAAAAAACGACCCCCTAGAAATTAAATCCTGGGTCCGCCACTGCTAGGAATGATGCGGAGACGCTTGCTCACATGCTTTTTTTAGATCAAAGAATCTTGCAACACTCGAAAAGCAAGAACTGTAGTCAACATTTGATTCGGAAATCAGAAGCGAAGTCATAAGTCTTGAAATTTTCCATCTCAAATTCATATATCAGTTCTTTGAAAGTGTATAATGTGTTTCAGGGATGGGGGATGTTTGGGTCCTTCCAAAAAGGTTATAATTTTTTATTTTCTGTTTTTCATGCTGTGTTTACATAGTTTATCTGAGTCTCAATTTTGATTTGATTTCAATTTTGATTTGGAATTTCATTTTAGGTTTTCACTGAAAATGTTCGAGCACCATCATGCATATCCACATCCTACCATTTTCATTTACTCTAGATTTAAATTTCAAGTTAATTACCTTCATCCCTCAGTCTGTTTTTAGTTATTAATTTTGTTCTTCATTCTTTGCCATGTGTAGCTTTCACAGTTTCGTATGATGTTTACTTGGGAAAAAAATATTAAATTCATTGATACTTTTATAAAACTTGGCTATAGATGCATGTCATTTTGCTTATTTCCCCTCTTCTTTAGTGATTGCTTATTTTTAGATTGAATATGCATATGTGTTATTCCTATCAATTGATTGACCTTCTTCTTTACTGACCGTGTTCACTAATTGGAGATTAAGATTTATGTCCAGAGTCTTGTAACCTGTTATAAATTGGTTGCAGGAATGAAAATTTTGGTTTGTTATAGTTTCGTTAGGATTCCTTGGTTTGTTATAGTTTCGTTAGGTTTTGATGGATTTAGTTACATTCTACTACAACCAAAATGCTCTTTAGGTAGTTATCCTTTTCTTTTAATGATAGTATGAAGACGCGTATTCCTATAAGTAAACGCTCACCCCGGGGTCGCCCAGGGAGGTATGTCAGTTCCCAGCGGGGATTTATGCGACACCCTCGCTTTGCCAGAAACCCCAGTGTACAGGCGCCTACCCTTCCGGTCCGCACAAACTTCTAAATATCCGATTAACTCGGTATTTTAAATACTTTAATATTTATCCAATTTAATTTCATATATTCTTATATTATATGAAAACATGTTATCATACCAAAAATCAAGCCCCCATACCCTTCGGATTATTTTATATTAAATAATCATATTTAGAAACCCTAATTTCCCATTTTTCTGGTTTCTATAGCAAAACTCACTTTTATTCAAAATCGTCTTAGGGTATTATCCACTATAACATTTTATAATATCCTTTAAAATATCAAAGCTTAATTCAAAACCGTATACTCGATTTGGGCAGAACAACGTTACGAAAACCCTAATTTGGATCTGTTTACAAAACTCATAGCAAACATTCACCAATTCTGAAATAAACTTAGGGCTTTCTTAACATATATCAAATTAGGATCACCTACAAAAATTCAGAGCCTAACTCCCACCCGATCACCCGATTTTGACAAAACAAGATCAAGAACCCTAATTTTTGCATAGTTTTAAAAAGCATACTTAGAGATCGATTTAGGTAAAACTGAGATAGGTTATTTTAGATCATACCTAAAGATGCTTGACTGCAGAAATTCGGATCCTAGCTCTTTACCATTTGCTCTAATTACTCCCACGAAGAGGCTGGTCGTTTATGAGGTCTTTGGGTTGAAATCAAGTGAATTGGCAAGGATTTAGGAACGGATTCAGCCCCTATTTATACCAAACACGGTCGCCCTTGGTCCCTCCACATAGTAGCATGACTAATTTGGCCGAAATGACACGTTAGGGTGGCCAAACGTAGGCTGCAAGTTCGAGCCGTGGTTATTTCTGTGACTGGGGGTAGTCGCGTATCGCGAGAGAGGGGAGGGAGTTCCTCGCGTACCGCGAGGTACTTTGGGCTTTTGGCAGAAATGGTCCCTCTAACTTTTATTTACATTTTAACCCCTAAACTTCAACCGTTCTATCATTTTATGCACCAAATCATTATAGGACATATTTATAAAAGTTTCTAAGGCTCGGGACACGCTCGTTGATATACGTATATATACGTATATATTTTATATATATTTATATATATTTTTCATTATTTACACCTTTAGCCCTTCTAACTTTTCAATACTTATTATTTTATGTTCCGAACTACTTTAGGATATTTTTATAATACTTAATAGGCCTCGGGATACTTATAAAAGTTATAGATATCTATAATATCCGTAAGTATTCATAACTTTACATAAATTACACCTTTAGCCCTTATACTTTTCCGTTAACTATTTAACTTGCATTTTCACACGTTTAACTAATTAAACATGTATTTTCACATATATATTCATCAAATGAATATTTCACATGTATCCATGCTATTCAAACATATTTTTATACATGTACTTGATATAATATAATTACGTAAAGGCATTTTCTCCCGGTTATCATTCATTCCTATCATATAAACGTTTAGCTACCTTTTTCATGCCAATATCATATATATCAATTATCTTTGATATAAAACATGTATATACCTCATTTCCTTATCTTATTTATCAATCAACACGTATATTATCATTTTTATCAATTTATTACCCGGTAATGGGTAAATATACATTTTCTACCCGTTTTATCATGTTTAGCTATCTAACACATATATCATATGTATTTATCATATTAGCCACGTATTCTATCAAATTTTGGGATGTTACAAGTAACTGCTGCTAAAACTATGAATAATTAACACAAATTTTAAAAAATTCATGTGTTTTGGATTTCCGGTTCAAGTTCCGGTTCAACCTGAGAAAACAACTTTTGAAATTCACCGGGTGAACTTCAACCGAAAAAAATGCTTTAGAAGTTATGTGGAAAATTATTTTGAAAACAATTCTTCCAGGCGAAAAAATTATCCGCTTGAAGTTCGGACGGAAGAAATTTAGTTTTAAAATAATGGAGAAAATGGGTTCCGCTTGAACTTCCGGGTCAACAAAGTCAAAGTCTCATTTAATTACCCGGAAGGCACAACTTTCTAAGCGGATATACATTTATTTACCCATTAAGTTTTTAACTGTTTTAAATCTGAGATTTCAGTAAATTCACTTTTGGATAAAGGCATGCTTTATCCAGTTGTACTGTATAACCCATAAAGCACCTGTCCCATCAGTTACTGAACCGTCTGTTTAAACCTCTCTCCTCCACGTCATCACCGAAAAGGGTAAAAAGCCTTAATTTACTGCCACTTTCCCCATTTCTCTCCATCCCACTCAGAAATTACTCCCAAATTTCTCTCAAACTCTCCTTGTTTAACCTCCGAATAACCGTCAACCTCTCTCAAATCATGTATCAACAATGGCTCCGAAAACGAAGGCAAGTGGCAAGAAGCCCATCAGTGACTCCAAGTTTCCTGTAGAACACAACTTGGTGGCGTACCTAGAACCACCAAGCAAAACTGATATCTACAACGGCATGATAGACTTCATCAAAAGATCTCATCTTCATCACGCGCTCACTGTTGAAGCTGAAATATTTGAAGAAGTTATGGAAGATTTTTGGTCTCATGCTAGGGGAACTGAAGGCGAAAACAGTAGTGAAAAGATTGTGTCGAATGTTCAGGGCACAAAAGTGGAAATTGATTAAGCCAAAGTGCGAAAACTGTTAAAATTAAGGGATGATAATGGATATGAAGTGGTCGATTCCAAAAAGTATCTTCGGCTGTTCAGAGATATTGGATACGGTGGTTCCCTGCAGAGCAAAACCATCAAGAAAGGGCAGTTACCATATAAATGAAGATTCTTAGCTCACACAATTCTGGTATGCCTATCTCCAAAGAAGGGTGGATTTGACGAGCTTGCTAGTGAACAGGCTTCTTCCTTCTATGCTGTGGTAAAAGGTGCAAACTTTAATTTTTCTAACCTAATTTTTCAAGCCCTAAAATCAAACATCCAATCTGAATATATCTACTTGTACCCCAGATTTTTAACATACATTCTCAAAGAAGAGTACCCCCAAATTGTTTGGCTTGGTACAATTTTGCAACCTAAACTTCTAAATGAGAAAACTTTTTCAAACTTAGCTTTAAATAAGACTGCATTTCTTTGAAGGGACACTGACTATCCCTTACCAATTCCAAGGCAGTGTCCTGATGAACCTGCTCCTACTGAGGTTCAAACGGAAACTGTAGCAGCAACTGAGCCCCATGCTCAAGATGACAGAGCTATAGACCCAATAGTTTCTGATCCCACATCTGTCCCAGCTTCCTCTACTCTCAAAACCTTTCAATCCAAAAACAGGTAAGTTTCCACAAAAACTACCACTGCCACCTCCTCATCCAATTCACCACCTGTCATATTCAAAAGACAGAGAAATGTGGTCACTGGGTCTCCTCCACCCAGTCCCACCAGCCAACCTGAAGCTTCTAACCCCGTCCATGGCAAAAAGCCTAAACGGAAACCGGTTAAACTGGGATTATCTCTTAGGGATGAACCTTCATTTGAGGGGGAGTCATTAGAAGCAGATGTACCCTCCCCATCTGAACATTTTTCACCCCTACAACCCCTATCACCTAGGAGTGACAGTGCTCTCATTCTTGGCCTAAATGAAGGTGTTATTAACTCACCTACTTCATTACATGAGAACATACTGATAGGCCAAGACACTGCAGCACTGAACCCCCACTCCTCACCGGAGGTGAATCTCAGGAGTATGGAAGAGATTCATGCAGAAAGGGCTGCTGCTGCCCAAGGATCCCCACTGGATCTTGGTGCCAGCGGTTAAATCAATAAGACCTAATCTACGACAATCTTCTCTGAATCAGCACCCAGAAGTCCTTTATTGGAACCAAGGGTTGCTGACACATATGAAGAGAATCCCAGGTGCCAAGAAGCCAAGGGTGCCACAGTTGATCAATCTCGGATTGATAATTTGGTTTTGTCCAAGGATACTGGTAAAAAGCCAGTTGAGGACAGTTATACACTACCTGAATTGACGAAACTGTACCTTACTCTCCAAGCACAGGTTGAAGAGAATCCCAGGTGCCAAGAAGCCAAGGGTACCACAGTTGATCAATCTCGGATTGATAACTTGGTTTTGTTCAAGGATACTGGTAAAAAGCCAGTTGAGGACAGTTATACACTACCTGAATTGACGAAACAGTACCTTACTCTCCAAGCACAGGTTGATCAATTAAATGCAACTGTTGCTCATTTGGTGAAAGCTGCTCCTACTGACATTGAAGTAGGTCCTTCAAACCCTCTCAGAGAAGCTGATCAAGCTGTTATAGCTGATACTGTCAAATTGGGGGAGAAGATGCCCTCAAGGCCCGTTATAACTGAAATTGAAGAAGATCAGAGGATACCGGCTGAAGTTAGAGCCACAGCTTGTTCAAAGATTGGTGTTAACCCCTTCACAGTTGAAGAAAGTTGGGTAAAAATGAAGTGCAGCCAACTGATTGCCATTTCTCCTTTTAAGGACCCCAACCTCACTGAGCTTGTACAGTCATCCATGCTGATTGGTGGTGCTCTTCCTGAGCATATAAACATGATCACAACACTATTGAAAGATGACATCTTTCCGGCTAAAAGAGCCAGTGATCAAGTGGTAGGAAATATTACCTCCACTAGCAAGGCAGCTGTTGATGCTGAAGAAAGCACTGCAACTGTTGCGGTTGCTACCATGACTGAAGGAGGTGATGAGAATTTTATCGGTGTAGAAGAAGGCACAGAGGTGTTGGAAATAGCTGACAAGGAACCTGAAGTCACCCAACCTCAGGTGGGGACTGAAGGCCAAATTTTAATTCAACCGGAACTTCAACCGGAAAATCAAGTGGAAGTTCAACTGATAGTTCAACCGGAAAATCAAACAGTAACCCAGGTGGAAGTTCATGGCCCCGGCAGTTCAATCTTTGGCACTGATGGGTTTGCTCAGCCATCTGTGGTTCAACTGGAAGAACAGGGAAGTAAAGAAGCAGAAGATATAGCTGCAACTTTGATAGCTTTAAGGAGTACAGAACCAGTTCAAACTGGAAAACCTGTTCAAGCTGACATTCCTAAAACCATTCAATAGGTGGTTCAAACTCCTGAAGCTGAAGCTGTACTGAAAATGGTAGAGGATGCCAAAAGGGTAGCAAAAGATGAGAGGCTAGCTAAAGAACTTCAAGAGGAATTTGATCTGTATCTATAAAAGGGAGTTTTTGAGAACTTGATTGAAGAGGCTAAGACAAGATCTTTCAACTAGAGATTAAAGGATTACAATTTGGATGCAGTGACTAAAGCTGATAGGGAGAGGTTGATTTCCATTGCCTACCAGGCTGACAAGAAATAATGAGAATTAAATATTGCTGAAAAAGGTAAAAAGGGCTCTTGTGGTTAGAAACTTGAAGACAGAGGAAGAGGTAGCTCAGATGTAAGTCAAGGAACTATGCAGCTTGATAGATCATATCTTTTATGAGCTTAAAGGAGACATAACTGCTGTTAATCCTAACTTGGTGATGCCTTCACCTTCAGAGCTCATCTCAGGTACAACAACAAATGTAAATATTAAACCTGAATTTTTGATGTTGCAGATGTACAACTTCCACTTTCTTTCATTTACAACCCAAACCCCATGCCTACAACAGTTCCATCACTTTCACAGTCACTTGCCATCACACCTTACAAACCACCCTCCATCTCCAAGAAAGTAGCCACCAAGCTTGCCAACCCCAAATACAGAACAGATAATTTTACACCAATTATTCCCCTAAAGAAGAAGCCTCCACCTACCATGGATTTCTCTGACATTTTCCCACCTACTCCACCTTCAAGTCCCATACCAGAAGCTAAAAGACCACCAGCACAAACTTCCCTATCTCCACTCACCATCAAAGAACCTTTAACCACCACCACCAAACCTACTGAAACTCAACCTGGTCCTTCCTCACCTTCATCAAAAGGCAAAGCACCTATTGTGCAAGAACCAGACAATGCCTCTGATGAAAAGAAAAAGAGAAAGAGGAAGATGATGTATGCCAAGAACAAAAGAGATCAGAAGCAAAGAAGAAAAGCTCCACCCAGAAAGAATAAGATCGTGGGTTGGACAGCAGATGAAGCAACATTTGACTTCACCTTCAACTTGGCTAATGGCACAACCTTAGTAGTGAATGCTCACAAAGCCACCAGAATGCTCTCTGCACTACAACTGACTGATATCTTTGTGAAGCAAAGAGAAATTCTGAGTCCAACAAGGGCTGAGCTTTTGCTGAGACTAAGTATAGAGACTACAGTAAATGAATGTGGATTGCTTTTCAGATCCCAGGGTGATTCTGGCAATGATGAAGAAGAACCTGTCAGTGAAATCAAATTCATCATTTGGGAGGAAGATGAGAAGCTATTCTATGTTCACAGAGCTGATGGCACATTCTCTATTCATGAGTCAATCTCAGTCTAATCTGATTGGAGTGAAATGGATTGGAAGTCATTCGAGTTTGTGAAGGTGACCAAAACAAACTCTAAAGAGCTCTCTCAAGATCTCAGTGCTAACAACAGAACCTCAAACAAATAGGTTGAAGAGAAGAAAGTTTTTGGGTACAAGTCAATTTTTGAAGATAAACATCGGAATTGAAGAAGAATTTGACAACATCAGCTTAAGGGGAGATTGTAAGGAATATTACGCTTGGAAGATTTCCGGCTGAATGCCAATTTTACTATGTTCCGACTGAAGTTAAAGTTGAAGCGGAATTCTCACTTCAAGCGGAACTGGCAATTCAAGTGGAAAGAAGTAGTTTTGTCTCTTAGCGAATATTCTGGGCGAACTCGATTATCCACCAGATAATGAGTTCAACCGGACTTTTCCTGAGATGTCTTTTCAGCAAGTCCAATCCTACAAAAGCTTCTCGTATGCTTCTATATCTGATTCAAGCCGCTCTCCTAAAGTAGTATGTTGCTGCAAACACGCAAGATATTCCAAGTGTCGATGTTTATTCTTTTGGTAGTTCGTATTTGACTTTTTAGTTTACGGTCTAGATTAGATCGCATAAGATCAATGGCTGTCATTGATCTTATCAGCGCTATATATACCATTGGTTAGCTCATAGTAAACACATAGTTCTTGAACAACTTGTAATAGTGTAGCTTTGAGTTAATGCAAATAGTGCCGAGTATTTGATACTTTGTTGTTACTATCTTTCTGCAAATAAAACATTTACATTATACACAAGAACTAAATATCGCTTAAGTAAAGTGAAATATAACTTTAATTTCGCAGGGTTATATTTGCAAGTAAAGGGCTTTGTTTTATTTAACTCTAACTAATAACGATCCTACACGTGCTTCCCATTCTGCCACCAAAAAACGAGAATGTCAGCTGGACTGAGAGTTTAATTTAAATAAATGTTATTTTTATTATATTTTAAAGCTTTAATTTAAATACATGTTATTTTTTATTATATTTTAAATGTTTGCCATAAGAAGTCATTCGTATAAGTTTTATGGTGGACACTAATTTAGTCACTTAACTCAATATTTGATGTTAAAAAAAAAGCTTAATCACTATTTAAATATTTGTTATCTTTTTATTGTAATTTTAATATTTGATGTATTTGAAATGTTTGCCATATGAAGATCAATGACATTCATATAAGTTTTATGATAGACAATATTTGTAGTTACATAACTCGATCATATGAGGTATTCAGTTTATTTGATTATCTGAAATACTACTTTACTTTACATTTGGTAATTGAAAATTCAAATTAAAATTGTTGTTACATTTTGGTAACTGAACATTTAGATTGTTGTTTAAGTTTAAACTTGATAATAAAACATGTGTTTAAGTTTTCAAACTTGAAATTATAACCTCTGTTTTGATTTTCAAACTTAACATTGGAATTCTCACCGCGAAGCACGGGCTTCCATCTCGTAATGATAATAATGATAATTATAAAAATAATCATAATAATCATAACAATAGTCAAAATAATTATTATAATCACAATAATGAAGATAATAATAATCATAATATTCACGGACGGCTCAATCGATTTGAGAATTAAAATTTTGAGCATTTTGCTATTTCAAAAATATTGTTTCAAACCCTCCTCCTTTGTCTGGACATGAAGCGACACTTATAAAATAAAATACTTAAAACTGATAGAAATAAAGATAAAAATTGTTCTTCTGTATTTTTTTTACATGAGCAAATATATTTAGATTAGATTAAGTTTTCTAGCTTAATTAGATATATATTGTTTAATAAAACATTCATAATCAATTTCTTCTAACAAATTATTTGTAATCGGTAAAATAGCTAGAGTGTTCCATCTTTCTTTGAAATTCAACAATAGCTTCTTGTTAAAAAAAAATTTTTCCTTCCTGAATGACCAGAATTGTATTTACAATTTGTAGTTGACATTAATTATATTTGTTAAATATAAAATACAGAAACAAGAAATAAAGATAAACACTAACTGGAGACTTATTCAACAAATTAGATCGAGCACAAAACATACTTTTCTTCAAAACTATATATTTATTATTTAATTAGTATTTAATGTTTAAGATTTGAAGAATCTGATTTTGATCATCAGTTACAATATTATATTATGCCAACCACGTATTATAAATACCATGTATTTAGATGTGAAGGATGTATAACCCTTAAAATTTCTTACAATATAGTTTGAAATGGAACAAGATATCATGTATTTTATGATTTTTTTCTTCTTGTTTTCAAACCTTGTGATTAGTAGTGCAAACAAATTTCAAGATCAATGCAGCAATTTAGGTAATATTTTGTCAAAATCAATTTACTACGTTTTACTATTGGCTAAAACAATCAAGTCACTTTATTAGTTTATTTATTTTCTTAATTATTTTGTTTCAGGAGATGGCTTGTGTGCCTTTACTTTTGATCATGCACCATATCGTTGCACAGAAGATGATTGTGCAGAAGATTGCATATATATCATTCCATACAGGTCAAGTGTAGAAGAGTCGTTTTGTAGTGGCACAGTTTGTGTTTGTTGCGCCATTGTTAGTGGAGTCAAATGTTAATGGACTAATATTTTCCTAGCTCCTAATAAAAAAGAACTCAAAATTTAATATCTCAATTTATTATAAATAATTATTAGGGTATTTTTTTTAACGGCTTACTCTATAATCTACTCCTAACATACTCCCTTAAATCACCGAAGAACCGTCTATGCTTGGGATAGAACCCCAAATCTCCTGGTAAGGCAGCCTTACCACTTCCCCCCTTGACTAGTAGGCTAAGAGCTCATTCGCTCTATTAGGTGTTGGTAATGAATTACCACACTTTTTATTCATCATATTTTTTTTATCATCTCAGCGCCACATAACTTTACAACACTTTCACTGGTTTCCTGTGTAATGGTCATGCTTCACTTTTTCAACCCCATACTTTAATTTTTTATTATTGTTTTTCTCATATTAATTTTAAAAAATAAATATTACATAAAATAATCAAATAACATTAAAGTACTTAAAAGAAAAAACAATAGAATGAAAAAAAATTACTAAAAATAAAAGTTATAACGAAAATAAGTTTCTACTCGTCTCCGTCTCTCGGCTTGTAGTTTCGAATCGAATTGATATGTTTCATCAAATCCGGTTTAAGGCTTTCGTGTCTCCCAGAATTTCTTATAGATGGAAATTAAGTCATTAAACCTTTTTTTTAGATTGAAATTAAGTCATTAAACTTTTTTTAAAAAATATTTTTGAATGGTCAAAATTGTGGATTTAATGCATGGAACGTTCAAAATTAGAGCAAAAAGTGGAGAGCTATAGCGCGTCATTCAACTACCGTACTCGATCAGAATTTTATGGCCTAACACCACACATAGCGGTGTTGCCGAATTGCCGTACCAAAATCAGTCGTCGCCGCTATGTGCGGCAGCTGCATTAATCATACCCTTATATGATTATCCATATTTTATAACTCTTATTTCATCATTGTATTTATATCATTGTTATGCCCTATAAATAATGACTTCTTGTATTTGATTGTAGACCATATATATGAATATAGTTATCTCTCTAATATTATTTCTCTTATTGTTCATTTATTCTATCGAGTTTGATATTATCATTTGTCTATTGGTTACTATAGTTATAAAACACGTTATCAGCATTAACTGTTTTTATAACAGAATCATTATAAAATATCTTAATAGTTGGGAGTTTACTTATTGATTCTATCCTATCTTCAATTACTTAAATAATGTTTGTTGTAGTCCATACAATCTTGTGTAAGAATGAGTTTAATATGTATTATTTTAATATAAGTATGAATAATAGGTGCAGCTTTTAAAGGGTGGGAGGGGGCGCTCGACCCCTCGAAATCTTTTTTGCGATGTAGGGGGTATATAATTTTCGTGTAGAAAATTTCGATATACTCCGGTTTCGACCCCCCATTTACCCAAAAATTGACGTTAGGAAAAAAAAAAATTAGACCCCGACACCCACTTGATATTTTCAAGCTTCGCCACTGAACATAGATATACGTAGCATTGACATATGAAGTTGCATGAATAACAAATTAACAATTGTGAAAATTTCATTACTAATAATAAGTTCTATTAAATATGTTCTTGATATCATTAAAAAGTAGGTTTTTAGTGTTTTATATAGAACTAGTGGGTGACCCGCCGCGCGTTGCGGCGGCCTCACCATTTTTGTATCATGTGTCACCATCTTTGTTTCGTGTTACAGCGACGGCTTCACCAATTACAATAAAATGTCTATCTAGTAAAATGTTACATGTCTGTCTATAAGAAGATATAATAGTTTCTTGTTTTCTCTCTTGCTCCGTTCATCATATTTTCTGATGATACGTATTTCCAAAGGAATAGGTATCTCGTACGGTTTGATGTTTGCGATACCGTCAGCACCCATCTGTTGTAATGCTGTGATGAAAGAATCGAGTTGTTAGTCTTTAATTTTTTAATGTTACATGTATTCTAAATATACCTTCAACAAAGAATTGTGAACACCTTGAAAATCATATCGATTCATCAGAATAAGCCGGTAAACAATTATGAATACTTTGGTACTAAAGACCTATTTCACTTAGAAAGTCTGTATAGACTATGTTTCATATCAAACATGACCAAATTCTAATCAAGTAAAACTAACCTGTACCAGAAGAAGACATCGATGGACCAAAGTAAACCTTCTAAAACTGCAAGCAGAAAAGATAAAATTACTCTATTAATGTAATGAATAAGTGATAAGTTAAGGTAAGGCAAAAGACTTGTCAATTATAAACATGACTAAAATCTTAAAGAAGATTAAAGGCACACAGAGTGATTCTGCCTTCTGCATAGAAGATGCTTATTGTTATTATCATCAATAATACTCTTAAATTATTACCATTTTGTGGGGTGGGGTGGACATAGGGTGGGGGAGGTATCACATGAATATCGTTGTGTTTGTAATGTATTAATATCATAAGAAGTAGGCATTTAACTTCATGTATAGCATTCGATATGTGTAGAATAAAAATGACTGATTTATAGGAAGTACACATATAGCATGTAAAGAGTATTATAGTAATGCAAAGATCATGTGTCTATAGAAAAGGATCTTTGATAAAATTCAACTTGGAAATAATTTTCGTTTATAAATCTTGATGTGTGAAGACTGACAAGAAAGGTAAGAAAATAAGGAAGAACAATCAAGAAACCTGGGAAATGGTCAATATGACCAATAAATAGGTAAGCAAAGTTACATATATAAGAACATTACCAGTGAAACCTCATTGAATATGTCCTTACATAGTTACAACTAAAGATTTAGAGATCAACTAAAACTAATCAAAACAGGACAAAAAATAACATAAACAGCAGCACATATATAACTTTAGAGAAAATAAAATAGCATTTGGGTTAGGATCAGGGATTAAACCTTCTATGTAGACTTTTAATACTTTTTAAGAGCAGAACAATAAGATGTAACATCTTAGATAAAAACAACCTACAACCTACACATCAATCAAAAAGCAAAGATTTAAAAATAAAAAAAAGGCAATAGAGAAAATCATGTACCTCTGGATAAAGAAGCAGAAAACCATGCCTGCAAAACAACATATACACCCAATTTACATAAATAAAGATGAAAATTATTAGTTATCAAATCAGAAAAACATTAAAAAAATCAGCAGTACATATTTAACATAAAAAAATTAAAAAAAACATGTGTTTGAGGAACATTTATACCAGTTAAACAGGGATTAAACCTTCTATCTAAACTTTTAATACTTCTCAAAAGAAGCACAATAAAAGATGCATCTTAAAGATAAAGTATACAAAAATGAGAATTGGTAAATGATGTGTACCCATAGTTTTGGTATAAATGTTCTTTAAAGATTTTAATACATGATTGGTAGCTAAAAAGATACATCTTTTATTGTTATTCTTTCAAGAAGCACTAAAAGTTTAGAGTACGTCTTAGGGTACCCAGTTAACTTTAAAACTTTTAATAATGGTGGTTACAAAGATAAAAGATGCATAAATAACTTTAAAACTTTTAATAGAGAATTGGTATTTAAAAATATACACACGTTTTAAAGCTATGGATACATATCATACACCCAAAAATATTCGAGAGCAGCAACCAGGGAGATCATATCTCTATTTTTTTAATCCTTCAAGTGCCTTTAAAATGTAAATTGAATTCCCAAAAAGAAACCAACTGATCCATGATCCAGTATTAATAAAAAATAACGTTTATTAATATCTTTTCAGTAGTCAGTACTTCAGAGTAGTCAAATAACTTTAAAACTTCTAATACTTCTTTAGCTGTAATTGAAAAGTCAAATGATATTAAACATGGGTACATATCATACACCCAAATAGTCTTCATTTAAAAAATTCAATACCTATTAAAGCTAGACCAAAAAAAAAATCCACAACAGCAATATATATGAAGAATTGAACTCCACGAAACACTAAAAGTACCTATTTGTGAAATTGCTTCGTACGGCGCCTGCAACAACAACAATTGATCGAAATAAATATATAAGATCTCGATACAGTAACATGAAAAATCAAATACAAAGGAAACTCGAAAAAGTGAACAAACTTTTACCAATCAGGAAGATAATCCGAAGGAAGCCTGCGATAAGGAAAAAACGAAACTTAAATCGAAGAACAATTGTAAAAGACTGTGAAATGTATAAAAAATTATATATACCACTGGTATTACATCTAATAAGCAAAAAAATTAATGGGAAGAAACAAAACAAAAGTCTTACTCTAGCTTCATTTCCTTGAAATCATACCAGAGTTAAAAAAAAAAAACTTTTCTTACTATAGAAATAAACCTTTTTCCACTTACAAAACAACTACAAATAAAAATAAAAGAAAAGAGAATGATGAACAAATTGAAATTGCAAGGGCAAGTTGATATGGTGATCAGTTCAACTGATCATTCAACCAAAATGAAAGAAGCATCTGGAAGTTCAGTTGTGATTTATCAAAATTGTCAAAGGAAGATATCTTTAGAAATCATATACCTGTTTTTTACCACAAAAAGTAAAAATCTAGCCTCCATAAAGGAAAAACTTACTTTCTTCAGGGGGCTTTGCAACCTCTTCTTCCTCTCTGTTCATGGGAAAAGCCTAAAAATTTATTACAAACAAAAGCAACATAAACCATCTCAACACACAATTAAACCCAAACATTAAAGATGTAGAAGCAATTAAACCCTAAATATGCCTAAAACCCAAAATACGATGAACCCATAAACAATTATACCACTAAATAAAGCCTAACCTTACAAAAATCAAAGATCAAAGATAATTAATTAAAAGAAAGCAAAGAAGAAAACCACAGCTGCAAAGGTGGAGAAATCAAACCTGAAATTCATGGTCGAAACGCACCACAAACAGGTCGGCTATTCTTCGATATCCGGATCCACAATATGGACGGCGGCTCGTCGGTGACCATATGCGTGATGGCGATGGTGGTCGGGTAGGAGGAAGATAGAGGCGGAAGAGGAGGCACGTTTTCAGTTAGGGCTTCTTCTTTGTTCTTTGTTGGGAGAAAAAGAGCAGAAAGATACACGATGGGTGGAGGTCAGTAGGGTTTCGTTTAGGGGGGTGATCGAGAATGGAGGAGGAATCTGGGTCGGCTTTCTTCGTCGAAGAACTCCATGAATGGCTTCTTCTTTCTTGGGAGAAAGATAGACGATGGAGTGGAGGTCAGTAGGTGAAAGCGTGCCAGAATGAGAAAGCTTATGGCGGGGGAGACGTAGAGAGAGAAAGGGGCAGGTATAGAGAAAGGAGAAGTGTGTGGTCCTCCTCAAATGCAGGTCTTTAACGTGTTGTCAGGAGTAGAGTAGGAACCAAATATGAAAATATGTTAGTGTCAAAAATTAAAATCTAGAAACCTCACTATTTAAAAGATGTGTTTTTATATTTAGGTAATTGAAAATGGAACATAACAATATGATTTATAAATATATTGATGGTGTATATATATACGTAGTATTAAAATATGAAGCTACATGAAAAACAAATTAACAATTGTGAAAATTTCATTACTAATAATAAGGGTGTTTATATTCTTACACATCAAGTTGATATCTACACACGTATGCCACGGTCGTGGGCTTTCATATAGCCCCAAGTGATTATTTTTTTGTTTTATTTTATTTAATTTTATAAATATTTTTAATTATTTAATTTTATAAGTTTAAAAAGATTTATTCACCATAGTTGATAATAAAATACTTAAACAAACCCAGTAGTGACATAAAATAATAAATATTGAGACTCAAAGTCTTTGCCGAGAAGGTCTCGATGGCTTCTCGACAAGTCTTTGACGGTGTTGGGTCCCAACACCGACAAAGACATGCCGAGAAGCCACTGAAACCGCACTGGTAAAGACTTTGAGTTTAAAAATTTATTATTTTATGTCATTACTGAGTTCGTTTAAGTATTTTATTATCAGTTATGGTGAATAAATTTTTTTAGTGTTTATAAATTATATAATTAAAAACAATTATAATATTAAAAAATAAAGTAAAAATAAAAAAATATCAATTTGGGCCATTTAGGAGCCCACGAACGTGAAAGATGTGTGGCGATATGAATATGGTGTGTGTCTTTAACCAAGACCAATAATAAGTGTTGAGTAACAATCGTAGAATGACAGATTGTTTTTTCCTACCATTTATAAATTCTATTAAATATGTTCTTGATATCATTAAAAAATAGGTTTTTAGTGTTTTATGTAAAATTGAAAACTGAACATAACAATATGATTTATAAATATATAGGTGGTGTATATATTATAATGATATGGTTAAAGAGAAAACTATAAAATTTAAAAAAAGCAAGAAACATCATCTCAACCAATCAAATAATTGTAGCTAATTTTATTTTATTTTATTTTTATTTAAATGGCATTTTAGTAAATTATACTCCACTATACCTACTTTATCCCAAATTAGAAATTAAACACCCCAACCCAGATTTGAATCTGAGACCTTCAACAAAAAAACATAAGCATGTTAGCACTAGGTCAAGACCTAAGTAGCATTTTAGTACCTTTACAATTTAAGGATTTTCCGTTTTTCTCTAGCGCCAATTATCTCCATCCTAAAACCTAAGACTATTTACATCGGTGATCCAACTTTCAGTTATATCACTTTATATATATTATATAATAATCTTATTTTGAAATAAATAAACTAGTTATCAAAATTGTTAAAGAAATAAAAATGTAAAAAAAGAAAAAATAATAAGAATTATCTTACATAATAAATGTAACATTTGGGTTTTACCCGATTAAGAAATCCGAACCGTTTTTCTAAAAAAACAATTTTAATAAAAATTCATAATTAACAATATTTAACAATTGTATTTTTTTCTTTATTATTTCGTTTATTACAACATTGAATCATTTAAAACATTACATTCAATAAATAAATAAAGGGGCATTTACATATATCCCCTTATTAAGTTCTTTTATTACATATTTACCCATGGCTAAACTTTAATTACATATATCCCCTTCCTAAACAATATATATTACATATTTACCCAATTCATTTAAAACAATTTATTAAATGACTATTATACCCTTATTAGAATTTACATATTTTCTCCTTCTTATATCACTAATTACATACTTAAGCAATTAATAATCGCATAAGATAATACCACAAACCAAATCAAAGCTGTTTTTTATAAAGCATAGAAACACGCAAAATAAGCAAAATGTAGAATTAGACAACAATTCAATGTGCAAACCAAATTCCTCCCCCAAAATAGCATCTGCAGTATCCGATAAGCATTTGGCCTTAAGACCTTAGCCTCCCCCAAACTCATGCTATGACTACTAAATTAGACCCAACCATCCTTTTATTCTCTCTGAACAATTCCATTCTCCATCTCGTCGCATTATCATCATTAAGAGTTACTTATATTTGTTAGCAAAAATTCTAAAATAAAACCGATGAAAAAAGCAAAGTTATTGCCAAAAAAAAAAATATACTATCCACACTGTAACTTGACTTTGCTACTATTATTAAAAAGATTCATAAAAACACAGGTAGTTGCAATCGTCGTCGCCGATTCGTCTCAATCGGACCACCGTCGCCGGACGGGTGTGGGATTTAGGTCGTCGTCGCTGGACGAGAGTGGGGTTTAGGTCGCCGTCACAGGACGGGAGTGGGGTTTAGGTCGAAGTTGGAGAAAGTCGTGGGTCGCCGGTGTTGGAGAAGAAGCATAGGTTGGGTTCTTCACGTAAACCTAATTGTTGATTTTATTCCTTTTATTTTATTTTATTTTTTAGGAAAGTGAAGGGTAAAAAGGTCATTCAATGTGAAAAGGGGATATATGTAATTAAAATTTAAGCTTGGATAAATATGTAATTGAATAAGTTAGTAAGGGGATATATGTAAATGTTCCATAAATAAATATACATACATATACATGTATAGTTATAATAATCGCAATCATTTCCGTCATTTATATATATATGTATCCGCTTAAAACGAAATAGCATCGAGCCTTATAAACGTTGTTGAAAAGTCTAAATGTCAGAGTTAATATAATTCGTTGATTATTCGTTACTTGTGCGGTGGGTCACAGACCGTATATGAGACATTTAAAATTTTATGTGTTCAGTCATCGCGGTATAATGCATAATTATTTAATCACACCCTAAATTCTAATATTTTAAACAATACAAAATGTTATAATTAATTTATTAATGAAGTTTCTTTTTAGGGTTTTGTTTCCATTACTCTTGTCAGCCAACACAAACACACTTTGTGTGTGAAACCGAGAGAAAGGCCTGGGAGGGGCTCTCTATGCCCATTCGTCGGTGACAGGTTTCCGGCCATCCACGGTGGCGGCGTGGCGGCCCGAGGGAGCAGGCTCGGTGGCTACGTCTCTTTCCTTTTCACGTCCACGTTCTGCTCCTCTCTCCATCCTAGCTCTCGTTTTGGGGCTTTTCCGGTGATGTGGCTCCGCGTTCGCGGTTCTCTAGCGGCGACGACTCTAGGGTTTCGTCGTAGCGGGTGGCGGCAATGCCGTTATCGACGTCTGTTGCGGCTGCTCGGTCCGGTAACGAGGTTCGTTGTGTTTTTCTCTCACTTTCTTTCTCGTCCCTCCCTCTGAGCTCCCGTTTCCCCCTCGTTTTTGACCTGATTTGGGTGTCTGCAGGTGTGGTGGTGTCGTTGTTGGTGTTCGCGGGGGTGGCGACTTGTCCCACGGCGGCCACGGCCTCTGGCCGCTGGAGCAGTTCTTGTGATGATTGTTGTTGGGTGTTTGGTTTGAAAAAAAAAAAACTATTAGGAGTGTTTGGATTCATGATTTAGGCGTTTGGAGTTAACTCGGTACCGAGTCTACTGAGTCGACTCGGTCAACTTTCTTGTCAACGTTAAATTTAGTCAAGCAAAGTCAACTCAGAAAACTAACCTCATATTTTGTTCATGGCGAAAATCTGATCGGAATGGACTATTTATTCAGTTATTTTGGTGTTGTGACGGTTTTACGGTTAACCGGTTCCGGGCTCGAGTACCGACCGAAAGGTATTCATGCCCTGAAATGTTATAATTTCATAAATTGGACTAAATGTGTTAAAATGTGCAAACCTGGGGGGACCAAAAGTGAAGTTTACTCATACTTATATATATATATATATATATATATAAACTAATGGGTTTTCCATTGATCTCTTTCCTATATATATATATATATATATATATATATATATATATCATGCGTGTCCTGAACCATAGAAACCATGAGAAATATGTCCTATAATGTTTGAGTGCATGATATAATAGAAGGATAGAAGTTCAAGGATCAAAAACGCATTTAATAAAGTACAGGGACTAGTTTTGTCATTCTGCCAAAATGGGTCGTCGGTCGTGAGGACCCTCTTCCTCACTGTCGTGGTTCGCGACATGTTGCAGGTCGCAGAATTGGCCATGGTTCACTCTTGCAGAAGGACTAAGAGTCTTATAAGGTTAGCGAAAGGACTAGAGTCTTATAAGGTTAGCGGAAGGACTGACAGTCTTATAGGGTTAGCACAAGGTTGGTCCTATTCATTAGTTCCTATGAGGTATATAATAGATAAAGGCATTATAAACTTTCAAGGACCAGAGGATATAATTGGATGGACAGTTTCCGTAGGGGGTATTCCTTGTTGGGGATATTACGTGTTATATAATTATGTTATATGTTATATAAATGTTTGTTAAAGGGGTTTTGCAGGCCCAAGGGGGTTGAGCTTAGAACGAGGTGAAGTTTTTAGAACATAGAGGTCACCACCGTAAGCTGGCCTTTTAAAAATGAATGTATGTCAAGTCAAGGTGAGGCTTCAAGTAGCAACAGGAAGGCCCTTGTGATAAAGGATGAGGTGGGCAAGCTATCAGTGGAGATGTTTTGGCAAGCTGCCATAGATATAGTAATAATTGTAGTTAGAGTTACCTTATATAAATTATCTCTCTTACTTGTAGTACTTTGCTTACTAAATAAAAGTTTTAATTTTCTACTGCTTTAGTTATCTCTGTTGTGTCTTGTGTTCCTTCACTCTCATGTAGCATCTTCTAATTGGGTTAACATATCCCCAACCAATGTGAGACAAGTCCCATACCTTGCAATGTTACCGATCCATAACAATCGACCCTCCTTAAGGGCCAACGTCCTCGTTGGTCACGGCTGGCTCTCTCCAGGCCATCACTCCGTGAGCCACCCGTGTCCCACATTGGTTGTATGGGCAACTAATGTGGGGTTTATAGGCCAAATGGGCTCTCTCACCCATCAGACAGTATTTTGGGTTGAGTTCTCCTGTTTGGTCTGTAATAATGGTATCAGAGCCAGACTCGTAGTGGTGGCCCACGGAGTGGTTGCCTAGAGAAAGCTAGTCGTGACCAACGTGGTCGTGAATAATGAGACCTCGGAGTGGTGGCTCACGGAGTGGTGGCCTGGAGAGAGCCAGCCGTGACCAACGTGACCGTGACCAACAAGGAAGTTGGCCCTTAAGGAGGGTCGATTGTTATGGATCGATAACATTGCAATGTATGAGACTTATCCCACATTGGTTGTATGGGCAACTAATGTGGGGTGTATAGGCCAAATGCGCTCTCTCACCCATCAGACTAGTCTTTTGGGTTGAGTTCTCATGTTTGGTCTGTAACAATCCTTTATACATGATTAGGTGAATATTTCTTTTATAATAATTATTAAATATAACAATGAAAATTGAAGATGAATAGTGATCATTTTATTTGTTTTAGATTGGCCACACATTTATGTGTTTCTTTACATTTTTAGTCCCTCTTTTTGACATTTTCAGTCCCTTCATTTTATTTGTTTTAGATTGGCCACACATTTATGTGTTTCTTTACATTTTTAGTCCCTCTTTTTGACATTTTCAGTCCCTTTTTCTGTGTGCTATTTCTTTTCATGACACGTGCTTCTTTTTATGTGCTACGTGTCCTTTATTTTCGACGCCCACGAGATTGACGTTCCCTTTTTCCCTTTTAATTGTCTTGAGTCTGGAAGAAAGAAGCACACAGTTTCTCCTCTCCACCGCCTCTTTTTATGATTTCACCGTCATCCATGGAGTTAAATCTGATGTTGTATATGCATAATTTTTCATTTCGCTTCAGTTTTGTGCACGAATCCAAGTTCCACATAGAAACCCTAATCACTAGAATGATCGTAATTTTCTGATGGGTGAGAGAGAGGTCAATTTCTTCGGGTGACTTCATTTGACGGGGACAACGAAGTGAGTACATTTGTTCTTCACAGGTAATGTTTTTGTCAATCTTTTGATTTCGATGATCTGATTTTGTTGATGTTGTGTTTTCCTTCCATGACCTAAGCCTCAATCCTAAAATTCTTAGCTTCACTTTTTTCTTATATATACTTGAATTTCTTCTTTTTTAAATAAGCAAATCTGGCTCTGCGAATTTCGATTCGTTCCCTCTGTTTCGTCGTTTCTGGTGAGTGTGATGGTTTGATTTGGGTAAGTTTTATGATCAATTCTTTCTTACATTATATTTTTTTCTGATTTTGCAGTGCTTTGATAGTTGTTGTTTGGATTTTCGTTTTTCAAGTATTCGCTCTTCAGTCTTCAAGGTATGTGTTACTGGTATTTGGAAATTAGTTAGGGTATGTGTTTGTGTATTTCTGATTTGGATTTGAACTTGCATGCAATTTTGTTAGTCCTGCAATTTTTCTATACTTTTTCCCTATTGCATATAAGGTGTTCGTATAAATGTCTATGAGTATGTTATTGAGGTTGGTTGCTATGTAATTTAGATTATTGGATAGTAGTGCAGTAGATAGAAAAGTATTCGAACTTTGATAGATTATGGTAGAGTAATGTTTTGTAGTTAAGTTAGATTGTCATAGAGTTTCATAGTAAAAGAATTTTCATAGATTGGGTTAGAGCAATGTTTTGTAGTTGAGGTAGACTATGAGGGAGTTTAGATTATTGGAAATTAATGGACAGGAGGTATTGGACTTTAAATATGAAGTTATAGACTGTTTAGTTGTTTTGGTTATAGGGGAGGTAGATTTTGCTAAACTGTTTAGCTATTGATCTCTTGGTTTATTACAACTGGTAATGACATGTGTCACTTTAAGTAGGATTAAGATAAAAAATGCAACAAGTCTGTTAATTTCAGTTTAAGTTGGATATAAAATAGTGTATTCCTATTCATAACAAAATATAATATGTACCTGGCTTTCCTGTCTTGGTTGGAATTTGGATTGAAAACATCGAACTTAACATCATATTAACATAATAGCTTAGATACAGATTAACATAATAGGCTAAACATATTAACAAAATTTACCTCCCCTATAACGAAAACAACCAAACAGTTTATAACTAAAGCAAACAAAGAAAATTTAAGTATAAGAACTTTGATACTGAATAAATCAAGTAGCAGGTGAAAGTGAAATTTTAAAAAATTTAAGGGTGATTATGGAATTCATGGATTTATGTATATATGCTACATGTTACTATTTATTTTATAGTAAGTGTATATGAATTGATTTATATTTCTATGTATATCTTTTTCAAGATGTCTAATGCAAGTACATCTAGAAGGAGACCGCGACATTCAGTGGAGATCGGACAGTTGATAGGGATCATGATGTTTGAATTCGGGAAGGGTGTGGAGGTGGTGATTGGAAAAGAAAGGATGTTGAATGATGTGGGCCGTGGGATCGGTTGCTTGGGGATCGGACGGTCGGAAAGACTAGGGGTTCCGAGTAACATCATAGGGAACTTTCATCAGCAAAATCATTTTTATATGAGCTAAAAAGTATTTAAAAGAGGCAATATTGAGAATTTTGTTTTCAATAATTTATACAGGAAGGTAAACCACTTCTCATTGCACCATCACCAAAGACACTAGCGTCAAAGCCTGTAAGAATTCGTGCAAATGACTCTCCAGGTAAAAATGAATACATAAAAAAGTTAATACCATTTTTCAGATAAAATCCAATGATATTTCACTTAACCAATGCAGATGAAGGAACCAGTTGCAAAGAAACCAAGGTATCAAGAAAATTAAGGAAAAAAAAGTCTAGCAACAAGAAGAAGAACAATCTTTTGGGTTCGGCAATCTTTTGACAAACTATGTGAAGTCTAGCAAGAACAAAGTCAATCTTTTGGGTTAAGCAACTTAATTTTTGCACCAGTACAAGTTTGCAAACTCAAACTACCATCACAGTTTGCAAACTAGCACATGGAATTATAATGATAAAATGTTATGAAATGTATATATGGCAAGTTTGGTAGTAAACATCAGACCATGTAGTAAAATGTAAAACTAAAAACTATGTGTATGTAAGTAATATAAGTAAGTTATTATGTATGAATGCTATCCTCAAACCTAACAGCCCGGTTGACCCGCCGCAACGCGCGGGTGGGTCAACCACTCGTTATTAACACATTAATTGTTAATAAAAGATTTCAAAACTGCTCACAAATTTGTTTGCGGGCCACTCCATTCAACTCAGACCCATTCTCACCTTCTTATTGCTAACAGGTAATCACAAGAACTTGGCAAACGGCCCACAAGATGAAGTTAACAATTTCAAACAATACACATACAATTTGACATAAAGATATCAGATACACACATATACAAGATCGATATATCACAAAAATCGAGAGATTGAACGAACCAGGGATGGAGTTGTTGCGTGAGTGGAGCGTGGGGGGGGGGGCTGCAATGAGGATGAACCAGGGATGGAGCTGCTGTATGAGTGGAGATAGAGAGATGGAGCAAACCAGAGATGGAGCGTGAGTGGACATTTTGACCATCGTCGAACAATAATGTCACGGTGGACCGAAACTGGTCTCAAAATAGCCCCCCACCTACCGTCGCCATGAACCACCGTCCATGGTCGTCCGACCGTCCGCCAGGACCAATGAGATTACGCCACGTCAGATAACTTACGCTCGTCCCGACCGTCCGCCGCCAGGAAGCGACCGTAGGTACATTCCTTCTGCGACGGTCGTCTAGACAGTCTGACACCACTATCACAGTCGGACGGCCGTGTATTTCTATTTTTATTTTAATTCAAAATTCATATTTTATAGAGTCGTCAGAAAGTCTATGCTTACGGTCGCTGACGGCCGTCTATATGGTCGTCCGACCATCGAATATTTTTTTATTTATAATATTTATATTTATTTTGTAATATTTCATTTTGTTACTAATATAATCTTTATTTCAGGGATCCACTTTATCTTTAACACTATAAATACCACATCATTTACACATATAACTTCACACATTCACATCTACCATCAAATAAAATAATGTCATCAAGACGGAAAAAAAAAACACTAGTCAAATCGCATCTTCTTCTAATTCACTTGAATCATTGATGAAATTCCACCACCAATAGAGAAACAAGTTTGGAATTTTGATAGTAAAGTGAATTGGGCTCCAAATGTTTTACGCTTCTTTTATAGTGGCATGGATTCGTCATTTTGTAAGATTTCCTACATGGGATCTGTCACACCCCGGGTCAAAGGGTTGGGTGTGAGCGAGATGGAATCATAGTCGCGGATACATAGAACGACTTCTAGTAAATTTAAACATTATATAAAAACATTACATCATTTATATTGCAGCGGAAAGAGTGGTGAAATGATAATGTATTACATTTGAAAATAAAAGTCTTAGTTTAATATTATAACATAATACGGTTTACTTAGGATAGGTCATGACTACGATTCCGGAAAGCAGGTCCGATAGTTACGGGGAAGCCCCATTTGCAATGTACGAAGTTCAATTACCTGAGAAATCATGAGTTTAAAATGTCAACATAAAGTTGGTGAGGTTCAATGGTTATTACTCTACATTCAAGATTTATAAAGCAGTTTTGGCATACTTAAATATTACGTTGGTGTACCGTTGTGGTTGTATGAACTCACCTGCACCTTGATTTCAAATAATAACGGTTTACCCACCCATGGTATCTCGCCCGAGTGATACTGAACAGAGCAGAATAACTGACGTGTACCCCTTGACAATTACCGGAGTCAAGATTGGAGCGACCAAACTGGACAGGGTTGTCAACCCAAATAGATCTATTCACTAGTTATCGTTTCGTACAGAACTAATTGAAATCAATTAATAGTTGGATTCAGTTGTACAAACGTTTATAACGATAATGTACGATAGTTTGGGCAACAGTAAGAGAACAAGCAGTCATACGGCTAACAGATAAAGCATAATATAAGTAAAAACATTTGTCAGTTCATGATTTCTTCCCCAAGAGTGTAAAAAAGTTAAAAGAAAATGGGCCGTGAAACTCACTTGACAGTGGAGGACTGAACTAAACCGGAAGGTAATGATAGCAGTTTCGTCCTAATTAAAATAATAAGACAATTGCATAAATTCTATAATCATTTGAGTAACAAATGTCACTCCAGTGGTACCGGTCAAGTCTAAGCGTATAATCCCGTTTGTATACGTTTGAAAACCCGTTTGTTAGTATTTATTAAATAAATACGTACGTGTTGATTTATATTTATGTCAAATAAATATAAAATAAAAATAATGAAAATAGTCATTAAATAAATCAATCAAGTTTTGAACATTGTGCTAAATATATCTATTATTAATTTTATAAGCTCAATTATTAAAATAATTATATGAACTTGTTAGAATAATTATTACAAATCGTAACAGTTTTTAATTTAACATAAGTAAATAACATAATAATGATAATTTATTATTTATACTTATGCAAAACATGAGATTCCTTAGTTAATACTTATAATTATTATTCAAATAATTATAATTAACTAATTTCGGTGAGTTGCTAATAAAGCATAGTTTAAAATTTTTATAAATAATTATAGGTCAAAGAATAATTATTTAAAGTTTATCACATCGTATGACGTTTTTCATTTAAATCATTTGAAGATACGTTTCGAGTTAAAACGTTTGATAATCTAGAAAATAGAAATCGTTTAATATCTTATAAACTAAAATATCTATTTCTATTAAAAATTATTTTTAAAGAAAAATAATATATTGAGGATAATTGGTTTTAAGAAAAAAGTTTATTTATTATAAATTCTTAAGTCATTTTACAAAAATAAGACATGTGTTTGGCTGAACATTATACATTTACGTTTTCTCGTATATCTCCGTATTGGTCCCAATTTTATTGCTACGCAACGTCTTTTCATTTCGGTTACTTTGATAGTTGAGAATCCATATATGGCTTTTGATTATATTTATAAAAACCATTTATAAAACATGTTCACTTAACTAATAAAATCTTTAAAAGGAAAACTCTTATCATTTTAAAACATGTCTCTTTTAGTTAAAACTTAAAATAAATCCATGCATTTATGTTAAATAAATCATTTGACATAAATGTCAATTTTACCATTTTTAGCCAAAATTATATTTATCCTCTTGGTCTTTGTAAGCCTTTTAAGTAACATGTTAAAAATACAAGACTTATATATATACATATATATATATATATGTCATATATATATATATATGTCTTATAAGTCGACGTCTTTTAAATACATAAGTGAACTAAAATCATAAAAATAGTAGCATATAACATGTCAAATGAAATTACTAGCATCAATACATCTTTCATGATTTAACTTTACTAACACAAGTGAACTAAAATCATAAACATCATTATGATATAACTGTGAGTTAAACACCCATGATCAAAGCATATCAAACTTGTTAGTCATTTTATTATGTCTTTAGGTAATTTTCCACTAACACCAATGTGTTAGGATAAATAAATCAAATGACTTGAATAAATTAAGAAAAAGCAAGAATACAAGATCGTGGTGCACACTTAATACTTTCATTTGATTTCTTAAGTGTGCTCACCCATTCTTTGGTCACATTAAGTCTTAAGACTCTACAAGAATGTTTTGATCTTTGAAAGAAAGGAGATGGAGAAAAGAGATTGTTAGATGATTTATTTGAGAAAAGTGTAGGGATTTAAGGATTTTGTTGTCAAGACTTTGTGGTAATCTTGGGTGTTAGAAATATGTAAGAAACATAGGAGAATCGGGGTTTAGAGGACTCACAATGTTTGTGAGTAGGAACCGAGAAGGAAGGAGGAGAGGTCGGCGGTTTGGCGCGCGGTTTGGCGGTAGCTCGGTGGCGTCTAACGGCGGCTACGTGGTGGCTGGTCGCCAGCGGCAGTGAGGCTGGAGTGGTCAGCCGGCAAGAATAAGAGGGAGAGGAGAGTGGGTTGTGGTGAAGAAGCTTGAGGTGTGGGTTCTCTTATGATCAAATTTTGGGTCGATACCCACAAGTTAGTCACATTGTTCAAGAGTCAAGTATTCTTTGCCAACTATCAAGAAGTGATAGCTTAGGTTAGGGAACTAGGATTAAGATGTGGACACTTGATTAGCAACTTAATTTCTCTAACTTAGTTGTAGGTGAATTTTTATAAAAGTATGGCATGTTTTATAAAGTGTGTCATGGTAGGAGAGTAGGAGGTTTTATAAAATAAAATGGTAGTGATGGAACACCATGATCATACTTTTATAAAAACTAGACTAAATTACAATTTTTGTTCTTTAAGATTAATCAAACTATGGATTGAGTCCTTTTTTTTCAAACTTTCATGGTTTGTCCTTAATTTGAAACTTTGATTCAATTTTTAACCTTTAGGTTAACACCAGTTAGATTTTTTTGTTAGTCTAGATCATGCCTAATACACATGAGGGCAATTATGTAATTTTATTTTTCCTATAATCCCATTTAATCCTAAACCAATGGATATTCTATACTCAAATTAAATTAAATGGAACAAACTAATCCTTTTCCCCAAAGATAGTTTAACGTATATGCCTTAAAAATCCACATATTCTATACTAATTTTAAATTAAATGAAAATGAGAGGCACTTTATTCTATACTCAAATCTCCATATTCTATACTCATTAAATTTAACGTATATGCCTTATAAAACGTTTTTTTTTTTTTATGGAAAATGGTCTTGTCAATCTAAACTAATAAACAAATGAATGGTACAGAGATTCATTCCCTTTACTTTTTTTCGTATTTAACTTGCAAGACAAACCAAATTGGCACCATAAGGCTATGTGTAATGGTTAAAGCCCCATAAAGCCCCACAAGGGGCATTATGCGCCATGTGGACGCTGACTGGGCAAGGGGCTTTATGGGGCTTTATGGTGTAGTGGATAAAGCCCCCATAACGCCCCATAATCATTGCTTTTATCCCCCTTCTCGGCGTTACCTGGCTAACGCCCTCCCCCTTTTTTTTCCCTGATAACGCCCCATAACGCCCCTGCGTAGTGGGGCGGGGCGTTATCAAGGGCGTTATAGGCTCTTTTTTTGCCCCATAACGCCCCATTACGGATAGCCTAACACTATCATCATTCGGCACCTGATTCTTGATTACAACCAAATAAATAATTGATCAACTATAAAATCAAACCAAATCTTTCATTCTAATAAAGCAATAAGTTGGGTGCTACATGTCATTTTTCTAGGACCTCCACCTAAGCTTGTCCACTTGTCAACACCACACTTAATTTTAAATTTTCCTCATTTAAGAATTCAAAATTTCCAAATTTAATATTTCAACTTTCTAAATCTAAAAGTCAACATTAAATTTAATTAAAATTAATTATAAATAGTTATTAATATTCATTAAGTATATATTTACATAAATTATTTATTAACTAACTTACCAAATTATAAATATTTTGAATTTTCTAATATTAAGAGATGTAACACTCAATTTTTTAATTTATAATAATAGTTACTATTATTTATTAATTAAAAATATTATATATTAGGATGGTTGATTTATTTAATTAAAATATTAAAATGTCAAACACCCTTTTATATTCTGAAATATAACTTTTATTAGTTCAAGTATCATATTCAACATGTTTTAATTATCATTTAACATTCACTGAAAATTCAAGTAACCCTAAATAATAATAACTTTTATTATTGTAATTCTCAACACATTTTAAAGTAAACTATTAAGCAATTTATTTTCCAACTGTGATATACAAAATACTCTAATTTACCATATTCTATAAAAATGGTACTTTTTACTTAACTGCTATAAAATAACTATTGGATAAAATCTCACAGTTAATTCATAATTTTTAAATCTCATATCATTTTTTAAAAGTTATCTCATATTATGAATATTTATTCAACCCGTGTAGTACACTGGTTACTAACCTAGTAGATATATATAAACGATAGAAATTAAAGATTCTCCCAAAAGTCAATAAGTTTGTTCCATGGTCTAAATCTAAAGACAGTTTTCAAACACCTTCAAAAAGCTTTCAAACATTCTTAAAACAAAATTAGACTTGCTCCCGCCCTTTTCCACTCCTCCTGTTATGGCCTTTCTTCTTACACTTCTCACAAGTTATTGTATTGCCTCCATTTGACCCTCGGGCTCCTGTGGATCTTCTAATTCAACCCTTGATCTTTTCCTGGCTTTTTGGGCCTCCCAATTGATTTATTATAGGCTGGTGCTGATATAACAATGGGCACTTGGGACTTTGACCACATAGACATCCCATTAACTAGATAAACCTTGTGGCTGTAAACTTCCTTTCACCTGTCCATTCCATAAACAGGGTTGACAAAACCTTATGGTGAGCCAACAAGTTGACCATGTTGAGCCATAGTCCAAATAGCTACAACTGCATGTTTATAATGTATGGATGTTATTTCTCATTTCTTGCATGCACAACTTTTTGTTCTCATATTGACTACACATTGATCCCCATGTGGCCCTGAAACCTGGTAGTGCTCCTCTTCATTCCACTTTATAGTGTATCTATTAAGGGCAAACCATATTTACTACATGCACAATCCATAAAATAAAAAAAATGTATAATAACTAACCCGTTAGCTTCTTTCTTAATTGGCTCCATCAACTTAGTAGCATATGGTGTTAGCATACCATTGCTTTTGTCAATAACCATAAGAACATTCACTATCCTTCTCATAAGATACTCCCTGACAAACTCTAACATTATTATGATGCGTTTGTCTCTCCCGTCTAACAACTTTTAATTCAGAACCTCACATGTTGTTAAGTAAGACATCAGAGATTGCCTGACCTGTTAGCAAATTAGCACATTAGCGTCATCATGAAAATTGCAATAACCTTAAATAACCAAAACTTACCAGTAAAATGTGATCTTGACTAATGCTCTGGTGGTACAACCATAGGTGTGCTCCACTGTTTAACTCTTTCAGAACATCCATTTCCAATTGCCTTAAAACCTTGTTTTAAAGACCCCCAACATACATAAGTTCTCTAAAATTTCCTTTCTTGAGATGTTGGATCTGTGGATGGTTGAACCTCTAGTTTTACTGTTGTACGTGGATTTGCCTTCATCAATTTCTAAACATAATCTCTAAGCAACCCATATTGAGGGTTGAAATCTCCATGGATCTGTTCCATAGTTAGGCTCTTAGCTCTGAAGGCTTTCATGATGGATACACCAACCTCAAACTTCCTTTGGAACTGTTCTTGAACTGCTTTCACCGGAATTCTAGGATTTTATTGTAGTTGCTCCACCAGTTTTTTTGATAGAAAAGTTGCAGTGCAGGAGTAAGCATTTCTGGTTTGGAGGCATTTATGTTCAATAACCAAGGTTTTGTTAACCCAAGATCCGGATGCTTTGTCCTTTGCAAGTAGAAGAACCCAAGGGCATTTATAAGGATCTCGGTTTATCTTTTTTCCTCTACCACTAACATTTTTCACTAATACCCCTTTACCCTTAACTGACTTGCTAGGTCCATCTTCACTATCCCCTTTACAGATGGCTCTCACCCTATCAAGTTCATCCTTTACAACCCTAATTTATCTTTTTGTCTCTACAGCATGCTCTTTAATCATTAATTTAACTTCTTCTTTAGTACCAAACACCTGACCAAGATAGAAAATGGAATCAGTTTCTCTTTGCCTTCCTTCATCGTCATCAAACTGGTCATTATCCAACACATGTTCATCCATTGCTTCCACAAGTTGACCATCATTTGAATGGTTGATATCAACATCAACCTCAGTATGCAATCTGAAATCTCTCATATCTATTTCAGTGTCATTAACATGGTTGCCATTGTCTACTACAAAATCACTATGGGTCCGTTTGGTATGAGGTAATGGAATGGAAGATGGGATGGAATGAGCGAGGGAATGAAATGGTCGAGGGAATGAAATAGATCATTACCAATCCATCGTAATGTTTGGTTACTATGTAGGAATGAAATAAATCATTTATTCGCATTGTTTGATGGTAGTACAAACGAAGTAATCAAATACAATTTTCCTAATATTATATTTAAAATTAATATATTTGTTTTATATTTATATATTTTAATGTTTTAGTTTTTATTAATTTATATTTATATTTTCTATATTATTGGTTGTTATATTTTATTTTCTAACTTACGTTTATTTTTATTTTTTTTCATTTATTAATTTATCTTTAGTTTATATATTTTTTTTCATTTTTGGTTTATATATATATATATATATATATTATTCTTTACTTTTTTTTCATAAAAATTTAAGAAGAAATATAATCGAAATTTTCTTTTTCATTCCATTCCTTGAGGGAATCGGAAAAAAAAACACCCCTCCCTGTAGAATGAAAATCTTCAGAAATGGAAGGAATTTCATTCCTTATGTAATGGTCTATTCCATTCCAATGTGCTACCAAACATGTCATTTTTCATTCCGAGGTAATGATTCATTACATTCCACCTCCCATTCCTGGATACCAAACACTATCTATCCTCACTATTGCCATCATCTTCCAAATTATAAGCCCCATTCATATCTTCCACGTTATCATCCATTCCCAAATCAACCTCATTCACATCTTCTAAGTTATCATCATTTCTCAAATCGGTTATCATGATGCCAACCTAACAACAATCTTTTAAAACTACTTGGTTCACTTGGTTTATCTAAATCAAAAATCTCTTCAATGCTAACATTGCAAAGGTGATGAGAAATAGGATGGAAGAATGGAAGTGTGATGTTCAACATACAAATTCATCATTTTATTATGAGACACATGTGTTGAAAATGCCCTAACATCTAAATGACTTCCTAAAGCTCTAAGACCCAAATCTAAATCACCATTTGGAACCAAGTAGTGGTAGTACCCTACATCATCCTTCGAGGCCCAATCTGTCCATAATAATATCTAGTTCGTGCACTGAGAACTTGTCAATGTCAATTAAATCAACATAATAACTTAATCCCTTTGCATATAAACGCCCTAGAAATCCTTTAAACATTCCCCCATGATGCAAATTGATGGAAAACAAATTCAGAAAGCCAGCTGCGTTTGAAAACAAAATAAAAAAAACTATTTTTGATTAAGAGAATAAATAAACTTGAGACAAATAATAGGATTTCGGAAGCCATGATGCGTTTGAAAACAAAATAAAAAAGTAAAATAAAAAATAAAATAAAAAACTCTTTTTGATGAAGAGAACAAATAAACTTGAGAGAATTTTGAAGCCATTATCGATGTAAATTGATTTTGAAGCTATGATGCAATAATCTATTTTTACAATTCCCAACCCCAATTAATTACAGTTCCCTCTTGATAAAATCGAGTATCATGAAGACAAATTCTGAAGGAGATTGGTAACAATAAATCACTAAGGATATTGCCTCTCGATAAATAAAAACGGGAATAGAAAAAAATTACTAACCATAAATTACATCACCTTCTTTTTTTTTTAACGGCAAATATATTAAAGAGTAAATTACATAGAAGGTCCTTTATGTTTTATTAAGATTTCGAATTAGGTCCTTTAAGTAAAGTTGTTACACCTGACATTCTTTATGTTTAAACTTGTTTCACAGAAGGTCCTTTATCACTAACGAGGTTAAAAAACATCGTTAGCTCAAGGGTAATTTAGTCATTTAACAAAATCTTTTAATAAAAACATTAAAATAAATAAAATCTCATTTAATATTAAAACACTAATCTTCATCATCATATACTCGACTGCAAAATCACCATTCAAATAATTCACTGCCTATTTCTTTCTCTTCCACTAATTACCAGAGCAATCTTCTTCGTAGGCGTTCCGTTTCGTCGATGACGAACCGTCAGCAATTATATTTCCCTTGTCCGCCTTTTTTCCTCTTGGTTTTTCCCCATGATTTTCAAATCAGAGAGCGGATGATTTTTCCACTGGTTGTAAACCTCGTTTTTCTACGATGATTGTCTGGAAGTTAAGGAAGTAGAGAAAACGAACGGTGGTGGATCAGCGGAGGAACTAGGTAATAAGGGAGTAAGCGGTGGCGGAGGTCGGAGCACTTGTCCGCCGTTCACTTTTGAGAACAGAAAATCTTATTAATTCTAATCTTCTGAGGGTCGGAACACTTGTCCGGTGATCACTTTTAAGAAAGACATAAAAATGTCCGGCGGTAGCTTCGATCGATGCAAACAGGAAGCATGTACGTCACGGGGTAGACTCACTTGATTGTGGCTACCTGTTTAATTTGATAATTAATTCTAATCTTCCGGCGGTTACTTTTGAGAACGGAAATTCTAATTAATTGTAATCTTCCGAGATCGGAGCACTTGGTCGTCGGTCACTTTGGAGAAAGAAATAAAAATCCTTTTGAGGTGTTACGTGAAGATTAGGGCTAACATCCGAGCACTAGCTTTTCTGTTAATATTAATGTTTAAAATATTAAATGGGATTTTTGATTTTATTGTTTTTGTTAAAAGATTTTATAAAATGACTAAATTGCCCCTGAACTAACGATGTTTTTTAACTTTGTTAGTGATAAAGGACCTTTTATGAAATAGTTTAAAACATAAAGGATGTTGGGTGTAAAAACTTTACTTAAAGGACCTAATCCGAAATCTTGATGAAACATAAAGGACCTTCTATGTAATTTACTCTATATTAAAACAGGGGCGGAAAACCGGGAACTAGCAAGGAGCTAGCCCCCCCCCCCCCCACCCCACCCCCACCAAAAAAAAAATGATTACATCATACAAAGGTTTCTTCAATCGGTCAGTTTTCTACTTCTAGTATCACACCAAAGTCTATCCTAGCTTTTTATGTTACAAATGATATTGCTGATACTATACTCGGCACTTTGTCTTGGAACAAGGCCTCATTCCTAGCAATCCAGATACTCCAACACATAGGGGCGTTCAAAAAATCCGAAATCCGAATAAAACCGAAATCCGAACCGCATCCGAAACCGAAAAAACCGAACCGAAATTCTTATTCGGATTTCGGATCGGATTTTAAACCGAACCGAAATTATTTATTCGGATTTCGGATCGGATTCGGATATGACTAAAAATTTTATTCGGATTATTCGGTTTATTCGGATTATTCGGATATCCGATTAATTAATTGAAATATAGTTTATATTTATATTATATATAAATATATATGTTTTTCTATTATCCATTTTAAGTTTTTTTTTTCTATTTGTGTGTTTTTATTATGAATGTGAACTCTTGTTTTGAGGACATGTTAGAAAATATGTTTTTTAATTGTTTTATTTTCGTGATTGAAAACCGAATTCGATTTATTCGGATTATTCGGATCGGATTCGGTTTATTCGGTTCGGATTGGATTTGATCCGATTTAGATTCGGATCGGTTCGGATCGGTTCAGACTAGTGTCTTATTCGGATCGGTTCGGATTCGGATCTCGACAAAAAAAAATCCAATCCGATTAAACCGAACCGTACCGAATAAACCGAAATCCGATCCGATGAACACCCCTACCAACACATGATGTAGACGATAGCTTGGAACAACTCCCGTTGATTAGGAACCACCTGCCTGTCTTTATGAAACTCCACGATGTCCCCTAGGGAGAAGACGAAGATGGGTGGGAGATGGAACCAATCTAGCACCCACTGCCAAATTATCGAAGAAAACATGCATCCGGTGAACAAGTGCTCCGCTGAATCCACACCCTCATTACATAATCTACAAATATCCGACGTCACATGGATGCCTCTACGCTGCAATGCCGAGGCGATAGCAATCTGGTCTTTACACGCCCTCCACATAAAAGCGTTGATCTTGAGAGGCACAAGCTTGCTCCAAGAGAACTTACTGACCAAATCAGCCCCACCCCCATTAAGGAGGATCAGCCTCCTTACTTTAGCCGAGGAAAAAGGCACTCCCACCCCACTGATCCACCTCCAAACCCCGTTGTCACAAGCCAAAAATTGATCCCAGTCCACATTATTTTCCAACAGCCACTTGCGAATGGAAATAATACTTTTCCAAACGCCAGAGATCGAGCGCTTACATGGGAAGACCTCCACCCGCCTATTCACCATATGGATAGCCTAAATAACCCGACACTAGAGGCTACCCTCCTCCGTTTTCAACCTCCAGAGCCATTTACTGAGGAGGTTGACATTAAAATCTTCGAGTTTCACAAGGCCCAACCCACCGGCGCTTTTAGGTCTGCACACATCGTTCCTATTCACCCAGTGTATCTTCTTAGAGTCGCAAGAACCACCCCAAAGGAATTTGAACATGATTTTATCCAGCTGGTCAATAACTCCTTTAGGAGCTTTATAAACTGAAAAGAAGTAAGTAGGGAGGCAGTCAAGAACGCTTTTGACGAGTGTGAGCCTTCCACCGAAGGAGAGGACTTTAGCTATCCAACGAGAAAGACGCCTTTCGAACGTATCCACAACGTTCTTCCAAGAGGAAATCCTGTAACATCCCAAAAATCTAAACTTAAATTTTCCCGTTAACGTCAAGTTAGTTAAATTTCTAGTAGCCTAAAATGCCCCTTTTGTGTTAATAAGTTATATGTCATGTGCATTATGGGACTTAATGGGTAAATATGTAGTATGTTAAGTTTTAGCACAAAATGAAACCTTAGGGGCCAGAAATGTAAATGCTTAAAACTAGAACAAACAAAAGAGGGAGAAAGGGGGGAGGTCGTGAGAAACGACCTGCGCACCTCCCAGCCTCTCCTCCTCCTTCTTCTTTGTAAATTCTGCAATTCCAGTGTTTGAAGCTGCGAATTTGGCATGCAATTTGGGATTTTGAGTAGTTAATCACTCCCCATCATCATTGTTGAGTCAAGTAAGTAAAAACCCATTTCCTTGCATGTGTTAGGTTCGAAAATTAGGAGCCAAAATCTGCAAAATTCTTAATGTTATATGAATCTTATGATGTTAGGAACTTCATATGTTGCCTAAATCTCCATTTGATTATGAATTGGTGAGGTAGTCACCAAAATCCTATGCTTGAACTCCCATGTTGCATGACCACATAGGATGTTTGAGAAATTGGGTCCATTGCTTGATATTGTGTATGAAATTAGTGTTAGATGACAAATTTATGATGGATTGGTGTGGGATTTCACCAAGACTATGCTAAAGGGCCAAGTTGGAGGCTCAAGGGTTGGGTAATTATGGGTGCATCAAAGTATGCACACAAGGTGTTTGACAAAATGCCTCAAAGAGTAAAGATGTGTTAAATGCAACAAAATTGCTTGTAGTGATGTTGGATGACCATAGGAAGCTATAAGTTCACAAAAATTTATCCAACTTGATGATTTTATGTGCACTAGCTAGCATGGATAATGTATGCCATAGTTGTCATGTAAATGTTAAAGATTCATGTAGCTAGTTGAAATTTGTTAAACATTGCTTGATTGCCATCCGTATGAATTGGTATTATGTATGTATAGCATAGAAATCATGTTATTGAAATGTGATAAGAATGCTATTGTGATTAAGGTCCTAACATTGTTAGTGACCCATTAGGCAATCAAGGCGATCAAGGGAATAATTCCGGAATTGGTGGAAGCGGTGGATCAAACTCTAAAGGTAACATTATTTATGTTACACGAAGTAGTTAAGTAATTGCGTATTTATAATTTAATGGAATAAATTATGAATTATTAGTATGGGCGACGAACGGTTCTAGGAACCGTGAAGCCCCAAGCCAAGGGTTCTCCAATGACAATTGTGACCATAAGGAAGATTCGGAGGAATCATGTAATGAACAAAAGTTGCGAAGGCGAAAGTGGGCTTATAGAGCCATGCCAAGTAACACGAGAAAAAGGGAATTATAATAGGTTATGGAACCATTGATTCCAAGGCTAACATGTGGTCTAATTGGGTATTGGAGTAAACCAAGGGCGATGACCCGTCCTAATGGGTCAATTAAGAAACAAGGGTAACTTGGTCATCAACTAATATAAGCAGTTAAATCAATGTTAAGAAGAGTGAAGTTATTCTGAACTATGTCAAAACTTAGTGTATCGATGATGCGCAGCGATAGATTCATTACGGATGTGTAGAACTAATTTTAGTTGCACACTATTTTACATGACCATATTGCTTATATTATGATCTTAGAGGTAAATTGTATGTATTGGTAAAATTCTGGATGACAAACTTGATGGTTGTCATAAGGAACCTCTAGCGGGTCAGACGGGTCGGGAGAACCCGGGGGGGGGGGGGGGGGTTGGCTATTGTATCGAAACCATGGCTAAGGTATGTCAAAGTGTAAGTGTGAATGCTTAAAAATGTGTTTTGTGACACTACAAAGGTAGTTACTAAGTCTAAAAATGAGTTGGAGCAAAACTGGTAAAAACAGGGGAAATGCTCAAAAATTTGGCTAAGTATAGATTTGGCCGAAAATTGGCCAAATCCCTGGAAATGTGGTTCCAGGCGTATCGCCTGAAACTTCCAGGGTAGCAGGCGACACGCCTACACTTCTAGGTGTATCGCCTGGAGAGGGGTAAGTTCTAGGCGATACGCCTAGAACCCATTCCCCGAATTTGATTCCTATTTTCCTTGTAACTGCAGTCTTATGTGTGTTTAAGCAATGTAAACTCACCATTGAAGGTGAGTGTATTGCAGGTAAGGCGAAAGCTTAATGGACGCTCATCAAGGCTTCAAGAACCGATTCACATGAAGAATTATTGATCGTATCATTACGTTTGGGTTATATAACATGTAAACAATGTTTAACCATATGGATGTCAACTTGAATGTTATTTTGTAAAGTTTAGTCACAATGGTGACATTTCTTGAATGTGAAAATGCATGTTTTTAAAAGAAAATTTCTGGGACCGAATCTTAACGATATAAATTGTTAAGTTGGCATCAAATTGAACATGGGTGTTACAAATCCGGTTCATATTAGCGCCAACCACCATCCCCAAATACCCAAAAGGAAGGCTGCCCACATCGCATTTAATGATCCCAGCCATCCGGTTAACCTCCAGGTTGTCAAAGTTAACCCTAATAATGGCGCTCTTCTCCAAATTAATCTTTAAACCGGAAACCAGGTAGAATACTCTAAGGAGGCGGACGATGTTACGAGCGTTCAGCTCACTCCACTCACCCAACACCATGACATCGTCGGTAAAGAAGATATGGGACAGGATCACACCACCGTTAGGCAACCGAATGTCATGGAAGATACCCATCGAAACAACCCTCTTCATCATCCAATCCATCACCTCCATAGCCACCACAAAGAGATAGGGGAGATGGGGTCTCCTTGCCTAATCCGTATAAAACGGTTGAATTCTTTCGTCGGCGAGCCGTTCACAAGGACGGAGGCCCGCGCATACGAAAGCCATTTGACAGAGCACTGAATCGATAAAAATCCAGTCTAGAGAATCAAAGGTTTTCCTAAAATCAATCTTGAAGAACAATCCTTGTTTCTTAGACTACTTCAGCCAATAAACAGATTCATTCAAAATCAAGGGCCCATCCATGATGTGCCGACTCTCCACAAATGCTAACTGAGACTCCGAGATTAACTCAGGCAACACAACTTTCATCCTTCGGGCCAACACTTTGGAGATAACCTTCGAGATACAACCAAGAAGACTGATAGGACGGAACTCCACCAAGCTCTGGGCGTCAGTCGACTTTGGTTTGAGATGCATGAAGGAAGCACCACATCCATGGGAGATTCAGCCCGAATCATGAAATTCATTAAGAATCAACAGGAAATCCTCTCCTAATTCAGCCCAGAAGCGCTTCAGAAAGTTGAAGTTGAAACCATCAGGCCCTGGGGCCTTATCACCCTCGCAGTCCCAAATAGCGGCTTTAATTTCCTCCAGGGAGAACTGGTTAATGAGCTCCTCACCTTGATCAGGAGATAAGGTCTTAATCCTATCACAAACCATGCTCGGCTACTCTCTTCTGCCATCCGAGAATAAGCCTCTAAAGAATCTCCAAACCTCCGATTTGATTCTGCTCGGGTCTTCAATCCATTGTCCCCCAAATACGCAACCCATTAATCCGTCCATTTACCCGGTTCGAGTTTATGACCCCATGAAAATAGGACGTGTTGTCGTCCCCTTCCAGGGCCCATTTGATCCGAGCCTTTTGACAGAGATCATCGATTCTCTCCTGCTTGAGCAGGGATAATTTATCTTTTTTGGCAACCCACTCCTCCAAATCATTTCCATCGACGACCCTTTGTTCACTAGCCCGATCTATCATATTGCAGAAACACAAAAGCTCCTCCCTTTCCTTATTGGCAGCCCTTTTAGACCCTTGAATCCAGCTTTTAACCACCTCCTTAGCCTTCCTTAATTTGTTGAACAGGAAGACATCCGGAGGGACATAACCATCCCCTTTCGTGATAAGCTCCTTCCTGATCAAATCAACAAGGTTCCCATTGTTCAGCCAAGAAGAGTAGAATTTGAATGGCACAGGCCCAAAGTCGAGTTGGGAAACTTTAAGGACCAAAGGGCTATGATCAAACCAGAGCCTCGGCAACGCGGTCAATCTTGCCCTAGGCCACATGTGAAAGAAGCCCGGGCAAACCAACACCCGGTCTAATTTGCTAAACTTTTTACCATGACCGTAGGAGAAGGTGAATTTAGAACCACCCGTCTAATATTCCATCAATCCCGCTTGGGCAATGAAATTGTTAAAAGCGTCAGCGGTCATGTGGTTAAAAACTGACGTCATTGAAATCCCCGACGAACAACCACAAACCGGTATGTCTGTCCATCAGATCAAGCAGACAATCCCAAAGAAGTTTCTACGCCCTAACCCCTTGCGGAGCGTAAATATTTACGACGTTGATTCTCCCTTGACCGCCCACCAGAGAGCCACCAATCAAGAGGAAGTTTTGATTCTTGATAACTTTCTCCAAATGGAACACAGCGGGGTTCCAGATACTAACGATACCACCAGAACGCCCAAGAGCTTCTACCCCTTCAAATTGAAACGCAGAATTATCCCACAAGAGACCCACAGTAATTTCCCCCAAAGCCTCCACCTTCGTTTCCTGCAAACAAATGAAATCAACCCGATTATCCATCTTAAGTTATCGAATCCAGTTCGCCTTCTTCCGATCCCGGATTCCCCACGTATTACATGACAACAAATCCATTAACCCATGGAGTTCTCTGCCTTCTCCCCCAAAATTCCTTCCACCTGATGAACGAAATTGGTCAAGGAAACCCCCACCGAAGCACCGACCAAAATAGTATTATCCACCTCCATTTTATCGATAGCGCCAACGGGATCCCTAACCGGAGAATCAAGAACAAGAGATTCGCATCCCCCTTTTCCCCTAACAATCTTATTTTCAGAGGTCTCCAAACATCTCTCGTTTTTTTCAAGGGTTTCTCGTATGAATGCTCTAGACGCCATTGAATGAGGATTCACTAGTATTTTTTCTGGATTGGATGCTAGGGTAAACTTCAAATGGTGGGAACTGGAAGATGAATGCCTACGTACGTAAGGGTTTATGGGATTCTAGTAAAAAATAAAATTACACAATTGCCCTCATGTCCATTAGGCATCATCTAGACTAACAAAAAAATCTAACTGATGTTAACCTAAAGGTTAAAAATTGAAACAAAGTTTCAAATTAAGGACAAACCATGCAAATTTGGGAAAAAAAGGACCCGATCTATAGTTTGGTTAAACTTAAAGGAAAAAAGTTGTAATTTAGTCTTAGATTGTTTGATAATGCTCTTCAAATGTTTGTGATCCTTCCTATTGTATTTATAGTATTTAAAGCATTCGTATAAGTTTTATGGTGGACAATATTTTTAGTCACTTAACTCAATATTTAACGTTAAAAAAAAAAACTTAATCAATATTTAAATATATTTTTTTATCTTTTTACTGTAATTTTAATATTTGATGTATTTGAAATGTTTGCTATATGAAGATCTGGGACACTCATATAAGTTTTATGATAGACAATATTTGTAGTCACATAACTCAATCATATGAGGTATTCAGTTTGGTAACTGAAAATTCAAATTCAAATTCTTGTTACATTTTGGTAACTGAACATTTAGATTTAAATTGTTGTTAAGTGAAAACTTTAAACTTAATAATAAAACATATGTTTAAGTTTTCAAATTTGAGATTAGAATGAAGCATGGGCTTCCATCTCGTAAATAATAATTATAAAAATAATCATAATAATCATTATAATCATAGTAATGAAGATATACCTATCTATTAAACAAAACATATTAGGTTGAGTTGGCACACAATAAGTTTGTCCACATCCGCAGGTGATGATGTGGCATCCTCTAATTAAACAAAAATCCTATGTGTAATACTGTGAATTTTATAGGTTTTCTTAAAAAATCTTACGTTTAAATCAAAAAGAAGTCGCGGATCTGGGTCATATCCGCTGGATCTTTTTACCCGAGTATATAAGTTTGTCCACGAATTCTCAGCTCATTTTTTCCGTGAAATCTAGGGTTCGCTGGTAGGTTCTCTCTCGATCTCCGCCGCCGAACACCAGGTCCGCCGCTTCTTCAACGAGATCCGGTGAGTTTTACACCGATCGTATACATCAAAAACAGTTTTACGCTTTTATGTGATGTTTTCTGATACGATTCGCTATGTTTTTATGTTTCCGGTGTCGCTTCCATCTACGAAATTTATTCTCCGCCGTCTCTCCGCCGTCCGTGAAGTTTTCCGGTTAGTTATCATGTTTAATTTGTTGTTTCGATGTGAATTATCTCTCCGCCGTCCGTAAATATTATTCATACTAAAACAATATTTTTTTGAGAAATTATGTTGGGTTTTTGGTTAAAGAAGTTTTTATGCAAGAATTAAACTTGCAAAATGTCATTTGAGTCTCTTGCTTCAATTATTTTTTGACATGTTGACTGTCACTAAATGATTTTAAATTTTGAATTTGAAAATATAATCCATCATTTATGTTTTTTGCTTCTACTTTGTTCACCAGTTGACCGAGTCACTAATTGAAAAGTGATTTTATATTAACTTTTTGCATGATTATGGAAAATAGCACAATAAATTATCACATTATGTTCCTTGCAACTGGTAATTTGTCAATCAAGTTGCGTATCATCTAACTGTGGCGTAGGATTTTATAATTGTGCAATATAGTAAATTCTAAAGCTGGTAAGTATGTTTGTCATTTTTCATATATATTGAAGAGATAAGTTGTTTTCTTTTATGATTTTAACTAAAATTGCCTTAATTTTGAGAATTTTAATGAAGTAATCTCTTAATTTTGGGATTTACTAAAGTTTAAATTTCAATAAAGTTCAAATTCAAACTTTATCATCTAATTTACCTATATATAGTTAGCTTTTTTTTAAAAATTCAGTTATAACTGTTTTAGCTTTTTAAAAAAAATTAAGTTATAACTGTTTTAGATTTAGAAATTCCTTTAATTTCGGGATTTAGTCAATTACAAATTTTATGTTTTTGACTAAATTTGCCTTAATTTTAGGATTTTTAATGAAGTAATCCCATCATTCTAGGATTTACTTAAGTTTAAATTTCAAAGATTGTTGAATTCAAACTTTAACCTGTAACTTTACCACTCATAATTAGCTTCTAAAATCTTACTCAGTTACAACTGTTTTAGAATGAACAATTCCTTTAATTCCGGGATTTAATCAATTACAAAATTTTATTTTGACTTGAAATGTAATTTTACCATAAATACGTCTAAAATTTGGTTTTTAATTACTAACCTGATTGAATATGAATATGCATTTTATTTAATGTCATTATAACATATTTTGTGTTTACATATTTGAGATATTTGATGTTGTTATGATCAATAATGATAATTGTATTAGGTGTATATGAATATTCAATATATTAGTAATGTAATAAAATTTGCATACGTTATCACCATACTCTACCCCAAATTAGAAATAAACACTTCAACTCCGATTCGAATCCAAGACCTCCACCAGAAAAGTATAAGCTTTTTACCACTAGGTCAAGACCTAAGTGGCATTCTAGTACCTTTTAATTTAAGGATTTTCCATTTTTCTCTGTTGCCAATTATCTCTATCCCGAACCTTAAAACTATCCACATCAATGATCCAATCCACCTGAACTCTTTATAAAAAATAGTTTATCTATCCATCTACACAATCCAATCTAACTCATTTTCACTCACACTCACAATCCAACCCAATTCATCTTTTAATTATACAAATATGATTTATGATTACTTTTAACATAAATAGTTTTATTTTGAAATAAACAAATTAGTTATCAAAATTATAAAAAAAATATAAATAAAAAAAGAAAAAATAATAAAAATTATCTTACATAACAAACATACTTAATAAAATAGATATACTAAAATTATAATTGTAATTATTCATCAATAGAACGTTTTTGCCACACATGCTCAATTAGATCATTTTTTAAGCGTTATGAGCTTCCCTGTTGCGAAGTTGTGCCCTATTGGTCATATATCTTGATAGGTATGTAATTCCCTCAATAGAGAACTGGACATGTTCATCATCTGCTGTAGAGCTATTTTAGAAATTCAGATGGATCATAAAAGTGAAGATATGTGTCGCATTCATCTTCAATTGTCACACCCCCAAATAACCACTAACGGAGTTTA
>JBCNJP010000019.1:30996261-31150500 GCA_039602395.1 Deinandra increscens subsp. villosa | reverse complement strand
TAACAGTTTCGCTAAGCTAGTTTCGCCCGGAACTAGTGAGGCTCGGACTAGCACAGTTTCGCTAACTAGTTTCTCCGAAACTGATGGCTCAGTTTCGCTAGTTAGTTTCGCTGGGAACCGGCATAGTGTCGCTAGCTAGTTTCTCTCGAAACTGGCATAGTTTCGCTAGCTAGTTTCTCTCGAAACTGATTTGAACTTTCGTTCAGGGACATTGGTCAAGGTCTAGTTTCGCAAGCAATTTCGCAAGTAAATCATGCACAAAATTCACGGCGACACTACTAGTTTCGCTAGTAGTTTCGCCGCATACGATTTCAAATAGTTTACACAGTTTCGCTGGTTGAAGATTGCCTTAGTTTCGCTAGATGATCATGCAGTTTCGCTAGTCGCGAATAAAGGGTTTTCCAGCCTAAAAATCAATCTGTTGGCCTCTGTAATGCACATACGTTATCACTAGGCATAGATAATCATTCCTAGGCATAAAACAAACATTTTTATCGGCTCATAACATACATATCATCATCAAATCTCAGTTTTGGCAAAAATCACAAAAATGACCTAATTTACCTAGATCTATAGCATGGATGATTATGGGACGTAAAGTTGATGACTTTCTGATAGATCTAACATGTACAACATCTCAGATTCAATTTCAAGCGTTAACATGAAGATTCTAGCATGCTTTTTAATAAAAACCTAAAGCAAACATAAGAACTCAAGGTTTGGGACTCACGGGATGATTTAGATGATGATGGATGATGATTCAGGGACTGGAAATCGATTCTTTGGTGACCTCTTTGCCTTGGCCGAAATCAGAGAGGAGGGTGTGTGTGTGTTTGTTGTGTGGTTTGAGCAAATGAGGCTATTAGGGTTTATTAAGATTATTTATATCAGAGGCTAGTTTCGCTGGCAGTTTCGCTGGCCAAGCGAAACTAGCTCTGGTCACATGTTGATCGAGTAGTTCAGCTGGCTACCGGGCGACACTACAGTTTCGCCCGGTAGTTTCGCTGGCGACCAAAAAGACAAGTTTTCCACATAATCAAGTATTTACAATTTGTCATGCAATTCACAATACTAAGTCATGTATTTAAATCACATTGCACATAAGGACAATAAATAAGCACATAACACATACGGGCGGGGTTCGGTGATCAACCAAAGGTCGTGGACGTATTCGGCCTAGTTATGCATTAGTTACTTAAGTTAACACTTATGACGTAACTAACGGAGATTGTCTAACGGAAGTTAACCTCGGAATTCCCGGATGTCACACATTCATTTATTCACAATTATCAGATATAAAACACAACAGAATTATATCAATCATTCATTCAATCATTCAACTAAGCATTGTCTATTGGAACCACGTTAGCTCCTTGGGTAACCGTCTTCACCCGAATATCAGTCATAGAGTAACTGTCGCTACCCCGGGGAACCGTCATTTCCCGCTTCTAGTTGTATAACCACAATCTTCCTTCTTACATAGACAATCTTCTGCTTAGATTTTAAAACTAACCCCAAGGGTTATTTTCTTTATCTGGAAAACTTAATTTTCCTTTTCAAACTTTACTTGAAAAAGTTTACATCTTTATTACCCGTTTATTATAACCTTCTCGAAAAGAGTTTACAACAGGTAATAACAACTTTAAAACAGTCATAAGCATTATAACATTTCATGTATGTGTATTAACACAAAACAGGCACAAGGCATTTCAAATACTTCTTAAGTAGGAATATTGCATTTATATCAGCCGAAAACATTAAAATATTTAAAACATTTAAAAGTGGGCTCATAGAACTCACCTTATTCTCTTAAGCAATTTAGTTCAGTCAGAACCTCCTTTACGTCTTCCAATTTAACCTAATTGCGTATCGTATGATGTTAACGCAATGTTTTATATAATAAACACTTCTTATGTTTATTTTAACACTTTATTTACTTAATAAATTATATTACTAAGTTTCTTTTCTTTTAAGGGTTAAAATGACCAAAATGCCCCTGGAGGCATATTATCTTCTTTTTATTAATAATTATGAAGACGCGCATTATTATAAGTAGACACTCACTCCGGGATCACCCAGGGAGGGATGCCAGTTCCCAGTTGGGATTTATGCGACACCCTCGCTATGCTAGAAACCCTAGTGTACAGGTGCCTACCCTTCCCGCCCGCACGAACTTCTAATATTCGATTAACTCGGTATTTTCAATACTTGATTAGTTATCCAATTTAATTCCATATATACTTATATTATATGAAAACATGTTATCATGCCAAAAATCAAATCCCCGTACCCTTTGGATTATTTTATATTAAATAATCATGTTTAGAAACCCTAATTTCATGAATTTCTCGTTTTATTATCAAAACTCATTTTTAATTCAAACCAACCTAGGGTATAAGCCATTATAACATTTTGTAATATCATATAAAAGATCAAAGCTTAATTCAACATCGTTTAGTCGATTTAGGCAGAAGAACGTTATGAAAACCCTAATTTTGACCCGTTAATAAAACCTTTACCAAACCTTTTCCAATTGTGAAATAAACTTAGGGTTTTCTTAAAACACATTAAATTAGGATTACCTACAAAAATTCAGACCCTAATTCCGACTCGATCACCTGATTTGAGCAGAATAACCTCAAGAACCCTAATTTTACATCTTTTTTTTTAAAAAGCATACTTAGAAATTGAATTTGCAAAAACTGAGATAGGTTATTGTTAATCATACCTAATTATGCTTGACTGCTGAATTTTAGCTTCTAACTCCAAACGAGCAGGTCGAATTGCAGAGATGAAGGTTGCGGTTCGTTTTAGGGTTTTTAGGGTGAAGAATCAAGAAATTGGTGAGGGAATTGGTTTGATTGAACCCTTATTTATACTAGTCGAGGTCTCCCCAGGGTCCTAACACGTATGATGATGAGTAATCGGCCGAAAACGACACCTGGATTGGTCAATTTCGTCAAAACTTGGGTTGCACGTCGAGCTTTTGGAGAAATCTGGTCCGCAGACCCGTCGCGTACCGTGAGGTAACCCTCGCGTACCGCCTGGTAACTTTCACCTAATGACAGTTTTGGTCCCTGTGTCTTTTATTTATATTTTAAGCCCCTAAACTTCTACGAACTGTTATTTTATGCTATAAAACACATAAGGGTACATTTATAAAAGTTTCTAAGGCTCGGGACACGCTCGATTATATACGTATACATAAGTTTCATAACTTTCAATTATTGACACTTTTAGTCCCTTAACTTTTGTTTTAGGCTTATTAGCCTTGTATCTTTCGATGTAGCCATCATTTTATGTTCCATAACCTTATAAAACATAATCCTAACATTCTCAAGGGTTCGGGTTATGTATATTAATATATATATATATATATACATTTATACACAGATTATTACATAGTTTATACTTTCTACCCTTCTAACTTTGCAATATTCATCATTTTATGTCACGAATCATGTTAGGACATATTCTTACTATATTTTAAGCCCTAAAATACTTACGAGAATTATAGACACGTATAATATCAGTATGGCTTATAACTTTGCATAATTTACACTTTTGGACCTTTTACTTTTCTGTTAACTATCAACATGCATTTCTATACGTGTTTTCCTATTAATGGTTCATGCTATTCATATAAGCATGTATTCACGATTTAAACACGTATACGAGACGTAATCATCCATGTCTCATCATTTCTAAACCCGTTTATCATACAAACACGTATTTTTATTCATTTATCATTGTTTCTAACACGTATTTACAATAAAGCACATAGGTAAACATATTAAGATACGTAATTACCTAGACGGAAATATCCGGGTGTTACAGTACAATTATAAAACAAAAGAAGATGTGATATAGTCTGTTATAAAACCAAAATAACAAACTAGTTAGGTTCTACTTAAATGAGTCGGCTTTCGCGTTGGTTACTTGCCTATCACCTAAGCATTATGAACAATATAAGGATATGTGCATAAAGTGATGTATCACATCAGCTTTTGCCAGAAATGATACATCTAAGCTTTATGTACAAGTTCGCTGAATACAGGTGCAACTCATCAGCGTTGGCCAGAAGAAAAACACTTGTATGTGTAAGGCCCATGCTTAATTTTAGTTGATGAACATTGCAAAAACAACGAATCAGCGTTGGCCAGAATCGAGGTTTTAAAGATGTTATCAAGTTAAGTAAATAAATTAGTTAAATTTAAATAAGACAACTTGTATTGTAAAGTTGAATGACATTAGTTAAGATAGTAAACCATCATTGGCTAGAATTACCACTTTTGAAGATGTCATCAACTTAATTAAGACAAGCTAATAAATTAATCCAATTTTGATTGTAAATCAATGTCAATAAGTTGACTTGTAAGATGAGGTTAAATGACATTATATATAGGTAACAAATCAGCGTTGGTCAGAATTGCACCCTTATTAGATGTCTATTATTAAATTTAAATAAGACAAGTCAATTAGTTATCTGATTTTAATTGGTGTTAGGTTTTATAAAACATACATTTATAAGGTTATACAAAACACAATTAATAATGAGATCTCGGTCGAAAATGAGTCTCATGTCGAAAACATGGTATTCGGTCGAAAAATAAGCATCCGGTCGAAAACTGAGGTTCCGGTCAAAAACTGGGGTTTTCGATCGAAAATGAGGTTTTCGATCATAAAGGGGTTTTCCGATCATAAACAGGGTTTTCGATCGTAAAGTAAGGATTTCGATCGAGAAGTGAGGTTTTCGATCGAAAAGTTAGGATTTCGATCGAAAAGTTAGGATTTCGATCGAAAAGTAAGCATTTCGATCGAAAAGTTAGGATTTCGATCGAAAAGTTAGGATTTCGATCAAAAGGCTAGGTTCTGGATCGAAAAGATGGGATTTCGATTGAAATAGTTAGGAACCGTACAAAATCAGTTAGGGTTTCATCACAGTTTTTCAAAAACGAAAACTGATTAAGGTTTTAAATTTGTTTTATAACCGATTTTGATCTTAGAAAAAACAAAACACATGTAACCATGAAACCTGTTTTCGATTATGTGATTAAAACGAATTAGGGTTTTCAATTTTTTTTAGGTCAGAATTGAAAACCCATATATGATTTCGAAATTATTAGTAGTAACAATATTAACGAATTCAGATTTATGATTCGATTTAGCAACATAACGCTTTAATACCACATGTTGAACGAATCCTGAATCGTATGAATAATAAACATAGACAACAATATAAAGATTACCTGTTGTCTTCTGGTTCAGATCAGCAGCAGTCAGAATATCCATCTTGATCCTGATCGGGTTCCCGTTTAGGGTGTACAGTTATGATGGTTGGTGTGGTGGAATTCCACGAAATTGTTAGAGAGGGAGAGAGAGAGTTCACGAAATTATGTAGGTGACTAGAAGGTGTTTAATCTCTCCCTATGATCTCTATTTATACACCCAAGGGGAAACCCTAATTCTATTAGTAAGGGCAATTACGTCCATCGAATAAATGCCAGATATGGGTTAATTAGGTAATTGATTTATTAAAATATTATTTTATAATTTATATGTTTGAATAACCTCATCTGTACAATGAAACAAAATTTTCCCTGTGTGAGGATAGGGGCGAAATTTTTGAAAGCAAGAACACGTTTCATCATTTGCCACGTGTGAGGATCGACCCAATGTGTCGTAACACAAAGATACGAGTCGGGTAGGCCGTGGCATGCTGACCAAACGTCGCTTGTTAAACTAACAACGATATTTAAATTTTCAAAACCCAAAATTAGTTGTTCTTTTGCTTCGGCCCATCTTTTCATATAATCACGTTTAATTGTAGAACAACTACTTGGAGATAGCGAGGTTAGAGCGCTATTTGAATCATCGTCGTCAAGTGCGGGTTGTCGAAATGATTAAATGGCAAAGCTTCTTGGATAATTAGATTACCCATCAACTTACGAACCAAATTGGGATCGAAATTCCAAACCCCACACTCGTTGGTCATCGTTGCTTGACCGGGAGCGGGGTTAGTCTTTAGCGACTTGCAATGCTTGGTCAAGTGACTTACCAAGGTAGAAGTAGACTCGGATTTTAGAAGGCTACAGCAACTCTTGCATCGAGCCTTATCGGGACCAAACACCATCTCGCAAAGGTCAAAATTACACCAAAGTTCAGGGTTCCTCGTTGTTGCCTTGATACGAACCACTTGTGCCTCGCTTGAGGAAGCACCAACACCAACCAAAGCTTGAGAAGAAGAAGATGCCATGATATCTTAATTTCTTGTTTTGATACGAATACGTTCGAATACGAGAATTTTTTTGAGCGTTATAATATCATTCATCATGGATATTTAATGCAAACATTATACCTCCATTAGTTTACGCATAATGTATAGAGTTGGTTTCAGCGTATATTCTATTATAAAATGTATCCATGTATTAGATTGAGAAATATGAATGCATTCTAGTTTCCCCTTTATTTTTTCTCTTATATCAATTTTACTTTACTATATTCAATTAGATATATTTTTTTTAAAAGAAAAAATATAATTTCTTTTTATTTAAATGAAAAAATGGATTTTAATAATACAAGTTTTACCATGTTGGCGGATAATAATATGAGTTTTGATATTTTCTCACAATAATACATGTTTTGTGGGTATTGGATTTTAATGATACACCGTTAGTTTTTACGAACGGTGTTAGTATGTTGCCTACGTGGCAGGTGCCACGTCAGGTGCCACGTAGAAGGAAAACAGTCCACGTCAGGTGCCACATAGACAACAGACTAACACCGTTAGTTAAAAACTAACGGTGTATCATTAGAATCCAATACTCACAAAACTCGTATTATTGTGAGGAAATCTCAAAACTCGTATTATTATCCGCCAACAAGATAAAACTTGTATTATTAAAATCCATTTTTCCTATTTAAATTATAGATAGCACTATTAATTGTTTATAAACGAGTCATGGTAACTTCATACACATTTTTCTTCATATAATCAATCCCACTCTATTTTGAAAAATATAATTTCTTTTAAATTGCTATTTATAGCGCTTCATCAGTTTTAGTGTTAGTTTCACAGCATTGCATTTAGGTATCTATTTTTTTGTAGTGTGATATTTAGCTAGGTTTTTATTTTTAATGTCGTTGCGTAGTGTTTTTGTATTTTTTTTCTTTTTATTTATGTTGCACTTTAGAAATGCATCTGTTTTTTTTTTGTACTATCCCGTGACAACGCGCATGTAGTAAAATATAGTATAGTAACATATATATATATATATATATATATATATATATATATATAGGGGAAGGATCTTGCGAAAACACCATTTTTTGTGAGAACTGTGTAAACAAATCTTAAAACCTACATAACTTTTTCATACGTTAATATTTTTTTTAAAAATTTGCACCAAAAGTATTAAAATTATATTATCTTTAATCCTATAAAAGTTTTAAAAAACTTAACGCTTTTTTTATTTTTTTAAATATTTTTTTGTGTGGTGCACATGTGCATCACAAAAAAAACTCATACTTTTAGTATGAGTTAATATATTTTTTTTTCTTAGTCGCACCATATGTCATATATTTTCATCATTTTTTTGCGTTTTTATTGAATGATGCACATGTGCATCATACCAAAAAAAACGCCCATACATGTGATATACATTAATAGTTTAAAAAGAAATTGCACCCTAAATCTTGTAGTTGTGTTATCTTTAGATTTAAAGAAAAAAATTAGCATTTTATAACTTTTTTTAATTATATGATGCACATGTGCATCACACGGGGAAAAAACGTTCTGTTTTTTTTTTAATATTTTGCTCCAGATTTAAAGATAACGTAATTCTATGAAAAATCGTTAACCTATGAAAAAGTTACGTGAGTTTTAATATGTGTTTTCGCAGTTTTCACAAAAAGATGTGTTTTCGCAGGATCCTAACCCTATATATATATATATATATATATATATATATATATATATATATATATATGAATATGTGTATACTATTTAAATCATACATATTCCTATCTGGTTCTTAAATCCAGTTCGACTGGTAAACCGATACGAGGACCGGTTTATTATCCGGCACGATTATGAAAAAGTTACAAACGAACAATATTCATGTGCTCTAATTTAGTGATATATAAGGAGGGGGTATACCCGTCGGTTTCGGCCTTCGGCTTGGAGGTTCTTCAACAGTTTCAAGCAGCTTCCATCCCTAGTCCATCAGCTACCAACATGCGGCTTCGAAATTTTAGCCGATTGTCTTGGTGAAGCAGAAAGAAGCCGAAAGTTTGGAGAGGGTATTCGACCATTGGGATGATCGTTGTGCATTTATTATTATTTTTTTTACTTTTTTTTTTGCAATCTATATATACCACACCAAACCATCTTATTTTCTAACTCAATCTTCATCATCTATATACTTTCTATACAATATTTTTATCTTAAAATGGCTTCCGATATTATTCTTCCACCGGAGATTCTTACTTCATTAAGCCGTTCTAGTGATTCGGCTAAGGGGGCGCTTGAATTTCTTGGTCAATATGCGATCACCGTTCAGCAACAAGAATTTGAAGATATGAGTCGTTTGAGAAGGACTAGTATTTTTTTGTAGCCCTGTTGATGGTCATCAACGGCTGGTGGAGTTATATTTTTCCGATAATCCTCGTTACCACGAGGGTATTTTGAAAGAAAGATTTTGAATGTCGAAACAATTGTTTACAAGTATTCTAAACAATACTAAACAAAATTTTCCATGGTATGTAGCACGTCATGCACGTTTGCTATTTGTCAGTTGGCATACGATAATGTTCCTTACGAATATGATGAGTTTTTATGCATTTGTGAAAGAACATCGCGTGAATGCCTGCATTATTTTTGTGATGCTAAATTAAATTATATAAAGATGAGTTTCTACGTTCACCTACTAGCCACGACATTGCATTGTTGTATAATGAACATTTAGAGAGGCATGCCATCCCAGGCATGATCGGTAGCATCGATTGTACTGATTAGGAGTGGAGAAATTTCCAATGAAATATAGAGGACAATATCATCGAGGGCGATCATGCAAAACCAACGATCATATTCTAGGCAGTGACATCACAAGATACATGGTTTTAGCATTGTTACTTTGGTGTTGATGGTTCCAACAATGACATCAACGTTCTTAACCAGTCAACTTTCTGTACAAATAAGTTGCTAGGAACTAGTTCAATTTGTCCTTTTGTTATTAACGATAGACAATACAGACGTGGATATTACCTTGCCGATGGCATATATCCCACTTGGTCTACTTTTGTGAAGGCATATCGTTATCCAGTTGATATCAAAGACAAGAAAATGAAGAAGATATAAGAATCGACAAGAAAAGACGTCGAAAGAGCATTTCATTCTTTAAAAGCATAGTGGGCGATAGTTGATCGAAAGACACGTCCAATTAATAAATACTTGTTGGGAAACATAATGTACACATGTATGATATTATGGTCATCAAAGATGAGGGTAGAGCAATATGTCGGTGCACATTCGTGATCCTCTAGTCGCTCCGGTAGTCGATAATAATGTCTTATTGAAACTTCGAGATAGCGAGACACAATTTAAGTTACGATTTGATATTACGGAGCACATAACGACACACATGGATATCTATTTAATGAAGGAGCTAAACGCGTATGATTTAATATTAATTTTATGTGTGTTTTTAAGAAATGGAGTTTTTAGGCAAAAATTTGCGGTTGCGTGTATTTTAGAAAAGATTCGTAAGGAAATATTGAGATGGTTCGAGCATGTGAAAAGGCCGCAGTTGACGACACCAGTTAGAGCAGTGGATTCCATCAGTATTGAGGGACGTAGAGGGAGAGGCAGACCAAAGCTGACATGGGGGTATTAGGCATGATATGTTAGACTTGCACCTCTCTGAGGATATGGTCGAGGATAGGATGTCGTAGAGGCATAGAATTAAGGCTGAGGATGTCTAGAGAAGGGTGGGTAGTGAGGTGTAGGTTTGAGGCCAAGATTTATTTATTAATTATTTGTTTGTCTTTATGTTTTATATTGTATTTATTTATGTACTTATTTTATTATTATTATTACCATTATTATTATACTTTTATTAATCTATTTATTATACATATATTTTTATTTTTATTTTATTATTTATTTATTTATTTTTATTGTATTTCAATTTTCTGTTTACTAGTATTGTTATTTTTATTTTTTGTTGGTTTTTTTCCGTCTCTTTTTCTCTCTATTGCGTCCATTTGTAGTCCGGAGTTGGGGGTCTTCTTTGAATCAGTCTCTCTATCCTTTGCGGTGGAGGTAAGGTTGTCTACATCCCACTCTCCTTGAGATATTACTGGTATGGTTGTTATTTATGTATGTTTCTTAATTCTATGTTATGTTTTAATAGATTGTAATAATTTAATATTAATATAATGTGTCTTTTTTTTTAGAGTAAATTATGGATTGCGTCCCTGTGGTTTGCAAGCCGTTTTGAATTGAGTTCAAAGGTTCATAAATTTTCGTCTAGAAGTCTGAGGTTTGTATTTCTTTGTTATTTGAATCCCTGGGCCTAACAGAGTTAAAATCTTCTGTTAACTCAAAGGGTATTATAGTAATTTTACACACCAGAGACATGTTTTGTAATTAATAAGGTTATTAAAGTGCAGAGGTTATTTTTGTAACTTAATAATACAAAATAACTATTTTTGTAATTACATATAAATATTAAAAGTTTAAAAAACCTATTAATCTACCTGCACACATCACATCGATTGCCGTCGATAACCCTAAAAATCGATGACTGCCGACACCTTGCGACCACCACCACCGCACCCCGTCGTACTTCACCACCGCCACTGTCGCTAGGTTCCTGTAGTCCACCACCGCATCCCCGGATCCTCACCGCACACCCAAACGCGTTTTTCTTGGAACCCTCGGAGACGAAGAAGACGATTTGGGAGTGAAATTCGCTTCACAAATCCTTCCTTTTCACAACTCAGAATCGTTTGTTACTTTTTGTAACCACACACTGTAAGCGTATGTGTTAAGATTCGCCTTCCGTTTGATATTTTGGTCGATCCATCCGATGCTGATCGAAGTTAAGTAATGACGGGGTGGAGGAGGTTATCCGGATCACGGCAATCCGGCGACAGTGCCTCCGCTGGTGCGCCGCTTTCTGTTGACCGGAGCGTCTCATCGAGCACCATCCGACTAGGTCGCGTTCAGCCCTAGGCGTCAGTTCATCGCACTGTTTTCTGCAACGATCGTGTAGCTAACTACCTCGCCAAATACAGGGTCCGTGAGTTTATTTTGTTAATGTAATTGATTGATAGTGGGGCGAAATAAAAGAAATAACCCCTCGCGACAAGCGAGGGACCTAAGTCGGCAGAATTCGCAATTTTCAATCGGGGCTCATATTTAAACGTTCTTATTTTGTTTTTTTATTGAAATATTACTCTATTGTAAACCACAAACCTTAAATTGGATTTTCAGGCAGCTGACTTTGATTAGGGGGACAAGGAACTAGAGGAAGGAGAGAGGGACATGTAACCGGTGGTGAGCTATCTCTCTCTTCTTTCCTTTCTATTTTTGTTTTTTTTGTTTTATTAAATATTTACATAAATAGTCCCTGATATTAATAGGTTACGTAAATAGCCCCTAATGTGTAAAATTACTATAATACCCTTTGAGTTAACAGAATATTTTAACTCTGTTAGGTCCAGGGATTCAAATAGCAAAGAAATACAAACCTCAGACTTCTAGACGAAAATTTCTGAACCTTTGGACTCAATTCAAAACGGTTTGCAAACCACAGAGACACAATTCATAATTTACTCTTTTTTTTAAGTAGAAAACGAAAAAAATTAATGAAGTCTTATATATGTTTCAAAATTGGAGAATACCTCCAATATCCTAATATTCTATATATAGATATAGACATTTGTCATAAAAACGGTTTTTTATTTATTTATTTAAATAGAATTTAATTAGTATTTATTAGTATTTAATAGTATTTAATGCTTGAACCTATGAAGAACCCCGACTAAAACAATCAGATACAATATTACGGTGACCACATGTTATAAATATGATGTAATAGTGTGAAGGACATAATAGAACTCTCTTAATATATACTCGGTACAATAGAATTTGAGATGGAAAAAGATATCAAGTTCTTTATCATTCTTTGCTTGTTATTTTCAAACCTTATGATTGTTACTGGAGACAAATTTCAAGATCAATGCAGTAATTTAGGTAATACTTCGTTAAACAAATCTTCTTCAACTATATTCTAATATATATATATATATAGGGAAGAGAACAAATAATAACCCCTTCTTGTAGGAATAACCAATTAACCCAATCTTAAAGCCCTTAAGTTTGATCCAACGACTGTGTGAATGCTATTGTTTTTGTGGTTGTAAATGAACCCAGGGCAAATATGTCAAAACACATTTTCTCTTCATCTTTGACATTCTGGATGCCAGAACATCAATTGTTATTTTCTAACTTTCACTTGTTATAATTTTCTTCCACCATCTGAGTGTTCTACAAAATTTCATAGCTCCTTCATCCTTTATTCCACATGGAGAAATAAGTGCCCCTGGTTATTGTGATTTGACTTTTCACTTTTTTATTTCTCTTCTACCGTAGTGTTATACAAGCATGAAAGAAAGCAATACTTTCAGATCCGCAAAATCAGAGCAATTTCTTTTGCATTTTCATTTTTCTAGATCTACAAATGATGATGGGCTCCAATCGGAAAATAAATCGGAATCATAGTTTCATACAGGTACGATTTTTGTTTTTCTACATTAAATGGGGGTTTCTTTGAGATTCAGTATATTCGACCGGAGATAAAGGGGGCTTCGATTTAGCCAGATCCGACCAGAGCTTCGATAAGGGATCTTCGATTTAGCCAGATTTTGATAAATGGAGCTTCGACCGGAGATAAAGGGAGCTTCGATTTAGTTAGGTAACGTGACTTCTACCCGACCACCGCCGCTACTCCTCTGTTTTTCGTTTACCACCGCCGCTACTTCTCCGGTGAAGGTCCGACGGGATCGAGAGCTATTCCGGTAATGTTCTGGGGTTTTTTTTTTTTTTTGATTTCCTAATTTTCCGACTTCTCGATTTTCCGACTTCTTGATTTTCCTACTTCTCGATTTTACCTGCAGCAAGTAAGAGGTTTATATTATATGCATTTTGAAGTAATTTTATGGATGGATATTCATGTATTTATAGTTTGTAATTTATGTTAGTGGTTGTAACACTAATGTTACATCTTATGTCTGAAATATGGTTTATATTATCTAAGTAGAAACAATGATGTTAGTGGTTGTAACACTAATGCTAAATCGTATGTCTGAGATATCGATGCATTTATAATTTGTAATATATGCATATGCAGTTGTACCTAAGTAGAAACATTGATGCTACTTGTTATGAATGTATATATGCAATTTTATTATTTGTTAACAGTTATGACAAATGAAGTTAGTGGTAGTAACACTAGTGCTACAACGCTCGTATGAGAAAACGATAATAAAAAACGTCGAGACTATACTTGAATTAAAGATAAAAATGCGACGAGTTTAATGGTGCAATTTTTATAAAAATCCGACAATGTATAAAAAAGTTATGGACTTTTTTAAATGAAGGGGGGTTTTATGTGGGTTTGTTAAATGACAGATTTGCCCTTTTCAATTTAATAAAAACAAAACATAATTAAAAAAAATCAGCTTTAATTTGAGCCATTGGATCAACCCCATGTTTTGATCAAGCCATCCATTGTTGGTTATTTGGTTAATTCTATAAGACATGGTTATTATTCATTCCATCCCCTATATATATATATATATATATATATATATAGAGGAAGGATAAAATGAAAACCTATCCGAGTTTGGAAAACCGTGAAAACCAAGCTAAAAAATTCGATTTTTATTCCGAATTTTTTTATGGTGATTCTCTAAGGTAAAAAAACCTCCTTTATGCAACAAAAATAAAAAAAAGCCTAGTCAATTTAAAAAAAAAATACATTATAACCGAGGTTACATATGTAACAGTACAATGTTACATATGTAACCTCGGTATAAAATATTTTTTTTAAAAAAATTTGACTAGGCATTTTTTTATTTTTTTTGCATAAATGGGGTCTTTTTAACTTAGAGAATCACCATAAAAAAAATCGGAACAAAAATCGAATTTTTTAGCTTGGTTTTTACGGTTTTCCAAACTCGGATAGGTTTTCATTATATCCCTCCCCTATATATATATATATATATATATATATATATATATATATATATATAGAGAGAGAGAGAGAGAGAGAGAGAGTAAAATGCAGTAATTTAAGTAATACTTCGTTAAACAAATCTTCTTCAACTATATTCTAATATATGTATGTATATATATAGAGAGAGAGAGAAAGAGAGATAGTATATTACGGCAACAATCAAGTCACTTTATTAATTTATTTAATTTTCTAATTATTTTGTTTCCAGGTGATGGTTTGTGTGCTTATACCTATAATCATGCACCATATCAATGCAAACATGACTGGTGTGATGAAGATTGCTTATATGTCAAGCCATGGGGGTCAAGCGTAGAAGAGTCATTTTGTAGTGGCACATTTTGTGTTTGTTGTGTTAGTGGAGTGAAATGCTAATGCATTAATAATTACGTAGCTCTCTTAACAGTAAATCTTATTAAACGTTTCATTTATACCATTTTTCCTATATACAAAAAGAACTTTGTTATTAGCGTGTGCATATTATTTCATTTGGTATAACTTCACTAAGCCAACAATTTTAACCCCCTTATTCTATCACTATATTAAGCCAGAAAAAGTGGATGTCGGTCAACGACTGTTTCATTCATCTTTCCACCTCTCTCTCTCTCTCTCTCCGGATTGCATTATTATCTCTCTTGAAATGCTATCGTCTTGCTTCATTCGTCGCCCTCTTTTTCTCATTTTCGATTAACACTTTCATCATGATGCACCATCTGGCGCCATCAACATCTTCGACCAACAATACTGATGTTGTCCCCACCACTATCTTTTGTTACTTAACTTACAGATCTGATAATCGAAGTGGTGGTGGTGGTTAATTGAGGTGTGCGATGGTGACTGCTGTAAGCAACGATAGATAGTTGTGGTGGTGAATAATGATCCGATTTAAAGGTTGTCACCGATGGAGTTGCAACTATGGTTTTGGATGATCAGATGTGTCAGTGGTTGATGAACGGGGTGGCATTTTAATTTATGGATTTTCCATTTATTATGATCGCCGGGTGGCAATGATTTTTTTATCTTTGTTGTTTATTTGTTTCTTATAGTGTATTATTAGCTATAACAATCAAGTCACTATTAATTTATTAATTTCTTAATTATTTGTTGGTAATCATGAAATTGTTTTTGTGCTTTTACTTATGATCATGCAATAGATCGTTGCAAAGGTGATTGGTGTGATGAAGATTGCGTAAAGACCAAGGGGTCAAGTGTAAAAGAGTCATTTTGTAGTGATACTATATTTGTTTGTTGTGTACGTTAGACCGATAGACTGTTAGTAGAGTGAAATGCTAACACATTAATAATTAATAATCATGTAGCAAGTGACGGAATAAGGTGACAGAACAAGACTTTTTTATTCGAAGGATCAACTTTATTAGACTTACAATATCAATTTCTTTGTTACAACTGATTTACTCAAAGCACGAGAGCGGGCTTGACTTGTTAATTATAATCCTGATATCTTTACACGTCATATTTATTTGAGTTTCTTATTATAGCAAAATAAATATCTGTAGTACGTGCTAAGCAAAAAAAAAATATATAATAAGTAATTAGATAAATGAAAAACAGAAAAAGGAAAGATTTATAATATGTTCTACGATAAATATTTAAATAAAATAATAAAAATAAAATTTAAACATATAAATATAATTTAGTTTTGTAAATAAATTTTAAGTCTTGTGTGTTGAGTGATGTCTAAAAAAGACTGTGAAATGTTGAGAGTTTAAGTAAAGTGTGCAGATTGAGATTGGTAGAATTTGTTATCCGGGATGACTACTCTAAAACCATTTTGTTTTCATATAAGAGCCATTAAACATTTCATTTTATACCAATAAATAGACATGAGCGTTGCGACTGATTCCATTTGAATTTTTCTACAATGAATATTTTCCCGTTGTATATAAAAACATATGAACCCACATGTTACGAATGTTATAAAAACGTATCAAAATTTGAAATACGTTCAATACTAAAAAGAGATGTTATAAATAATAGTTTATAAACATGGAAAACATCAAATACCAATACGAATTCCATATTAGCTAGCAATGACATTTATCAAAAATAAAAAGTAAAACCCAGTACAAATTTTTGTCAGAGATTTACAATAATAGTAACGAGATGTTTACCACCCCGCGTGTTGCTGCGGGGTTGAATTTTGTTTTCTCGGAGACTTAAACTATTCCTTTACCAAATTTGCAAAAAGGTTTTAGCATGGTTAAATTATAAAACTATATAGAAGTCGTGGCTAAAGTTACAAACTCTAAAAGTATAATAATAAAAAAATATATAAAAGTTAAGGAGTATAAAACGTAAAAATCTAAAAGTTTCGTGATGAAAGTATAAAACTATAAAAGTATACTAAAAACGGAAGTCGAAAAGTTAACGAATATAAACGTAAAAGTCTAATAAAACTATAAAATAGTCGTGGTTAAAGTCGAAAACTCTAACTTAAAAAAAAAGTGGAAAACTTAAGGGGTATAAAACGTAAAACTATAAAAGTTTCATCATGGTGAAATACCGGTTTTTTAATCCCCGGTTTTTTGTTCATAACCGGACCGTTTTGAACCAGGCGGTTTTCCGGTTTTTTCCGGTTCAACCGGTTTTCTGACAATTAAAAAAAAAATTTAATTTATTGTTTTTTTTTTATCATTTTTTAAAGTTTAAAACTTATATATTCTTATGAAATACATATTTGGTATTATTTTTTAGTGGATTATCATTGTATTTTAACTATTTTCGTTGTGGTGTACAAATTTATTAACATTTTCATAAATATATATATATATAAATCCCCTAACCGGTTCAATCGGCCGGTCTAACCGGTCCGACCGGTCGAACCGGCCCCGGAAAGTTTTCCGGTTCAACTAAAAAACCGGTTTTTAAAACATTGTCATCACCAAAGTAGAAACTATAAAAAAGTTGTGTTCAGAGTCGAAAACTTTAACTTACGTGGCCAAAGTAAAATACCACAAAACTTAAAACAAAAAACTTTAAAAGTTAAGGGGTGAAAACATAAACGTATGAAACATATGTGGCTAAACTATGAGAACCTAAAGTTTACTATTCCGTTTAAAAATATATATATAAACTTAAGGGTAGAAAATGTCACTGTATTAAACTTTTGTGGCAAACATAGAAAATCTAAAAACCTAACTATTCATCTACCAAATTTTATTGTTATATATATAATACATCAAGAAGAGTCCATCTTCTTTTAAAGAGCAACAAAATATTTTTATTTATTCACATAATGGTTAATTGGTTATTTTCATCAAGAGGAGAATTTCACCTAAATGATCTTGGACCAGCCTGGATTCACTCATATAGCCATTGACTTGTCTTTTTACCATAATAAGCTGGCCAATGGTAGCCTGCCACGTCATATTTTTGGTTAGTTTCGCGCCCAGTACACACGCTATTAATGGACTTTTCATGCCATATAATAAAATTTCGCGCTCAAATAAAAAAAAATTATAAAAAAAATCACTCGCGCCATCCACTCACGCTGTACATGTAAATTTCGCGCCGATTTAAAAAAATTGAAAATTAAATGAAAATAAATAAGCCTTTTTTATATATTTTTTAATCTTTTAAGTTATAAATTTTTTATATATTATTGTTTTAAATTTATAGATTGTTGTTTTAAACTTTTAAATTTTATATTATTGTTAAAACTTTTTTTTTTTCTCTTGTTTTAACTTTTTATATTCTTTTTTTAACTTAATGGATTGAACTTTTTTAAAATTATTATATATTATTTTTTTTAACTTTTTAGATTGTTTTTTTTTTGACGTTTTAAATTTATATTATTTATAAAACTTAATTTTTTAAATTGTTTTAACTTTTTATATTTTTTTTAACTTAATTGATTGAACTTTTTAAAATTTTATTATTTAAAAAAACCTTCCATTTTTTTAATGTTTTAAGTTTTTTAATTTATATATATTATTGTTTTAACTTTATAGATTGTTATTTTAACCTTTTAAATTTTATAATCTTGTTAAAATTTTAACCGTTTAATTTTTTTTAACTTAATGGGTTGAATTTTTTTAACTTTTAACTTTTAACTTTTAACTTTTAACTTAATTGTTTTAACTTTTTATATTTATTTTAACTTAATGGTTTGAACCTTTTAGAACTTTTATTATTTAAAAAACTTTTCATTTTTCTTAAAGTTGTAAGTTTTAACGTTTATTTTTTTTTTTTAATTTTTAGTTAACCTTTTCCTCTATACATTATTCATCTATAAATTGAGTGTTACAAGGGTTAGAAAAAAAGAAAAAAAAGAAAACTTAACTTTCTTTTGAGCATAATATATTCGGACGTTACACAATGTTTTCTTCAAGTAAACGTCATATTTTAGTTTGGAAAATTGGAATTTAATAATACAAGTTTTAAGTGATTGGCTGATAATAATATGAGTTTCATATTTACATCACAATAATACCAATTAAACATGTAGGTGATTATAATGATACGCCGTTAGTCTTAGACTTGTATAGTGATTGGCGGATAATAATATGAGTTTTACATTGACATGATCTATACCCTTCCTGAAAAAAGTACTCATTAAACAAATAGATATGCAAGCACATGCATACCTTCTAACTAAAATGTTTAAGGTTTCAAACATAAAAACATCACACCAAAAACAAAAGATGTGGCTATAGAATTATAAGTAGCACATGTATCATAAAGAGTTGCCTACATTAAAAAGAAACATTGATCGCCTGAATTGAGTGTTTAATGTTCATGCTATACCAAACACAACAACAAAATAAAGCATGTGCCTATCGGCATATCAAAAGAAATCACGTGCCTATAGACACCAAAAGAAAGCTTGTGCGCATTGACACCAAAAGCGTGGCATATGACCACGATGAAAAGGTAGCAGCCGAAGGATTATAAGGCAGGAACTTACATAGAAGGCCCTATAAAAGCAACGTTGAATACCTGCAAAAAGACACCACTTACTTTATAAGTTTAAAAAAGAAGTCATTTACACCCTTTTTGTGTTGGCATAATATAGAAAAAAACCATATGTCAAAGAAGCATATATATATTGACAGATTGGTAGCTGTCTCAATAACAAAGCATCACATGATAGTGGTGATATAGTATCATTGATCAAGCATTAGTATTCACCGATTACCTATAACACACCAGCTGTTGCAATAACTTGGCATTTTTACAAACCTCCCAATATGTACTTCCTATAATTTCAACCAATAAACGTTAAGAAGAAAACATAAACCGGGATGATGAAAGTTGGAGGTCCAATACAATACCTAGTGCAGTGATGGGCGAAAAGGAAATTTAATCTTGCAATAGAAATAAACGACACTGACCTGTAGAAACCAATAATCAACCAAGACTCTTGATTTAAACCCACAACACATTGATTAGTTACCATGAACAGACCTGCACTAACAGACATCAAATTTAAGCAACGAATAATACCTCTAAGATTATAAAAAGAGAGAAACAGTGGCTTTAAACATCAAATAGACTAATGAGGAAACCATACCTGAAATGAAATTTGAACGCATATAAGAAGTCAATTTCGAACAGTTCGTTGCGGGGTGGCTACTTGTATACCCGAATGGATATACGGTGAACAATTATATCAGTACCTGGAACTTTCATAGAAATAACAAAGCAAGTCAAGACACTAAATCACCTCCTTATGTAACCTTCTAAGAAAAAAGAGGCGTGAAGCGGTGCCAAAATAGTCGTGGAAAAGTTATTAAATCAAGGATATATGATCACATAAAAGAAACCATATGCATGTCAAATTATTTAAAGTGCAATCAAGGATTTCGCATCAAACGTGTAAATAGTTTGGGAAAGAATTAATCAACCAAGAAGTTCTATTTAAATGTCACAACTGATGATGGTTGATGATACTACAACTTTATGTAGACGCCAAATTTTCACTCGGATTATATCAAAGAAGCAAGAACATGAGAATATAGCTATATATGAGTCAAATATAAATATGCTTGCTTCCATGCCATGAAAAGACAAAGAGTTTCATATAATGTAATGACATATAACTTTTTTTAAAGAATTTAAAAACAAAATAAATTATAGAGAGATGCATACAAATCAAATAAATTCTCAGAAGTAACAAACCTACATAAATCAACACCTGTATCAATTTATATACAATAGTTATCAAGACGATTAACATTTAAGAAATTACCATGAATTCTTATGATTTAAACTTTATGTGTAAGATAATATCCCAAACATCTCTCCAAATTTGACACTCAAAATTATTAAAAGCAAAAGTGAACAAACAGATCTAGAAATTGATGCTATGTGGAAATAGAAATCAATGGATGCGATATAATTATACATACATTGCTAATCCGCCATTTCGTAGTTCATTTCTATCACCTTTGAAATTAGGCCAAGAAAGATGAAAATATCATGAAACCCTAAATCTGAACCCCTGCACAATCGCTGCAATAAGAAGTGTTAATAATAATCAAAACATCAGGGATTTGGCTTCAACACGTACAAAAAACGAACCGAGGGTAAAAAATGTCGAATTGGAAATAAAAAATCTTACATATCAACTGCATCTGAAGAATCACGCTCGAAGCCCTATTTGAAGAAAGTTATATGACAACCTTAAGGCTTTGAATCGGAGATGAGGGTCTGAAACCCCATCGTTAACCACCGCATAGGTTTTCGATTTCTATTTGGGTAAGAAAATTACCGTCTGAAACCCCATCGCGCTGCATTTGTGATGGCAGTAGAAGATGTCGGTGGTGTGTGTGTTTTATCTTTTATGAGAGAGAGAGAGATGACCTTATGGTTGATGTGGAGGGATGGTAGATAGATTCATGGGGAGGCAGTTGAGATACGGAGAGGGAGGAATGGAGGAGTAGAGATTGATTGTGTGAACCACTTGAATAGGCTTTCTTTCCTTTCAGAACACTAAGCAACCATAGCCACACAAAAATTGATGCATTAAAGGTTTGTATGGTACAAACAAAAGTTGCACAAAAAAGTTGTAAAATGTTATGTAGTATAATATGTGTGTGTGTGTGTATGTATATATATATATGTATGTATGCGAGTGTGGAGAGAGAAAGAAAAAAGAACACAAAGCTCGTATGGCCACACGGATTTTGGTTCCCACATGCGTTCATATGTGCCTCAGCATGCGTCCATATGCATGTTTGGGATGCCTCCAAATGCACCTGCAACATGCAATCCATTGGAGGTGGTCTAACCATCAAGTGAATAAATTAAAACCAGCTGCGTCTAGAAAAATATAAATTGATTGAGAGATTATTTAGAATAAATATGGAAAACTATTAATACATTTACATAATCATTTAGATCTTTCTCTCTCTGTCTTTAATCTTTACACTTTCACATTCACCTTTTCATTTCTTATTCTCTTCATATATCTTTTCTCTCTCTAATTTGAAGGTACATGAAAGAACAATCGGCGTCTCACTACTCAATCTAGTCTTGGTTGGCATTGCTAGGCGGTCAAGATCTGATCTACAATTTGTAGTAAACATATGGAGTAACTGAGAGCTTGCTACGTGTTTCTCAAAAGAAAATGTTGATACCTGACCTGTGCGTCGTGTGAAGTATCGAGTTGTATCAAGTCAAGAACAAGTTCAAGCCAAAGTGTGACTAGCCGAACCTGGTCCGAACCTAGAGTTCGGATCAGGGCGAACCTCAGGTTCGGCTGAGGTTCGGCGGGTCAGTATAAATATATGTTTGTTCTTTGTGTTAGTCAGTTCTAAGCGTAAAAGATATTCTTAAGTGTGTGTTTACTGAGGTGTTTCTCTGTGTTTGTTCTCGGTGACTCTGATTGTAATTGTTCTTGTCTAGATCAATAAAACAATCATTATATTTACTCGTTTCGTATTCGAATAGCTAGATTGAGTAGACGATCCAACGCTCACGACTTTTCAAGTGGTATCAGAGCATTCTGGTTCATTCTACTGATCTGTGGTTGCTATTTTTGAATTTTTGAAACTTTTTTGGTGTTTCTCGAGTGTGTTTACGTGAGTTCAATCAATTCAGTCAAGTTTTCTGTGTCAAATTTGTTTCTAAATCGTTCTTCATCACTTTTTCTGATCAACTGCTGCGAGTTTCGTCAAAATTCGTCCAATATCGAAACTTTTGAGAAAACTATGTTGTTGTTCGGACTAATCGTCGTCCGAACTTGAGGTTCGTCAGGATAACTACTCCGAACTTAGAGTTCGTCTAGGGTTCGGGTTCGTTTCGAGTTCGTCCAAGGTTCGTTTCGAGTTCATTGAGAGTTCGTCCAGGGTTCATTGAGAGTTCGGATTACCTTCTGGTTCGTTTAAGGTTCGTTCGAAGTTCGGCGTGTTTTCTTGTTCGGAAAGAGTTCGTTGAGAGTTCGTTGACAGTTCGGAAAGAGTTCAGTGGTATTACATTCGAAAAGGGTTCGTTCGAGGTTCGGTTAAGGTTCGGAACATTCTTAAAGTTCGGTAGGAGTTCGGCCACTCAGATTTTTGAAATTTTGTACGATGTCGGAATTTCAAGCTTTTGCCACGATGCAGAGTGCGATGCAGACCATTATGAACTTTGATAACGAAATTGGAACAAGTCAGAAAGTTCCCAAATTGTTAAACTTGGAAGATTATTAGAATTGGAAACAATGATTTTCTGCTTACATAAGCACGAATGATATCGATTTGTGGATTCCAATCAAGAAGCTTTATCAACATCCGACTGATCAAGGAGATTTCAAGGAAGTTCATACCTTCGACATTGCTGAAAGGAAATCCTACGAGCTTGAACAAAAGGCTTTCGGTTATCTTACAATGGCGTTACCAACTGAGTTACTACATCAGTTTAGTACGTGCGAGAAATCGAAACAATTATGGGATGCTTTATCGGCTAGATGTGAGGGGAATGATGAATATAAGAAGAGTCGAAGAAATGTGTTGAATAAAGAATTTGATAACTTTCAACATTATGACAATGAGAACATTACCACTCTTGTTTCACGGTTTTCACATTTGATTAGTGAATTAAAGGTAGTTGGAATTGAGAAAACCGATGCAGATTTGAAAGAAAAGATTATGGAAGCTTTGCCTGAAAAGTGGGAAAACTATGTTTTGCTACTCACTCATGATAAATAATACTTTACATTGACATTTCGTGAGCTTACTGAAAAACTTCATGCTCGGGAAATGGAAATGTTAAATTCAAAGAAGTCAACTGCAAAGTTACAACATCCTGAGTTGTATCATGGAGAGAATACTGCTAGCATGAATGCTAAAGTTAAACCAAAACTGAGTTCTGCACCAAGTGTTGCTTTTATGGCTGGAGTTTCTGGAAATTCTGATTCTACAAAAGGCTGCAGTTTACCATTCCAAATGTCACAAATCAGAATGCCTTGTCTGCTGAAACAACCGATGATTATGCTAAAATGATTTCCATCTTAATTACATCATCTTTTGGTTTGGTTATCAAGAATGTTGTTGATGCAAAGATTACGAGAGACGATCTTGATGAACTTGATGATGATCAATTGAACGAATTAGATTTAGCTTGCCAATATGCTATGCTAGGTCAAAGATCAAAACGATTTTTCAAGAAACATGACAGAAGTTCATCTGATTTCAATGGTAAATTGGGATTTGATAAATCCAAGTTGAAGTGTTACAAATACTCAAAGCTTGGACATTTTGCTAAAGAATGTCAACAAGCTCATGATAGCAAACCTGGTTTCACTCAACTATCTTCAAGTACTGCCAACAAGTCAGCTCTGACTGTTCAGGATGATGGTGTTTATGATAGGGGTCAACATTTTGACACATCTGCTTTGATTGTTACACATGAGCAAGATGATTATTATTCTGATTCTAGTTCATATGAAGCTGCTGAAATAGAAAAGTTTGGATCTAAAATTGAAAGTTTGATGAAGGAAAATGAATTTTTGGCGGAAGAAGTCAAAAGAGTTACTGCTGAATTTAAATTGGTTAGTTCAGATTTGGAGGTTTCAAAGGAACATGAGAAGGAATTAGTTTTGAAAAATGAATGCTTGATTACAGAGATCAAATTGCTGAATGAAGTTTTAGAAATATCAAAACAAGATAGAAAGAATGTTGAAGCTACAAATGCAAAGATCTGTGAAGAGAAGGATGAGATGGTCAATGAAGTCAAGAAATGGAAGGATGAAGCGGAGGATGCTGCTAACGATTTTCAAAATCTGTTTGATAAATCAAAACTCAAGCTTGATCTACTTACAAAGGAGTCTGAAGAATATGTTGCTAAGATTGAAAGTTATCAAGCTGTTATGGAAAAGTTTTTGGATGAGAAGCGTGAGTTGGTAAGTGTGAATAAAGTTCAAACAACGAATTTGGAAATTCAAAAGCGCAATGAAGATAAATTGAGGAAGGAGTTATTTGAAGGGCTGGAAAATCTTCGAATGCAGAAATTTGAAACACATAAAGTTGCAAAAAGATTGATAGCTACTGAGAAGGAGTTGGCAGAAGCTCAACAACAAATTTCAGATTTAAAGATTCAAGTAATTGATGCCAATCGATTGCTGAATAATGTCTCCAATTCTCAATTGTTCACAAGCTTTCTAGCTAAAGATGAAAATTTTGAAAAGATGTTTGACAAGACAACTTCACCCCCTGCTACTATCAAAGAAGCTTTCAAAGAGGTGCAAGAAAAGGTGGAAGATTATGATTATTCAAAGTTTTCTCATCTGTTACAGAAAAAGAGGTAATGGTGAAAAAGAAGAAAAACAAAAAGGCTAAGAAGAAGAAAGGAAAGAAATCTGAGATTCCTCCAGCTCCCAAGTTTGTTTCTGGTTCATCTTTCGCAGATAATGACAAATCAGCTACTTCATGTGACAAGATTCATTCTCCACCAGAATTTGATGAGACGATCTTCTTTGAGCATAAAAATATTAAAGAAATCAAAGCTGAATTTTCAAAGTTGGCAAAGGATGGACACCAGACTTCACATTCTGAAGAAAAAGTTTTTGGAAAAAATGTTGGTTTGGGTTTTCAATCACAGAATGTTAAAGCTGAGGAGGTTCCAGTATCAACACCACAAGATTTGAAGCTTAAAATGAAGCAAGTGAAGAAGGAAGTTTTCAAGGCTGAGAAGGTTCAACCTGAGCGGTTTTACAAACTCAAGGGTTCGGAACAGATATTCTCCGACAAAGAGTTTCCTCTTCATTGAGTGGATTCTAGGAAAATTCCTGAAGTTTTTGAGAAGAAGGATGCTTCAAGAACCTTGAAGAATCAGAATGCAAATGTTTCTTGAACCTTGAAGAATCAGAATGCAAATGTTTCTTCTGATGGTTCTTATTCTCGAAGCCCAACATCTAAATGGGTTCATGATCATCGTCGAAAGGTATATGATTCTTCTTTTGATCATGTTCAAGATATTCATATTTGTGAATCTCTGCAGGCACCTAAAAGGTGGGACAAAAGTAAACGTCTATATTATGTTTTCCGCCAAACAGAGCATATGGAAAAAGATTGTCCACTTCCTGCTGATTCATCTCAAAGGTTTCAACAGAGACCAGTTTGTGGTAAATCTGCCAAACCAATGTTCTTTGATGAATAAGACAGAGTTTTTGATGGAGTTGAGCCTACATTCTTTCTTATACAAAAACGTGTTGTTCCTATGTTTCAAAAGGTTCAAAATGTAGGTTCATCATCACAATCACCTCTGACAGATCCATCAAAAACTGAATTACCAAAACAATGGAAACCTAAGGTGGTTTCGAAGCAAAACCAGGACACTGGTCGACCAGAAGCGATCCGCTTCGGGTCATTTATGAACTAATTAGTTTGATCAGCGTGCAGGTACTTCTAGAAGACCTATCGAAGATTGAAAAGTTGTTGATGGAGGAGTATTCTGCTTAACTTAAATTTCATGATATATTTTTCTAACCTGCAAATTTTCTGAAATTCTAAAACTGCGAAATATCCGTGTTGATTGATCAATTTTCTTTTCTTAAAAATTGAAAAAGCCAAAAATAGAGTCTTGTTTTTGGGTAAAATAAAAAATTAAAAAAATAGAGTTTTTCATTTTAAGGGGGAGAAATGCATGTAAGGGGGAGAAATTGCAAAAATGCATGTTATGGGAGAAGGTGAATACATACAAAATATATAAGGAAGAGAAGGTGAATACATGCAAAATATATAAAAGGCGAATACATGCAAAATATAAAAAATTTGAGGAATTGATCATTGGGAAATGATGGTACATTGGCTTACGTATCTGACTCATGGATAGAGTAGATAAAAAAGTCATAAGATCATTGTTTGATGTGCTTGGTAGGCTCGGAAAATCAGAAAGTATTCAGATGTGATATACATTAAATACTAATGCTTGATCAAGTGGACAACATCTTCATGCATATTTCATGACACAAAAAGAAAAATAAGTGTGAAAAGGCAATGAGAAGTCACTGTGTATACATGTGTTCATTTTACAAAGATTTAAACTTGTTTAATTTTCTTTATTTTGTCAAACGATCGGCCTTTCTCTGCGTATCGAAATATCGACCTGATTGGTGTTCGTTTGACGTTCTGCTTTATTTTCTTTGGTGTTTCGTATAACTCATCGGACTTTCTTTGCTGTTGGGTGTCAAATCCAGCAAATAAAATAGTAATATAGTGAACCTACTAAGACACACTAATAATAGTATGAGCGGAAGTAAGGTTCGTGTCCTCAGGGATACGGATTAACTTTTTATACCAAAAACCTCTTAGTGCAAATACAATGTAGGGAAAATTAATAAAAATGGGGGTTCGTGAATTTTTTATGAAATTATTGAAAAATCTAACAGAATGTCGAAACGGCCGTTTCAGAGTCCCTCGCGGCCGTTTTGGACTGCTGTGAAAAAAAAATGAAATATTTTTGGTTTTTCTTTTTAACTAATTATGAAAACTAATAATTTAAGGAAATGTTAACTAAATATTAAAAGATAATTTAAATATGAAATAAAATAATTCCAACACAAGGGTGATTTCTCGTTTTCGACTCGACTTACGATCATTAACGGTTATGGTGCAATGACCCTTTTTTATAAAACGGTTTGTATTAGTTCTAGACGTCGAGCCGTTCTGACATCCACTCCATCTAATGTCTAACCAAACGCAGTTCGTTGATTAGATCCAACCCGCTACTCTAAGCTCGAGCCGTTCTGATCTTAGCGTGCGGGTTGCAAGTGACAGAAGAACCGATTATAATTAACCACACACGCCGTTCGGTGTGTTCAACTAGATTATGTGCTTCTATAACGAATTTAAATTTATAGACAAACCTAAACCGTTATTTGTCCCCTCTTATCAAAATTAATAACTTTTTATGGTTTTAAAATTGATGAACTTTATTAGTTTAATTAACAAAGTGGCCAGTTTTATTAATAAAACTAATGTATACCGGAAAAGAATCCGGGGTTAAGATCAAGAAACACATAAACAAACCATTCATAAATCAGATCTCATAAACGTTTCACATAAAATTAGAGTCAAACACCAAGAAATCAAACCCTAATGTCGGAATTAAAAGTTGTTTAGCCGGACATGATGACTAAACCGAATGAACGAAAATAATAGTAAAACTTACGAACAAACTAAAACAAATGAATTGAGAATCAACTCCAAGATCTAAAGAATTGCTTTTCTACTTCCTGTGGCCTTCGTAGTTGCTCTCCCAATTCCTCAGCCGTCGAACTTAATTCCAAGGAAGTACCCCCCATTCTCTTTTTCTTCTCTCCTTTTTAATTAATATGTTACGTCCAACTCCCTTCTCATGCCCTAGCCCACTTTTTTATTTAATTGCTCTAAGCCCACATGAAATTTCAACCCACATAAAATTAATTCCTAAGTTGTAGGAATAAATTTCCAGCCTCATAATCTCGAAACGGCCGCGACACTACTAGAGCATTAATCTGAGACGGCCGTTTTAGCATTCTGTTCAGAATTTCCTTGAATCCCAATTGTGTGCTTTTGCCTCTTAACTCCTTCCAAGCTACTCCAATATAAATCTTGATGAACCCATAACGCCTCTTGTTTTCTTTAAACCTACAAATCAATAAAAACGCCCCAAAGTAGATTCTATTCCGCAAAAACTAATATTTACAAAATACTACGATATGAATGAGAAAAATGCATGAATTATGATTAAAATGAGTATTAAAAATAAGATAAAAGTATGCCTAAAAATGCAACTAACAAATCTCCCCAAGCTTAAACCTTTCCTTGTCCCCAAGGAAGTCAAGAATAAGTGTAAACCAAAGATATAAAAACAAATCAAACTAGCATGATTACTGCAAACACATTTTTTTTTTATTGGTGTTTTTTTTTTTTAATTTTTTTTCTTTTTATACCATTTATCACCGAATCGATTGTGAGCATAAAATCATATTATCATGTTAACTTCGACTGACATGCATAGAAAGAGCCTTCTAGATTTTTATTGACAACACATACCCAATTTGCCAGTTAAGGTCCACTAACCTCATTCTAGATATACATGTGAAGTCCAAGTTTTTGAACTCAATCTATCTATTCTCAACCAAGTGCATTGTGCTTAATAATGTACAAGATTACCAGTATGTTCAATTGTCCCCACACCCGAACAGACATAGCAAAACCTACCCAACCTCATGGTTTATTGAGGATTCGCAAACCCGCACTTGAGGAACCATGCACCACTATTATGACATTCGGGACACATACTTCCCTTTATTTTCTCACCTTTTTTTTATTTTTTTATTTTATTTTATTTTTTTGGTGATGGTGTCATCATGGTAGAAACATGGTGTGCGAGAGAGAGAATACTAGGTATTAATACCACTCTCAACCCGTTTTTGCCGGGACTCAATTTTTTAAACCATGCATGTCGGGATGGGAAACTAAACATTTATATTCATTTAAGGTTATTGCACGCACATTGGTGATCATAGTATGAGGCACTAGCGTAACGGGGCACATATGTCTTTTTATTATTATCATTCTCTTCTAGCACGCAATCTATAATCAACACAATAAAACCTATCATTTTTCATGTTGCCCTCACAAAAGACTCAAGGACCATTTTTTTTTTGTTTTTTTTTTTTTTGTTTTTGTTTTTTTTTTTTACACATATGCACTAATGAGTAAATGCAAAACTAACTATGCATGCTAAATGAAATGCAAACTAAATTAACTAAAAAAAATAAAAAAATAAGAAAAATATAAAAAGTAAATTGAAGCTAACCTCTCCCCAAGCTTAAAATGTGGCGTCGTCCTCGATGCTAGGAAGAGAGTGCGGAAATAGAACTACTGATGTGGCGGTTGAGGCGGCGGAGAAGCGTGTGGGTTGGTGGTTGATCACAATATCCCTTTCTCTATCTTTTTTTTTTCTCAGAAGGTCAAGACGGTCGTCCTGAACTAGTGAAGAAAACTGTCGCGGCCGTTTTGACATTCTGATCAAAACTTCAAAACTTAAGGAAAACTATTTTTTTGTAATTTTTTTTTTATTTAAAAAAAAGAAGAACTAAGAAAAACAAAATTAAATTAAACAACACGGGTTGCCTCCCGTGCAGCGCCTTTCTTTATCGTCTTTGGCTAGACGTTGAACTCGTTTCATTCAATCTGGTGCCTGCGAAATAAATGAAAGAAGTTTTTGGTTAATATATGATAATTCCTTTTTCGGTGCATCGTACCTTGCTTTCTTTTGCGCATCCACGAATATTAGCACCTCCATCGACTCCTCCCCAAGCTTGTACTTTTCGGTAGGTTCTTTCGAGACATCTTCATCTTCTCTTTCTCTCTTTGCGCTTTGTAGTCTTGAGGTAAATAGGTGAGGGTTGACTTTTACCTCACTTTCTACGGGTTTTGGTACGTCTCTCACTTCAACCAAAAGTTCTTCTTCATCGTCCTCTTCTTGTATACTAGGACCATCATAGCTCTCCAGACTTTGAAAGGTAATGGTAGAATTATTGTGCTTTGGGTTCATCTTGCTTTGCTCATGTAATTTACCTTGAGACTCTATCTTGCTTACCGAGCTAGAAAGTTGAGCTATTTGTTGCTCCAAGTTCTTGATGCTAGCTTTGGCCTCTTGTTGAAACGATTGAACGCTTGTGGCTAAGCTTTTCGCAATGTCTTCTAAGGACATTCTTGTGCTACATGGTGGTTGTTGGTTCATCATTTGGAACGAAGGTCTTGATGCTTGAATCGGTGGCACCACGTCTTTGGTCTTTGTAAGTTGCATTAACGCTTTCTTTAATTCAACAAGTTGAGTCTCGATGTGGTGAGTGCTCACTTCCTTAACTTCCCATGATGTTTCAACATAACACTCTTCTTCTTGTGCCCAATGTTTTGTGTCTTCAGCAATGGACGTGATCAATGCTCTGATTTGAGTTGGTGTTTTGTCGAGTAAAACTCCTTCACTAGAGGCATTGATCACCCTCCTTTCCAATGGTGATAGGCCTTCACAAAATAATTGAAGAAGTTGATGCTCAGATATGCCATGTTGTGGGCATCGAGCACACAACTTGTTGAATCTTTCCCAATAAGCATGTAAAGCTTCATTTTTTGCTTGCTTAATCCCGATGATTTCTTTTCGTATGCTCGAGACTTTCACTTGTGGGAAGTACTTTTCCAAGAATAGCTTTGCAAGATCATTCCAAGTGCTTACCAACCCCGGTGGTAGGTAATAGAGCCATTCTTTTGCTGATTCTTGGAGAGCAAAGGGGAATGCCCTTAGCTTGATTTGATCTTCGGTTGCATTGTGTGGCTTCATTCCGAAACACACAACATGAAAATCTTTGAGGAACTTGTAAGGGTCTTCATTTTCTAGACCTCGAAAATGAGGCAATAGATAAATGAGACTTGATTTGAGCTCAAAGTTCTCCATGGCAGGATAGTTGATGCAAAATGTTTGTTGGATGACATCGTGAGTCGCCCACTGTCTGAGAGTTTGTTCAACTGCCATGGTGAGTGGTATACCTGTACTAAAAAGATCTTGGCATAAAACAGTTAGAATTGTCGTATCCCCGGCAACGGCGCCAATTTGTTGGGTGTCGAATCCAGCAAATAAAATAGTAATATAGTGAACCTACTAAGACACACTAATAATAGTATGAGCGGAAGTAAGGTTCGTGTCCTCAGGGATACGGATTAACTTTTTATACCAAAAACCTCTTAGTGCAAATACAATGTAGGGAAAATTAATAAAAATGGGGGTTCGTGAATTTTTTATGAAATTATTGAAAAATCTAACAGAATGTCGAAACGGCCGTTTCAGAGTCCCTCGCGGCCGTTTTGGACTGCTGTGAAAAAAAAATGAAATATTTTTGGTTTTTCTTTTTAACTAATTATGAAAACTAATAATTTAAGGAAATGTTAACTAAATATTAAAAGATAATTTAAATATGAAATAAAATAATTCCAACACAAGGGTGATTTCTCGTTTTCGACTCGACTTACGATCATTAACGGTTATGGTGCAATGACCCTTTTTTATAAAACGGTTTGTATTAGTTCTAGACGTCGAGCCGTTCTGACATCCACTCCATCTAATGTCTAACCAAACGCAGTTCGTTGATTAGATCCAACCCGCTACTCTAAGCTCGAGCCGTTCTGATCTTAGCGTGCGGGTTGCAAGTGACAGAAGAACCGATTATAATTAACCACACACGCCGTTCGGTGTGTTCAACTAGATTATGTGCTTCTATAACGAATTTAAATTTATAGACAAACCTAAACCGTTATTTGTCCCCTCTTATCAAAATTAATAACTTTTTATGGTTTTAAAATTGATGAACTTTATTAGTTTAATTAACAAAGTGGCCAGTTTTATTAATAAAACTAATGTATACCGGAAAAGAATCCGGGGTTAAGATCAAGAAACACATAAACAAACCATTCATAAATCAGATCTCATAAACGTTTCACATAAAATTAGAGTCAAACACCAAGAAATCAAACCCTAATGTCGGAATTAAAAGTTGTTTAGCCGGACATGATGACTAAACCGAATGAACGAAAATAATAGTAAAACTTACGAACAAACTAAAACAAATGAATTGAGAATCAACTCCAAGATCTAAAGAATTGCTTTTCTACTTCCTGTGGCCTTCGTAGTTGCTCTCCCAATTCCTCAGCCGTCGAACTTAATTCCAAGGAAGTACCCCCCATTCTCTTTTTCTTCTCTCCTTTTTAATTAATATGTTACGTCCAACTCCCTTCTCATGCCCTAGCCCACTTTTTTATTTAATTGCTCTAAGCCCACATGAAATTTCAACCCACATAAAATTAATTCCTAAGTTGTAGGAATAAATTTCCAGCCTCATAATCTCGAAACGGCCGCGACACTACTAGAGCATTAATCTGAGACGGCCGTTTTAGCATTCTGTTCAGAATTTCCTTGAATCCCAATTGTGTGCTTTTGCCTCTTAACTCCTTCCAAGCTACTCCAATATAAATCTTGATGAACCCATAACGCCTCTTGTTTTCTTTAAACCTACAAATCAATAAAAACGCCCCAAAGTAGATTCTATTTCGCAAAAACTAATATTTACAAAATACTACGATATGAATGAGAAAAATGCATGAATTATGATTAAAATGAGTATTAAAAATAAGATAAAAGTATGCCTAAAAATGCAACTAACATTTGCGTGTACGTGAGTACCGACCTGATTGTTGTTGGGTTATACAACTTCAACTTGTTGTATTTTCTTTATTTTGTTAAATCCGAGGCTTTATCTGCGTCTCGAAAGATCGACCTTAAGGTAGACGATTTAACGTTCTTATTTCTTTTTGCATGGAACACAGTTGACGATATCATGAAAAACATTATGCGTTGTGAAAAATCACAAGTGCAATCACACAAAAGGAAAAAGAAAACAGAAAATGTCTGAATATATCTGATAGTGTGGGGTACACTAGTCTAAGCAAACCTAATCAATACCTTAACATATCCAGATGTTATGAGTATGATTCTGTCTGAGTTTAAGATGGACAAATTATACCAGCAATCAGCATGACTTGTGAGCTTCAATTAGTTAAAATTGAAGTGTAGTTCAGTGCGTCATGTTCAATATGATCCTATAAAGTGATCTTTCTCATCCTAAAAATAGTGTCTGATTCTGTATTGCAATTTCATTTCATTTCAAGAAAAGCACAAAAAAGATTTTCGGTGTGTTTTAGCATAAATTTAAAAAATCAAAAAGATTTTAGGTTTGTTTTGATATAAACTTTATAAAAGCCAAAAAAAATTTATTTCTGCTTTATTTTCGATCTAATCAACACGTGGTACAAACTAAAATTTCATATCATATCTTGGAGTCTCGTAGAGACATTTTGCACCAAGATTATTTAAATGTTTGAGCAGGTGGTTAAAGTGAAAGATGTTGCAACTTTAAGTCTTCTGAAGCTGTTGATAAAGACCAGAGATACATCTGACATCGTCAAGTATTCAAGATCAAGCTACGATCAAGTTGATGAAGAGTTTATTCGAGGATTCATTTCTTTGAATGAACATATTCTACACTTGAGGGGGAGTTTGATTGAATATACTTTTGTGATGATGTTGAAGAGATACTACACGACGAGGGGGAGTTTGTTGATACCTGATATGTGCGTCGTGTGAAGTATCGAGTTGCATCAAGTCAAGAACAAGTTCAAGCCAAAGTGTGACTGGCCAAACCTGGTCCGAACCTGGAGTTCGGATCAGGGCGAACCTCAGGTTCGGCTGAGGTTCGGCGGGTCAGTATAAATACATGTTTGTTCTTTTTGTTAGTCAGTTCTAAGCGTAAGAGATATTCTTAAGTGTGTGTTTACTGAGGTGTTTCTCTGTGTTTGTTCTCGGTGATTCTGATTGTAATTGTTCTTCTCTAGATTAATAAAACAATCATTATATTTACTCGTTTCGTATCTGAATAGCTAGATTGAGTAGACGATCCAACGCTCACGACTTTTCAGAAAAACAACAAAGCGACCTATTTTATTTTCTTTCATGTAAGTACATGCCTATGGTTCTGGTTTCTCCGGCGGCCATCGATGGCCCTAAAATCTATTTTGTTGAATCGGCGGTGGTGTAGCCCTCTTCCTCCTCGCCGTTAATGATGGTCATTACCGCGATTCCAGTTCTCCTTTTTTCAAAATTCCAGCGATTCAAGACTCCGATTTGAAGGTTTGGGTACAAACTACAATCACATATTATTCTCTCCATCTCCAGGCTATATTTCTTTGTTAACCTCCAATTTGTACCTGCATGTTACAAATCTGAGATGATAATGGTGATATGATCGATCAATCAGTCCATGTTTGAAATGTTGCAAGGAAGCTGAAAGGAGCATTTTTAGTATAGAGAGAGTGCAACACAAAAAACAAAGAGAATATATGACGAAGAGAGGAATTGAAGCTCATCAGGAGGTAGATTCCTGACAAATTGAAGAAAGTATTAAAGAGCCTGTCTCTTTGTTTACAACTGGTGCAAGTCTATTTTGTAAAGTTAATGTCTGGTGGTTTGTTTCTTGTGATGTTGGGTTTTACTTCTGTTACACCCCTTGTTATAAACAATACCCAAACACCAGTGGCGGAGCTTGAAATTTTTTCTACTAGTGATCAAAAGTCATGTAACCTAAAAAAAATTCTATCGCTATGTTTCGTGGTATATGTTCGGATCGACGATCCGGTTTGGGTCAGGTCAATATATGTTCTTAAACATAAAGGAGCAATTAATCGTCTAATACAACATCAGTTCCTTATTCATGAGCCTCTATATATATAAGCATACAAAAAGGAGTAAATAAATCAATTTAGCAGAAAGAAGCCCTGCAAAGCATTAAATCACACAATATACTAGGAAAAATAAACTCAAAATGTACAAACAATTGAGAATAATAAAAAAATGTTTGGTTTACATATAAACTCAAAATTAAACAATAATGGATTTTTACAATGATTAATATGTTAAAAGCCAGGAATATTAGGGTTCATACTTTACAAAATTCAAAATAGAAATAACAAAATAACAAAGTATGTGACATGTGAAAATAAAATTTAGGTTAATATATTATATAGGGGAAAAAGATAAAGAAATCGATGATATGTAGGTTGGATGGATGCTATTGACATTGGGTCTGCATCAGCCCATTGCTGATTGTAAAATTTGGGCTAATAATAATTGCCTTTTCAAAAAGGAAAAAAAAAGGTAACAATGGGTTTCGAAATCGCACGGGATGTATAATTGGGGAACAATTTAACCAGTTGGACCACTACTCAACTTGATAATATTCCGCAACATCTTTTGCTTCTAATCAACTTGATAATATTCAATATGTTTAGTAGCAACCGACTTAATACATACAAAAATTTTCGACAAATTACACGTATACTCTACACTCCTGAGCGAAAAAACAGTAGCGATCGGGGTCGCCGTCGGCCCAAAGAAAGCTACACCCCTGCCAAACACGATGGAATAAACTAATATGATCTCACTAAGCCATTTAATCATATTTGTTATTGAAAGTTCCTTAAATCCATTAAGTAGGAGAGATGCTAAATTTAAACCAAAATGAATATTTGTGTAGAAAAAATTACAATATTCAAATTTGTAACAGCTAAAACTAATTTTGGTGTAAAATCATCAGAGGAAACGCTTAAAATTTGAACTGATGACGGAGTGAAATCATCATATACGGTGCAAACTTCCAAGTGTGTGTCTAGCAGAACCTCCATTCTTTTTTTTGGAACGGCATCGATCAGGCGACCTTAATCTCACGTGTAAACCTACCCTTACGGGGCTATGTCCAAGGTCGATTACTCGGACCTCCCTGAGAACCAAGACACCCCCTTCTAAAGCTTTCTCCTGGCAGAAACTCCCTCCATTCTAACATCTAAGAAAAACGAACTCAAAATTGATGACATAAAGATAGAAGAATGGCAAGTGCAGCTGCTGGTTGTACACGATGGCGATACAAAGCCCAATGATACATTCTGGTTTACGAGATCCAACCCATGAAACCCAATGATACGAGGAGTCCAGTCCAATCCACACGTTGAGCCCAATGTTAAGGACGCCCATCTGATCTGCCCAGGCCCAAAAGGGTTACTAAACCAACCATCGAGCAGTTTCATAAACTGAAGCCAATGATCCCACGTCCATTTTCTTGTTTAGTTGTTCTATTTAATTCTTGCATGTTCTCCATGGTGTTCGTTGCTTTCTTGTTACTTTGTTTGTAGTTCACGTAAGTTGGGAGATTTAGTATATATGTTGGCTTATGACTAGTAGAACGAATATGAGAATATGAAATTATTTTGAGTCACTAGTTATATATAAAGAAAATTTCATTTATTAATTAGAGTGGTCCTCTCCCCTCCTGAAAAAATAGTGGATCAGAATGGTTTTAAAAAATTCTCAAAACAAAAAGTTCTTAAATGAACATAACCATATATATATATATATATATATATATATATATATATATAGGTAAAAGATCCGTGTAGACCCCTTATTTTTTGTAGACCCCGTAGACCCTTTATAAAACTCAATAAAACTCATTAAAACTCACTAAAAATAAAACTCAGTTTTGTTAATTTAGTTTTTTTTATTTGCGATAAGCTTTTAAGAAAAAAAAACAATTAAAAAAAAAGAAAAACGAAAAACATTAAAAATTGAACATTTTAAGACAATGAGTTTTAAAAATCAATGAGTTTAAAACTCAATAAACTCAATAAAACTCAGTGTTGCGTTTAAAACTCAATAAAACTCAGTGTTGCGTTTAAAAATCATTATTTTAAAACTCTTTGTCTTAAAATGTTCGATTTTTAATGTTTTTTGTTTTTTTTTATTTATTTATTTATTTTTTTGGTTCTTAATAGCTTATCGTAATAAAAAAACCAAATTTACAACACTGAGTTTTATTTTTATTGAGTTTTATAGGGGTCTACGGGGTCTACAAAATTTAAGGGATCTACACGGAACCCTTCCCTATATATATATATATACATATATATATATATAGAGTCGAGTTACGCTACATCAAGCAAATACGCTACATCAATGCGGATTGATCTGGGGCGTCCATCAAGATCATCCAACAGCCAAGATCTATGGTGTTTTCGCCTATGGCGTTTTCGGGGAAAGAAAAAACACCATAGGCGGAAAACACCATAGATCCTGGCTGTTGGATGATCTTGATGGACGCCCCAGATCAATCCGCATTGATGTAGCGTTTTTGCTTGATGTATTTTACCCCAAATCTATATAATATATATATAGATTTGGGGTAAAATACATCAAGCAAAAACGCTACATCAATGCGGATTGATCTGGGGCGTCCATCAAGATCATCCAACAGCCAGGATCTATGGTGTTTTCCGCCTATGGTGTTTTTTCTTTCCCCGAAAACGCCATAGGCGAAAACACCATAGATCTTGGCTGTTGGATGATCTTGATGGACGCCCCAGATCAATCCGCATTGATGTAGCGTTTTTGCTTGATGTAGCGTAACTCGACTCTATATATATATATATATATGTATATATATATATATATATATATTCAACTCAAAGAGGTTTTCATTATATCCATCCCTACACGGAACTCTTTGAGTTGAAAAAACCGTGAAAACTTTCACAAATCGATTTTTGTTTTCTTCAATTTTTTTAGTGATTCTATGCGTTAATACAAGCTCTATGGTGAAAAAAATTAAAAAAGCGCAGAGTAGGTTTTTTTTTTTAAATTCCGAAATCTGACGTTACGTTATGTTACATATGTAACATTTACCTGTTACATATGTAAAATGTCTTGTTACATATGTAACAAACTCTGTAAATAATTCTTAAAAAAAAAAAATCTCCAGGCGCTTTTTTTTTCACCAAAACTTATTAAAAATGATTATAGAATCTATAAAAAATACATCTAAAAAAATAACAATTTTTGAACGTCTTTTTTGGCCGGTTAACTTTTATTTTGCAAAAAATCGGTTGTTAAATATTTTTTTTATAGAAAAATTTACTCGGCGTTTTTTTTTTAATTTTTTCATAAAGGGTGTTTTTTTTATTAACTTAGAGAGTCACTATAAAAAATCTGAACAAAAAATGAAATTTTAGCTTAGTTTTCACAGTTTTTTCAACTCGGAGATCATTTTATCATTCTCCTATATATATATATATATATATATATATATATATATATATATATATATATATATATATATATAGGTGTGGAACTATTAATAACCCTTACTTGGAGCAATAACCAAATAACCCATTTGAGCCACCAAAATTATGACAAATGTCCCTCTCCATCCTTTTCCAGAAAGGGTATTTTAGTCATTTAACTCAACCAATAAAGTACACCCTTCATTTTAAAAGGGCTATAACTTTTTTATTCGATGTCGGTTTTTTATAAAAAAAATACCATTGGACTCGTTGCATTTTTATCTTTAATTCAGATGTGGTCCCGATATTTTTTAACACTTTTTTTTCAAACGTCCGTACTGACATGTAATGTTACAAAAAGTAGCACTGATGTCTTTTTTGGGTAGCATCGGTGCCTTTTTCTGTAGCATTGATGTTAATACGGACGTTTGAAAAAAAAACCTTCGAAAAAAGTCGGAACCACATCCGAATTAAAGATAAAAAAGCGACGAGTCCAATGGTATAATTTTTATAAAAAAACGACTTCGGATAAAAAAGTTATAAGCGTTTAAAAAATGAGGGGGTGCTTTTTTCTTTTGGGTAAAATACCCTTATACCCTTTCTGTTAAAAAAAAAAGAAAAAAAAAGGAGTGTCACATGTCACCAATCCATAGCACCTGTTTTTTCATCAAGCCACTAGAATGTGGTTATTTGGTTATTGCTCCAAGCCATGGTTATTAATTGTTCTCATTCCTATACATATATACATACATATATATAATGTTAGGACCCTGCGAAAACACTTTTTTTGTGAAAACCGTGAAAACACATATTAAAACTCACGTAACTTTTTCATACGTTAATGATTTTTCATAAATTTGCGCCAAAAGTCATAGAATTACGTTATCTTTAATTGTGAAGTAAAATATTAAAAAAAAATGTAAACTTTTTTTTTCGTGTGATGCACATGTCCATATAATTAAAAAAAAGTTATAAAATGTTATTTATGTGGTAACTATCATATGCGTAATCACGTGAAATAATTTCATAAGGTTCTAGAAAGAAAATACATGGTATTACATTCGTGTAACGTTAATTAAAAACATGTGAAAAGTGTTACATACGTGTAATAACTACTTACATTTATGTAATAATTGTCATTTGCGTAATCACGTGAAACAATTTCATAATATTTTAGAAAGAAAATACATGGTGTTACATTCGTGTAAAATCAATTAAAAACATGTGAAATAAAAGTGTTACATACGTGTAATCAGATCTAGAAACAACAGAACCACGAATACAATTTACAAACTTTTCTGAATTGTTACACCTATGTAACCATCCTTTATTTTCTTGAAAAAAAAACCTAAAATTATTGTTACAACGATGTAACAATCGTTACGCTGGTGATGAACTGATGATCAACGATTTTTTTCTTTTGTAAATTAGGTTTCTTTTTTCTTTCTAAAATTTGGTCTGAAAATTTAAAATTAAAGGACAGAACGAGAGTTTAGGAAAGAGAAAATGAGAGAGTGAAAATTGATTTAAACATTTATTAATAAAAATAGGGTGTGTCTATTATGCTCTTGGTGCATTAAATAGATTTTAAATTATTTCCAAAAATGACGCATGCATTTTCAACCATAGATTAACTAATAAATGGTGTAAGATGCTTTTCCAAAAACGTGAGGTTTTCCATTGAACCTTAGAGGATCATTGGAAAACCTCCTAAATATTGAAAAACCCGGAATTTCATTATTTATCTCTCAATTTAATCTCTCTTTTACGTATAACACCAAAAAACCTAGTTATTATTATTACACATATAGAACTACAACGATGATGGTTACACCTGTGTAACAAAAATAATTTGAAATCTATTTAGGAGGTTTTCCAATGATCCTCTTCCTATATATATATATATATATATATAGGTGCAAGTTCAAAAGTTCAAGTATAAAGGATCAAAATCGTGCGAAGTGTGCGAAGGCATTTCAGTCATTGATCTGTGAAATGAATGGTGCAGATCAACTTATTTCTAATCTAGGTGTGTACATAAAAAATTAAGCGTGAGAAGAATCCAGAAGGGCAAAATAGGTATAATCACATTTCTAAGTTCCCCCTATCTTTTTTAAATGTCTATAACATTTTTATATGACACCAGTTTTTAAAAACAAATTACATCATAAAATAGAGCATCTAATTCTCTTTCATTCGAGTATAGTATTGCTATACTTTAAAAAAAAAGAAAAAAACTTTTTTTTAGAACTCGTGATGTATCTCCGTAACCTTTTGCGTGATTTATGAAATGGTTATTGTATTTGGTGGCAAAATGGTGACAATTGCCTTTTTGACACCATTTTGCTACCAAAACATATTTGGTGGCAAAATGATGACAATTGCTTTATGAAATAAAGCTTGCGTGATTATTAATAACAGCTTGCGTGATTATGACTTGTACATTTTTTCACTGGTGGCAAAATGGTGACAATTGCCTTTTTGACATCATTTTGCTACCAAAACATATTTGGTGGCAAAATGGTGACAATTGCCCTTTTGACACCATTTTTGTGACCAAAACATATTTGGTGGCAAAACTTTTTTTTAAGTTCGTCTTCGTAAAGCTGGAGTGATTATAATATAACTTGTGTGATTATGACATGCGTGTACAGAGGTTTTTTTTCATAACATATTTTGGTGGCAAAAAGATGACAATTGTCCTTTTGACACCACTTTTTACCAAAAACATATTTGGTGGCAAAATGGTGACAATTTCCCTTTTGACATAATTTTTATAAGTTCGTCTATGTGCTCTCCACAACATATTTTGGTGGTAAAATGATGACAATTGCCCTTTTGACACCATTTTGCCACCCAAAACATATTTGGTGCCAAAATGGTGACAATTGCCCTTTTGACACATTTTTTTAAGTCCGTCTATGTTATGACTTGCGTGTAGATAGGTTTTTTCACAACATATTTTGGTGGCAAAATGGGGACAACTGCCATTTTGACACCATTTTGCTATCAAAAACACGGTAGCAAGATCTTGCGTGATTATCAAACGTGGGCGGACAATTTTACCTCCTTTCGCACGCTTCGCATGTAAAATACCCTTTGTATAATAACTTTCCCCTATATATATATATCTACATATATATATATATATATATATATATATATATATATATATATATATACATATAGAGTCGAGATATCCTACATATAAAAAACACTACATCCAATGCGGATCGATCTGGGGCATCCATTAAGATCATCCAATGGCCAAGAACTATGGTGTTTTCACCTATGGCGTTTTCGAGGGTAAAGAAAAACACCATAGATCTTGGCTGTTGGATGATCTTGATGGAGGTCCCAAATCGATCCGCATTGGATGTAGTGTTTTTGGTGGATGTATTTTACCCTAAACATGGTTACTTTGAAAACCACCCCGAGTTGTGAAAACTACGAAAACTTTTTAAAATCGGGGTTAAAAATTGTTTTTTCCCTTTTAATTTTTTTATGGTGGTTCTCTATGCTACAGACTACCCTCGAGTGGAAAAAAATAAAAAAACCGCCGAGTAGTTTTTTTTTAAAAAAATATACAAAAACGTCATGTTACGTATGTTACATTTTGCATATTTACGTAACATAAAAATGTAACATATGTAACATGACGTCTTTCTATATTTTTTAAAAAAAAAACTACTTGGCGCTTTTTTTATTTTTTTCCACTCGGGGTAGTCTATAACCTAGAGAACCACTGTAAAAAAATTTGAAGAAAAAAAATTAATTTTTACCCCGATTTTAAAAAGTTTTCGTTACATTTTTATGTTACGTAAAAATACAAAATGTAACATATGTAACATGACGTTTTTGTATATTTTTTAAAATAAAAACTACTCGGCGGTTTTTTTATTTTTTTCCACTCGAGGGTAGTCTGTAACTCAAAGAACCACCATAAAAAAATTTGGAAAAAAAAAACAATTTTTTACCCCGATTTTAAAAAGTTTTCGTGGTTTTCACAACTCGGGATGGTTTTCATTCTAACCTTTCTCTCTCTCTCTCTCTCTCTATATATATATATATATATATATATATATATATATATGTTTAGGGTAAGGATCCTGTGAAACTTTTTTTTTACGAAAACCAAAAAACTAGCACTAAAACCTTCATAACTTTTACATACGTTAATATTTTTCTATAAAACTTGCACCAAAATTCTTAAAATTTTATTGTCTTTGATTTTGGAAAAAAAAATGATATTTCAAAAAAAAATTATTAGTGCACATGTGCACCATTTTCATTAGTACTACATGAAGAGAATTGTAATGCGAAAAAATATTGTTTAAGTTTAAAACATTTAAAAACACTAAAATATTTATAGAACTAATGATAATTCTACATATGCACTATAACTATTAGTTATAGTGCACATGTGTAGCATAACATTTAAAAAAATTTAAAACGTTAAATCTATTTTTAGAGTTAAAGATAACACAATTATAAGATTTATGGTGCAATTTATCTTTTAAAATACTAATGTAAACGACACGTATAAATTATTTTTTTTATTAGTGCACATGTGCACTAATAAAAAACAACGAAAAGCTAACAAAATTATAATGTATTTGGTGCGATTTTTCTTAAAAAAAAAATATTAACACGTAGTATATGTATGAGTTTTATTATTAGTGCACATGTGCACTAATAAAAAAACGACGAGACGTTGAAGTTTTTTTAATTTTTTTTCCAGAATTAAAGAACTCATAATCTTAAGGTTTTTGGTGCAAAATTTTTATAAAAAATATGAACGTATGAAAAAGATATAAGTGTTTTAGCATTAGTTTTTAGGTTTTCGCAAAAAGATGTGGTTTTTACATGATCCTTATAATATGAGATCTACGCAGATTATGTTGTTCGTCGGGGCTAGGAATGATGCGGAGACGCTTGCTCACATGCTTTTTTTAGATCAAAGAATCTTGCAACACTCAAAAAGCAAGAACTGTAGTCAACATTTGATTTGGAAATCAGAAGCGAAGTCATAAGTCTTGAAATTTTCCATCTCAAATTCATATATCAGTTCTTTGAAAGCGTATAATGTGTTTCAGGGATGGGGATGTTTGGGTCCTTCCAAAAAGGTTATAATTTTTTATTTTCTGTTTTCCATGCTGTGTTTACATAGTTTATCTGAGTCTCAATTTTGATTTGATTTCTATGTAGGAATCAAACACTAATCACAGATTCATGAACACAAGATTTTAATCGATGAACTTGCAGAAATTTGATAGATTCTTGCGTTTGTGTTCATGCTACGGATACAGACTCGATTTGGGGTATTTAACCCTTTGTACGACAGTTATCAACTTACAAACATACATACTAGACCCTTCTACTATAAACAAATACAATAATGACTCAAACTATAACTATTAATATTGACATAAACTACCCTAAGTTTAGTTTAATGCCAACATTCTCCCCCTTAAACTAAACTTGGTTTAAGTGAGATCTTTAGATAATCTTGTCTTGCTTTATATGAATGTCGGGTCTTCATCACAAGTGATATGTGACTCTTGTTGGTTGTCTGTTTGATTGTGTATCCATTTTCTTCATTCTTTTGCAAACTACCCATAGTCACCACATGCTTGACATCTAGACACGTTCTTGTCTCTATTTCCTTGATTCCAACTGTTTTGATAAGAACTTGTATAGAGATGCTTTCTTCTTTCTCCTTGCTTGTCATTTTTGATTTGGGCAATGCTAAACTTGCGTTAATCTTGCTCCTGATTGTGCTTGTTGACTTTCTTGTTATTCTTGCTAACTTTCTATCTTGCCTTGCTTGCTTGATTTTTCTTTCTTTGAACTTGAATTCTTGATCATACCACCAAGATTTCGATTTGATTTCACCACAAAGGTCTTCTTTTGCTTGCACCATGGAGGTTTGTCTTGCACCACGGAGGTTATACCACGAAGGTTTGTACCACGAAGGTAATGTCTTGCACCACTAAGGTCTTGCTTGTTTTGTACCACTAAGGTCTTGCTATACCACACAGGTTTGTAAGTATACCACACAGATTTTTGACTTGCACCACACAGGTTTTGATTGTACCACACAGGTTTTTGACTTGCACCACACATGTTTCGTTTTACCACTAAGGATTTATACCACTAAGGATTTTTTTTTATTTTTATGTTTTTTATCTTACTTGCTATTTCTTTTCCCTCACGAAGATGGCTAAGGATGATATAATCTTACTACTTAACAATTTCATGCTTGAATGAATCTGATGGGTTGAAACTCGATGTCGGGTTCTGATTGATGTTTTGATTTTGACTTCAATTCCTTGCTCTTTGTTTTTGCCTTTCAACCGCGATCTCGAATTAAATTTTGGATTTCGATTGTGACTTTTTGGTCTGGCCTTCTGACTGTTCAAAACTCCAAAATTGCACATCCCAGTGTTCTTCCTAGTTGATTCTTTGAACTATTGCGTCCTTTTCCGATTTTTGCTTGCAATCCCATTGGAACCTTTTTGCAATTGATATTAATTCCTCAATTTCAGTTTTGGCCTTCCAAAAAATCGATTGAGGATTAAGATTCTGAAATTGTTCTTCCTTTTATTTCCGATCAAAGACTGTAGTTTGATTCTCTGAAACACCGTTCGTCTCGTTCTTAGATTTAGTTTGATAGATTAACCCACAAATGTTTCCCTTGATCGATTGCTATCATAAATCTGGTTCTTCCTCTGCGTGCCTTTCACCAACAGATAGCAAAATAATCCAGATTTTTGTTTCTTTTTGCCTTCGAGAATGAACAACCTTTGATGTTCAGATGATCAAAGAATAGTTATCGCTTCCTTCTTGATCGATTTGAAACGTCCTTGATCGGTTTTTTCAAGAACAGACCGTCGCTTCTTCTCTTGGGATCGATAATCTGAATTGATGATTACAAAACCGACTGTCGCTTCTTTCTATTTTACAATTGCTACTTTCGTCTCTTCCATTCTTCAATTGATTTTGATTAACAAATCGGCTTCTTCATTTCAATCGCTGATTCCATAACGACAGAGATGTTCTTCTTTTCGACGATTATGACACCGCTAACGATTTGGATCTTTTGCTCTGATACCAAATGTAGGAATCAAACACTAATCACAGATTCATGAACACAAGATTTTAATCGATGAACTTGCAGAAATTTGATAGATTCTTGCGTTTGTGTTCATGCTACGGATACAGACTCGATTTGGGGTATTTAACCCTTTGTACGACAGTTATCAACTTACAAACATACATACTAGACCCTTCTACTATAAACAAATACAATAATGACTCAAACTATAACTATTAATATTGACATAAACTACCCTAAGTTTAGTTTAATGCCAACATTCTATATTTTTGCAATGTTTTTTTTATTTGAAGGAATTTCATTTTAGGTTTTCACTGAAAATGTTCGAGCACCATCATGCATATCCACATCCTACCATTTTCATTTACTTTAGATTTAAATTTCAAGTTAATTACCTTCATCCCTCAATCTGTTTTTAGTTATTAATTTTGTTCTTCATTCTTTGCCATGTGTGGCGTTCACAGTTTCGTGTGATGTTTACTTGGGAAAAAAATATTAAATTCATTGATACTTTTATAAAACTTGGCTATAGATGCATGTCCTTTTGCTTATTTCCCGTCTTCTTTAGTGATTGCTTATTTTTAGATTGAATATGCATATGTGTTATTCCTATCAATTGATTGACCTTCTTCTTTACTGACCGTGTTCACTAATTGGAGATTAAGATTTATGTCCAGAGTCTTGTAACCTGTTATAAATTGGTTGCAGGAATGAAAATTTTGGTTTGTTATAGTTTCGTTAGGATTCCTTGGTTTGTTATAGTTTCGTTAGGTTTTGATGGATTTAGTTACATTCTACTACAACCAAAATGCCCTTTAGGCAGTTATCCTTTTCTTTTAATGATAGTATGAAGACGCGCATTCCTATAAGTAAAGGCTCACCCCGGGGTCGCCCAGGGAGGTATGACAGTTCCCAGCGGGGATTTATGCGACACCCTCGCTTTGCCAGAAACCCCAGTGTACAGGCGCCTACCCTTCCGGTCCGCACGAACTTCTAAATATCCGATTAACTCGGTATTTTAAATACTTTAATATTTATCCAATTTAATTTCATATATTCTTATATTATATGAAAACATGTTATCATACCAAAAATCAAGCCCCCATACCCTTCGGATTATTTTATATTAAATAATCATATTTAGAAACCCTAATTTCCCATTTTTCTGGTTTCTATAGCAAAACTCATTTTTATTCAAAATCGTCTTAGGGTATTATCCACTATAACATTTTATAATATCCTTTAAAATAGCAAAGCTTAATTCAAAACCGTTTACTCGATTTGGGCATAACAACGTTACGAAAACCCTAATTTGGACCCGTTTACAAAACTCATACCAAACCTTCACCAATTCTGAAATAAACTTAGGGCTTTCTTAAAATATATCAAATTAGGATCACCTACAAAAATTCAGAGCCTAACTCCCACCCGATCACCCGATTTTGACAAAACAAGATCAAGAACCCTAATTTTTGCATAGTTTTAGAAAGCATACTTAGAGATCGATTTAGGTAAAACTGAGATAGGTTATTTTAGATCATACCTAAAAATGCTTGTCTGCAGAAATTCGGATCCTAGCTCTTTACCATTTGCTCGAATTGCTCCCACGAAGAGGCTGGTTCGTTTATGAGGTTTTTGGGTTGAAATCAAGTGAATTGGCAAGGATTTAGGAACGGATTCAGCCCCTATTTATACCAAACACGGTCGCCCTTGGTCCCTCCACGTAGTAGCATGACTAATTTGGCCGAAATTACACGTTAGGGTGGCCAAACGTAGGCTGCAAGTTCGAGCCGTGGCTATTTCTGCGACTGGGGGTAGTTGCGTATCGCGAGAGAGGGGAGGGAGTTCCTCGCGTACCGCGAGGTACTTTGGGCTTTTGGCAGAAATGGTCCCTCTAACTTTTATTTACATTTTAACCCCTAAACTTCTACCGTTCTATCATTTTATGCACCAAATCATTATATGACATATTTATAAAAGTTTCTAAGGCTCGGGACACGCTCGTTGATATACGTATATATACGTATATATTTTTATATATATTTTTCATTATTTACACCTTTGGCCCTTCTAACTTTTCAATACTTATTATTTTATGTTCCGAACCACTTTAGGATATTTTTATAATACTTAATAAGCCTCGGGATACTTATAAAAGTTATAGATATGTATAATATCCGTAAGTATTCATAACTTTACATAAATTACACTTTTAGCCCTTATACTTTTCCGTTAACTATTTAACTTGCATTTTCACACGTTTAACTAATTAAACATGTATTTTCACATATATATTCATCAAATGAATATTTCACATGTATCCATGCTATTCAAACATATTTTTATACATGTACTTGATATAATATAATTACGTAAAGGCATTTTCTCCCGGTTATCATTCATTCCTATCATATAAACGTTTAGCTACGTTTTTCATGCCAATATCATATATATCAATTATCTTTGATATAAAACATGTATATACCTCATTTCCTTATCTCATTTATCAATCAACACGTATATTATCATTTTTATCAATTTATTACCCGGTAATGGGTAAATATACATTTTCTACCTGTTTTATCACGTTTAGCTATCTAACACATATATCATATGTATTTATCATATTAGCCACGTATTCTATCAAATTTTGGGATGTTACAAGTAACTGCTGCTAAAACTATGAATAATTAACACAAATTTTAAAAAATTCATGTGTTTTGGATTTCCGGTTCAAGTTCCGGTTCAACCTGAGAAAACAACTTTTGAAATTCACCGGGTGAACTTCAACCGGAAAAATGCTTTAGAAGTTATGAGGAAAATTATTTTGAAAACAATTCTTCCAGGCGAAAAAAATATCCGCTTGAAGTTCGGACGGAAGAAATTTAGTTTTAAAATAATGGAGAAAATGGGTTCCGCTTGAACTTCCGGGTCAACAAAGTCAAAGTCTCATTTAATTACCCGGAAGACACAACTTTCTAAGCAGATATACATTTATTTACCTATTAAGTTTTTAACTGTTTTAAATCCGAGATTTCAGTAAATTCACTTTTGGATAAAGGCATGCTTTATCCAGTTGTACTGTATAACCCATAAAGCACCTGTCCCATCAGTTACTGAACCGTCTGTTTAAAACCTCTCTCCTCCACGTCATCACCGAAAAGGGTAAAAAGCCCTAATTTACTGCCACTTTCCCCATTTCTCTCCATCCCACTCAAAAATTACTCCCAAATTTCTCTCAAACTCTCCTTGTTCAACCTCCGAATAACCGTCAACCTCTATCAAATCATGTATCAACAATGGCTCCGAAAACGAAGGAAAGTGGCAAGAAGCCCATCAGTGACTCCAAGTTTCCTGTAGAACACAACTTGGTGGCGTACCTAGAACCACCAAGCAAAACTGATATCTTAAACGGCATGATAGACTTCATCAAAAGATCTCATCTTCATCACGCGCTCACTGTTGAAGCTGAAATATTTGAAGAAGTTATGGAAGATTTTTGGTCTCATGCTAGGGTTACTGAAGGCGAAAACGGTAGTGAAAAGATTGTGTCGAATGTTCAGGGCACAGAAGTGGAAATTGATGAAGCCAAAGTGCGAAAACTGTTAAAATTAAGGGATGATAATGGATATGAAGTGGTCGATTCCAAAAAGTATCTTCGGTTGTTCAGAGTTATTGGATACGGTGGTTCCCTGCAGAGCAAAACCATCAAGAAAGGGCAGTTACCATACAAATGAAGATTCTTGGCTCACACAATTCTGGTATGCCTATCTCCAAAGAAGGGTGGATTTGACGAGCTTGCTAGTGAACAGGCTTCTTCCTTCTATGCTGTGGCAAAAGGTGAAAACTTTAATTTTTCTAACCTAATTTTTCAAGCCCTAAAATCAAACATCCAATCTGAATATATCTACTTGTACCCCAGATTTTTAACATACATTCTCAAAGAAGAGTACCCCCAAATTGTTTGGCTTGGTACAATTTTGCAACCTAAACTTCTAAATGAGAAAACTTTTTCAAACTTAGCTTTAAATAAGACTGCATTTCTTGGAAGGGACACTGACTATCCCTTACCAATTCCAAGGCAGTTTCCTGATGAACCTGCTCCTACTGAGGTTCAAACGGAAACTGTAGCAGCAACTGAGCCCCATGCTCAAGATGACAGAGCTATAGACCCAATAGTTTCTGATCCCACATCTGTCCCAGCTTCCTCTACTCTCAAAACCTTTCAATCTAAAAAGAGGTAAGTTTCCACAAAAACTACCACTGCCACCTCCTCATCCAATTCACCACCTGTCATATTCAAAGAACAGAGAAATGTGGTCACTGGGTCTCCTCCACCCAGTCCCACCAGCCAATCTGAAGCTTCTAACCCCGTCCAAGGAAAAAAGCCTAAACGGAAACCGGTTAAATTGGGATTATCTCTTAGGGATGAACCTTCATTTGAGGGGGAGTCATTAGAAGCAGATGTACCCTCCCCATCTGAACATTTTTCACCCCTACAACCCTATCACCTAGGAGTGACAGTGCTCTCATTCTTGGCCTAAATGAAGGTGTTATTAACTCACCTACTTCATTACATGAGAACATACTGATAGGCCAAGACACTGCAGCACTGAACCCCCACTCCTCACCGGAGGTGAATCTCAGGAGTATGGAAGATATTCATGCAGAAAGGGCTGCTGCTGCCCAAGGATCCCCACTGGATCTTGGTACCAGCGGTTAAATCAATAAGACCTAATCTACGACAATCTTCTCTAAGCACCCAGAAGTCCTTTATTGGAACCAAGGGTTGCTGACACAGATGAAGAGAATCCCAGGTGCCAAGAAGCCAAGGGTGCCACAGTTGATCAATCCCGGATTGATAATTTGGTTTTGTCCAAGGATACTGGTAAAAAGCCAGTTGAGGACAGTTATACACTACCTGAATTGACGAAACTGTACCTTACTCTCCAAGCACAGGTTGAAGAGAATCCCAGGTGCCAAGAAGCCAAGGGTACCACAGTTGATCAATCTCGGATTGATAACTTGGCTTTGTTCAAGGATACTGGTAAAAATCCAGTTGAGGGCAGTTATACACTACCTGAATTGACGAAACTGTACCTTACTCTCCAAGCACAGGTTGATCAATTAAATGCAATTGTTGCTCATTTGGTGAAAGCTGCTCCTACTGACATTGAAGCAGGTCCTTCAAACCCTCTCAGAGAAGCTGATGAAGCCGTTATAGCTGATGAAGCTGATACTGTCAAATTGGGGGAGAAGATGCCCTCAAGGCCCGTTATAACTGAAATTGAAGAAGATCAGAGGATACCGGCTGAAGTTAGAGCCACAGCTTGTTTAAAGATTGGTGTTAACCCCTTCACTGTTGAAGAAAGTTGGGTAAAAATGAAGTGCAGCCAACTGATTGCCATTTCTCCTTTTGAGGACCCCAACCTCACTGAGCTTGTACATTCATCCATGCTGATTGCTGGTGCTCTTCCTGAGCATATAAACATGATCACAACACTATTGAAAGATGACATCTTTCCGGCTGAAAGAGCCAGTGATCAAGTGGTAGGAAATATTGCCTCCACTAGCAAGGCAGCTGTTGATGCTGAAGAAAGCACTGCAACTGTTGCAGTTGCTACCATGACTGAAGGAGGTGATGAGAATTTGATCGGTGTAGAAGAAGGCACAGAGGTGTTGGAAATAGCTGACAAGGAACCTGAAGTCACCCAACCTCAGGTGGGGACTGAAGGCCAAATTTTAATTCAACCGGAACTTCAACCTGAAAATCAAGTGGAAGTTCAACTGATAGTTCAACCGGAAAATCAAACAGTAACCCAGGTGGAAGTTCATGGCCCCGACAGTTCAATCTTTGGCACTGATGGGTCTGCTCAGCCATCTGTGGTTCAACTGGAAGAACAGGGAAGTAAAGAAGCAGAAGATATAGCTGCAACTTTGATAGCTTTAAGGAGTACAGAACCAGTTTAAACTAAAAAACCTGTTCAAGCTGAAATTCCTAAAACCATTCAATAGGTGGTTCAAACTCCTGAAACTGAAGCTATACTGAAAATGGTAGAAGATGCCAAAAGGGTAGCAGAAGATGAGAGGCTAGCCAAAGAACTTCAAGAGGAATTTGATCTGTATCTACAAAAGAGAGTTTTTGAGAACTTGCTTGAAGAGGCTAAGACAAGATCTTTCAACTGGAGATTAAAGGATTACAATTTGGATGCAGTGACTAAAGCTGATAGGGAGAGGTTGATTTCCATTGCCTCTCAATTGCCTACCAGGCTGACAAGAAATAATGAGAATTACATATTGCTGAAAAAGGTAAAAAGGGCTCTTGTGATTAGAAACTTGAAGACAGGGGAAGAGGTAGCTCAGATGTAAGTCAAGGAACTATGCAGCTTGATAGATCATATCTTTTATGAGCTTAAAGGAGACATAGCTGATGTTAATCCTTACTTGGTGATGCCTTCACCTTCAGAGCTCATCTCAGGTACAACAACAAATGTAAATATTAAACCTGAATTTCTGATGTTGCAGATGTACAACCTCCACCTTCTTTCATTTACAACCCAAACCCCATGCCTACAACAGTTCCATCACTTTCACAGTCACTTGCCATCACACCCTACAAACCACCCTCCATCTCCAAGAAAGTAGCCACCAAGCTTGCCAACCCCAAATACAGAACAGATAATTTTACACCAATTGTTCCCCTAAAGAAGAAGCCTCCACCTACCATGGATTTCTCTGACATTTTCCCACCTACTCCACCTTCAAGTCCCATACCAGAACCTAAAAGACCACTAGCACAAACTTCCCTATCTCCACTCACCATCAAAGAACCTTTAACCACCACCACCAAACCTACTGAAACTCAACCTGGTCCTTCCTCACCTTCATCAAAAGGCAAAGCACCTGTTGTGCAAGAACCAAACAATGCCTCTGATGAAAAGAAAAAGAGAAAGAGGAAGATGATGTATGCCAAGAACAAAAGAGATCAGAAGCAAAGAAGAAAAGCTCCACCCAGAAAGAATAAGATCGTGGGTTGGATAGCAGATGAAGCAACCTTTGACTTCACCTTCAAATTGGCTAATGGCACAACCTTAGTAGTGAATGCTCACAAAGCCACCAGAATGCTCTCTGCACTACAACTGACTGATATCTTTGTGAAGCAAAGAGAAATTCTGAGTCCAACAAGGGCTGAGCATTTGCTGAGACTAAGTATAGAGACTACAGTAAATGAATGTGGATTGCTTTTCAGATCCCAGGGTGATTCTGGCAATGATGAAGAAGAACCTGTCAGTGAAATCAAATTCATCATTTGGGAGGAAGATGAGAAGCTATTCTACGTTCACAGAGCTGATGGCACATTCTCTATTCATGAGTCAATCTCAGTCCAATCTGATTGGAGTGAAATGGATTGGAAGTCATTCGAGTTTGTGAAGGTAACCAAAACAAACTCTAAAGAGCTCTCGCAAGATCTCAGTGCTAACATCAGAACCTCAAACAAATAGGTTAAAGAGAAGAAAGTTTTTGGGTACAAGTCAATTTTTGAAGATAAACATCGGAATTGAAGAATAATTTGACAGCATCAGCTTAGGGGGAGATTGTAAGGAATATTACGCTTGGAAGATTTCCTGCTGAATGCCAATTTTACTATGTTCCGGCTGAAGTTGAAGTTGAAGCGGAATTCTCACTTCAAGCGGAACTGGCAATTCAAGTGGAAAGAAGTAGTTTTGTCTCTTAGCGAATATTCTGGGCGAACTCGATTATCCACCAAATAATGAGTTCAACCGGACTTTTCCTGAGATGTCTTTTCAGCAAGTCCAATCCTGCAAAAGCTTCTCGTATGCTTCTATATCTGATTCAAGCCGCTCTCCTAAAGTAGTATGTTGCTGCAAACACGCAAGATATTCCAAGTGTCGATGTTTATTCTTTTGGTAGTTTGTATTTGACTTTTTAGTTTACGGTCTAGATTAGATCGCATAAGATCAATGGTTGTCATTGATCTTATCAGCGCTATATATAGCATTGGTTAGCTCATAGTAAACACATAATTCTTGAACAACTTGTAATAGTGTAGTTTTGCGTTAATGCAAATAGTGTCGAGTATTTGATACTTTGTTGTTACTATCTTTCTGGCAAATCAAGCATTTAGATTATACACAAGGACTAAATATCGCTTAAGTAAAGTGAAATATAACTTTAATTCCGCTGGGTTATATTTGCAAATAAATGGCTTTGTTTTAGTTTAACTCTAACTAATAACGATCCTACACGTGCTTCCCATTCTGCCACCAAAAAACGAGAATGTCAGCTGGACTGAGAGTTTAATTTAAATATATGTTATTTTTATTATATTTTAAAGCTTTAATTTAAATACATGTTATTTTTTATTATATTTTAAATGTTTGCCATAAGAAGTCATTCGTATAAGTTTTATGGTGGACAATATTTTTAGTCACTTAACTTAATATTTGATGTTAAAAAAAAGCTTAATCACTATTTAAATATTTGTTATCTTTTTATTGTAATTTTAATATTTGATGTATTTGAAATGTTTGCCATATGAAGATCAAGGACATTCATATAAGTTTTATGATAGACAATATTTGTAGTTACATAACTCGATCATATGAGGTATTCAGTTTATTTGATTATCTGAAATACTACTTTACTTTACATTTGGTAATTGAAAATTCAAATTGAAATTGTTGTTACATTTTGGTAACTGAACATTTAGATTGTTGTTTAAGTTTAAACTTGATAATAAAACATGTGTTAAAGTTTTCAAACTTGAAATTATAACCTCCGTTTTGATTTTCAAACTTAACATTGGAATTCTCACCGCGAAGCACGGGCTTCCATCTCGTAATGATAATAATGAAAATTATCAAAATAATCATAATAATCGTAACAATAGTCAAAATAATTATTATAATCAGAATAATGAAAGTAATAATAATCATAATATTCACGGGCGGCTCAATCGATTTGAGAACTAAAATTTTGAGCATTTTGCTATTTCAAAAATATTGTTTCAAACCCTCCTCCTTTGTCTGGACATGAAGCGACAATTATAAAATAAAATACTTAAAACTGATAGAAATAAAAATAAAAATTGTTCTTCTGTATTTTTTTTACATGAGCAAATATATTTAGATTAGATTAAGTTTTCTAGCTTAATTAGATATATATTGTTTAATAAAACATTCATAATCAATTTCTTCTAACAAATTATTTGTAATCGGTAAAATAGCTAGAGTGTTCCATCTTTCTTTGAAATTCAACAATAGCTTCTTGTTAAAAAAAAGAAAATTTCCTTCCTGAATGACCAGAATTGTATTTACAATTTGTAGTTGACATTAATTATACTTGTTAAATAATAAAATACAGAAACAAGAAATAAAGATAAACACTAACTGGAGACTTATTCAACAAATTAGATCGAGCACAAAACATACTTTTCTTCAAAACTATATATTTATTATTTAATTAGTATTTAATGTTTAAGATTTGAAGAATCTGATTTTTATCATCAGTTACAATATTATATTATGCCAACCACGTATTATAAATACCATGTATTTAGATATGAAGGATGTATAACCCTTAAAATTTCTTACAATATAGTTTGAAATGGAACAAGATATCAGGTATTTTATGATTTTTTTCTTGTTGTTTTCAAACCTTGTGATTAGTAGTGCAAACAAATTTCAAGATCAATGCAGCAATTTAGGTAATATTTTGTCAGAATCAATTTACTACGTTTTACTATTGGCTAAAACAATCAAGTCACTTTATTAGTTTATTTATTTTCTTAATTATTTTGTTTCAGGAGATGGCTTGTGTGCCTTTACTTTTGATCATGCACCATATCGTTGCACAGAAGATGATTGTGCAGAAGATTGCATATATATCATTCCATACAGGTCAAGTGTAGAAGAGTCGTTTTGTAGTGGCACAGTTTGTGTTTGTTGCGCCATTGTTAGTGGAGTCAAATGCTAACTAATATTTTCCTAGCTCCTAATAAAAAAGAACTCAAAATTTAATATCTCAATTTATTATAAATAATTATTAGGGTGTTTTTTTTAACGGCTTACTCTATAATCTACTCCTAACATACTCCCTTAAATCACCGAAGAACCGTCTATGCCTGGGATAGAACCAGCCAGCATCTCCTGGTAGGCTAAGAGCTCATTCGCTCTATTAGGTGTTGGTAATGAATTACCACACTTTTTATTCATCATATTGTTTTTATCATCTCAGCGCCACATAACCTTACAACACTTTCACTGTTTTCCTGTGTAATGGTCATGCTTCACTTTTTCAACCCCATACTTTAATTTTTTATTATTGTTTTTCTCATATTAATTAAAAAAAAATATTACAAAAAATAATCAAATAACATTAAAGTACTTAAAAGAGAAAACAATAGAATGAAAAAAAATTACTAAAAATAAAAGTTATAACGAAAATAAGTTTCTACTCGTCTCCGTCTCTCGGCTTGTAGTTTCGAATCGAATTGATATGTTTCATCAAATCCGATTTAAGGCTTTCGTGTCTCCCACAATTTCTTATAGATGGAAATTAAGTCATTAAACCTTTTTTTTAGATTGAAATTAAGTCATTAAACTTTTTTTTAAAAATATTTTTGAATGGTCAAAATTGTGGATTTAATGCATGGAACGTTCCAAATTAGAGCAAAAAGTGGAGAATTATAGTGCGTCATTCAACTACCGTATTCGATCGGAATTTTATGGCCTAACACCGCACATAGCGGGGTTGCCGAATTGCCGCACCAAAATCAGTCGTCGCCGCTATGTGCGGCAGCTGCATTAATCATACCCTTATATGATTATTCATATTTTATAACTCTTATTTCATCATTGTATTTATATCATTGTTATGCCCTATAAATAGTGACATCTTGTATTTGATTGTAAACCATATATATGAATATAGTTATCTCTCTAATATTATTTCTTTTATTGTTCATTTATTCTATCGAGTTTGATATTATCGTTTGTCTATTGGTTGCTATAGTTATAAAACACGTTATCAGCATTAATTGTTTTTATAACAGAATCATTATAAATATCTTAATAGTTGGTAGTTTACTTATTGGTTCTATCCTATCTTCAATTACTTAAATAATGTTTGTTGTAGTCCATACAATCTTGTGTTAGAATGAGTTTAATATGTATTATTTTAATATAAGTATGAATAATAGATAATACTAATTTAAAACGACAAACATAGACAGGGGCGCAACTTTTAAGGGGCGGGAGGGGGCGTCCGACCCCCGAAATCTTTTTTACGATGTAAGGGGTATATAATTTTCGTGTAGAAAATTTCGATATACTCCGGTTTCGACCCCACATTTACCCAAAAATTGACGTTAGGAAAAAAAAAATTAGATCCCAACCCCCACTTGATATTTTCAAGCTTCGCCACTGAACATAGATATACGTAGTATTGACATATGAAGTTGCATGAATAACAAATTAACAATTGTGAAAATTTCATTACTAATAATAAGTGTTGATCAGTAACAATCGTGAAATGACAGATTGTTTTTTCCTACCATTTATAAGTTCTATTAAATATGTTCTTGATATCATTAAAAAGTAGGTTTTTAGTGTTTTATGTAGAATTGAAAATGGAACATAACAATATGATTTATAAATATATAGATAGATGGTGTATATATATACGTAGTATTAAAATATGAAGCTACATGAAAAACAAATTAACAATTGTGAAAATTTCATTACTAATAATAAGGGTGTTTACATTCTTACACATCAAGTTGATATCTACACACGTATGTGACGGTCGTGGGCTTTCATATGGCCCCAAGTGATTATTTTTTTGTTTTATTTTATTTAATTTTATAAATATTTTTAATTATTTAATTTTATAAGTTTAAAAAGATTTATTTATCATAGTTGATAATAAAATACTTAAACAAACCCAGTAGTGACATAAAATAATAAATATTGAGACTCAAAGTCTTTGCCGAGAAGGTCTCGATGGCTTCTCGACAAGTCTTTGACGGTGTTGGGTCCCAACACCGACAAAGACATGCCGAGAAGCCACTGAAACCGCACTGGTAAAGACTTTGAGTTTTAAAATTTGTTATTTTATGTCATTACTGAGTTCGTTTAAGTATTTTATTATCAGTTATGGTGAATAAAATTTTTTAGTGTTTATAAATTATATAATTAAAAACAATTATAATATTAAAAAAGTAAGTAAAAATAGAAAAATATCAATTTGGGCCATTTAGGAGCCCACGAACGTGAGAGATGTGTGGCGTGTGTGTCTTTAACCAAGACCAATAATAAGTGTTGAGTAACAATCGTAGAATGACAGATTGTTTTTTCCTACCATTTATAAATTCTATTAAATATGTTCTTGATATCATTAAAAAATAGGTTTTTAGTGTTTTATGTAAAATTGAAAATTGAACATAACAATATGATTTATAAATATATAGGTGGTGTATATATAATAAGGATATGGTTAAAGAGAAAACTATAAAATTTAAAAAAAGCAAGAAACATCATCTCAACCAATCAAATAATTGTAGCTAATTTTATTTTATTTTTATTTAAATGGCATTTTAGTAAATTATACTCCACTATACCTACTTTACCCCAAATTAGAAATTAAACATCCCAACCCAGATTTGAATCTAGACTTTCAACAAAAAAGCATAAGCATGTTAGCACTAGGTCAAGACCTAAGTGCATTTTAGTACCTTTACAATTTAAGGATTTTCAGTTTTTCTCTAGCACCAATTATCTCCATCCTAAAACCTATCGGTGATCCAACTTTTAGTTATATCACTTTATATATATTATATAATAATTTTATTTTGAAATAAATAAACTAGTTATCAAAATTGTTAAAGAAATAAAAATGTAAAAAAAGAAAAAATAATAAGAATTATCTTACATAATAAATGTAACATTTGGGTTTTATCCGATTAAGAAATCCGAACCGTTTTTCTAAAAAAAATAATTTTAATAAAAATTCATAATTAACAATATTAAACAATTGTATTTTTTTTCTTTATTATTTCGTTTATTACAACGTTGAATCATTTAAAACATTACGTTCAATAAATAAATATACATACATATACATGTATAGTTATAATAATCGCAATCATTTCCGTTATTTATATATATGTATCCGCTTAAAACGAAATAGCATCGAGCCTTATAAACGTTGTTGAAAAGTCTAAATGTCTGAGTTAATATAATTCGTTGATTATTCGTTACTTGTGCGGTGGGTCACGGACCGTATATGAGACATTTAAAATTTTATGTGTTTAGTCATCGCGGTATAATTATTTAATCGTACCATAAATTCTAATATTTTAAACAATACAAAATGTTATAATTAATTTATTAATGAAGTTTCTTTTTAGGGTTTTGTTTCCATTATTACTCTTTTCAGCCAACACAAACACACTTTGTGTGTGAAACCGAGAGAAAGGCCTGGGAGGGGCTCTCTATGCCCATTCGTCGGTGACAGGTTTCCGGCCATCCACGGCGGCGGCGTGGCGGCCCGAGGGAGCAGGCTCGGTGGCTACGTCTCTTTCCTTTTCCCGTCCACGTTCTGCTCCTCTCTCCATCCTAGCTCTCGTTTTGGGGCTTTTCCGGTGATGTGGCTCCGCGTTCGCGGTTCTCTAGCGGCGACGACTCTAGGGTTTCGTCGTAGCGGGTGGCGGCAGCGCCGTTCTCGAGGTTCGTTGTGTTTTTCTCTCACTTTCTTTCTCGTCCCTCCCTCTGAGCTCCCGTTTCCCCCTCGTTTTTGACCTGATTTGGGTGTCTGCAGGTGTGGTGGTGTCGTTGTTGGTGTTCGCGGGGGTGGCGACTTGTCCCGCGGCGGCCACGGCCTCTGGCCGCTGGAGCAGTTCTTGTGATGATTGTTGTTGGGTGTTTGGTTTGAAAAGAAAAAAAAAAACTATTAGGAGTGTTTGGATTCATGATTTAGGCGTTTGGAGTTAACTCGGTACCGAGTCTACTGAGTCGACTCGGTCAACTTTCTTGTCAACGTTAAATTTAGTCAAGCAAAGTCAACTCATAAAACTAACCTCATATTATTGTTCATGGCGAAAATCTGATCGGAATGGACTATTTATTCGGTTATTTTGGTGTTGTGACAGTTTTACAGTTAACCGGTTCCGGGCTCGAGTACCGACCGAAAGGTATTCAGGCCCTGAAATGTTATAATTTCATAAATTGGACTAAATGTGTTAAAATGTGCAAACCTAGGGGACCAAAAGTGAAGTTTACTCATACTTATATATATATATATATATATATATATATATATATGTTTGCCGTTAAAAGTTATAAATAATTCATTGTAATTATCTACCGTTTTATAGTCAGCTTTAGAATAAACCAACACTTCGACGTTGAACGTTCGTAGATCTCTATATATAATTAAATTATCAGCGGGTCGTAGAATCGGTTGTGTCGTGAGAATACAAATACTCATCCAAATCTTTATTTAATCGTTTATTTATTCATTTATTTATTTACTTACCTATTTATTCCTCCATCTTATCTAGTCGTCGAGTTCGTTTCCGGGTTTATCAGTCTCGTTCATTGTGTCATTCTTTCCTTCGTGTCTCCAAAGCAGGTGAATATTCATAGCCCATTTTCTTTTACTGTTTTGGGGTGTAACATGTACACTATCATAATGTAAACTCTTATGCTTTATTCTAAAACAATATGCGATCGATGTGATTGTTATTGTTGGGTTTCGATAGTGATATACGGGTGCCCGATGACGTTTTAAAAAAAAAACTTGACCGTTAATTAAAAACATTATCGACCGGGTTTAGTAAATTCAAAGTTAAAACGGATTAAACCGATAATCCATTTAAGTAGCGGAATACAATACTTTTACTAATTAAGACGCGTAAACCTTTGGTGTCGAAGTCGTGTCAACAGGATCACGATCACCAAAATAATCACGCAAACACCATTTCGCGTTAAACCGGTTAACGCGAAAACAATAATGATAATATCGAAACTAAAACCGGAGTTTAGATTTACCTTCGCGGTGTTCTAACAAACGTTAGAGACACCGAGGGTCAACAAGATGACGCTAGGGTTTCACGGAAAAACAATCCGAACCGGCGGATTTAATCGTTTGCAAATCGCAAAAACCGTCTCATACGGATTCGTTGAGAATAGCAACGATTCCGTTTATGGTGGCGACAAGCGAGCACCAATCGAATCGAGACGGTGACGGCGGCTAGGGTTTTAACGGGAGCGATTACTACGATTACAATGACGAGGGCTCGCACTCACAAAATCGTAACGACAACAATACCGGTGAGTGGTGAAAGCTCGTGGTGGTGAAACAGAGAAACACTAGATCGCGACGGCGATCTAGGGTTTGGATGACGACGGCCCAAGAGAGGTGGGGCGTCGACGGCGGCGGCCAAAAGATGGTGGCGGCGGTGGTCCTCACGGCGGCGGCGGCGGCTCCCAAGGAGGTGGCGACGACGACAATCTTGGATGATGATGATGATGATTCGACGACGATCGTTTACAAGAAACGATTAGACGATCTCCTACGGCTAGGGCTTCCGCGAGGAAGGATGTGTGATGATCGTCGAGAGAGAGAGAGAGAGAGACTTCGAGAGGGAGAGGGGTTGCGACAGCAAAAGTGGCACAGAGGGGAGAGGAGGAGGAGCCCCAAACCCTAATCCCTAGTCGCTTATTTATAAGTTGACTAGTTACGCTTCAAGACCCTCCCTAATTCCCTTTTGTCGAAACAAACTATCAATGTTTATGATTTATTAATAAAACAACTTTTATCAATAAGTGCATAAGTCGTAAACCCGAGAACTAATAAATTCAAATAACTATTTATTTGATTTATTATTTTCATCGTAAACGTTTGATTGATAAATCGAAAACATTATTCTTCGTTTTATATTATTGCAAGGATAGTAATTCGTGATTAATTAAATGTTTATTAATCATGAATAAACATTAATTAACTAGTATTTTCGTGAATTACCGGTTAACCAAGTAAGCGAATTTTTATCTCATTGCCCCCAGTGTAACTCTTTACGGGTCTAACCGGGTCGGGTTCTTGGAGTTGTCGGGTCTAGACATCCATTATCCAACAATCTCCCACTTGGACAGAGACCGACAACATTTGAAGAAACAGTCAGAGGTGCTCTAGCTACACATGGCTGTCCCAACCAGTTATGACAATTCAAGTCAGTAACCAAGGTATATCTACAAACTCGCGTTGTAGTTTAGACTTATGGTAATTTAAAGTCATTAGTTCCCTTCCGTATAAGATATCAATTGAACAAGAGACATGGATTTATTCATTCTCTTTAATGTTCAATCATTTTATTCCTCGTGTCGTAGTTCGAAGTGATCCAAAACAAACACACAGTAGGTTTGGGCAAGGCCTTACACTTAACACTTGGAACTCACGAGATGGCCCACGATGTCTAGCTGTTGCAGTATTAGTGCTAGAGTACAGAATCCCATCTTGACTACATACAGCTCCCACTAAGCCTCAGATCCATTCCCAAAATTAGTCTTTACTGGCACTTATGCGACAGCGTATACTACAATCAAAGAACAGTCCTTGGCAAACGGGAGGTAGCATATGTATCTCAGGTCAAAGGACACTATTGAGTAGACCATTAATCAAATTCGTCTTATGATTAAATCCATGAAGACAATTTGATACGAGTTACCTCACAACGTCATTCTCTAATGAGGTCTGTGAGTCTGGAGAGTCAACCCTATGAGTCCAGAGTCAGAATAGTCATAGATCAGTTTTATATCTGTTTTTTTTATTAGATTATCTTATGCGATTATTTTCTTCTTTGCAGGTTGTTGTAGCTTTGATTAGATTTTAAGATGACATTTCCTTTCTTTATGCTACTTCCATGTGATTTCCTTAAAATAGTGCATATGTTGTTTATAGTAGTTATTTTTTTAAGTGAGAATCTCTTATCAGTTGGGTTTATTTGTTGGTTCATAAGTTCAGGTTTGGCTAAAGCTTTAGTCTTAAGATTATGTTTCTTACCTGTTTATATTTTTTCCCCTTGGCAGATTGTCATAACCGTGCTCAGTTCAGGTTTGTTTCAAACTGTAAATTTGATAAGTAGATTTCTTTAAATAATGTTGTTTGAAAGTATAAATTGAAACAGTGGGTTTCCTTCAGTCGGGTCGTTTTTGGTGCTTTATAATCTAGATCTCAAACAAATCAAGTATAAAGTTTAGCTAAAATAATAACCGGTCAAACAAGTGGGAAATAAACCAGAGACTTTGATCCATTATATACAATCATTGATTTCGGTTTTCAGTTTCGATTTTGCCACATCTGTATGCTTATCCATTCTATTTTAGATCTTTTTTTTTTGTAAGGATTTAATTTCAGTGTTTGTTGTATCAGTTTCCTATGACTTAGTATACCTAATCATTTTCTTCTTTTTGTATTACAAGTTTAGTCTAATCCTTAGCAGCGACGACGAGACTGGTGATGATCTAAGCCTAAAAATCGTAGAAAAAGCAATGCTAAGAGCAGGGCAATGAAATGACCAGTTATCCTTCGTTATTAATTTCTTCATGTGATGAGTTTATATTCTTTTGTTATATCATCGATTTGATCGCTTCTGGATGGGATTTTGATGTTGTATGTTGGACTTTTGGGTGTGAGGGTGATCCAAATCAATGACGGTGACTGGTGGATTTGACGACAAGGGAATTATCATGTAGTTCAAGTGTATGTTTCCTTTCGTTCTTCTAGGGTTCTTGCTTTTGTTTTGTTTTCGTTTGTTGTCTATAAGTGTTCGAATAAGTTGATTTAATAAAAGTGGTTTTGTTATGATGATTTAAAGATATGTAACATTCATCGATATGCAAGTAATATGGCTACTACTGTTGAACAACTATTTGAGACCTCTAGGTAATCCTAAATTCTTGAGGAAAACTAATTTCTTAAGCTTTTGTTTAAGACATACAACTGTTTATTGGAGATTATAGATTTTTTTTCATTATACCCCTGTTTGAATGATATTTGCATCTATATATTAATTAGGAACCATGTAAGATAATCTGGTGCAAGTAATATAGCGACTTCTCAACAACTATGTCTTTGTTATGGTTAATGTTGAAGATAACAAGAGCATTGGAGTCGCCATAAAAAAAAATTAAAAAACAAAAAAACTTGAGAGAATTAAGCTAAGTACAGTGATTCTTAATCTCTTAACATGTTAGTAAGTTTATGACTTAATTACTAAACTGTTAGGTTTTTTAAAATTATAATAAATATACTTAATGTTAGTAAATTAAACTGTTAGTAAATTTATGACTTAAACTAAACTGTTAGTAAGTTTACATAATGTTAGGTTTTTAAAAATTATAATTAAACTGTTAGGTTTTTTTCCTTAATGAAATAGCTTTTTTTACTTAATGTCAAATATTTTGAAATAATTTAAGATGATGTCAAAATTCATTTTGGCTGTTAATTATTAGGCCTTATTACCTAAAGACGCACAAAATTGTTCCTGCATATGGATTCACAGCAGGAGCAAATCAACTTTTAAATATGTTTTCATTTTAGTCTTGGTGTATGTTGTTTGGTTAATGGTCTAAAATTAGGCTCCTTGCAACATTTTATTAGGCTGATTTCGTGTTTATATATGTATGTAGCAGTTATAATATATATATTCTTTTTGTTTTTTCACCATCTAACGGTGACTTTTGTGTTGTTGCTGTGCAGGTTCTTATAGTTCTCGCAGTTGCAGGTATGAACCTTTTACTTGGTTATAATGTATAGTGTATTCACTTTTGATTAAAAAATTCTTGAGGTGTATATTGTATCTTTTGCTACTAAAGTTGTCTTAAGTTTTTATCTTTATCCTTACTTTATGCTTACTGTTTTGCAGTTGCTGTTGTGTAAGTGATTCATCTATCAGTATTGGTACAGAAAAGGAACAATTTCCATGTATAAATGACACTCAAAAAGCTCCTACATTCCGACTTCGAATATGTCATATGATAAAACATAAACAAAATAAGGTCAGATTTTTGTATGGATCACATATAGAAACATTTTCAATGAAGCTCCAAGACAATAGGAGACCTCAAAGTAGCCTCAAATGTCTCTTTTAGGTGAATACCACCAGCATACCTCAAAGTAGGTCTTTTGGTGGTCTTTTGGAAGCAATTGAAAGTCAAATAGTTACTTGGGCTGTATGGGTCCAAGACAAAAATATTTTCGATGAAGCTCTACTTACTTTGTAGTCTACCTTTATGAATCATATATAAAATATCACTATCTTTTGTGTAAGCTCTAACTAATCTAACTAAAATCATTTACTACCCGCCGCAACATGTTTGTGATGTAATATCTATGACTATGGCAATGTATGCTGACAAAAAAATGTCAATCCGCAGCAACGCGCGGGACTTTTACTCGTAAATAATTGTTTTGAGTATCTTGAATAAATGAAAGAATAAATAAAATAAAATGAACCAAGTTTAATAAACCAAAAGATATAATAAAATGTTAAAAGGTGAATTAGAATATCTATTTTTAAAACTTAAAAAAAAATTGATATGAAGGATGGGTAGTAAACCAAGAAAGCAAGTAGTACTTGTTGCTTTATAAAAGTAGACTTTTTTTTACTTGTTCATCTTCTTCGCTTCATTTCCTCCGCGGCTTCAATATCTATCTGCAAGTTTTAAACTCGCCAGAATTTCTTTCTCATTAAACATTCTTTTCTTTTTATATCATGGGGTCGGTCACAAAATTTCTTGAGGGTCGGTTGAGTTTTAATCGTATATATAACATTAAAAATTTAAAATTTATGGGTGTCGGCCGAACCCCCTCAGATACACCTAGGTCCGCCCTTGAGAGCAGCTGCTGGAAATGTTAACAAACATAAGAAAACGTGTATTGAAAAATCGACATGTGTATGTTCTTTTCGATTTCGATACATTCGGCCACTTAGAGACTGAGGCGGTGGCCATGTTGAACCGGATCCAAAAAGTCATCCGTGGGAATAGCGCCGGCCTCTAGTTTGAAAAATGTTGTTTTTATACGGCTAGGATTTGCTATTCAAAAGGGGTTGGCGGCGCAACTTATTGCCCGCCTTTCATGCGTGTTGACTTAAGTCGTGTATGTTACTTTTCGATAGTAAGTTGAAAAATTCAATAAAAAAAAAGAATATATGTAGGCATCTTTATACATACATACCTATATATAGAAAAAATATAGAGATTGAGAACAACCAGAAATGCGAGAATCTCGTCTGATATCACGAGAAAGAGAGAGATTATTACGGTAATGGCAACATGCCGAAAATGTGTTACGAGAGAGATTGACACCTTCCACCATATCGATATACCCGCATTTGTTACGAGAAAGAGAGAGATTAACACCTCATTTATTAACAAATTTTATAAAACTGTTTGATATAAAAACTCAATAATAAAACTCAATAAAAAAAAATACATTTGAAAAAAACGGTCCCTCCATTTTAAGAAATTATAAAAACAGTCCTTTATACTAACTGAGTTAGTCTATAGTTAACGGCGGTTTAATATAAGCCAATGTTTTAATAATTGAGATTATTATGAGCAAAACCCAAAACTGTGATTAATAGGGCCAGTTTTTCTTTATTTTTAAGTATTTTAGATAGAGTGCTTATATAGACCAATGTTTTAAAACCCGGGTCGAACCGGCCGGTTCAACTGGTTCGACCGGGGACCGGCCACCTTTCCGGTTCTTTAATGTCCGGTTTTTTGGGTTGAACCGACCCGCTTCGAACCGGCCGGTTTTCCGGTTCAACCGGTTTTCTGATTTTTTATTTTATTTTAATTTTTTTAACTTTTTTTTTTATTTTTTATTATTTTTTAAAGTTTAAAACTTATATTTTCTTATGAAATACATATTTGATATTATTTTTAAGTGGATTATAATTGTATTTTAACTACTTTTGTTGGGGTGTACAAGTTTATTAGCATTTTTATAAAAAAATATATATAAATCCCCTAACCGGTTCAACCAGCCGGTCTAACCGGTCCGACTGGTCGAACCAGTCCCGAAAGATTTTCCGGTTCAACTAAAAAACCGGTTTTTAAAACATTGATATAGACACCCATGATTTTACTAAAGACACCCATATCAAACGATCGTTTCATTCCAAACGATCCCAAAACGGTCGTTTTACCTGAAACGGTCATTTGGAATTGTACGTCGACATCAAAAGCTGCAACCCTATCAAATCATGTTTATTCCTACGATCGTTTTGTATGAAACGACCCGAATTTTAGGCCGTTTCACCAGAAACGATCGTTTTGGTAATTTTTTTGAATTGCACAATCCGTCATTGTGTAGATAACGATGTGATCTTTTATTCTATTTAAATCGTATATATATCGATCGATCGATCGTATATTTTCATATTATCGATCGATCGTCCACTGTTTTATACTACGATCATTTTCTCAATCTATAAGATTCGTAAGAGATGTCGTGGTTCGATGAATTATTTAACGGAGGTAGCGGAGGTGATAGCTACAACCCCGGCGTTTATGATGGAAGTGATAATTATGGAGGAATTACGGAGGAGTTTACGAAGGAGACGCCGGTAATTATGCAAAAAAATATTCTGGTAATTACAACAACAACGACGATGACGACAACAACAGTAACAACAACAACAATAACGACGACGACAACAACAACGGCAACGACGACAACAACAACAACAACAACAACGGCGACGACGAAAACAACCGTGGGTATTATGAAACCGACCAGGTACCACCTATTCATGTTTTTCGTCATTTAATTTTTATAATTTATACATATTATCGGAATCCATGTGTATATTATCACCACTTACAATTATGATACTTATTTAATAATATTAGATCTTCGTATCAAAAAAAGAGTTGTTTGACTGGGCCTTTGAACGAGCTCGCCCAAAGGGTTATGTTCTATCAACTAAACGTAGCTCAACGCACACACTTACGGGAAAGTATACAAAAATCTCGATATGGTGTGATCGTAGTGGCAAATACGTACCAAAGGGTACTCAGTAGAGAAAGACGGGCAGTAAGAAATGTGACTGTCCGTTCTTGCTGAAAGGTACGTACCTTAAAATTCTAGCCGGTTGGAAATTAGAGGTGGTCAACCATGAGCATAACCACGAGCCGTCGGAAAATTTGGAAGGCCATGCAAGGGCGATGAGGTTTAACTACGAGGAGGTTGGTAATGTGAGACAGATGAAAAACCAAAAGATCCGGCCTCGTCACATGTTGACGAAAATTAAGAAAAACAACCCCAAGAACGTGTCGAGTAAGCGGACGTTCTATAACATCCTAGCTAAGATTAAAGGCGAAGAAACGATCGGTGATACCCCTATGCAGGTATTCTTCTCCCTGCTTGCTAAAGGTGGTTACATCTACTATGACCGAACGTCCCCGGGGACGAATAGAGTTGATGGCGTGTTCTTTGTCCATAAGCACTCCTACAAGTGGTGGAGGGCGTTCCCGCATTTCCCGTGCATAGACGCCACGTACAACACGAACGTGTACAAGTTTCCATACGTCCAGATGGTCGGCGTGACATCGACCGGAATTTCATTTCTAGTCGCCAGCGCCTTCATAAGCCAAGAGCGTCAGGAAGACTTCACCTGGATGTTGGAACGCCTCAAAGAGACCATTGGAGACCACTGCCTCGAGCCTAACTTAATCATCACCGATAGAGACAATGCCCTCGTCAAAGCGTGCGACAATGTTTTTCCCAATGCTACGCGTAACCTGTGCAGATGGCATATAGAGAATAACATCTTTAAAAACTGCAACACAGGGTTTGATAAGGATGGGTGGAAGCGGTTTTTGAAACTGTGGAGCAAACTCATAAACTCCAACACGGTGACAAACTACAACCTTCATTACGACTCACTATATTGAGAACTCGCCCAGCATCACAGAGGTAATGTTTCTCTAACCCCGTTTAATACTAATATCGTTACATATGCATTAATAACACCATTACATTATTTATTCAGATGTTCTGTCGTACCGAAACCAGCAATGGCTTGAACCACACCGGGAGAAGTTTGTGTCCGCCTGGACCGACTCGAAACGTAACTTCGGTAACTACACTACAAATAGGGTAGAAAGCCAGCACGCAAGGTTGAAAAGGGATCTCGACGACGCGACCAACTGCACGCTGGACCGGTTTGTAACGTGTGTTAACGAAATCGTCGATGGTCAGAACAAATAATATCGCTCAGAGTTTCATAACCAGCAAGATCAAGCGGATGAACGAGCATAACATACCCGTGTTGGCTGATCTCCTATGCGGTATGTCCCACACCGGCCTCAACATCCTTGTTAAGGAGGTCAATCGGATTGAAAAACTCATAAAGTACAATCGAGTTTGTTCTTGTAACGTGTGGACGTCATGCGGTCTTCCTTATTCATGCAAGTTGGGAAAGTACATACGGTCAGGTTAGGAACCAGCATTACCTCGGTTTAGACTTTAACTATTTAAATTGTTGTGCTAGATCTCCCAACGTTAAGCCATCTAGGTGACAGATATCCTATTGATGAGATAGACCCCTTCTGGACGAAGCTTGATGACCATCCATTGATCGTCGGTGCCGGGGAAGCCTACGACGTGGAGCATGAGATGGATTGGTCAGAAGACTTTTACTGGTTCAACCGAAGCCGATTCAGAAGAATTTTATGGATCGGGTGTGGTCGATGCTTAAACCTGAGAAAACCAACAAAGAGGCTCATGCTACCAACCAGAAACCTCGAGGACGTCCCCCAAAGGGCAAGAAGGTGAATCAGGACACGCCTCCTCGGCACAGCTCCTATGTCCCTAGTGGTGTTGATTATACTGATAGTGACATTGTATCACAGCTCTTCGCCACCCAGGAATCTGTAGGTCATGGATATACAAACGTTGATCCTCCTAGGCACAGTTCTCACGTTACACCAACCAAGACCCCAAAAAAGACCCAGAAGACCAGAAAAGGTAAGGATCCCGAGCAAGAATGAATGTCGGGAGACGAGGAGAGGAACAATGCGGAACGCTTCAGAGGTTGGATACCTAAGACGATGCACAAGTACGTTGCAAGCACAACAGACGTGATAGGTGACGGGAACTGTGGTTTCCGTGCTCTTGCTGTTGGATTAGGCCGGAGTCAACATGACTAGCGCACGATTCGCATTGACTTGTTATACGAGTTGGACACGCACAGACGCGAATATATTGTGTCACAGTATGATTGTCAAGAACTAAGAGACAGCCTCATATATGATGATATCGCTTTTGCTCCGCAGCCAAAGTGGCTGCAAATGCCAGCATGTGGGGGGCTTTTCGCTAACAGGTATACTTGTGTTCTTGTTTTTCTTGACTTATGTGCCGGTCAAAGTGCCACATGTTTTCCGACAAGGGTGTCCGCCGTAGACGTGGAGATTCACAGATTTATTTCAATTTGTTACGTCAACAACGATCATTATATCAACGTTAAATTGACAGGGGACTTTCCGTTACCTTTTTTGGCAAATATGTACAAACATAGAAAAGATCTATCTTTAGCAAAGGACTGGGTGATTATATACAAGGAACGTCTAGATAAATATATAGCCTTGACGCCAACGAAATTTGCGTATTATCATAGAGATCTTCTGTAAATTTATTGTTGTTTGTCTATACACAGAAACACTCATGAAATTTAACGTCTTTATTTTGAACGCTTTTATTCCAACGGCTATATTTCCAACGGCTGTATTTCCAACGGCAATAATATCAGTTTCATTTCATCTCTCTACAAAATAAAACCACACATACAATACCAGTTTCATTTCATCTCTCTACAAAAAACAATGACTTCTTCAAACAGACGATCATGGTCGATTCGCTCGATAAACGATTATGTTGAAGGGTTGATTGTTGATGACGTATACTCACGATGTCCTCATTATGCCACCGGTCGAACAGCCGCCACCACCACCTGTTATACAGCCTCGACCTCCTGCCCCCCCCCCCCGTTAATCGTCGTCCATATCCACCACCCACTGTTGTTCGACCCCCCCCCCCCCCCGTCCCCTCGTCGGAGTTGAAGAGGAGGATGAAGCTGCCTGGAATGAAGCAAACAAGGAGGACATGGAGGTCCTTCGAGAGTACTGGGCGGAAGAACATAGTAGGTCCAAGGAGGTGGATGTCGAATCTGGAAACCGCTGGGCATCAGACAGTGACTCCGACTCAGCTTCAGACTGGTCTTATTAGCTGCTATGAGATTTCAAGTATTCTGTAGTGTTGGAGTCATGATGTTTTTCCTATTCTCTTGCGTTTGTAACGAATCTGGGTTGTCTTCCTGTTATCAATAAATATGTTTTTTTTTAAAAACTTATGTGGATTTTTGGAACACTAAGAAATATAAATAAAAAACATAAAATAAAATTTTAAAAACTTATATTCTAAAAATAAGTTAAAAATAAAATTATTTAAAAATAATAAAAACAACAATCTTAAGACTTCTTACCCCAAAAATAATGAAACTATGAAAACGGTCGTTTTATACAAAACGACCCGACAAACATTCTCTAATCATCACTTAATCATTGTCATTTAATGGTTTAGATATTTATCTCGGTCGTTTCAGTCCAAACGATCGTTCCAAGGTCGTTTCAGATGAAACGATCGTTTGGTTTGGGTGTTTTTAGTAAAAGACCAGGGTGACTATAGCCGGACCCTTTAGGTAATGTATCTTTTCTAATTAGTTATATTATTATTATTTGCTTTGTTTTTTTATAGGGTTGAGTTATTCTAAGAAGGGTCTTAGTTCTAAGAAGTTTAAGAATGATTTAGAAAAACTCATAAACTAACTAAAATGAATTCCGATTAAACTCATTTCTATGGCGATAAAATAGTCTCATTAAATCTTAAACCCTAAATCCTAACATCTAAAGTCAAACCCTAAAAAACAATAACGAGCCTAAAGACACAATGACGAGAGAAAAGACACAATGGGCTGGAAAACATAAAATTTAAAACCTAAAAGCTAAACCGTAAAACTTAAAGTTGAGCCCTAAACCCAAACCATAAATCATATGTCCTAAACACTACTACAAAAACTGCCTTCCTTGACACGCGAACGATGACACTCGATAATTCTTGACATGCAAAAACTGAAGTGTCAAAATAAAATGTCAATTATAGGTAATTCCTAAGAATTCATGACGCGCATTATTGCGTGTCAAGAATTTCTGTCATATTTCAAAAAAAAAAAACACGGAGGACATATAAAAGCCGCGCGTCAAGAATCAAGTGTCGTTTTTTAATTTTTTGGCTCCAAATTTCCCCCCAATATTTTGCCCTAAATTTTCCCCAAATACACTCCCGCTCCCACTCCTGTCGATGTATTTCTGTGTTCCCACTCCCGTCTCCTCAAATCTTCTAAACAACGAATATCTCTCTCTCAAAATCAATTTCACGTCTCCTCTTCGTCTTCTTCTCTCACTCACAACGATAGCAACAGCTCCACCTGTTCCCCAATTCTTTACATTCCGACCATGGTTTCGCCTGAGAACACCAATTGGATCTACGGATACGGTTTGATCGAAGATATTCCGGTACCTGATGCTAATTTCTCCGCTCCTGCTTCCGGATTCCGTTTGCAATTTCAACCAACCTTCGACGGTTCATCATCTAACCCTAGGTACTACTCTTCTTAATCCGTGATGTACTTGTTAACAAAATCGACCTATTTTTTATGAAATTTAGGGTTTTATAGTTTGACGTTTGGTATGCAGTAGAGAGAAATAAGAACAACTTACCAATTAGGGGAAAGGGAGGGGATTCTAGCCTTCTAGGGTTTATGGTCTTTCTTTGTATAGCTGAATTCTACAGGTTGGAATATGTTTAACCCTAATAATTAGCTTCCATGAATTTGTATTCTGTTGGTTGGTAGATGCAAATATGTAGTTTATGGGGCTGATTAACAAGATGATTGTAAATAGTTATAGAATAGGTGTGAAATTGGGTTGATTTCTTCTGACTTGTTGTGATTTGGTTCTAGTGCTGAAGTTGATGACTCAATTGTGGACTCAGACATACATAATGATTCTAGATCTAAGAAGCGGTAATTAAATCGTCCTTCTTAAGTTTTTATACGTGTTTTTATAGTTTATTGATGTGTGTAACGGTACAGTTATATAAATCGTTTACTGTTAATTCCTTATGTTCCTATCTGTTTAACGGTGTATAGTCCAACTTGCTAAATATTTGTAATAATTCTTTTTCTGTTTGCCCCCATGTAGGTAGACTTCTCTTTTTGCTCTTGATATGAAACTGCAATTGATGATAAACATTTATTTTATGTTATTCATGTCTTATTCGGAAGGATGATTCTGCTGCAGGACCTTAAGTCCCCTGTACATGTGATTTCTGCTGCAGGACCTTATAATAAATGTTGAAAATCTGTGATTTCTGCTGCATTTTATGTTTTTTTTTGTTGATTTGATCAGGCTTGCTGCAGGAGTTTTGAATATTATATATCGAAATGTCTAAACTTTGCCATTTATTGTCTTCTTTTACAAGCTTATAACAATTTTAATTCCCACAAAACAAATATATGATTATGTAGTACACCTGCCATTGCAATGATGGGTTATGGACCAGAAGATAAGAATGTTATACTAGAGTTGACTTACAGTTATGGGGTCACAGAATATGACAAAGGAAATACTTATGCTCAGGTCAACAAAGATATACCCTATCCTCTTTTTTTAATTGCATTTATAACATGGGATATCATATCAACAGTTCATAAGATCTTAAGGCAAGTAAAATAGGAAGAACGAAAATGACAAAGGGTATGATAATATGATATTATAAAAATTGTTTTGAACAGTCTAATCTAGGTAATGTTTTACACAACCTTCTTGACCCATCTTAGAGACTTTGCGATGCTGTATATAGGCATTTTTAGGACCAGAAAAAACTTCAAGGACAGTTGATTGCTGAACAGGAAGCCATGTTTGGGTCAAAACCGAGCCCAATGAAGCAACAAAGTGGGAAAAAGGGGTCTAAGATGTCTTCTGGTGGTCCAAGTAACAGAAGACTATCACTTGGAGGAGCCATGCATGCACCTAAAGCTGATCTTCACTACATTAGAGCTACGCATAATACCCGCCATTCTAAAAAGAACCAACAGTAGTTAAATAACAGGGAGAATGAGAGAGGCACTGACTTCATGTTGTTGGTCCATCAAACAATAGTTAAATAACCTAGGTTAGGTAAGGCCTCCTGGAAGAAAGAATCTATGGATGTTTTAGGTGTATTCATATGTGGTTGGGTGTTTTGATGATATGATTTTAAATCTAACAATTTTTTCAAATATCGTATATTGCAAGGGCTTCAAATAGTAGTTATGTGAAGATAGGTATGGATTTAACTCTAAATAGATTACAATTTAAACCTAAAATTTGAATCAGTCATTGTTTCATGAAATTAAAATTTGAATCTCTCCATGCCACATGAAAGCAGGTTTTAGATTTTGGAGTCTTTATTAGCAGCTGTGATCAACACCATCTCTTACAAAAGGTGAAGAAAACCCGCTGAAGAAAACCCGCTGCAACATTGATAAAGCTTCTGCAGATGTACACTCCATTTTGTTACCTTTGCTAGAGGGTTCTAGCTCTTTTTGTAACTGGCCATGTGACAATAGGTCTGAATAACATCTTTACAGAGTGGGTTATAGGACCTTAAATTTTGCAGGAACCTTTGAAAAGGTTAACCAACTAGCACGCTATCAACTTGGAACATCTGTTACCTTTTCATTTGCTGGAAGGTTTTCATTAAGGTAATGTATAATACAATTCAGATTCATTTACATGGGGAGCTGGGTTGAAGAAAACAGGAATTGAAAAGACTTCTTTCAGTAAAAGAAATGTATAACACAAATTTTTTTCCTGTTGAATCTTTATTAATAAGAAAATAAGACTAAGGGTCGCAGTCAGTCCTATACCCTTGTGATATAATTATGAGCGGGCCGATTTAGGTTAAGTTTATCTCTATACTCTAAATAGATGAACCGGTGATAAAAATAGCTAAAACGGACCAAATGAGTAGAAAGTCGCCCCGAGTAGATATTTAATACATAAAACCTTCTAAATGTATATATAGCTACTGCAGTGCAATCATTTAGCATGAGTACTTAAAGTTAACACCTGCATACCTCTTGTCTGCTGGCAGCCGTTCCCACAGGTACATAGTTATTATTCGAGTTACCATGATGGATAAAATGACCTTGCTATGAACCTGCTGCATTCTGCAAGCGTCCTTGGCCACTCAGTTTTTAGTTTTTGTTTTGACTTGACTTGTTCCTTTGGTTTTCTGTCGGGCTGAGGCCTGTGTGTCCTTTTTGCTAATAACTGGCAGTTACCGGTTAAACAGTTTCAGATTGCTGGATTAACGAATGAAGGGCTGATAAAAATAACAGTATGTGATGATTGAATGCATATTCTCAGATGCACATCGTTAACGTGTGATTAACTGGATCAACGCCCCTGGTGGTACCTCGTCTATTTTTCTTTTTGCAAATGTGAGAGAATTAAATTACTAACATGACTCATGTGTTGAATTTGTTTAGCTTCAGGTAGAACCAAACCAGTACACTAGTGGATACTATCGCTATGGATCGGACAAGGATATGAACTTACGGATACAATGCAGTTGCCCAAGATCCTAGTACTTCTTGTTCATTCAGTTATTTAGTTCATAGTTTTTTTTTTTATGTAAACTCATGTTAACTTTGTAATGATTGATATTTATATGAAATACATTGTTTTGCTATAAGTGTATTTTTGTTTTGTATTATCAGGTTAGTTTCCATTTAATGTGGAAATTAGTGATTCTATAAAAAATATTTTTTTAATTTTTTTTTAAATCCATGACGCGCAAAAACGCGTGTCATCTCCTTTTATGACAGGGGCTTCCTTGACGCACATTTTATGACGCCCAATGCGCGTCATAAAATGCGCGTCATTGTTTGCGCGTCAAGAATTTCTTGACACGCATTTTGCGCGTCAAGAAGCTTCTTGACCCCGGCTTCCTTGACGCGCATTTGCGTGTCAAAAAGACCCTTTCTTGACATGCATTGCACGTCAAGAAAGACCTTTTTTGTAGTAGTGAAATCCTAAACATAAAGCTAAATTCTAAAAAATAATGATTAGAAGAAAAGATACAATGACAAGTAGAATGACATAATGAACTGAAAAAATATAAATTATATAACTTAAAAGCTAAATTCCAAAGTTATACTCTAAACTTTAAACCCAGAATTTAAATCCTAAACCATAAAGTTAAACCCTAAAACACAATAACAAACAGAAAAACACAATGATAAACGAAAAGACACAATGAGCTAGAATACTAAAGTTCTATAACTTAAAAGCTAAATCGTAAAAACTAAGATAGTCGGATCCAGTGCTTCTGGAATTCATTTGAGCCGGGTTTATGAGTTTTTAAAAATACTTCTTAGCCTTTTTAGAAATAAGAGACTTCTAATTTGAAGCTAACTCCTTTTCGATAATATATATTAGTTTTGTTTAGTTTTAAATTAATTTAAAGTGAATAAAATCATATAAAAAATAAAATTGTGGTGGAGGTATTACAAAGAAAAAGTGTAAGGTGATAATAGTGTGACGCTGAGGTGACATAAAAAGTGTGAGGAAAGAAGAGGGAAAAACAAAAGCAAAGGCCGGTTGGCGTGTTATCGCAACCCCTTGGCTGCTTGATTTTAACATGCAAAACGAGGCAGTAGAAAAATCCCTCTTTTGCTGTTTATTTTGGAGCCGAGAAAGAGAGCGTTAAGGAGATAGGTTTGTTTTTTAGTTTATAGTTTAATTTTAATTAGTGTGTTTAGATATTTTGGTTAATTAATTCTGATAAATAATTTGATAGTGACACTAATGGAGTTAATTGTGATTAATAATTTGATAGTGACACTATTGGAGTTATTTGTTATAATTTGATTCTTATGTTCATAAATAGGTTTAGGGTTTGTGAGTTTACATGCTTATTTATATTTGATTCTTAGGCTATGTGTAATGGTCATGAGAGAGGGCAGATGGCGCACCCATATAGCGTCCTCACATCACCCCGGGGCGCTATGGGGGTAAAACTTGGGTTGTCGCGTGATGGCTGTAGCACTTGATTTTGTATGGGGTAAAATTCTAGTTGATCCATTTTCCCTTTATCTTTTATGAAGGTTTTTCTTTAAAGAAAAAGAGGGGGTATTATGGAACGTTATACACTACACACTTTTAAGTCAAAAAGCCTCTTGCTAAATGGATTGCCACTTGCTAAATGGATTGCCACTTGATGGTTAACATGCATGGCTATATGACTACACATAGCCTTAGATTAAACTGTGTCTTTCTACATGTCTTGCATGTTTACATTTTTTAAACCTTTATTTCTTATAAACTGATCAGTCACGTTCTTACTGGATCATTTACGTTGTGTCACAAAACGAGTTTGAGTTTTTGTTAGTCAAAGCGTCCTTTAATTGTTTGTTATTTAAGTTGTCCTCTTGTTTATATAGTGACATCCTTTGTTATGTATTTGTTATAGCTTGAGCTAAATATGTAGAGTTTGTAAAAAAGAGGTACTATAATTGTACATGTGAGATAAACTTTTAACTAACAGCTAGCTAGTACGTATTCGTTATTGTTAGAGCATATATCTATGCTATGATGTGTCTCGTGTATTGTATCTATGTGAGCGTGTCTTAGTATGAGTTTTAGTGACAATATCATTGGCACCAGACTAAATGGTCCGCTGGACCAAATGGTACGCCCGTACCATTTGGTACGCAGCCTGTGTAGTCACTTAGTATAAATAGGTTGTGTTAGAATGATAGCTTAACACTTCTGTCATTCTACACCTTTCTGTGTGTGTTTCTAGAGAGAGAAACTAGAGAGTCTTCTTTGTATCTTCAAGTGATCAATAAGAATTCTCTTATTTACATCCGTGTTTACTATGATTGATTGATACACGCAGTAGTAAGATCGTATCTCGGTTTTACAGTTATAGTTTGAGATGAAAATGTAAAGTTTGTAAACTTGAGGGACTATAGTTATACATGTGAGATAAACTTCCAACTAACAGCTAGTTAGTGGGTTAAATAAAGAATTAGGTTGTTGTAATTGACAGCTTGATAATAAATGACTTTTTCCTCTCTAGATTCTAACTTGTCTGTATCACCCTAACTTGATAATAAATGACTTTTTCCTCTCTAGATTCTAACTTGTTTGTATCACCCTAACTTGTGACAATTGAGTTCTTGTCAAGTATTACGGCGTATAGTCGAATTTCTTTGCTAGCTTGAGTCCCTTTAATGATATTATAGTGGATTATGTCTATGTGATTCTTTAAGATTTAATATAACTTCTTTGCAGTTTAACCACAATACCTGAATTATATGTGTGATCATTCATTTCCTTTTAGTTATTATTATTCTCCTTCTTATTTTCTTTTTAAAGATATATTGAAAATCAATTTTTTCACTTTTTAGCTTTTTATCTAATTTAGTTAAATAATCAGATAAAACATATAACACTGACTACAGACTCCTCGTATATACAATACCTGACTTACCTTAGCTATATAGTTAAAAAGGTTTTTACATGACCCCAACAAGAGGTCATCAAACAAGTTTTTTTTGGAAAATTAGATTTTAATAATCCCACCTTTTTCTTTTTGGCATCCAATAATCTCACCTTTTGCTTTTGGCATCCAATAGTCCCACATTTACACTTCTTTATTACTAATGGTCCCTCCGTTAAAAAAGTTAACGGACCTAACGGAAAAGTGACATGGATGATGACATGGCATTTTTTAAATTTTTTCTTTTTTTAAATTATCTAGTCATCATCACTATCACCCCACCACCATCACCACATCCAATCGTCTTCTCCGACGACCTCCTGTCGTCTTCTCCGGCCACCAGCCACCACCATCATCATTTCCAAACCATCATCGTCTCCGACTGATAAAGAACCATCACCGGCTGAATATCACGATTCCGGCGAATATTAATTTTTCTGGCCACAAACAACAATCTTCAAACACTGATATCTCTCTCAGTTTTGAACCAAAGTTGATTCTGTAACTTGCATTGAACTCGTGACGAAGAAAGGATTCAAACTAGCGCCATTGTTATGTAGTTTTATTGCAGATTGAATGTCCCAATTTGAGAATCACGATGAACATGAACTGGGTTTTAACTCAATTCTGATCTAAACTGAAATTTAACCACGCCAATAGCTTTGTATGATCAAAATGAACTTGTAGGTACCAGATTTCTGCTGAATAAGCAAGAAATCTAAAATCCGCCATTAAAGACCAAAGCTTCGAAGAACATCACTGTGATTTTCCGAATTTAAGTAAATCTTCACCAAAATCAATCATGTAAGTTGTAATGATTTCAAGATTAAGAACTATAACTACTGGAATCAATCACTAACAACAACAACCACAAATTCACATCCATTTTTAAGGTTAAAGTTGACAAAGTTTGACTTTGAAAAGTCAAACAGTATGAACTTGAGCAATTTGATCACTGGTGGTGGTGCGTCGGAGTGATGGCCGGAGGTGGTGATGGTGGTAGTGGGGTGGTGCTGGTGCGTCGGAGTGCTTTTGGGGTGGTGAGGAGGTGGTGTTGGTTGTTGTGGGAGGCGGTGATGGTGGTGGGGTGGTATGTATGCCACATCATATCCGGATTGGTTTAAAGAGAAAGGGAAAAAGAAAAAAAAATGACACGTCAGCCGCCACGTCACTTTTCCGTTACTTGGGTTAATTTTTTTAATGGAGGGACCAACAGAAATAAAGAAGTGTAAAGGTGGTACTATTTAATGCCAAAGCAAAATGTGGGATTATTGGATGCCAAAAAGAAAAAATGTGGGATTATTTAAATCCAATTTTCTTTTTTTTTATATAAATAATTTGATTAAACTAATTAAAAACACAATATATTACTTTTAAAAATAGTATATTAGTTTAAAAAGCCAATACATTAAAATAACAAACTTAAATAAGGGGCAACCATTCATACTTAATTTGACATTATATGCATGACTCACTAATAAGGGTAAAGTCACCACTTGAGAAAATCCCCTGAAATCAAATCAGGTTTCGAATTTGAGACGTAAAAGATTTCAAGCCTCCAAAAACATCATATCTATACACGCTCCTTTAGAAGAAAGTTGCTCCATGCAAAACTATTAATTTAATATGAACATAAATGAGAGGCCTTTACTAAAAGGGGAAAAATCCTTTTTTCTGAGTTGTGAGGCGATTTTGGCTCCCTTCTATTGTTCGAACTCCCCTGATTTTTGGGGATGGGATAGGGGTGCTCGAAGTGATTTCTCGGTAAAGACGGTTCGTTGAGAAGTTGAATCTCTTATCCACGGCTCTTCCGATTTTGCCTACACTTGGTCTAATTGGCTTCCCCTTAAAGTAAACGCTTTTGCTTGGTGTGCGGGCTTGGATAAAATCGCCTCCAAGGTTAATCTTTCTTTTAGGGGCTTAAATTTGGATACGACTTGTGGGGAATGCAACTCAATCCCGGAGTCCACAGACCACCTCCTTTTAAGATGTCCTCGTGTGCAATTGATTTGGGAGAATATTTTCCAATGGTGTAAGGTCCCTCCTAATCTTCCTTCATCGGTTCGTGAGGCCCTTTTGATGCACAACTCGTGGGGGTTCTCGAAAAGGTTGAATAGCTCTCTTCATTGCATTATAGTCACCACACTTTGGATTATTTGAAAGACGAGAAATGACAAACACTTCAACAACCGGTCTAAAAGCTTGGACAAAATCATCGACGACATCAAACTTCTGTCATTCTCTTGGGTCAAAATTAGAGGAAAATTTTTGTTACTCAATTGGTTGAGTTGGTGTAATTTCAATTTCACTTTGTAATATTTTTTGTCTAGCTCCTTACTAGTTCTTAATTTTATCAGCAGTTAAAAAAAAAAACTAAAAAGGATACTAAAACTATAAAGAATACCAATGAATGTAATTGATAAAATAGAACCCAACCTCTTTTAACTTGTTTGAACTTTGAAAGAGTTTACTAAAGTGAAAGTGAAGAAAATACTAAAAGAAAAAAGGAAAGATTTCCATTCATATAAAGGGTGGAGTGATGTTAATATGTACCTCACTTTAAGTTATAATTTTGTCCATAGATATTTTTAGTAAAACAAGCATATAATGGTTTGTGAAAAGTTAAGACTCATACGTTTGTCCTATCTGTTTTGAGCGTTAACGTGATTAAACATTAAGTTGATTCTTTCTTTAATACAAATTAACAAAGTCCTTTTCACCCAAAACTCAAGTCGAATAATTTATATCTAACTTAAAAAAAACTTAGCTATTCAAACCCTTCAAATACAATCAGGGCATACGGTATACAAGCGTAAAGCGACGCCAAGCTTCACTTTATTGGTGATATACGGCGCCAATACTGCCCCCGCTCCCACCCCCTCCGCGCCATGTAACGCCGCCACCCTTCTCCACCATATCTTCCACATCATTGTTTGCTTCGTGATGACTGTTGAACAGTCATTTTTTTGACCGTTGGCTGACTTAAAAAAAGATCCTTTTTTTCTCTATTTAAACCACATTTTCACACTTATTTCTCACACCTCAAATCTATTATCATCTAAAACTCTCTCAAATCTCTACATTAAAAAATTATGGATTTCCTCTCGTCCAACGATTCATGCGACTCGTCGTCCGACAAAGTCGCAGATATTTTTTTCCAAATGATGGTGCATTATCAGCAACGTCGGCTAAATAGACGAGCGCGACAAACACTTACCTGAAGAGCTCGTCTCAATCGAAACCGTGATCAGACTATTAGGTCGTGCATTAAAAGTTTTGTAAAGGTAATACTTCTCCTATAACATTTGTTTCATAAATAAATTTAAATACCATGGTTGATTCTCATACATAGTTTTTAAAATTAGGTACTTACAACTTGTACGGAAGAAAATATTTACGCCAACCTACTGCTAGCGATATTAGACAGTTGTACGAGTTTCACGAGGAGAAATGGGGTTTTCGTGGGATGCTTGGTAGCATCGACTGCAAACATTGGGAGTGAAAGAATTGTCCCAACGCTTGGCGAGGTCAGTTTATGTGTGGTGATCATGGGCATCCAACCATAATGCTTGAAGCCATTGCTTCATACAACATGTGGATTTGGCATCAATATTTTGGTGTTGTTGGGTCGAACAACGATATCAATATGTTGGATCGATTGCCGATTTGGGATGATATCATTGAGGGATGTGAGCCTGATTCCTCGTTTGAGCTACGAGGAAACACATACAGGCGAGGATATTATTTGAGAGAGGGGATTTATCCCGAATACTCTACAATTCTCAAAGGGTTTACGGCTCCCATTGGCGAAAGGCGTAAGGTCTACACAAAAGCTCACAGCGCGGCTCGAAAAGACATAGAACGTACTTTTGGCGATTTGAAGGAAAAATGACATATCATAGCTCATCTCGAACGTATGTGGCATCGAAACAAAATAGCTAACGTTATGTGTGGTTATATAATTTTACACAATATGATCCTCGAGGATCAGGGTGCTGCAATTTGCCAAATCCACGAGGAGGAGTTGGATACGACGTATGGGGAAATCGACGAGGATCGAAAACGGGCTATTCGTCAAGAAATAAAGAATCAAGTTATCCATAATCAACTAAAGGCCGACTTGAGCGAGGATATCTACGATCGGTAACATTGATTTATTCTATGTTTTATGTATTTTTTTAATTTATCAAGTATTGGTATTTTTTTTAAGAAATTTATTTGTAGTGTTTTTTTTTAATTTAAATTGTAAGATTAATATTTTTTTAATTATTTATTTCGAAATAAAAAAAAAATAATGTTTAACACCACACCAGATAACATGGAGTATACCGCATGTGTGTTATGTGGTGTTAAATATCCAATCATCGCCTACATGGCGCGTGTTAAAGTTTAATATGACATGGGTATACCACATGCCCTCGTAATGTATTTATTTTATTGTTAGGAAGCCAATTCGAGATGTCTAATCTCCTAAATGATATACCTTAGATCGGTTTAGACTCAAAAGAAATAAGAGAAAATGAGAAGCAAATGATATTTTTTTTTATTCCATGATGCAAATTACATTTTCATCATCCATTTTAAAGGGATATGAGTATATGACACACATAATAAAAGAAACCTAAGGGGAAGAGGTATCATAGTAGTGTGGCTTCCAGGAGTAATGTCTCACAACCAATCAAAATTTGACAACTCAAATTGGGGTTTTTAAACTACTAGTGGAGCCACATCACAAGGTATGGTAGTAGTGTGGCTTGGATGGCTTCCTTCATTTCGTTTTTTTTTTAATTTAAACAACTTTTATAAAATAAAAAACAACTAACATTAAGGAAATATAACAATACAATACTTGAAATTAAAAAATAATCTAAAAAAAACTTAAAACACGACGATAATTTTAAAAAAAAAACAACTTAAAAGTTGCACTCCCATCCGTATTCTTCCGCGATTTCTCATTTTTGTTGAAGGACAAGTGGTAGGAAATGAGGATCAACATCATCGTGCGGTTTAATGAAGTACTCGAGATCACATTTTTTTTTCTTGTCGTTCACGTGCTTGTTTGAACTCAATCACTTGACGTTGAGCCTCCATTGTACTTTTTACCGCATCGTACATCACTTGCTTCTTTCCAAGCGTTTCATCCCGAAGCTTTGCCTTAAGCTCCCTTTCTTTGATCCAGTTGGCTTGAAAATCCGACAACATTTCCAATGCATTTTCCGATGCCGAACTCTTTGCGGTGGACGAAGACTCACCCGACTTCTTTTTCCCTTTATTTTTTTTGGGTATGTAGGGGTTGAGTCTTCATTTAGATCGGGCAATTGAGTCGACCCAACATCATTTGAAGTAGTGTAGTTCTCCGACTCGGACGTCTTGGTCCTTTTACCCGGTTCCGGTATTTCACCAACTACATTCGGAACCGGAGCCCACTTTGGATTGTCTTTTACCTCGACCCAACACGGAAAATGAGCAAACCCATTTTTCTCGTATATTTCTTTATACAAGTTTTGGGCTTTCATCATAATGTCCACATTCGCACTCCCATTTGCCCAATTATTAGTGTATTACAAAATAAAATAAACAAGTTAATAAAAAATATATATATAAATCGAGTTAATAAAAAAATAAACTAAAATGTTTTTACCGCTTGAATGTAGAGACCATTGAAGTTCGACAATTTCGTATTCAACTTCTTCCATAGTTCGCCCACTAGGTGCACCAATCAAACCGTCAAAGTGGGTAAGAACTTTACCCCAAACGAATCGCGGCTTTGTTGATCCGCTTTTTTCCCATCTTCGGTCCAATGAATGTAAACTTTTGTCAAATTAAGCTCTTCATCCTACGTCCCAATTTTACATTTGGCTCACGTCGGAAATTTACCTTTCTTTCTTTGTTTTGGTAATCACTTGGACGTCTTCATCCATCACCTCAATCTCCTCTTCTTCAACCGCAACTTCTTCTTCTTCTTCGACTTCTTATTCGGATTCGGACTCGATTACACGTCTTGGCTCTCGAAATTGTGTGTTTTGGTACATGACGTTAGATGTGGGGAATTGATGCATTTGGGAAGAATGTGGGGGATATAACTCCCCTTGAACCCCGTAATGTCTGGATAGAAGAACAATATACGATTGTTGAGAAGGATGTGGTTGGTTAGTGTAAAAAGTGGTTGTGATTGGGGTTGAGAACTGATTACGTAAGGAACGAGCTGTGATTGTGGTGGAGGATTTACATTGGAGGTTTGACCGGTATTTTGTACCTTCGGTTTATATTTTTTGGTGGGAGTGGGGATTTTTTTGGTGAGAGCGGGGGATTTTTTCTTTGCTTTATCCATGGCGAAAGTTGTAGAAGATAGGTGAATGAAGATGTGTGGAAAAAATGTTAAAATAGGGTAGTATTTATATTGGTAGTTGGTAAAAAAAAATTAAAAAAAAAAGAGAGGGTAATAGCCGTTGGAATGTAACGGACAAAAAAACGGTCACATTTGACCGGCTTGGGGCGGTTTCTACAAAACGCAAATTCCGAAAAATTGAGTCGCACCCCATGAAGCCGTGTAACACAGTATGTTTGCATTGGGGGAGCCGCGAGACCGCTATGCGGTTGGTGTTTGAAACTGGGACGCTACTGTCTCCCCTAAGAGTGCAATACAAAAATTTAATGCCTTCTTGGATCAAAACTCACAAGCTTAATTTTAGCTTATTCTTTGACCGAGACTTTAACTACTTATTTGACTTTCCTTTTTGTAATCGTCAAAGGTTTAAATGATCGATTTTCTAGATGACCAGTTTGGTGTGGTCATTGGGTCAAACTAGATTATAATTATATTTAATGGGTTTAAATCATTAATTTTTTGATTGTAATGGCTAACTCTAGTATACTCTTAATCTAACTTTTTAAATCATTCAAAAACTTGTTTATGTCTGCGATAGAACCTAAGACCTCTAGATAAGACAAATCATTACCACCTCCCTATTAACCACTAGGCCAAGAGATAATAAGGCTTACACATTAACCAATAACCATTAAAATGTCCCCTTAACAATTTTATATCCAACCGGATTATATTTTCAGACCAAACTTATTATAAGTAGTTTATATGATACAAAACAATCAATAAAACTTTGTATTCTCTTTCTTCGAATATTTTATTTTTTAAATTAATAAATATTCAAGTTATTTAATTTTGCTTCTACCTAAATAGTAACATGGGTGGTCGTTAGCAAGGACGTTAATATCTTTAATATCTGATCTTTAATAAGGAATTGAGTTTTAATTAGTTGTCCACTCCACTCCACACAATGTTCATCTACATATATTATGATTTATGACCAATTGGTTGTTGTTTGCATGTCTTTACAGCATTATGGACGAATTTGCACATGGGATTTCGAATTAGGTTAATGGAGTAAAGTACAAGGAACTGTATTATCTTATCGATTAAATTTATACGGACTGAGTTATTTTCGTCGAATACTCTACATGTCCACAAGAATATGATAATAAATGACGTTATGTAATAAAAACTTAAGCACCGGCTAGAAATGATGTCGACGACCATTCGACATCCTAATTAAAAAGTGGTATATCATAGCAATTAGCCAATCCATCAAGGGTGTGGACCAAAAAAGAAAATTCTAAATACAATATATTCTTGTGTGATTTTACACAATTAAATTTTGGAGGAGGGCTAATGATTGCATAAACTATGAAGATGACCGTTGAATCTTGTACCAATCAACAAAGAAGTTGATATATTGTGCAATATAAGCAACACCTTATATGCATAAGGGTATTATACATGATGCCATTGAGAGAATATAATAGGTTTTGTTCGTATATAATATATATAGATTATGTTTTGTATATAGTATAATACTAGGATAGAACCCGTATGTTATACGGGTTGAATCATCAAAAAATATATATATAGTTGATTATTCATGCATATTTTTCTTTTTACCAGAATAGCGTATTACATTACACCAAATAAAAAACTATAGTTATAATTCATAATATGGTATTGGTGACTTTACTATCTTTATCAAAAAAATATATTTAGGACATGTCTTTATTTGTATATTTGGAAAATGCAAGATAAGCGTGACCATGTTTAAAAAACAATCAAACCCTCAATATCGACTAACATGAATTATGAATTGACAAACTTGAGACTTTAAGTATATATAGAAAGTTAGATGAGTATACAGTTTTATAAAAATTATAATCAACACATTCTAATTGTTGAGTATAAAATCTAAATTATAATCAAAAGATTATAATATTATCAATAAAAAATGTTATTTTGATATATATTAGAAAACTTACAATTGTATTAGTCGATGTCTAAAATTTACAAATTGGATGAACATGGCTCATTTGATATGGTAGGAAAAACTATTTAATATTGGATAATATGAACATGATTTTTGTCGCTTATGATTTTCTTTATAAATAGTATCACCCACAACGCAACACTGATTGAATTTGTAAAATAGTATTAGGTATTCATTAATTAAAATATTAAATATGATTTGCTCAATTATATTTGAAAACACACAAAATAAGTGTTTATTGGTATTTTATAAATTTCTAAATATTTTTTAAAATGAAAACAATAGTAGTTTAAAAATTATTTTTAAATAAAAATAAGATGTAAGTTAATATATGATTGTCATAATTCCATAAATATAAATAGATAAAAATATATCACGATTATAAAATAGGATATAATTTTCATTAAAAAAGAATTTATATAATTTCCAATAAAAAATAATTTATAAGGGAATAGATTTGGAGGGAAAACTTTTGTGAGAATGAATCTAGTATTGACATGTGTCAACAATTGTAATTGTTTATTAAAGTAGGAAGATATATAAACCAATAAAGTAATCAATATAAAAATTACTCACAATTACTAAACACTACAGCTTTTATTTGTTTTTTAATATTTTTTTAATTAGAAAATATTATTTTTTTATTAAAATAATCTTAAGTGGTGAAGTATTTCATTGTTATGGTTGAGTGAAGTGTAACGGAAGAGAAATGACATCGATACGAAACCAAGTGAAAAAAAGAATATACTAATTATGACCTCTCTTTACTTCTAAAAGTATTGAACTTGGCAATTGGCATGACATGTTTTCCGTGAAACTCACAATTATCTATATTTGTTGGTGTGCATTGGAATATTTTTAAAACTGGTCTACATAATTGAACTAACTTTTTTGAATTTAGTATTTACTAGGTTAGTAATCCGTGTACTACACGGGCTGAATATAAATTTATAATATTAGATAAATACAAAGAAAAATATAATAATTAAGAAATTTGAAAATTATGATTGATATAAAATTCTTATTATTTTGACAAGTTGTTGATTACTTTCTACAAAAGATTAAAATTATTGAGTAAATTAATAAAATTTATACTAACTTTATCAAAAATTTAAAATAAAAAAATTAGTTTTGATAAAATTGGTAATTAATTTTAATTGATTATTTACTAAATTGGTGATTCAATGTGAGTTTGACATGTGGCGGTGATGATGTGGACACTTTATAAATGAAACATGTGGCACAAATTTTATTGCTTTATTAGGATTAAAAGATAAAAGATTGGCATGACGTGTTTTCCTCTTCACACAAGCTGAGTTACTTCAAATAAGCAGTAGACCAGTAGTTAGATAAATTCATGTTTAATATTGAGTTAAAAGGATTATATTTATATTTTCTTTATCAAAACTTATCATCCACACTTTATTTGATACAAATCATAGACTATTTTTTGTAACATTTTTTTAATCACTGAATGATGGAATTTAGTTAACTTTTCTTGTCATTAATGTCTTGGATATTTAACTAGATGGTTGAATTCGCATGTTGTGACGATAATAATGATGTGTGATAGTACATAAAGAAAAATATATGAGATTAAAATGACCAATTTTTATATATCGAAAATATAGATTAAAAAAACACACTACGACGGTATATATTTAAAATCACAAAAAGTTATGTTGTCAAAATGTATGTGATCAAAAATATAAAGTTAAGAAAGATATAAAGTGAAGGTAAGATTAGAGAATAAGTACGTGATCAAAAATATAAAGTTAAGAAAAAATTTAGTATTTTTAGATAGAATGATGTAGAACTTTAGATATATGTGTTTAAGATTTGGTTATCTTTTTCTTCAAAATGAAAGAACATAGAAATTTTTTTATTTTACATTTTTTAGGGAAAGTTATCTTATTAATTTGTGTATTTACAATCGAATGGATTAGATTCTAAACAATTTTTTTTAAGAGAAACTTTTTAGGAGTTTTTTACCAAACTAGTGTAATTTTAAAACTTATTTACCAAATTGGTGTAGTTCAAAAAATATTTACTAAAATGGGTGTTTTTTAGAACTTTACTTTCTCACTCTTATTTAATTGGATATTAATTTCCCCAATTTTGTTCTTACTAGATAAAATGAATTATGTAAAAAGTATTCTAATAAAATTTAAAAGAGTTGCTGGGATCGTGATGTTTATAAAATACATTTTTAAATGTTCTGTAATTTCTGAATATTAGTTTTACGTAGTTCCAGTTTTTAAAAAAAATTGTTTTGTTCTTCTATATGTGTTTTTTTTAGATTTTTGAAATATAAAGAAAAATAAACATCACGATTTATAAAAAATTATTTTTATTAGAAACTCTTAAAAGATATTTTTAAACTAACTATTTTTATCAATTAGGCTAGCTATTTAATTTAAAGTTTTTCTTTAATTTTCTTAAATACTGTTTTTTAGCTATTTATAAAAAAATATTTATAAATTATACAAGTCATATACAGCTAGAGTTGCGAGTTTGAAACCCATTTAAGAAAAACTAATCACAAGCCGAGCTTGAGCCTCATGTTCGTGACTTTACATGAAATAGATAAGTGAAGTTTGATTTTGTAAGTTAGGGTTTGTTTTAGCTCGACTCGACTCGACTCAAGATTTTAACTAGTCGATCTTGAATAGTTCACGAGCGGTTTGGTGGGTTCTTTCTGCTCGACTTGACTGAAGAATTTATAATATGTATTGTCGTCGGTTACGCTGTTATTTAAAAGTGAAATTGTTTTGTTTACCTATTTAAAAAACTAAATACAAAAATATTATGCATTCTTAAAAAATAAAAATATAAATGAAAAAGATTGAATTACGGAGCACCTATCTTTAGAGAACATTCAATTATTTTTATAAAATATCAATTCTAACAAAGTATTTTTTTAATTTTATTAGAAACTATTTTTAAAAACAATTTAGTAAAGGACTTTTCAGTGTTATTCAAACCTTTTTACTTAAGTTGTTTAAAAAAAAAACATTTTTTAAATAGGAATTAGTAAATGACGTTTTAATTTTATTCAAACCTTTTTTTCTTAAGTTGTTTTAAAAAATAATTTTTAAATAGGAATTATTGTATCTAACAAAAATATGGGTGATAATATAAATTTTTTAAAGGTTATCCGAAAAAAGGATTAATTAAACGTTATATAAAAAAATGAATTTTGAAAGTTTGGAAGGATAATGATTGACTAAAATGAAAAAATATAAAAAAAGGTAAGAAATAGAAGGTAGTAAAGTAACTAAAAATAAAGATATATACAAAAATACCTATTTTGGTAAATAAATTTTCAACTACACCAAAATGGTAAATAAATTTTAAAAGTACACTATTTTGGAAATAAACTCAACTTTTTAGTGGGTAAATATAAAAAAAAAGGAAAATGTCAAAGAAACATAACTAACTCTCAACATTGTTCCAATTAGGTCACTCAAACTTTTTTTTGTTCCAATCAGGTAACTTAACTTTAAAATATGTTTTAATCCTAGATAAATGACCTGATTAGCAGGTAACCTAATCAATTTTATTTTATAAAAACTGACTTTTATAAAAACTGATTTTTTTATAAAAAATAGTTTTTTATAAAAACTGAATTTTAAAAAAAAAGGAATTTTTTTATAAAAAACAGATTTCTATAAAAACGAACTTTTTAAAATCGAATTTTTAATAAAAACGATTTTATTTTATAAAAATTCAAAATTTTATAAAAAACGTTTTGGGTGTAAAAAAATTAGTTTTTATATAAAATTCGAAATTTAATAAAAAAACGTTTTGGGTGTATAAAATTTTATAAAAAACTTTTTTTTATAAAATTTGAAATTTTATTAAAAAACGTTTTGGGTGTATAAAATTCAAAATTTTATAAAAAAACTTTTTTATAAAACTTCGAATTTTTATACAAAAATTCGCTTTTATTAAAAAAATCGATTTAAACAAAAATTTTGTTTTTATAAAAAAATTCCCTTTTTTATAAAAAGTTAAATTTTTATAAAAAAAATTGATTAGTTTACCTGATAATCAGGTCATTTATCTAGGATTAGAACATATTTTAAAGTTAAGTTATTTGATTGAAACAAAAAAAAATTTGAGTGACCTAATTGGAAAAAAATTGAAAGTTAGTTATGTTTTTACAAAGTTACCATTAAAAAAAATTATGGTCTTTTATAAATGAAAGGAAAATGGTCAATTCTTAAATTATTTTTGATGAAATAGATAAATTTAATGTTTTAAGTAGTTTTTAGGGGCATATATGATATTTAATATTTTAAATACGTATATATGATATTTTAGAACTATGTAATCATAAGGGTCCATTTTTTTATCTTTTGTAGAGCCCATAATATTTTACACTTCTTGAAAACACCTCTGTCAATATTTTACACTTCTTGAAGACGCCCCTGTCAATGTCCGATCCAATTTTAAAAACATTGATTAAATTGTTCTAAAGCAAATATTAAAAGGGTTCCTGAATTGATTTAAATCAATGATATATTGTTAGTTCAATGTTACTTTCTAGTTTTTTTTTTCTTTTTATATACATGCACATTAACTAAACTAGTGATCTTTAGTGGTAATTACGGGATTCCTTGAATTGTTGATATTATCACGTTAACGCTATTATGATCGATAAAGATCCTTATACAATACGAATAAACTTGCATATTCCATCAAATTAATTTGTTTATGTCCATTAAGTCTACTTCATGAACTAAAATTGGTTCACATATTTTATTTGAACGACAAATACCACTAAGACGTTTAGTTCTACCAATTACTCACTTTATATAATTTCAACCTTAACCATTTAAATGAGAATATACAAAGTTTTTTGAACAACAAATATCAAACCTGGTTACCCGGGGTTACATCTGATAAATATTTTACTCACGACACCAATAAAATGCTGATAGTGTGATAACCGAGACCATTTATGTTATATCATCACTGGAGAAAACTTACCCAACTAATGGTAAAACCGAATGCCTCAAGGCTAAGTAAGTAATGACCTATTTTTAAGAGTTATTTTTTTTTGCCTCCGGGGAGAACAAATGCCGGACTGCATACATGGACTTTTAAATATATATATAATTTACTACTAATATGCGTAGAATATGTCGCAATGTGTAAATAAATAAAAAGTACTATACTATTTCGTATCAAATGTGTATATTACCTTTGGTATTAGCTAGGATATATTAACAATGTTATAAAAATAGAAAAGTTGCATTTTCGTCGCACGTACTTAATATTGTATTTATTAAATTCCCTCACGTAATATGCATCATGGCATGCATGTCTATTTAATCAACCTCCGATCCTCAGCTCCATCACTCCTACCCAGGGGCGGATTTATGTGTGATCGAGAGGGTGGCAACGCCCCCGCTAAGATTCAAGTCTCAAGTAGGAAAAAATTGATGATTTTTAGAAGGCCCCTCTTCAAATATGTTAAAGGCCCCTTGCATTTAGATTATCAACAAACTGAGAGGAAATAAAACTAGAAATGTTGCCAAAATTAATATCAAAATGATATTTATATAATGAGAAGCCATGGAAGCTTTAAAAGCTTTAAAGAAATGAAGAAGAAGATAAATGAGAGAGAATATGAAGGAGAAAAGATGACATCGGACGAAGCAAAATATCTAGACATATGGTTTAAAATTAAAAGTCAATTTTATATTAAACCCTCTATTTCAGATAAATTTACAAATTAAGCTCTTTAGTTTGATTTATGTTTTAAAGATTCTTGACCTCTTAACTTTACACATTAATTAAATTTTATAGGTAACTAACAAACATATATTATTATTATGAATTTGTCACTTAATTTACAGCCGTCTTTTTTTATTTTACATTTGATATATATGTGTTTTTTTTATTCTCTATATCTTATTGTATTAAGTGTTTTTCTATTTTCTAAATTATACCTTACAAATATCTTTATGTTTTTTGCTTTTTTAAACATTATTGTTTATAGTCGTTTTTTCTACATATAAGTTTGAAGATGTTGTGAAATTCCTCACATCATTATTAAATAAGTATAATTAATTAGGTTTACAACATTTTTAAGTATGTAAGTTAGAGGGATGACGTCAAACGATAATGTCACGAAAACCCCCTGATGCCGCAATCTTAAATCTCGTCTGGGTGATAGCACTACTCCTTTTCAACTCATAAAAAAAACATGTTAAAATACAAAAGATTGATTTAACATGGGTTTAAAATTGATGTGAAAGATAGTGATTTGTCGCCAAGATGATTAAAGTTGAAAGATCCATATAGATGGCCTAAATATGAATTGTTTTTACCCAATCTATTTTGAACTCACTATTTTGATATGCCATTTTTTGCCCCCGCTCATCAAATCTTCTGGATCCGCCACTGCTCCTACCAAAACTCTATCAGTCTCAAATTAACTTAGTTGATTAGGGTTCTTGCACTAAGTTCACCACCTAGCTCCTCGAAGTTACGATCGATCGGAACACCAAGCTAGCTAGCGTATATATAGCCGATCACAACTTAACCTCCAAGGTAATTTACCAAAGATCATCATATCTCCACCAATTAAGCCAGGTATATATATTAATTAATCTGTGTGAATGAAGTAAATAGCTTTCTTAATTTTTACTTTGCGGAACCAGAGACCCTCAGGCTGGCCGGAATTTGTTTTTGTAATATGGAATGTAGAAGTTTTCTTTTAACTTTAACCCTTAATTGTCGGAATTTGTTTTTGATAGAGTACTAAAAACTAAACTTACTAAGGATTTTCAATTAGATTCCGATGTCAAAGACTAAACTTTTGCTCTGGTTACAAGCTTCTCTAATACTTGAAATGAAGAAAGAAGATGATGAGGTTTTTTTGGCAATTTTTTTTATTAATTACTTAACTATTCTTTTACTTTTTTTTATGTTTCTTGATTTAATTTAACATTTCATATATTTTTAGGATTTATTTTTAAGCTTATTTTAGTCGTACTTTTAGATTATTTATTAGTTTTCTACTTATTAGTTATAGTTATAGTTATTAGGATCTTTACTTTTGATTTACTTTCTTTTTTTTTTTGTAAAAGTAAAACTATATACGTATCAAGGACGACCTCTTCTATATGATGTTTTCCTTATTAGTCTTTACTTTGCTAAAAAAAAATTAACACCTAAATGAAATCCATCAAATGTTATTGAAAGTCATAAAATAAAAGATGTTAAATCAGACTTATTAGAAATGAAATAGTTGGTATGTTATGAACGGCCCTAAAGACATGAGCCCATTTAGCTTAGTTTAAAGCGCAAAAACTTACCTCTATGGATAAAAAGATATAGTGGAGAACAAATGAGGGCATTAAATCTTATTGCTAAAGTGTGATTTTCACTGTGATCTTCTCTTCTTACTAAAGTCCATGGTTTATTGATCCTTGTTTCACATCTCTTTCTTATTGTCATTAGTGCTGTTCATTGTTGCTAATCTGTATGTAAGCGTTCATTGAGTTAATTGAATCAATCTTCTCAATATTAAAATGGTTAATTACATGGTATATCTAAACCAATAGGGGATTATCAGTTTCATATTTTAGAGGACTTAAGCAAAGAATGGTTAATAAATAGCCTGTTTAATTTAGAAGTCAAATTTTCTCCAACAAATAAGTAATAACTTTATGGAAGTATGAAAATTCCCTTAACACAAATTACCCATCATCTATCCAATTTGATACGAACACACGGCAACTAACACCAAATGACTGTGAAAATTTTTATTATTGACCCTCCTATTAAAAAAAGTTATGGTTCCATTACACTTACTTGCTAGTATAGCCAGTGGCGGACCTAGGCACAGGCCTAGGGGTTCGCCCGACACCCATGAAATTTTTTGGCGTTGTAGTATTTTTTCGATTTTTATGAACCGAACCACAAGATACTTGATGACCGAACCCCATAAAAAAAAATCCTGGGTTCGCCACTGAGTATAGCAACTTTCTGAAGATAAGATTGTTTATAATTTTGAATTTCATGTAGATTTTCATGACATTTAATCGAAGATGAGGTGGTTATTGTATTTATGAATTTATAGATTCAAGTATGCATTTTGATACCATTCTATTTTTAATATATACGTTTATTTTTAACATAGCATTTTGAATTTATATTCTTTAGTATTAACTTTGTTATTACGAGATGTGGTTCCTAATGAGGCTATGATATATAGTTATATAAATATTAATTGTTTTTTTTTTTTTAATAATTACAACATTTCAAACAAATAGTTGATGGTTTAGTTGTTTTTTAGTATGGCATCCATAATACAATTCATACAATGGTTCAATGGGTCTGCTATCAGGATCCATCCGGATGATGTCGCCGGAGCAGTAAGTCTCTATCTCTCTAAATTGCATGTTTTACCATTTTAATTATATGACCAATATATTATTTATAAGCAAGTTTACCAGAGGTTTTCTTTCTTGAAATTATTCAGGAGGCAGAGCACGTTCAGGGCGTGCTAGAGATCGAGAACCTAAACGAGAATCAAGAACCAAGAAGAATCAAGGCCCGCTACATAGTGGCCTTGATTTTGATTGTTTTAGTTGCTCTTGGTGCTACTATGTATGTATATATTGCCGATTACACATTGGATGATGCATACGTTGATTTAAAAACCAATAAAGTAAAAAATGAATCAATAAAGTTTTATAAAAATGATGCCCCAACTCTTGAAGCAAAATTCACGCTTCAAGTGAGTTTTAGCGTGCCAGATGAGATCAGGGCTCATCCTACACTTGGTAGGTTTGTGTTTAGTATGGGACTAAACAAAAGCCTGACTCTTCACGCTTTTACTGAAAGCAGCTACAATGTCTTGAAGGGTGACGAACTCATATTGCTCAGTTTCAAAGCCTATATGGAAGAAGAGCAAGTGAGGGTTATCAAGAAGAAGGTACACGATCACCGACTGTTATGGACAAGAGTCACTGGTGACCTCGTGATGGATGTCACACTGACTAAGTTTCCCCTCATACGAAAAGTTAACCGACATTTATACTTTTTGTGTGATGTTTCATTCGAAACCATCGATCCTGATAAAATTAACATACAAAGTTGCAAGAACTCTAGAGTACCTTTTAATGACTTACAATTTAAAAGTTATAATAAAATGTCTAATTTATATATATGAAAATTACGATCATTTGGTATTACTGTAACTTTATTTTAGTTATATAATTGTAATAAAATTTACAATGTGTTAATATTTAGTTCTATAAATAGTCGATAGCGTCTCCGTGTTTGATCTTGTATCGCTTTCCTTGCAATGGATTTCCGTTCAATGGATTTAATTGCGCATCCAATCATATCAATGAAAAAACACATCACCCATCCTTGATGTATCTTAACCAATCAGATACATATTTCCAAATAGCGTATGTTATAACTTAAGAGCATGATACATGAATTACTTTGAACTGCCAATTATATTAAAACACGTAAACACGTAATATAATATTAGATGCGTCACCAATCCTTACCATCCACGTGGACAACATATTCCCTAAAGGTCTTCATGGTGTTAACCCGGGTTTAAACATTAAGGATTGCAAATTTTTATTTTTATTATGGCTTTTATAGTTTTATGTTTTTGTTTCTTAATGCAAGTGAATACGTTTCCTGTACGAATCTATATTCGATTATATTTATTGTTGGGTTTGTTTTTTAATATTATAAAACCGTTAGGTCTGTCTTTCTTTTTAAACTTCAAATTAGATTTACTTTTCCTCCTTGGGTTTTCTTATAATGTTATTTAAGTCGTTAGATTTGCATTTCTATTTTAAATGTATAAAAAAAGTGGGTCTGCTTATTCTACCACATAGCACATTGTTCAAACATTTTCTATATCAATATTGTTTTATATTTTTCAATTTAAAATGTGTGTTGAGTTACTTTTTGCTATCTTTTTATCCGCCCTGCTTATTAATATATATATCATTTGAACAACCTTTCTTCACACTCATCGGCCACTATTCCTTCCACGTGGGATTGAGATTAACAAAGCTTACTTTAAAACCACTCTATCACCTTTACACGTCACAGCCCTTTACAGTCAAACACTCAAACACTCCCGGCCATGCTTCGGTCCTCTCAGCCTCGACCATACTTCAATCCTCTCAGCCATATCGTCCTCCATCCTCAATAGTATGCAAAGGACAGGCACAATTATCGTCTCCCATCCTCAACAGTATGCAAAGGACGAGCTGCGCCATGCCTTTCCTCCTTTATCTACCCCTTTTCCTTTCTGTTGGACGTGTGTTCTCTTCCGTTGTGTAATTGCCGGTGAGATTTATCCTCCTCTCTTTTCCTTTTTTCTGTTTGCTTGGCGTCAATCGACTACGATTTCATTACGATTTACCCCCTCAATTGAACCGCATAGCGACTGGGTTTTGGGTTGCTCATATGTTAATTTTTTTCCTTCTTAATTGGTATGCATTGGAAGTGTTTTGGTGTCTGGGAACAAAACCTATCATGCTTGGTGTCATTTTTGGGTTGTTCGATAATTTATTTTGATTTCTATTTTGTTTGGTTGTTCTTGGTTCCAGCTGCTCCAGGAATTTTACTGTGCTTGCTCTTTTTCATCAGGTGCTTTGCTTCTCAGGTATTTACTGTCTTGCTTACCCTGTGTACGTTTTGAAATCTGGCTTAAGAATGTTTAGAGGAGTCAAGGATTCTGATATACATTTTAAAATCATGCCTTAGGGTGTTTAGAAGAATTGCAATTTTTTAAAATCATGTTAATAGGTTTTAGAAGAATGTTTGTTTCTGTTATAGTTTTAAGATCATGCTTCGAGTTGATGTTTGAAGTTTTTAGAAGGAGGATCATTTGTAAAAATTTGGCTTGCGTTTTAAAATCATGCTTAGGCTGTACAGAAGTGTTGAGATCTCTTGGGAATCATTTATTTTTAAAAATCATGTTTGCATTTGAAAATCATGCCTAAGTTGTAGGGGAATGTTTGATCTGTTGGCAATCATGTATAAAGGTTTTAGAAGGATGGCCATTTTTAAAAGGTCCTTTCTGTGATCCGTTTTGCTTGGGGTCCATGTTTACAAATTTTAGAAGGATCATGTTTAGAGGTTTTAGAGAGATGGTCATTAATTATGTGTTCCTTTTTCTTATACGTTTTAAAATCATGCTTGAGGTTCATGTTTAAAGGTTTTTAGAAGGGTGGTCGTTTATGTCTTGAGATTCTGTTAGGGTGTCTTCAGATTCTGTCTTCAGATGATGTTTAGAGGTTTTAGAGGGGCTGTCGTTTTTCTTAAACGCTTCAGTTCTGTTGGGAATCCCTTTTCTAAATATGGTTCCGAAAGGTTACGACGGGAAGACGATGAGATAATATGCAAACATTGCGGGCAGATTGACGGAGTCAAATACGCGTAAGTTATTCCATGACAAAGAACATGCTCAAACTTCAAAAAGAAATTACCTGCCAGTCTCAGTTATAAAAAAAATATATTGCCATCTACCTGTAAGCTTTTTTAAAATATATATATGCATTGGCTTTCATTCATCCAAGGACCAAACATGTATATAAGAATAAATAGGTTGAATGCATAGTAAACCCATTATCTATAAAGCTTTGTGATATGGTTTGCATTTTTGAAATTAACAGCTACTGCGTAAATGCCATTTTGTTTGATGGAACTGCGACACTTCCCGTGGTTTTCTTTGATGATGCAATGCAACAGGTTCTGGGGACAGACTGCGAGACTTTGGTTGTGAGGGAAAGGTTCAGTGAACCAAAAAAGATTCCCGGAGGGACCCGGACCAATGCTGGAACTGACTGGAAAGTAAAAGATTTACAGCTTCCTCTATCGATTGAATGAGGATGCTTCCATTCAACAAACTTTAGAGTTGCAGCCCATGACCAGCACTCACAGCAGCGTTCCTGTCACCATAAAGGAACCTTCGCTGGCTGCTTCGCATGATCAGTCCAACGCTGCAGTTGCACCTGCAACGTCGGCAGCAAAGAAGATGAAGCTGCATGCTAGAGACTGCCAAGGTACAAGACTTAAAAAATCATGCATAGAACTATTACATATATTGTCCAGTGATATTTACTGATGTTATTACTCTAGCAGATGCAGGAACCGGTCCAACAAAAAAGCCAACTGAAAACAGGGAGGAGTAGTATGCATGGCTGTTGAAAAGAGGCTTTTTGGCATCAACATTATGGTTACATGCCTCTTTTCAGTAATAATATAATATCTATGCTGTTAGGATATGAACTTCCTTTTGAACTTTAGGCTAGGATTATGTATTCTAGCATGGATGAAGTGTGTATGGAAGACTAATGCCGTTTAGGCTGTATTTTGGTGGCATGTTAGCTAGGTGCAGCCCTGGGTATGTACTGGGTAGTAAGGTATGGGCTGCATTTTTGGGTGGCATGCTTACTAGCTATAATGCTATGTAATGTATATATGAATATGGTTGCCTATCTAATGTTTGTCTAAATATCGTTTCGTCTTGCATCCAAGATGGTTTTGTTATTCGTTAGATACCAACATACGTTTACACGGTTGATGCGCATACAAACACGATCAATGAAATGAACAAAGCCAATCACTCCTTTTTTGATTTTAGAGAGGCTCATCCAACAGGTTGTATAGTAAATCAATAGAGCTAACATCCATTCTTTCATTTTCATCATTTAGAATACAAACATCTAAAGTAAAATTTACACATCTTCCAAAAGCGATCAACGCCACTCACCCACCCGCCGCAAGGCGCGGGCCCTTTTTTCTTGTTTCTATCAAACTACGATATATTTGTTTTGGATTGTATTCTGTGAAATTGCTATCTATTAACTTTTTCTGTACCCGTCATATTAACACCATGAGATTTTATTTATTCACTTTGTTTTACTCACGGTTTTTTCACTGCAACGTGCAGACTGAAATAGCTAGTTATTAACATTTAACTTTGGGAGTTAAAATTTTCAAAATCTAACATGCTATAATATGTTGGCCCGATTAATTCATAAAAGGTCAGAAACTACAAGTCGGTAGATAGGCTCAGTCCACTATTAATGTGTGGAGGGGCTACTCGGTTTCTCTTAATGTGTAGAGAGACTAATACTAACTTTAATAATGAGTTTAGGGTTAGTAGGAGGTAGAGCTGTTAATCGGGTCAACCTGATCGGGTTTCGGGTTATTAGGGTCGGGTTAGTCGGGTTTTTTTAAAAAAAAAATCCCACCCACAACCCGACCCTATTAAAGTTCGGGTTAGTCGGGTTTCGGGTTATTAGGGTCAGGCAAGTCGGCAGGGGCGGAACTAGAAACACATAAAAAAAAATTAGGGGTAGCACACAGTGATAAAATCTAAAAAATCCGAAAAAATCTTAAATTTTTTCACTGCGCGTACAAGTTTAAGGGGTTGCATGTGCCACCCCTTGAACCCCCCCTAGGTCCGCCTCTGCAAGTCGGGTTAGTCGGGTTTTACATCCACACATTCTCTCACTACAAGAAAGTTGATCAATAGTGGCGACGGTATTAGTGGCGACAGGGTCATTAGTGACGACGGGTATTAGTGGCGACACTATTAGTGGCGACGTGTCGCCACTATTGACTTCTAATCCATGTGCATCTGTTCTCTCGTCATCTGGCCGTTGATTAGTTCTAGATCTAACGACTCTTAGACTTGTCTGACCACAAAAAAAAGAGCGGGTCTTTTTCCCTCCCTCCAGTCCTTATCTCCTTCATTTTCCCCCATTCCCTCTTTCTGGTTCTCGATCATGCAAAAACCCTATGCCAATTCCATCCTCATAACTCCGATTCCAGCCGCTACAGCACTCCGGTGGAGGACCTTCGTCCGATTCGAGCCGCTACAACACTCTGGTGAAGGGACCTTATCTGATTTCCAGCCTCACATCTCCGAATCTAACAGGTGAATCACGCCCTAACTTTTTCTGTTCAAAGGATGTCGATTTTAGGGTTCTTGTTTTATTTATAAAAAGTTTAAAGTCTTGTAGGACATTGCTAAGATCTGCTTTTAATTTTTCCTTTGTTTCGTAGCATAACTGAAAGCTTATTTATCTTATTTTGTTTTATTTGTCTTAGAAATTCCCTATCCATGTACCTATTATAAAAAAAAAGTTTGGGATGAACTGATTGTTTGCAAAAGTAAAGTGATTCTATGGTTAAAATTGCTCAGCTCAGATATTTTAAATCAAAATGAATGAATTATTTTGATTCAATTGCTTGAAACGATGGGATGGGGTTGGCTTGACACAGTGGTTATGTGGATCTTTAATTTATGTATTCTATTTATTTGTTGTTAAGGCTTGACAAATAGATTGTGTGGTTTATTTCATTTTCATCCTATTTAATTTTATAAAGCATGATACCCGTTGTTGTTTTCATACTATAGTTGTAATTTAGAGTGTTATAATCACTCCACATGTTTATTCATGTAGCTCGCTGAAGTTTAGAGCTTCAATTCCTTATACATTATTGTGATTTGTTTGTTTGGACACATTGTGTGTTTATATATAAGTGTGAATATAATCAAATTTGATTCAATTAAAGAAGGGGATGGTCTCTTTGGTTTTTCTACTCTTATGTGTTGTTTGTTTTATATTGAATTCCTTATTCATGTGAAATTTCTTTAGTATGAGTTTGGTGTTCTTTAGTGTGAGTTTGTTGTTCTTTAGTATGAGATTTGAAACTATGATGTACATATGTACTTATCAGGTTTTATGCCAAATGTCAAGTCTTTCATAACCTCAAATGTTTGTTTTAACACAAGTGGGTAACATGTTAAAGTGAGGTAGGAATCATGCTAATGCTTTGCTGTAAATCTTTTTATTATTTGAGCTTTACTTTTAGGTTTATGTTTTAGTATTTATGTGACTTTAATTTTACCTTTTTTTATAGGCTATGAGTTCTAAATAGTTTCATTGTTAAGTATGATTACGAGATTTGTAGCTAAAATGAGTTCCATTTAACTTCTGTATACATGCCAATGTTAAAGTTTGTGTACATTTGATTCCATTATGTGTATGTTGCAGGTTTTCATGGATTCATGTGGATGACTTGGTGAATCTGTTATATGAAGCCTTATTGAATCCATCTTATAAAGGTTAAAATTTTCTTCTTTCTTCACAATCTGGTCTTAAGTTGAATCCATCTTATAAAGGTTAAAATTTTCTTCTTTCTTCACAATCTGGTCTTAAGTTTCTCTTTGCACCCATTAGTTCAAATGAGAACCGAACCATAATAACCATTTTTGACCTTCGATTCATGTAGTGAAAATAGCGAAAATATCTTGTGTTTGGTTTCTAGTTGCAATGGTTTGTTGAAAAATAATTGAAGTTTTCTTGTATTTGTGAATTTTAGGTTAAGGGTTGATTAAATAGCAAAAGTTGTTTCTTGTATGTGTTGATTTGATAGTCATTGTCACCATATGTTGATTAACCATTCGATCTGTTTGACCCGTTTTACCCAAATATTATATGCATATAGATGTATGTATGTAAAATGACTCGTTTGATCCGAAACTTGTATGTTTGTATATGTATTTGATAAATGTTAGTAGATATGTAATATAGTTAGTATTGATAAAGTTAGTAAGTACTTACATTATTGTATTTGTATGTTTGCAAAATGACTCGTTTGATGCGAAACATGTATGTTTGTATATTTTGTAGGATTAAGTTAAAAGTTTGATTCAGAACCCGTTTTTTCAAGAACAACTCTCAAAGTTAATGGGTTTGAATGTTGGAACATAAGATGAAGGCGACGAAGGAAACAAAGACGACGAGGGAAACAACGATGATGAATGATTGATGGCATATCATCTTTAAGTAACTAGTTTTTATGTTACATGTTCTAGTTATTAGTTCGTATTATGACTTGTTAAACTTGTTTCGGACCATAACGGTTTATGTATATTTTGAATATGTTTATTAATGTTGGCGTATTGTATGTATTTATCGTATCAATTTGCAATTTTGTTAGTGTGTGTATTCATAAAACTAGAAACGTATAAAATACGAAGAAAAATAGGTTTTGTAGGATATGGACCAATAGTGGCGACACCAATAGTGGCGACAACAGGCAATAGTGGCGACATGAGCAATAGTGGCGACAGTAAGGCAATAGCGGCGACATTATCGAGCAATAGCGGCGGACTAATAGCAAGTTGTTATACATCTACAGTAGAACCTCTATAATTTAATACTCAATAAATTAATAGCCTCAATAAAATTAATAATTTGTCTGGTCACAACTTGGGACCAGTACAAAATTGGACCCCAATCGATAAAATAATAAGATAATATTTTTTTAAATACCTATGTAAATATATTGGTCCCAGCGAAACTATAAATTAATAATTACTAAAATATTCTAAAATTCTAGGATTGTCCAATAAAAAGCGAATCTATAGTCAGTTATTTTTTTTATGAACTTCAAATCTATATTGAGATCATCTTTAAATCTCTCTATTGCACTTGAGAGTTGAGGCATTGTATTCTCGTATTGCAACAAAAAGTTGTGAAGAGTTGGTGCCGCTTACAATGCTTTTTTTCGAGTAACCGGTCCCAAAGGTACAGAGTCGTCATCAACTTCATCATCAACCGGATTTTGAACGGTATCATTAGACCTTTTATAGTGATCAATCTAGATCTATGTACATTAAACTTGACAAATTTATTAATGTGTGAATGTACATGAGAATCTTGAGCAATAGTGGCGACATTTGTCGCCACTATTGACCTTATTTTTTGTAGTGTCTATCTATAAATTAAGACTAAAAAAAAAGAAAATAAATATTTATCAATAATGAAGTGATAAACAAAAAACTAGAACAAGAAGAAACATAATTAAACTATGACTTTACGATTAATATACTAATATCATATTCATTAAAGAAACTATCAATAGAGTAAAACAACAATTAATTGGTAAGTTTACAACCTGATCAAAACTTAATTGAAATAACAAGACAACCTTTTCGGAGATTGACATAATAATTTATTGACCCAAAATATGGCCACTGATTGTAAGTTATATAATTAATTTGAGCCTAAACAAGTTTTTATGTTTTGGATTGTATTAAGTTATTAGATCAAAGCATAATTTACGATCAATTGGATTTTGGGTCTAAATAATTAATTGATACATATCACAATTCGGGTTAACCCGTAACCTGACTTTTTTAAAAAACCTAACCCGAAACCCGACCCTAACTATATTTCGGGTTCATCGGGTTAACCCGAATAACCCGATTAAAATTTTTAGACCCTATTAGACCCGACCCTAATTGTCTAATTCGGGTTCGGGTTAGGTCGGGTTAATCGGGTACGGGTATTTTCGACACCCCTAGTAGGAGGTATTTGTATTAGATTCTAATATGTAGTCTTGTTCTCCAAGGCAAATTTATGTCTATAAATAGGGATCAAGTTTAGGGTTTCTATTGTACCAATTTCTGTAATAAAAGTTTTGAGTTATTTTCTTTTATACATTGAGAGTTATCGGGTACCAATTAACCTTAAAGTGGCATCAAAGCTCAAGATCGGAACCTGTGGATTAAAGGACGAGAAGGCTTCAAGAAACCAATGAGTTAATTACAAGAAGACTAAAGAACACAAAGAAGCCTGAAAAAGTAACTAGGGTTAACGGAAGTGCCTACTGTCCAAGAAACAAGAACTTGATAAGAAGTAGCTTACACGTATCTCAAGTCTGATCTACGTATCTCGATTTCAAGAAAGTTGCCGCAAGTTTTTGTGGTTTACGTACTTTAGGATCAAGATTCATGGATTCTTGAAGATGGAAGCCTTTCGAGAACTTCCACTTATAAAGTCCACCTTGATTAGATTATTTATATTGTCCCTCCATGTGATCTAGAAAGAAGCATAGGATCCAATTAATATCAATTATTTTGTTCTTGGCAATTACGAAGAGAAGGGCTAGAGCAAAATCCAATATATTGTTTCTTTTCGTAGATCAAAGGAAAGAGGGCATCGAACGTGCAATTCTTAGAGATTCAATAAAGGTGACGGCTAAAGGTTTTTCAAAATAAAATAGTAGAAGTCACAAGGGAATCGGGGTTTTGCAAAGAACTTCCTTCAAGAACTTGGTTATCATGTCAACGGATGGCTCAGGAGGTCCAACACCCATAATCAAAGAACATACGACTTTTCTAACTTGTCCATTGCTCACGGCTACTAACTATAACGTGTGGGTAGCTGGAATCAAAGTAGTTTTTCAGGTACACGACATTCAACACGTGGTCGATAACGAAGTCGTTTTAGTCAATAAGAAGAAAGGCGATATCGTTATAGCGCTTCTTTTTTAATCCATACCGGAAGAACTTGTTCTACAAGTTTCGCAATCCGCGAAGGAGATATGGGATGCATTAAAGACTCAGTTTTTAGGCGTTGAGAGGGTAGGGGAAGCAAGGATGGCGACCTTTGAGACTTTGTTCAAGAATGATCTAATCAAGGTGGACTTTATAAGTGGAAGTTCTCGAAAGGCGGATATACTCACGAAGCCACTTTCCAGATTAAAGTTCAAAGAGATGAGGTCATTGATCAGGGTGAAGAATCTCACTAATTCGAGTTATAAATTAGGAGGTTAATGTTGGCCCGATTAATTCATAAAAGGCCCGAAACTACAAGTTGGTAGATGGGCTCGGTCCACTCCTAATGTGTGGAGGGGCTACTCGGTTTCTCTTAATGTATAGAGAGACTAATACTAACTTTAATAATGAGTTTAGGGTTAGTAGGAGGTACGTATTTGTATTAGATTCTAATATGTAGTCTTGTTCTCCAAGGCAAATTTAGGTCTATAAATAAGGATCAAGTTTAGGGTTTCTATTGTACCAATTTCTCTAAAAAAGTTTTGAGTTATTTTCTTTTATACATTGAGAGTTATCAGGTACCAATTAACCTTGATAATATACTATATAGAAAGACAAAGAAGATCTACATTATATCCTTAGGCTTTTTGTACAAGTCTTGTGCATTAGGTACAAGCCTTGAAAGCACCAGATAAGTTATATCATTTGCTTCCTCCTTTTTAAAAGACGTGTCTTCCACAACTGGCCCCTTTGTATGAACATGTCTTCTTGTGCCTCTAATATATGTGTTCTCTCTCTATTTCTCTCTCTCCCCATCCCTCCCTCTCTCTCTACGCATTGTCGTTGTCTTATTTTTTTACAGCTAGGGTTTGTTTTCGCAATGAGTTTTGAGTGAACATGTCTTCCTATCTCTCTCTAGGATGTCGTTTGGATCTCTTTGTATATTTTGTTTCAAGGTCTGGATTAAAGTCCGAACCGGACAATGGTGACAATAGTCGTGCTAGGCTTTTGGTTTTTTTGGTTGGTGGCTTGGGTTTACCTGTTATTTGGGTTTGCTTTTTTTTTTCCGATTTGTTCGCCAAATACTTGCTTAAATGTAATAGCCAACATACACTATGTAACATCCTAAAATTTCATGATTCGATAAATACGTTATTATACATATAACAAATGTGATAGATACATATGATATATGTGTTTAATAACCAAACGTAATAAAACGTATATAAATGCATGTTTAAACATTAACGGGTTGATGAGTTAATAAAAGACAGTGTTATATGAACGTTATACATGTTGATTAATAAAATAAGATGATAAACTGAGATAGATACATGTTTTATAACATAGGTAATTAATATATATGATATTAGCATGAAAAACATATTTAAAAGTTAACATAATAAGTATGTACAATAGACGGAGAAATATAACTTTATGCGATTGCAGTATGTTAAATACGTGTATATATATATATATATATATATATATATATATATATATATATATATATAATTGAATAGCATGCAATACATGTGAAATAATTATTTGATGAATAAATACATTTGAATACTTGTTTAAATAGTTAAACATGTTAAACATAGATAAAAGTATGTTTGAACGTAAATGGGTTGCTAAATAAATATAACGTAATGTATTCGGATTATACACGTGTTATTTATATCATAGTACAAATCCCGAGGCTTAGAAATTATTAGAAATATATCCTAATATGATTCGGGGCATAAAATAATAAGTATATAAAAGACGGAGAAAAAAAACACTAGTCAAATCGCATCTTCTTCTAATTCACTTGAATCATTGATGAAATTTCACCACCAATAGAGAAACAAGTTTGGAATTTTGATAGTAAAGAGAATTGGGCTCCAAATTTTTTACGCTTCTTTTATAGTGGCATGGATTCGTCATTTTGTAAGATTTCCTACATGGGATCTGCCACACCCCGGTCAAAGGGTTGGGTTTGAGCGAGATGGAATCATAGTCGCAGATACATAGAACGACTTCTAGTAAATTTAAACGTTATATAAAAACATTACATCATTTATATTGCAGCGGAAAGCGTGAGGAAATGATAATGTATTACATTTGAAAATAAAAGTCTTAGTTTAATATTATAACATAATACGGTTTACTTAGGATAGGTCATGACTACGATTTCGGAAAGCATGTCCGATAGTTAGGGGGAAGCCCCATTTGCAATGTACGAAGTTCAATTACCTGAGAAATCATGAGTTTAAAAGGTTAACATAAAGTTGGTGAGGTTCAATTGTTTATTACTCTACATTTAAGATTTGTAAAGCAGTTTTGGCATGCTTAAATATTACGTTGGTTTACCGCTGTGGTTGTATGAACTCACATGCACCTTCATTTCAAATAATAACGATTTACCCACCCATGGTATCTCGCCCGAGTGATACTGAACAGAGCAGAATAACTGACGTGTACCCCTTGACAATTACCGTAGTCAAGATTGGAGCGACCAAACTGGACAGGGTTGTCAACCCAAATAGATCTATTCACTAGCTATCGTTTCGTACAGAACTAATTGAAATCAATTAATAGTTGGATTCAGTTGTACAAACGTTTATAACGATAATGTACCATAGTTTGGGCAACAGTAAGAGGAACAAGCAGTCATACGGCTAACAGATAAACCATAATATAAGTAAAAACATTTGTCAGTTCATGATTTCTCCCCCAAGAGTGTAAAAAAGTTAAAAGAAAATGGGTCGTGAAACTCACTTGACAGTGGATGACTGAACTAAACCGGAAGGTAATGATAGCAGTTTCGTCCTAATTAAAATAATAAGACAATTGCATAAGGTCTATAATCATTTGAGTAACAAATGTCACTCAAGTGGTACCGGTCAAGTCTAAGCGTATAATCCCGTTTGTATTCGTTTGAAAACCAGTTTATTAGTATTTATTAAATAAACACGTACGTGTTATTTATATTTATGTCAAATAAATATAAATAAAAATAATGAAACTTTTATAAATAATTATAGGTCAAAGAATAATTATTTAAAGTTTATCACGTCGTATGACGTTTTTCATTTAAATCATTTGAAGATACCTTTCGAGTTAGAACGTTTAATAATCTAGAAAATAGAAATCATTTAATATCTTTTAAACTAAAATATCTATTTCTATTACAAATTACTTTTAAAGAAAAATAATATATTGAGGATAATTGGTTTAAAAAAAAAGTTTATTTATTATAAATTCTTAAGTCATTTTATAAAAATAAGACATGTGTTTGACTGAACATTATACATTTACGTTTTCTCGTATATCTCCGCATTGGTCCTAATTTTATTACTACGCAACGTCTTTTCATTTCGGTTACTTTGATAGTTGATTATCCATATATGGCTTTTGATTATATTTATAAAAACTATTTATAAAACATGTTCACTTAACTAATAAAATCTTTAAAAGGAAAAGTCTTATCATTCTAAAACATGTCTCTTTTAGTTAAAACTTAAAATAAATCCAAACATTTATGTTAAATAAATCATTTCACATAAATGTCAATTTTACCATTTTTAGCCAAAATTATATTTATCCTCTTGGTCTTTGTAAGACTTTAAGTAACATGTTAAAAATACAAGACTTATATATATATATACTAGTTAGTGTCCCGGGTAAATACCCGAGGCTGTGATATAAAAGAAAATTAAACGAATTAAAAGATGAAAGTTTTTTTTCTAACTATTAAACGAATGATCGAATTGGAGTTTAAGTTCATCAATGGTGGGTTTAGAAAGTCACGACTTTGTTTTTTGATTCGTTCACCATCATTCGTTGATCGAAACCTAAGCAATATGGATCTAGTTTTGTTAGATTTTCTTTCACGAATCCAAAGCAATTTACGGATCAAATTTTCATTGAGAAATGAAGAAGATATGATGAATCAAAGTTATGGTATTGTAAAACAAATATGGATAATTTTGTATGGAAATAATTTAATTTTTTGATTTTTAATTATAAGATCTTTCCTTTTTGTAAATACCATTTATTTTTTTAATTAAAAAATATACAAAAATGACACATAAGCTAATCCTAGGTGGCACACCTTAAATTGTGCCACCTACACATTAAAAACTTGTGTTTATTATATAGTATATAATATATATATATATAGGGAAGGGTTTCGTGTAGACCCCTTAAATTTTGTAGACCCCGTAGACCCCTATAAACTCAATAAAAATAAAACTCAGTGTTGTAAATTTGGTTTTTTTTATTACGATAAGCTTTTAAGAACCAAAAAAATAAATAAATAAATTAAAAAAAACAAAAAACATTAAAAATAGAACATTTTAAGACAATGAGTTTTAAAATAACGAGTTTTAAACGCAACACTGAGTTTTATTGAGTTTATTGAGTTTTAAACTCATTGATTTTTAAAACTCATTGTCTTAAAATGTTCAATTTTTAACGTTTTTCGTTTTCCTTTTTTTTAATTGTCTTTTTTTGTTCTTAAAAGCTTATCGCAAATAAAAAAACTAAATTAACAAAACTGAGTTTTATTTTTAGTGAGTTTTAATGAGTTTTATTGAGTTTTATAAGGGGTCTACACGGATCTTTTACCTATATATATATATATATGTGTGTGTGTGTGTGTCTTATAAGTCCACAGCTTTTAAATACATAACAAACCATCTTTTGTCATTAACCATTATAACATGTTAAGTGTCTTAATATGCCTAATTATTATAAAAATAGTAGGCATATAACATGTCAAATGAAATTACTAGCATCAATACATCTTTCATGATTTAATTTTACTAACACAAGTGAACTAAAATCATAAACATCATTATGATATAATTGTGATGATATAATTGTGAGTTAAACACCCATAATCAAAGCATAATAAACTTGTTAGTCATTTTATTATGTCTTTAGGTAATTTTCCACTAACACCAATGTGTTAGGATAAATAAATCAAATGACTTGAATAAATTAAGAAAAAGCAAGAATACAAGATCGTGGTGCACACTTAACACTTTTATTTGATTTCTCAAGTGTGCTCACCCATTCTTTGGTCACTTAAGTCTTAAGACTCTACAAGAATGTTTTGATCTTTGAAAGAAAGGAGATGGAGAAAAGAGATTGTTAGATGATTTGTTTAAGAAAATTGTAGGGATTTAAGGATTTTGTTGTCAAGAATTTGTGGTAATCTTGGGTGTTAGAAATATGTAAGAAACATAAGAGAATCGGGGTTTTGAAGACTCACAATGGTTGTGAGTAGGAACCGAGAAGGAGGAGGAGAGGCAGGCAGTTTGGCGGTAACTCGGTGGCGTCTAATGGCGGCTACGTGGTGGCTAGTCGCCGGCGGCAGTGAGGCTGGAGTGGTCGGTCGGCAAGAATAATAGGGAGAGGAGAGTGGGTTGTGGTGAAGAAGCTTGAGGTGTGGGTTCTCTTATGATCAAATTTTGGGTCGATACCCACTAGTTAGTCACATTGTTCAAGAGTCATGTATTCTTTGCCAACTATCAAGAAGTGATAGCTTAGGTTAGGGAACTCGGATTAAGATGTGGACACTTGATTACCAAGTTAATTTCTCTAACTTAGTTGTAGGTGAATTTTTATAAAAGTATGGCATGTTTTATAAAGTGTGTCATGGTAGGAGACTAGGAGGTTTTATAAAATAAAATGGTAGTGATGGAACACCATGATCATACTTTTATACAAACTAGACTAAATTACAATTTTTGTTCTTTAAGTTTAACCAAACTATGGATTGTGTCCTTTTTTTTTTCAAACTTTCATGGTTTGTCCTTAATTTAAAACTTTATTTCAATTTTTAACCTTTAGGTTAACACCAGTTAGACTTTTTCGTTAGTCTAGATCATGCCTAATACACATGAGGGCAATTATGTAATTTTATTTTTTCTATAATCCCATTTAATCCTAAACCAAAGGATATTCTATACTCAAATTAAATTAAATGGAACAAACTATCCTTTTTCCCAAAGATAGTTTAACGTATATGCCTTAAATATCCACATATTCTATACTAATTTTAAATTAAATGAAAATGTGAGGCATTTTATTCTATACTCAAATCTCCATATTCTATACTCAAATTAAATTTAACGTATATGCCTTATAAAACGTTTTTTTATTTTTTTTTATTTTTTTTTATGGAAAATGGTCTTGTCAATCAAAACTAATAAACAAATGAATGGTATAGAGATTCATTCCCTTGACTTTTTTTCGTACTTAACTTGTAAGACAAACCAAATTGGCACCATAACACTATCATCATTCGGCACCTGATTCTTGATTACAACCAAATAAATAATTGATCAACTATAAAATCAAACCAAATAGATATATATAAACGATAGAAATTAAAGATTCTCCCAAAAGTCAATAAGTTTGTTCCATGGTCTAAATCAAAAGACAGTTTTCAAACACCTTCAAAAAGCTTTCAAACATTCTTAAAACAAAATTAGACTTGCTCCTGCCCTTTTCCACTCATCCTGTTATGGCCTTTCTTCTTACACTTCTTGTTAATTAAATTCATGATTATGAATCAATTATCCCAGAATCATAAACACCAATTCAATCAAGTAATCATCTAATTCAACATGAATTGTAAAACTTACTTGTAGTAGGGCATACAATCTTCGATGATGAAGAAGCCATTTGTTGATTCCCGTTATGATACCTTGAATCGATGGATGATTAGGTGTTCTTGAGAGAGAATTTTGAGAGTAAGTTTTGTTGATCGTATGTTATGATCAATGAATGAATCAAAATCCCTGTAACTTCTCCTTAGTTATAGGTATCTAAAAGGAAATCATAATGCCCCCTTTAACTTATCAATATTTACATTTACTTCCATCAAATAAATGTTGGGGACCATTATGTCATATTGGCATATTTAATAAATTATTATGAAATGGTCCTAAGGCCATAATTATGTGGATTATTTCCAACATTCTCCCACTTGGCCGAGTGACCATTCATGATGAGTATTGTAAGTTTGGCCAAGATAATACTCATAAAGTTTCATGCTAAGATCTTAGCAAAAAGATACAGTCATTCGAGTTATTTTCAACACGAAGACCCCCATCAATCATACTAAAGTCTCAACATAAAACATTTAAAAAACTTTAAAACCAAAATGACAAGAATATACAACATCTAATCGTATAGGTATGTCTATATATAAATAAGTGCATGCATACATTATTATAGACAATGATATTATACATTCGAGGAAATTTAAGTAAACAATTCATTAGAATATTATGATATCATACAAGATCTCTAGTAAAACCCATCTTTGTTACGAGTTCTTGAAAGACTTTGGGTGGTAGACCTTTTGTCATCGGATCCGCAAGCATATTGTGAGTGCTAATGTACTCGATACAAAGGTTATTTTCCTCTACTCGTTCTCGTACGAACAAAAACTTTGTATCAAGATATAATCCTGCCCCGCTCGAACTATTACTATTCGAAAAGCTAACAGCAGCAGAATTGTCACAGTAAATCTTCAATGGTCTTGATATGGAGTTTACAACTTTAAGTCCACTTATTAGGTTCCTCAACAACATTCCATGGCAAGTTGCATTATAAATGGCAACATACTCTGCCATCATTGTCGAAGTCGTCATTAATTGTTGTTTATGACTTCTCCACGAGATAGGCCCACCTGCTAACATAAAGATATACCCCGAAGTTGACTTTTTGACATCTTTGCACTTAGCAAAGTCGGAATCAGAATAGCCAATCACTTCTAAGTTATTTGTTCTTCTATAAGTTAGTTTGTAGTCCTTGGTTCCTTGAAGATATCGCAACACTTTCTTTGCTGCCTTCCAGTGATCTAGGCCAGGATTAGATTGATAACGGCCTAGCATTCCAGCAATATAAGCAATATCAGGACGGGTACAAACTTGAGCATACATTAGGCTTCCAACTACAGAAGCATAAGGTATCATTCTCATTTGTTCCTTTTCTACCTCTGTTTTCGGACATTGAAAAGAACCGAAAACATCTCCTTTAACTACAGGAGCAACTGAGGGAGAGCAATGTTGCATGTTATAACGCGTAAGCACACGATCAATATAAGCCTTTTGAGACAACCCTAATGTCCCATTAGCTCGATCTCGGTGAATTTCAATGCCGATCACATAAGATGCTTCCCCGAGATCTTTCATGTCAAAATGATGCGAAAGTAATCGCTTTGACTCATGCAACAAATCCAAATTGTTACTTGCCAAAAGAATGTCATCTACATAAAGGACAAGTATGACAAAATTGCTCCCACTCATTTTAAGGTAGGTACATTGGTCCACTTGATTTTTAATGAAATCATTCCTTTTCATAACTTCATCAAATTTCAAATACCATTGTCGTGATGCTTGTTTTAGACCATATATGGACTTTTTCAACTTACATACTAGGTGTTCTTGACCTTCAGACTTAAAACCTTCCGGTTGGGTCATGAACACATCTTCATGTAAATCACCATTAAGGAAAGCTGTTTTAACATCCATTTGATGTAGCTCCAAATCAAAATGAGCTACTAAGGCCATAACGGTCCTTAAGGAATCCTTTCGAGATACAGGAGAAAATGTCTCCTGGTAATCAATTCCTTCCTTTTGGTTATAACCTTTTGCAACCAAACGTGCTTTATGTCGTTCGATGTTTCCGTTTGGGTCCAACTTGGTTTTATAAACCCACTTGCATCCTATGGGCTTCACCGCCTTAGGTAGTTCAACCAGTTCCCAAACGTTATTTTTACTCATGGAATCAAGCTCATCAATCATAGCTTCATTCCACTTAGACGATTGGTCACTACTAATGGCTTCATTATAGGAGGTCAGATCGTTGTACTTTCCTATGTCCAGGTCTGCTTCATTAATATAGGTTACGTAATCATCAAAATTAACAGGTCTTTTAGGCCTTGATGACCTTCTTAATGGAGCATCAGGTTCTTGGGGTTGAGTGACAATATCAGGATTTTGATCTTGAGAATTTGATGTGCCTTCATGTGATGGCATATTAGGAGTGATATTATCCTCGAGAGAGACACTAGGTGGGACAATGTCATGCACAAGAGGTGAAATAGAAGGAAAGTGTACAAGTTTCTCCCCTCCTTCTTGCACTTCTTGTAAAATAAGATCTTGATGTACATTGCTCCCACTAACATTAGAGTTTTCTAGGAACTTAGCATGACGAGTTTCAACTATGCGAGTACCGTGAGAAGGGCAATAGAACCTAAATCCCTTTGATCATTCAGGATACCCTATGAAGAAACAACTGACTGTTTTCATGTCAAGCTTTCTCTGTTGAGGGTTATAAAGCTTAGCTTCGGCAGGGCAGCCCCACACTTTCATATATCTCATACTTGGTTTCCTTCCCGTCCAAATTTCGAATGGTGTTTTAGGAACGGATTTAGAAGGAACCCTATTGTGTATATGGACTGCCGTCTTTAGTGCCTCGGTCCATAAAAATTGAGGTAGGTTTGTGTTTGCTAACATACTCCTTACCATATCCATAAGGGTCCTATTTCTTCTCTCAGCAACACCATTCTGCTGAGGAGTACCCGACATGGTAAAAAGGTTCACAATCCCGTGTTCTCTACAAAATTCAAAGAAAGGACCGGGAGCCTGACCAATGTCTGTATGTCGACCATAATATTCACCTCCTTTATCTGATCTCACTACCTTTATCTTACGATCGAGTTGATTTTCAACTTCAGCCTTAAAGATTTTAAACATGTCAAGTGATTCAGTTTTTTCTTTAATCAAATATAAGTACATGTATCGTGAATGATCATCTATAAAAGTGATAAATGACTTATGTCCGGATATCCCAGCAGGAAAAGGGCCAAAAATATCAGTATGTATGAGTTCCAATAAATTGGAACTTCTTGTGGCACCTCTTTTATTTCCTTTCGCCATTTTCCCTGTAAGGCATTTTACACATGTTTCAAAATCACTAAAATCGAGATTTGGTAGTATGCCATCTTTCACTAGACGTACCATTCGATCTCGTGAGATGTGGCCCAAGCGTTGATGCCACAACATAGATGAAGTTTCCATTTCTCGTTTTCGTTTCTTTATGTTTTCATTCACATTATATGACAACAAAGATTTTGAAAATTGGTCATCCAAGTTCAATTTATAGAGATTTCCATCTAAATAACCATTACCAAGAACACGAGAATTTAAACTAATAGTGACTTTACCATTACCAAATGCTACATGAAAACCATCATTGTCTAACTTTCGTACAGATACTAGATTCGAGTAATTTTAGGTACATAAAGAGTATCTAATAAGTTAATACAATGACCACCTTGCATAACTAATTGCAAAGTTCCTACGGCTTCAACATTTAGGGCATCACCGCTCCTGACTTTAATTGTCCTTTGGTTTCTTTCCAGCTTCTGGATTGTAAGGAATCCCTGTAAGGTGTTTGTAACATGAACCATGGAACCAGAATCAATCCACCATGTGTTTATAGGAACATCAATATTAAAGGACTCATAAATCATAAGTAAATGATCACCTTTCTTTGCTAACCATTCCTTGAATTTTGGGCAATCTCGTTGACGATGCCCTTTCTTATGGCAGAATTTGCAACGAATAGGACCATTAGGAATAGTTGAGCCAGAGGATGTACTTGTATTCGGTTTCTGGACCTTTGAGCTTTCTGCTTTATGGAAGTTGCCTTTCCTTTTCTTGGTGTTTGTGGTGGTGACATGAGCAACATCATATTTTTCTACCTTTAAACGCTCTTCCTCTTGTACGCACATAGCAATGAGTTCACTCATTTGCCATTTGTCCTTTTGAGTATTATAGTTTATTTTAAAGGCATCAAATTGTGCAGGAAGAGATGTCATTATAAAGTGTACTAGAAAACCCTCGCTAATTTCCATGTTCATACCCTTCAATTTATGGGCCATGTCGCTCATCATCATGATGTGCTCACGCACACCACTCACACCATCATACTTTGTAGTCAACATCTTCAGGATCAAAGTACTTGCATGTGCCTTGGAGGTGCCTTTGAATTGCTCATCTACGGAGTCTAAGTAAGTTTTCGCGCTTTCAGAGTCAGGGATGGCTCCGCGAATGGCAACCGAGATGGAGTTCTTTATAACCATGAGAGACATTCTGTTAGACCTCTCCCACTTTTCATACACTTGTTTCTGATCTGTAGTATTTTCAGCAGTAAGTGCAGCGGGAGGATCATGCCTTAAAGCATAGTCCAAATCCATCATTCCAAGAGTTAGTTTAACAGCATCTCGCCATGATGCAAAGTTAGTGCCAGTCAAGGGTTCAATTCCATAGTTAGGACTCATAGCGGTGGCTGGATTGATACAATTATAACATATATTTTTAGAAGAACAAAAGTGAACTAAAGCATACAGGGTAATCACATAAAATAAGCAAGATTTAGCACATTGAAGATTAAGCCTATTATAACACCAAAATAATAGACTATACTAAAGTTCTAAATGAAAATTGGTTTCGCGTTGGCTATAGCCAAAATTCAAGTGTTATGAACATACATAAAGAGTAAATTAAGGCACATAAATATAACAAATCACCTTTGGGCAGAAATGACATATCTATGTATACTAAGCCAATATTTCACTATGTGTAATAACAAACAATTGACCGTTGGGTTCATTGTTTTGACAACACACATAATTACATAAAATGGAATCATTCAAACTTCAATGTTTAATCAAATGACACACCGTTGGGTATAATCATCTAATTTTATATTGAAGTTACCATTATATTATGTATGTCAAGATTTAATTTTAAGGCATAGATGCACATATTCATACATGCCTTATGATTAGAACAGAAGTGTGTGAATTATATTCATCATCTAAATAAATTCAAGGCTATATAAAAAATACTGATTCTACTTTGGGCAAATGTTCCACCATATAATTAAGAGATCCATTTGCAAACCATTTATCCTAAAAGAATCCATTTGTGAAAAGTGAACACTGTTTTTGTGTTTTTACCGTTCATGGTTAATCAAAAGTGGCTTGCAAACATTTGATTTGCACTTTAAAATTAAAACTTCAAACAAAATTTGATCACAGTGACATAAATTTGATCTCTAATTGATAACATGGTCATAAAATTTTCACTATTTTAAACTTCGAACAGAACGCAAAGTTTAAATTCTAAGAATTTATTTTTGATAAACATGAATATCAATTATCATTGTTAAAAGAAATCGAACTTTGTATGTGAAATGAAGGAATCAAACATTCATTAAAATATTGATTCATAATGGATTGTGTCAGACCCACCGATTGAGAATAAAACCAATTTATATTATTAGTTTGAATCAATTCACAAAAAGATGATGATTGTTTATTTACTAAATCATTACAGTAATCAATTCATTACAAAACATGACGATTTACGAAATCATCACAGTGGGCTTTTACGATTTGTTCATCAAATGTCAAGGAATCAAAAAACGATTTTTACAGATTGAACTGATATCATCAACGTGGCTCTGATGCCACATGTTAATTAAATTTATGATTATGAATCAATTGTCCCAGAATCATAAACACCAATTCAATCAAGTAATCATCTAATTCAACATGAATTGTAAAACTTACTTGTAGTAGGGCATACAATCTTCGATGATGAAGAAGCCATTTGTTGATTCCCGTTATGATACCTTGAATCGATGGATGATTAGGAGGAATCTTTAGTGGTGTTCTTGAGAGAGAATTTTGAGAGTAAGTTTTGTTGATCGTATGTTATGATCAACGAATGAATCAAAATCCCTGTAACTTCTCCTTAGTTATAGGTATCTAAAAGGAAATCATAATACCCCCTTTAACTTATCAATATTTACATTTACTTCCATCAAATAAATGTTGGGGACCATTAATGTCATATTGGCATATTTAATAAATTATTATGAAATGGTCCTAAGGCCATAATTATGTGGATTATTTCCAACACTTCTCACAAGTTATTGTATTGCCTCCATTTGACCCTCGGGCTCCTGTGGATCTTCTAATTCAACCCTTGATCTTTTCCTGGCTTTTTGGGCCTCCCAATTGATTTATTATAGGCTGGTGCTAATATAACAATGGGCACTTGGGACTTTGACCACATAGACATCCCATTAACTAGATAAACCTTATGGCTGTAAACTTCCTTTCACCTGTCCATTCCATAAACAGGGTTGACAAAACCTTATGGTGAGCCAACAAGTTGACCATGTTGAGCCATAGTCCAAATAGCTACAACTGCATGTTTATAATGTATGGATGTTATTTCTCATTTCTTGCATGCACAACTTTTTGTTCTCATATTGACTACACATTGATCCCCATGTGGCCCTGAAACCTGGTAGTGCTCCTCTTCATTCCACTTTATAGTGTATCTATTAAGGGCAAACCATATTTACTACATGCACAATCCATAAAATAAAAAAATGTATAATAACTAACGCATTAGCTTCTTTCTTAATTGGCTCCATCAACTTAGTAGCATATGGTGTTAGCATACCATTGCTTTTGTCAATAACCATAAGAACATTCACTATCCTTCTCATAAGATACTCCCTGACAAACTCTAACATTATTATGATGCGTTTGTCTCTCCCGTCTAACAACTTTTAATTCAGAACCTCACATGTTCTTAAGTAAGACATCAGAGATTGCCTGACCTGTTAGCAAATTAGCACATTAGCGTCATCATGAAAATTGCAATAACCTTAAATAACCAAAACTTACCAGTAAAATGTGATCTTAACTAATGCTCTGGTGGTACAACCATAGGTGTGCTCCACTGTTTAACTCTTTCAGAACATCCATTTCCAATTGCCTTAAAACCTTGTTTTAAAGACCCCAAACATACATAAATTCTCTAAAATTTCCTTTCTTGAGATGTTGGATCTGTGGATGGTTGAACCTTTAGTTTTACTGTTGTACCTGGATTTGCCTTCATCAATTTCTAAACATAATCTCTAAGCAACCCATATTGAGAGTTGAAATCTCCATGGATCTGTTCCATAGCTAGGCTCTTAGCTCTGAAGGCTTTCATGATGGATACACCAACCTCAAACTTCCTTTGAAACTGTTCTTGAACTACTTTCACCGGAATTTTAGGATTTTATTGTAGCTGCTCCACCAGTTTTTTTGATAGAAAAATTGCAGTGCAGGAGTAAGCATTTCTGGTTTGGAGGCATTTATGTTCAATAACCAAGGTTTTGTTAACCTAAGATCCGGATGCTTTGTCCTTTGCAAGTAGAAGAACCCAAGGGCATTTATAAAGATTTGGGTTTATCTTTTTTCCTCTACCACTAACATTTTTCACTAATACCCCTTTACCCTTAACTGACTTGCTAGATCCATCTTCACTATCCCCTTTACAGATGGCTCTCACCCTATCAAGTTCATCCTTTACAACCCTAATTTATCTTTTTGTATCTACAGCATGCTCTTTAATCATTAATTTAACTTATTCTTTAGTACCAAACACCTGACCAAGATAGAAAATGGAATCAGTTTCTCTTTGCCTTCCTTCATCGTCATCAAACTGGTCATTATCCAACACATGTTCATCCATTGCTTCCACAAGTTGACCATCATTTGAATGGTTGATATCAACATCAACCTCAATATGCAATCTGAAATCTCTCATATCTATTTCAGTGTCATCAACATGGTTGTCATTGTCTACTACAAAATCACTATGGGTCTGTTTGGTATGAGGTAATGGAATGAAAGATGGGATGGAATGAGCGAGGGAATGAAATGGTCGAGGGAATGAAATAGATCATTACCAATCCATCGTCATGTTTGGTTACTATGTGGGAATGAAATAAATCATTTATTCGCATTGTTTGATGGTAGTACAAACGAAGTAATCAAATACAATTTTCCTAATATTATATTTAAAATTAATATATTTGTTTTATATTTATATATTTTAATGTTTTAGTTTTTATTAATTTATATTTATATTTTCTATTTTATTTGTTGTTATATTTTATTTTCTAACTTACGTTTATTTTTATTTTTTTTTTCATTTATTAATTTATCTTTAGTTTATATATTTTTTTTCATTTTTGGTTTATATATATATATATATATATATATATATATATATATATTATTCTTTACTTTTTTTTCATAAAAATTTAAGAAGAAATATAATTGAAGTTTTCTTTTTCATTCCATTCCTTGAGGGAATCGGAAAAAGAAAACACCCCTCCCCTGTAGAATGAAAATCTTCAGAAATGAAAGGAATTTCATTCCTTATATAATGGTTATTCCATTCCAATGTGCTACCAAACATGTCATTTTTCATTCCGACGTAATGATTCATTACATTCCACCTCCCATTCCTGGATACCAAACACTATCTATCCTCACTACTGCCATCATCTTCCAAATTATCAGCCCCATTCATATCTTCCACGTTATCATCCATTCCCAAATCAACCTCATTCACATCTTCTAAGTTATCATCATTTCTCAAATCGGTTATCATGATGCCAACCTAACAACAATCTTTTAAAACTACTTGGTTCACTTGGTTTATCTAAATTAAAAATCTCTTCAATGCTAACATTGCAAGGTGATGAGAAATAGGATGGAAGAATGGAAGTGTGATGTTCAACATACAAATTCATCATTTTATTATGAGACACATGTGTTGAAAATGTCCTAACATCTGAATGACTTCCTAAAGCTCTAAGACCCAAATCTAAATCACCATTTGGAACCAAGTAGTGGTAGTACCCTACATCATCCTTCGAGTAGCCCAATCTATCCATAATAATATCTAGTTCGTGCACTGAGAACTTGTCAATGTCAATTAAATCAACATAATCACTTAATCCCTTTGCATATAAACGCCCTAGAAATCCTTTAACATTCCCCCATGATGCAAATTGATGGAAAACAAATTCAGAAAGCCAGCTGCGTTTGAAAACAAAATAAAAAAAAACTATTTTTGATTAAGAGAATAAATAAACTTGAGACAAATAATAGGATTTCGGAAGCCATGATGCAAAAAATAGGATTTCAAAGCCATGATGCGTTTGAAAACAAAATAAAAAAGTAAAATAAAAAATAAAATAAGAAACTCTTTTTGATGAAGAGAACAAATAAATAATAATAAAATCACAAAAGAAATTCCGGCGATAATTTTCCGGCGATGTTGACTGCCTCCGTTTGCTGCCTATACTCGTGTTAGCGCACCGGTATTATCGTTTTCACCTCGTGTCGGGTTAGTGATCTTCTCGGTGGGTTTTGTTAGGGGCTTCCCATCCTCACCGAGGATTGTATCCTCCGCCGGGAGGTTTGAGTCTGGTAATACAAGCTGTCTCTAACGTGTGGTATTTGGTCTGGATTCTCGAGGCATGGATCCATTTGGAAAATCAAAGGAAGAAGGAGAATGGGTTGAGGTGCGCCGGAGAAAAGAGAGTTCCAAGAAAGACTGTAAGGCGAAGAGATACTGGTGGCCGGATTCGGTTGTGTCGTACTACTTCAGCAACCTGCCAGAAGAGTGCACTCGGCACATGCTCAGAAAAGAATGCGCTCAGTTTGGGAAGGTGGTCGATGTTTTCATCTCTGACAGACGGAACAGGAACGGAGATACCTTCGGGTTCGTGAAATTCGATGAGGTCAAGGACAGTAGGATGCTGGAACGGGTGTTAGGGAAGATCAGGATGGGTAACAGGGTGGTCTCAGCAAATTTAGAAAAGTACGACAGAAATCATAAGCCGGTGGGAGAAAAAAAGGAAGTGAATAGAAGTAATCAAAGTGTTTGGGGGAGGTTGAAGTGGCAAAAGGAAGAAGATCTAGAAGGGAGGGCAAGAATGGTGGTGGAGGGGAAATCCTTCGTGAATGTTCTAAAAGACGGCTTAAATCATAACGGGATAAGGAAGAAGATAGACATCAACATTGACCTCCCGGAATACATTGAGGAATGGAAGGTGATTTCTTTGTGGGGGAAGACGGTGGATATCAATTCCCTGAATTCTCTCCACGACAAGCTGAGTATGGAAGGTTTTAGCAGACCTCAATTGCGTTATTTGGGGGGTTTGAAAGTGATGCTCTCATTTCATGAGGCTGAGGAGGCTTCGTCGTTTTTAGAATGCATGGGGAACAGAAACGATATTTTCCAGAGACTGGTGCATTGGGAAAATAGACCGGATGATGATGAAAGAATGGTGTGGGTTAAAATATCGGGAGTTCCACCGGAGCTTTGGGACGAAGGGGTGTTCGAAGTTATTGGGAGCAAGTTCGGGACGGTGGTGAGTCCTGCAGGGGCAGACGCCTTTGACGTCAATCTCTCCAGCAAGAAAATGGGGATTCTTACGCAGTCAGTTGATTCCATCGACGAAGTGTGTGAATTGGTATACAAAGGGAAATCGTACAGATGTAGGGTCTCAGAACTTCAGGATGACTGGACGCCGGATTTTGTTTGGAATCAGGAGGGCTTAGACGGGATGCCGGTCACTCCGACGATCCCGTCGGTGGTGGTCAGGGAGGAAGTGGGATCGACGCAGGAGTGTTCGGGTGGCAAAAGTTTTGATGGGGATTCCAAGGTGTCAGAAGATAAAACCTCTCTGGATACGAGGAAAAATAATGATGACAAGAAGGTGGCACCGGTGTCAGACAGAGATAGGGGGATACAGGTCTCCTGTGAAAAGGCGGAGGGGGATTTGGTTGGTGAGGACATCGGGAAGGACAAAGAGGACAGGGTTGTGGAGATGCTAAAAAGTATTGGGCTTGGTTCTTCCTTGTCTGGGCCTGTTGGGAACTTGGATCCGGTGAGTGGGCCGATAGAAAATCAGGGGAAATCCATGTCACAGGAGTCTTTTTCTGGCCCAGTTCTTAGATCCAGATCCAAGGCAAATGGATCCATGGGTACACAGTTAAAGTCTCAGTGGGTTTGGGATCGGTCTTCAAGGAAGGGTGGGAAAAGACCACACTCTAAGAAAAAAGATCAGGCATCTTCGGTGGCTGAGATCTCAAAATTAGGGATCGACACCTCTGAGTTGAATGCAGAAGTGGCAGAAACGATTCGGATGGGGGGCTGTGTCGGAGTGGATTTGGCCGGTCAAGAAGATAGGGTGGAGCAGGTTGTGGTGGGTGATTATTACGCAAGGTCTTAATGGATTGTCTCTCGATTAATATCAGAGGGGTTAGGGATCCGTTGAAGATCCTGTGGGTTAATGATTTGAAAAAGGAGAATAGATTCTCCTTTCTTTGTCTCCAGGAAACAATGACGGCCAACGGGAAGTCGATCCCGATTAGGCGTATGTGGGGTAGAGGTGATATCGGTTGGGAGTGGGTCGATGCCAGAGGGACCTCTGGAGGGTTAGCTAGCGTCTGGGATAAGTCGAGGTTCCACTTCTTGAAAGCAATTAAGGACGATAATTTTCTGATTATCACTGGATCGGTGGTGGGTTCGGACGTTTTGTTGAATGTTGTGAACGTCTACGCTCCACAAGGGGCAAATGAGAAGAAGGATCTTTGGAAGAGGCTGCTGGATTGGAAGGCTAAGTTACAGGGTTGGTGGATATTCATGGGAGATTTCAATGAAGTGAGATGTAAAGAGGAGAGACGGTTCTCGGCTTTCAACAGCAGGGGGGCTGAAGTGTTCAATAAGTTCATTGAGGAGGCCGGTCTATTCGAATACAAGATGGGCGGTGATAAATTCACATATATGGAAGGTAACGGTAAAAGCTTTAGTAAACTTGATCGCTTTCTTGTGTGTGGGCAGGTCCTAAACAAATGGCCGGAAGCTTCGGTTACGACGCTGCCGAAACGATGCTCGGATCATGGTCCGGTGCTTCTCAAGTTGGCTAAAGATGACTTTGGTCCTCCCCCTTTCAAACTGTTTGCTTCTTGGATGGATCACCCGGAGTTCACTATGGTGATTCAGAATTCCCTAGTGGATTTTGGTGGGATTCAGGAGACCACTCCTGATCGAAGGTTATTGTTAAAGTTTCAAAAAATTAAAGAGGATATAAAGATTTGGAGAAAGGCTGTTGTTAAAACTTTGAATGAGGAGAAAGTCAAGGAATTGGAACTTTGTAATTATTTTGAGGAGTTGGCCCAGTTGTTCCCTTTGTCTCTGGATGAATCCAATAAATGGGAGGAGGCAAAAATTCGTCTTAAAAGGATGGAGGAAGACAATTTGGCTGATTTAAAACAAAAGAGTAGAATTAAATGGGCAATCGATGGGGACGCGAACTCGGCCTTTTTTCATGGGATTGTTAACGCTAATGTGTCGGCGAGTAGAATTAACGGTTTGATGGTGGGCAACTCGTGGGTTTCGGATCCGGTTGTGGTGAAGAAAGAAATTTTCAAATTCTTCAGAGACAAATTTAAACAAGTGCAGAATTGGAGGCCGTCGATTGAATGCGTTGGTATTAACAAACTTTCGGATCAGGATAAGGAGGGGTTGATTGTTCCTTTTTCTAAGGCCGAAATTAAAGGTGCCGTGTGGGAGTGTGGGAGCGATAAAGCGCCGGGTCCGGACGGCTTTCCTTTCGCGTTTTTAAAAAGATATTGGCACCTGTTCGAAGAAGATTTTTTGGATATTTTTGATCATTTTTTCAGAAATGGGGTGATCGGCAAAGGGTGCGGGTCTGCGTTTTTACATCTCGTTGCCAAGAACAAAGATCCTAAGTTGCTTTCCGACTACCGGCCTATTTGTCTTATGGGTATCATTCCTAAAGTGATTGCTAAGGTCCTTGCCAATCGCATAAAAGGGCCTTTAGCTAGTATCATCTCGGAAACCCAAATGGCTTTTTTGTCCGGAAGGAGTATTCTTGATGGCGCTCTCATTGTTAACGAAGTGGTGTCGTGGGCAAAGAAGAGGAGAGTGCCTACTCTTTTGTTCAAAATTGACTTCGAGAAGGCTTATGATACGGTTGATTGGGACTTTCTTGATTCTATTCTTGAGCAAATGAATTTCCCGAATAAATGGAGAACGTGGGTGCGGGGTTGTTTGGAGGCTTCGAGGGCGTCGGTGCTAGTAAATGGTTCGCCTACTTGGGAATTTCAATGCCAAAGGGGGGTGAGACAAGGAGACCCGCTTTCTCCCTTTCTTTTTCTCATCGTTATGGAGGTGCTTCATTGGATGTTTGTTAAAGCGGAGGAGGGTGGGTTCTTTCATGGCCTCAATATTCCGAACGGAGGCCCTTGCATCACTCATTTATTGTTTGCCGACGATGCCATTGTTCTTGGTCAATGGAGTTATGATAACGTCATTAATATTGTGCGGTTGCTTCGGATATTTGGAATGGCCTCGGGCCTCCGGATTAATTTGTCCAAATGTGCATTGCATGGAGTTAACGTGGTGAAGAGTGATATTGATCTTAAGGCCGAGATTCTTAATTGTAATAGCGGAGAGTTTCCCTTTAAATATCTTGGGCTTGTGGTGGGCGCCAATATGAACCGGATCAAAAATTGGGATGAGGTGTTTAATGTGTTTGAGAGGAGGCTTTCTAGGTGGAAAGCGTCTTCGCTTTCTATGGGAGGAAGACTTGTTCTAGCCAAGGCCGTTCTTGAAAGTCTTCCGACTTATTTCTTCTCGATATACAAGGCCCCGGAGAAGGTTATTCAAAAGTTGGAAGGGATTAGATCTCGATTCCTTTGGGGATTTAAAGATGGCTCTCATCATCCGATTCATTGGGTTAGTAGGAGGGAGGTGGCCAAGCCTATTGAAGATGGGGGGTTGGGTCTCATCCCGTTTACTGAAGCGAACAAGAGCATGCTTGCTAAGTGGATTTGGCGGTTTTTTAAGGAGCCCAATAGCCTTTGGAGAAAAGTGATTGAAGGGATACACCGGAAAAGAAATGAGACCGGGGCTGTTCCGAGACGGAAAGAGATCGGGGGTGTGTGGAACGCCATACTGAGCACGGTCGAGGGTCTGAAAAATGATGGGATCGATGTTGTGGGGCTGGTCGATAGATCCAACGGGCTGATTAGGTGGCGTGGCGACTCTTCTGGGTGCTTCACGGCTGCTAGTGTTCGGAGGATGTTGGTTAAGGCCTCTCAGTCGTCGGGCCTGGTTATGCCATGGAACCGCCTGGTCCCCAACAAAGTTAACATTCTTTTTTGGCGTATTCTCAAGGATAGGATTGCCACGAAAGAAGCGCTTGTTAAAAGGAAAGTGTCGATATCTGACCCGGATTGTCAATTATGCATGGAAAACTCGGAGACCGTGTTTCATATTATGATGGGATGTAAGATTGCGTCCGGGGTGTGGGATCTCGTCTCGGGGTGGTGTAAGGTCCCGCCTATTTTCGCCATGGATTTGGAGGATCTCCTTCTCTTGGTGGAGGATTCTCGGTTCGATAGAAAAGGGAAAATGGTTTTCTTCGCGGTGATAATGACGACTTGTTGGGTGATTTGGAAGGCTAGAAACAAAACCACCTTTGAAGGGGCGAAGACTTGTATTTCTATTTTGTTTAAGGATGTAAAATGTCTTAGTTTTATGTGGGTCAAATATAAGGGGAAGTGGTCGTCTCTTACTTGGGAGGATTGGGACAATTTCCGTATGTAAGTCCCGGCCTTTTGTTGTTGTATTCTCTTGCCCGCCTCGCGTCTTGCTTGGTTGGGTTTTTGTTATGTGATTCCGCTGTTCAAAAAAAAAACTTGAGAGAATTTTGAAGCTATTATCGATGTAAATTGATGTTGAAGCTATGATGCAATAATCTATTTTTACAATTCCCAACCCCAATTAATTACAGTTCCCTCTTGATAAAATCGAGTATCATGAAGACAAATTCTGAAGGAGATTGCTAACATAATAAATCACTAAGGGTGTTTGTAATGGGTTTTCCATAACCCCATGATCCTAAGCAAAAGTTGGTGTCATCTTATCTTTTCCCACTCTCATGATCCCAAGCTCTTTTTAATTGTAATACCTCTCCTACAATCCCATGATCTCAAGCACTTTTTTTTTATATTTTTTTATTCAAGAAAATTAAATAATAACTAAACTAAAATAAAAACTTCATTTAAATAAATAAAAAAAGATTACAATTCATGGAAATTAAATTACAATACTTTAAAAAAAAAACTTAAAACTCGTCGGGGTCGCTTTCGTCTTCTTCATCGGACTCCTCCTCGGGATGGGGCGGTATGACTTCCCAAACACGATCGATGTGCTCGATCAAATCGGATCGTAGACTCTGATGTGTATCTTGATTACGAATTTTCTGAACATTTTCATCGATAATATTTTGCGGTGGTTCCTCGTTCGTTTGTTGAACTTCATCGGGTTCGTATGGGCAGATTGCAAACCCCTCATCCTCCCTAATCATATTATGCAAAATCATGCAAGCATATATGATGTTTGTAATTCTTTCGATGTATCTTCCCCTCGCCGGGTTTTCGATGATCTTCCATTTCTTCTTCAAACATGCGAACGCTCGTTCAACATCTTTCCTCGCCGCTTCTTGTGCCTTAGCGTACCTTTTTCTTTTTTCAGTTGTTGGAGCCGTTAGAGTCTTTGCAAACACTGAATAATCTGGATATATGCCATCGGCAAGATAATATCCATGTTCATAATGGGTGTCATTTACTTCAAACGAAGACTCGGGTGCCTTACCATTAATCAGATTATTCAACAAGTTTGATTGTTGAAGTACATTTAAATCGTTGTTTGAACCAGGGACTCCAAAATATGCATGCCAAAACCAGAAGTCTTGTGATGCAACCGCCTCTAGCATTATGGTTGGTCGTGCATGATCACCATGGTGGAATTGGCCGCGCCATGCGTTAGGACAAGCCGACCACTCCCAATGCATGCAATCAATACTACCGAGGATGCCGGGAAAACCATGTTTTTGTTCATGAAAATCGTAGAGGTGCATAACATCAACCCACGTTGGTCGACACATATACTTTTCTTGATACATAGCACGAATATATTTGGAAAATTTTCTAAGACACACATTAGCGGTTTTCTCTCCAATGTGCAAATACTCGTCAAACGCATCGGATGAAACACCATAAGCTAGTTGCCTAATAGCGGCAACACATTTTTGCAAAGGACTTAACCCCATCCTACCCCTTGCATCCCACCTTAATTGAAAATATTTATAATTTGTTTCCAAATCGTTAACAATACGTAGAAAAAGACTTTTATTCATACAAAAACGACGATGTAACTTATCTTCGAATAAAGCCCCTTCCTTAAAATAGTTGTTAAAGAGTCGATCATGAGCTTCTTGGCGTTCTCTTTTGATTGATTTGCGTGGTAAATATGGCTTCGAACTTTCGCCTTCTTCTTCTTCTTTAGCTTTCTCGAACATTAACCTTGCGAAAAAAATCGCATCTTCACCGGAGGAATCGTCGGAAGAAAAAGACATTTTGGTTGAAAAAATAAAAAATATGGGAGAATTGTAGAGAAGTGTGGGAGAATGTAGAGAGAATTGTATAAAATGTGGTGAGAAAAGGTAGGGAGAATGGAGGTATTTAAAGGTGTTAAATTAATTAAATTTAGAAAAAAAAATTTAAAATGGAAAATAGCCGTTGAGGGGTGTGGGACCCACCTCCAACGGTCCACTCCCACTCCCTTCCCAAGCTTTCAAACTCGGTAACCTACTCCCGCGGGATGATCCCGAGTCCCGAGCCCGAGGCAACTTTCCTGGTGTTCCCGAGCTCTCCCGCGATCCCGAGCTCGGGAGTGATCCCAAACTTGCACCATTACAAACACCCTAAGGATATTGCCTCTCGATAAATAAAAATGGGAATAGAAAAAAATTACTAACCATAAATTACATCACCTTCTTTTTTTTTTAACGGCAAATATATTAAAACAGGGGCGGAAAACCGGGAACTAGCAAGAAGCTAGCCCCCCCCCCCCCCCCTAACCAAAAAAAAAACGATTACATCATACAAAGGTTTCTTCAATCGGTCAGTTTTCTACTTCTAGTATCACACCAAAGTCTATCCTAACTTTTTATGTTGCAAATGATATTGCTGATACTCGGCACTTTGTCTTGGAACAAGGCCTCATTCCTAGCAATCCAAATACTCCAACACATGATGTAGACGATAGCTTGGAACAACTCCCGTTGTCTAGGAACCACCTGCCTGTCTTTATGAAACTCCACGATGTCCCCCCAGGGATAAGACGAAGATGGGTGGGAGATGGAACCAATCTAGCACCCACTGCCAAATTATCGAAGAAAACATGCATCCGGTGAACAAGTGCTCCGCTGAATCCACACCCTCATTACATAATCTACAAATGTCCGACGTCACATGGATCCCTCTACGCTGCAATGCCGAGGCGATAGCAATCTGGTCTTTACACGCCCTCCACATAAAAGCGTTGATCTTGAGAGGCACAAGCTTGCTCCAAGAGAACTTACTGACCAAATCAGCCCCACCCCCATTAAGGAGGATCAGCCTCCTTACTTCAGCCGAGGAAAAAGGCACTCCCACCCCACTGATCCACCTCCAAACCCCGTTGTCACAAGCCAAAAATTGATCCCAGTCCACATTATTTTCCAACAGCCACTTGCGAATGGAAATAATACTTTTCCAAACGCCAGAGATCGAGCGCTTACATGGGAAGACCTCCACCCGCCTATTCACCATATGGATAGCCGAAATAACCCGACACTAGAGGCTACCCTCCTCCGTTTTCAACCTCCGGAGCCATTTACTGAGGAGGTTGACATTAAAATCTTCGAGTTTCACAAGGCCCAACCCACTGGCGCTTTTAGGTCTACACACATCGTTCCTATTCACCCAGTGTATCTTCTTAGAGTAAGTAGGGAATTTGAACCTGATTTTATCCAACTGGTCAATAACTCCTTTAGGAGCTTTATAAACCGAAAAGAAGTAAGTAGGGAGGCAGTCAAGAACGCTTTTGACGAGTGTGAGCCTTCCACCGAAGGAGAGGACTTTAGCTATCCAACGAGAAAGACGCCTTTCGAACGTATCCACAACGTTCTTCCACGAGGAAATCCGGTTCATATTAGCGCCAACCACCATCCCCAAATACCCAAAAGGAAGGCTGCCCACATCGCATTTAATGATCCCAGCCATCCGGTTAACCTCCAGGTTGTCAACGTTAACCCCAATAATGGCGCTCTTCTCCAAATTAATCTTTAAACCGGAAACCAGGTAGAATACTCTAAGGAGGCGGACGATGTTACGAGCGTTCAGCTCACTCCACTCACCCAACACCATGACATCGTCGGTGAAGAAGATATGGGATAGGATCGGACCACCGTTAGGCAACCGAATGCAGTGGAAGATACCCACCGAAACAACCCTCTTCATCATCCAATCCATCGCCTCCATAGCCACCACAAAGAGATAGGGGGAGATGGGATCTCCTTACCTAACCCGTCCAAAACGGTTGAATTCTTTAGTCTGGGAGCCGTTCACAAGGACGGAGGCCCGTGTATACGAAAGAATCCCTTTCACCCAAAGCCTCCATTTCGCCGGGAAAGCCATTTGACAGAGCACCGAATCGATAAAAATCCAGTCTAGAGAATCAAAGGCTTTCCTAAAATCAATCTTGAAGAACAATCCTTGTTTCTTAGACTACTTCAGCCAATAAACAGATTCATTCAGAATCAAGGGCCCATCCATGATGTGCCGACCCTCCACAAATGCTAACTGAGACTCCGAGATTAACTCAAGCAACACAACTTTCATCCTTTGGGCCAACACTTTGGAGATAGCCTTCGAGATACAACCAAGAAGACTGATAGGACGGAACTCCACCAAGCTCTGGGTGTCAGTCGACTTTGGTCTGAGATGCATGAAGGAGGCACCACACCATGGGAGATTCAGCCCGAATCATGAAATTTATTGAGAATCAACAGGAAATCCTCTCCTAACTCAGCCCAGAAGCGCTTCAGAAAGTTGAAGTTGAAACCATCAGGCCCTGGGGCCTTATCACCCTCGCAGTCCTAAATAGCGGCTTTAATTTCCTCCAGGGATAACGGTTTAATGAGCTCCTCACCTTGATCAGGAGATAAGGTCTTAATCCTATCACAAACCATGCTCGGCTACTCTCTTCTGCCATCCGAGAATAAGCCTCTAAAGAATCTCCAAACCTCCGATTTGATTCTGCTCGGGTCTTCAATCCATTGTCCCCCAATACGCAACCCATTAATCCGTCCATTTGCCCGGTTCGAGTTTATGACCCCATGAAAATAGGACGTGTTGTCGTCCCCTTCCAGGGCCAATTTGATCCGAGCCTTTTGACAGAGATCATCGATTCTCTCCTGCTCGAGCCGGGATAATTTATCTTTTTTGGCAACCCACTCCTCCAAATCATTTCCATCGACGACCCTTTGTTCACCAGCCCGATCCATCATATTGCAGAAACACAAAAGCTCCTCCCTTTCCTTATTGGCAGCCCTTTTAGCCCCTTGAATCCAGCTTCTAACCACCTCCTTAGCCTTCCTTAATTTGTTGAACAGGAAGACATCCGGAGGGACATAACCATCCCCTTTCGTGATAAGCTCCTTACTGATCAAATCAACAAGGTCCCCATGGTTCAGCCAATAAGAGTAGAATTTGAATGGCACATGCCCAAAGTCGAGTTGGGAAACTTTAAGGACCAAAGGGCTATGATCAAACCAGAGCCTCGGCAACGCGGTCAATCTTGCCCTAGGCCACCTGTGAAAGAAGTCCGAGCAAACCAACACCCGGTCTAATTTGCTAAAGTTTTTACCATAACCGTAGGAGAAGGTGAATTTAGAACCACCCATCTAATATTCCATCAATCCCGCTTGGGCAATGAAATTGTTAAAAGCGTCAACGCTCCTGTGGTTAAAAACAGAAAACTTACGCTCATCCGGGCCCCTGACATCATTGAAATCCCCGACGAACAACCACAAACCGGTCTCTCTGTCCATCAGATCAAGCAGACAATCCCAAAGAAGTTTCTTCTCCCTAACCCCTTGCGAAGCGTAAACATTTATGACGTTGATTCTCCCTTAACCGCCCACCAGAGAGCCACCAATCAAGAGGAAGTTTTGATTCTTGATAACTTTCTCCAAATGGAACACAGCGGGGTTCCAGATACTAACGATACCACCAGAACGCCCAAGAGCTTCTACCCCTTCAAATTGAGACGCAGAATTATCCCACAAGAGACCCACAGTAATTTCCCCCAAAGCCTCCACCTTCGTTTCCTGCAAACAAATGAAATCAACCCGATTATTCATCTTAAGTTATCGAATCCAGTTCGCCTTCTTCCGATCCCGGATTCCCCACGTATTACATGACAACAAATCCATTAACCCATGGAGTTCTTTGCCTTCTCCCCCAAATTCCTTCCACCTGATCATGAACGAAATTGGTCAAGGAAACCCCCACCTAAGCACCGACCAAAATAGTATTATCCACCTCCATTTTATCAATAGCGCCAACGGGATCCCTAACCGGAGAATCAAGAACAAGGGAAGGAGGAGACGAGAGATTCGCATCCCCCCCCCCCCCCCCCCCGCATCCCCCTTTTCCCCTAACAATCTTATTTTCAGAGGTCTCCAAACATCTCTCCTTTTTTTTCAAGGGTTTCTCGTATGAATGCTCTAGACGCCATTGAATGAGGATTCACTAGTATTTTTTTCTGGATTGGATGCTAGGGTAAACTTCAATGGTGGGAACTGGAAGATGAATGCCTACGTACGTAAGGATTTATGGGATTCTAGGAAAAATAAAATTACACAATTGCCCTCATGTCCATTAGGCATGATCTAGACTAACAAAAAAAATCTAACTGATGTTAACCTAAAGGTTAAAAATTGAAACAAAGTTTCAAATTAAGGACAAACCATGCAAATTTGGGAAAAAAAAGGACCCGATCTATAGTTTGGTTAAACTTAAAGGAAAAAAGTTGTAATTTAGTCTTAGATTGTTTGATAATGCTCTTCAAATGTTTGTGATCCTTCCTATTGTATTTATAGTATTATAAGTTTTATGGTGGACAATATTTTTAGTCACTTAACTCAATATTTAACGTTAAAAAAAAACTTAATCAATATTTAAATATATTTTTTTATCTTTTTACTGTAATTTTAATATTTGATGTATTTGAAATGTTTGCTATATGAAGATCTGGGACACTCATATAAGTTTTATGATAGACAATATTTGTAGTCACATAACTCAATCATATGAGGTATTCAGTTTGGTAACTGAAAATTCAAATTCAAATTCTTGTTACATTTTGGTAACTGAACATTTAGATTTAAATTGTTGTTAAGTGAAAACTTTAAACTTAATAATAAAACATATGTTTAAGTTTTCAAATTTGAGATTAGAATGAAGCATGGGCTTCCATCTCGTAAATAATAATTATAAAAATAATCATAATAATCATTATAATCATAGTAATGAAGATATACCTATCTATTAAACAAAACATATTAGGTTGAGTTGGCACACAATAAGTTTGTCCACATCCGCAGGTGATGATGTGGCATCCTCTAATTAAACAAAAATCCTATGTGTAATACTGTGAATTTTATAGGTTTTCTTAAAAAATCTTACGTTTAAATCAAAAAGAAGTCGCGGATCTGGGTCATATCCGCTGGATCTTTTTACCCGAGTATATAAGTTTGTCCACGAATTCTCAGCTCATTTTTTCCGTGAAATCTAGGGTTCGCTGGTAGGTTCTCTCTCGATCTCCGCCGCCGAACACCAGGTCCGCCGCTTCTTCAACGAGATCCGGTGAGTTTTACACCGATCGTATACATCAAAAACAGTTTTACGCTTTTATGTGATGTTTTCTGATACGATTCGCTATGTTTTTATGTTTCCGGTGTCGCTTCCATCTACGAAATTTATTCTCCGCCGTCTCTCCGCCGTCCGTGAAGTTTTCCGGTTAGTTATCATGTTTAATTTGTTGTTTCGATGTGAATTATCTCTCCGCCGTCCGTAAATATTATTCATACTAAAACAATATTTTTTTTAGAAATTATGTTGGGTTTTTGGTTAAAGAAGTTTTTATGCAAGAATTAAACTTGCAAAATGTCATTTGAGTCTCTTGCTTCAATTATTTTTTGACATGTTGACTGTCACTAAATGATTTTAAATTTTGAATTTGAAAATATAATCCATCATTTATGTTTTTTGCTTCTACTTTGTTCACCAGTTGACCGAGTCACTAATTGAAAAATGATTTTATATTAACTTTTTGCATGATTATGGAAAATAGCACAATAAATTATCACATTATGTTCCTTGCAACTGGTAATTTGTCAATCAAGTTGCGTATCATCTAACTGTGGCGTAGGATTTTATAATTGTGCAATATAGTAAATTCTAAAGCTGGTAAGTATGTTTGTCATTTTTCATATATATTAAAGAGATAAGTTGTTTTCTTTTATGATTTTAACTAAAATTGCCTTAATTTTGAGAATTTTAATGAAGTAATCTCTTAATTTTGGGATTTACTAAAGTTTAAATTTCAATAAAGTTCAAATTCAAACTTTATCATCTAATTTACCTATATATAGTTAGCTTTTTTTTAAAAAATTCAGTTATAACTGTTTTAGCTTTTTAAAAAAAATTAAGTTATAACTGTTTTAGATTTAGAAATTCCTTTAATTTCGGGATTTAGTCAATTACAAATTTTATGTTTTTGACTAAATTTGCCTTAATTTTAGGATTTTTAATGAAGTAATCCCATCATTCTAGGATTTACTTAAGTTTAAATTTCAAAGATTGTTGAATTCAAACTTTAACCTGTAACTTTACCACTCATAATTAGCTTCTAAAATCTTACTCAGTTACAACTGTTTTAGAATGAACAATTCCTTTAATTCCGGGATTTAATCAATTACAAAATTTTATTTTGACTTGAAATGTAATTTTACCATAAATACGTCTAAAATTTGGTTTTTAATTACTAGCCTGATTGAATATGAATATGCATTTTATTTAATGTCATTATAACATATTTTGTGTTTACATATTTGAGATATTTGATGTTGTTATGATCAATAATGATAATTGTATTAGGTGTATATGAATATTCAATATATTAGTAATGTAATAAAATTTGCATATTCAAATGAAAGGCTAAAAAATATTTATAAATTGGCATGGTGCAGATCATTACGAGATCTCTTTGTGTTGGCTTACGTTATCACCATATTTACATTTCTTTAAAGGTCAGTATTTTAATCTCCAGTAATCATTACATGCATTTAAGTTTAAATTAACCACTAAATCAATAAGCATTACTGATCTGTTTAGCATTCAAATTCTAATTGAGAATTTGTAGATTATTAAATGCTAACATACTATAGATCGAGTTGACACTTCGGCTATTATGCAGGTTGGGAGATGAACTTATTTTCATAAGATAAGTTCAACTTCGAAGAAATTAGCTTTGAATCTTTCAAGAATCTTTCAAAGTACTTTCAACTTTGAAGGATTCATGGTTTTTTGTGTGATTTTTTCATTACCTATTTGAGAACTTTTGTATTCTAATTCACAATTTTTTAACTTTTGGGAACTTAGGGTCTAACGGAAGTACTGGAGTGAAAGGATTGACTAAAGATTTACAATAAGATTTTGAGGCCTCTACCTATGATGTTTACCAAATGGTATGACTTAGTAGCATCTTTATAGTGAAAATCATCATTTGATGACCAAATATTTACCCAAATGGTCATTGACTTTTAAGTGATAGATTATTGCGATTTACTGGTGTTGAGCTCTAAGATATCAGTGAAAAGACTCATTTTGTTTTATGTTTTGCATGTTGTGGTTTAAATATTTATATTCTGTCAATTTTGTATGATGTAGGAAGCTAGGAAATGATTTGATAAAGCTGATGTTGTTTATAGTAACCTTACCAAGTAGTTAGTTTTATGTGTGGTTGTTAGTTTGAATAATTGACTTCTTATTATATTTACACATTTTCATGCAGATACTTGACAAATATTTATCATTAAGGAAAAGTACTCTGACAGAAATAGCTTCTGCCACGAAAGAGGTATAAGTGTTCTTTCACATAATTTCTAGATATGATTTATATATTAATGCAATAATTTGGTGACAATTATACATGATTATCCATCTTTATTTGTAATCTTAATCTGGTAGAGACATTTTAGGGAGTTTACAGTGGCATAATGATATTTGAGCAAGCTTGCTCAAATATTTGTCTACTTAGATGAGAATAACACATATACCTCCGTGTTAAAATATGGTGGTGGTGTGAATTATTTTTCTACTTAGATGAGAATAACATTGTGTAAATCTCGCTTTTCTATTTTTACATTACTTTATATTATATTAGAAACATGAAATTCAAGATTTGATCGTGTATACATGCGTTTATTGACTATATCTTCTTTTTTTTATAAATGCTATATTTCATTACATGTTTTTTATATTAAAGATCATGTATCTACATGGGTAATTGACATAGAAACAAAAGCGAATGCCAATCTCTTTTTAAACTTTGATTTTTTTTAAATCAACTGGTATTTTCGCATGGATAGTTATACGTTGTTTTATCAAGATTGAAAAAAATATATGATAAAATCTTAATTTTAGATGAAGATGGTCGACAAACAAATGTAACAATAAACACTGTTTTTTAAGTCTCTTTTTCCAAATTTGTAACTTGACCTTTCTTCGACTTTAATTTATAATTTACATTGAATTTGTTTTTTACCATCTGGTTGTGAATAGGTAATCTTTTAAATGTTAAATATGAGTTGCCAGTTATTTTCTTTATGTGATTTTCTAAATTATCTCCAAGCTCAATTCCCATAGCTGACAAGTTTTTAGATTTTTGTTGATTTTCTTATTTCTTTCTTTTTTTAAAGGCATATATATCGCTCACTAACCATTCAATATTTAATCATAGACTATTTGATTGATCAGTATTCTCCATTAAAACATTTAATAACATCTTGGTATATTTCATAATTTAATATGATAATTTCAAGCCGATGTCAATCTCTTTCGAGAGTTGGATTATACTTGAAAGATCTGGTCTTCTCTCATGGTTAATTATATGTTGCTTTATCAAGGGTGGGTGGAGAACAAGAAGGGTCTGAAGATCTTGATATTGGATGAATGTTGTCGTCCAACAAATGTAACAAAAAATATAGTTTATAAATCTATCTTCTCAAATTTGTAACTGTTATTGAACTTTTTATAATTATTATTGAATAATGTTTTACCAATAACAATTATTCGATAATATATTTAATTTTTAATTTTTACGTTACAGCCCCGGATATTTACCCGGATAAGTGGCTAGTAATAATAATAATCTTAATAGTAACAGGCGGCTCAATCGATTTGAGAATCCTAAACAGGCGGCTCAATCGATTTGAGAATCCTAAACGAATTAAAATTTTGAGGTATTTCCCTATTTTAAAAATATTGTTTCAAACCATCCTCCTTTGTCCGGGTATGAACCGGCAATTATAAAATAAAATACTTAAAATTGATAAAATAAAAATTGTTCTTTTGTATTTTTAACATGGGCAAATATATTTAGATTAGATTAAGTTTTCTAGCTTAATTAGATACAAATTATATAATAAAATATTCATAATCAGTTTCTTCTATTTATAATTAATTTCTTTTAATAATTCATTTTTAGTTGGTAAAATAAAATAGCTAGTGTTCCATCTTTCTTTGAAATTGAACCATAACGTCTTGTTTTTTTTTATTTTTCGTTTTTGAATGACCAAAATTGTATTTACAATTTCTAGTCGACATTAATTATGCTTTTTGCCGTTCAAAAAAAAATTAATTATACTTGTTAAATAATTAAAACCAGAAACAAGAAATAGAGATAAACACTAACTAGAGATTTATTCAACATAACATATTTTTCTTTAAAACAATATATTTATTAATTAATTGGTATTTAATTTTTAAGATTTGAAGAATGTGATTTTGATAATCAGTTACAAAATTATATTATGCTAACCACATATTATAAATACCATGTGTTTAGATGTGAAGAATGTATAATTTGAAATGGAAAAAGATACCAGGTATTTTATGGTTTTTTTCTTGTTGTTTTCAAACCTTGTGATTATTAGTGCAAACAAATTTCAAGATCAATGCAGCAATTTAGGTAATATCTTGTTAAAATCAATTTATTAAGTTTTACTACTGGCTAAAACAATCAAGTCACTTTATTAATGTATTTATTTTCTTAATTATTTTGTTTCAGGAGATGGCTTGTGTGCTTTTACTTTAGATCATGCACCATATCGTTGCAGAGAAGATGATTGTGGGGAAGATTGCATACATATCATCCCCTACTGGGCAAGTGTAGAAGAGTCGTTTTGTAGTGGCAAAGTTTGTGTTTGTTGCGCCCGTGTCAGTGGAGTCAAATGCTAATAGACTAATATTTTCCTAGCTCCTAATAAAAAGGGCCCAAAATTATATATCTCAATTTATTATTTTATTATAAATAATTATATGGGTGTTTTTTTAACAGCCTACTCTCTAATCTACTCCTAACCTAACTCCATTAAATAATCGAAAAACCGTCTATTTCTGGGATAGAACCACAAACCTCCTGGTAAGACAGCCTTACCAGTTCCCCCCTTGAGGAGTAGGTCAAGAGCTCACTGAAGTACTTAAAAGAAAAAACATTAGAATGAAAAAAAAATGGGATTTTTACATACATCCCCTTACTAAGCCCCTTTATTACATATACACTCAATGCTAAACTTTAATTACATATATATCCATTTTTCATTAAAGTACCCATCTACTTTTCTAATTTTTAAAGAAAAAATAAAAAGCTACGTGAATTCCATCAGATGACTAGCAACGTTCGCTTCTCCAAGCGACCTCCATGTGCAGAACCCTGATCCGATCCAAGATCAGCGCAAACCTATTCTCCGACTAAGACCTCTGACGGCGGCGACCGACTTTGATTACGGCGACGGGTACGGTAGGTATGCTTTTACCCTATGTACAGTAGCTTTAGGTGGTTTAGGAACTTGGTTAACGACCTCCGTGCGGAACCGTGTTCGTTCTTCGTTCTCCATATTAGTGTTAATTAATGAATTCTTCCTATTAATTGTTTATTATTATACTTCCGTATTACTTTTTTTTTAACGGCAAATTTGGATCACCGGCAGGGACATATTACACCACTCACTCGATCATCTTTAATCGCCATCAGGAGGAAACTCACCACTGGTGAGAAAACCCCCTGGCCTTACTTATAACCCCCATTTTTTATTATTTTTGTTACAAGTGGAACTTAAACCCAAGACCTAATGGTAAAGGGCCATACACCTTTACCACTAGGCTAAGCTAGTGGTTGTTACTTCCTTATTATACTTGCATCGAACAGTAAAATCATGGTTTATTATTACTTCATATTACTGTTATGATTTTTTTTTCCTATTAATAAATTTGTTCTTTGCATCATCATCTTTGAAAACTTAGCATCTAACAACGGTAAGATTCTTTGTTCATATTAGTAGCAATGTATAGTACTACATTCTTTGTTTCTATCAGTGAATTTATTTGCATTGTTTTAGTTTATTATTATTAGGTTGATTCATTATGAAAGAAGAAATCCAATCGTCCAAGTAAAGATAAAGCTAGATAAAATATAATTAATAATATTAGAAGGGGAAAATATGAAAATATTAATAAGGATAGAATAGTTTTTTAATAAGTTATTTTAAATGAATTGGGTAAATATGTATGGTTTAGAAGGGATATATGTAACTAAAATTTAGACTTGGGTATATATGTAATAAAATGACTTAGCAGAGTCATATATGTAAATGCCCCCAAAAAATTACTAAAAATGAAAATTACAACGAAAATAAGTTTCTATTCGTCTCCGTCTCTTTGCTTGTAGTTTCGAATCAAATCGATATGTTCCACCAAATCCGCTTTAAGGATTTCGTATCTCTCACGATTTCTTATATATCGAAATTAAGTCATTAAACCTTTTTTTAGATTGAAATTTAAGTCATTAAACTTTTTTAGTATTTTTGAATGGTCAAAATTGTGGATTTAATGCATGGAACGTTCAAAATTAGAGCAAAAAGTGGAGAGTTATAGCACGACATTCAACTACCGTATTCGATCGGAATTTTATGGCCTAACACCGCACATAGCGGTGTTGTCGAAGTGCCGCACCAAAATCAGTCGTTCACCGCTATGTGTGGTAGCTGCATTAATTATACCCTTATATGACTATATATCCATATATATAACTCTTATTTCATCATTATATTTATATCATTGATATACCCTATAAATAGTGACTTCTTGTATTTGATTATAAACCATATATATAAATATAGTTATCGTCTCTAATATTTATTTCTCTTATTGTTCATTTATTCTAGGAAAATTGGAAGTAAATAATCCCAACTTTTGGGTATTGGCCAAGAATAATCTCACTTTTCAATATAACTCATAACGGTCCCAACTTTTCACTTAATTATTTAGAATGGTCCCGCCGTTTAAAAAACTAACACCGTTAGTTTTTAATCCTACGTGGCGCTGACGTGACATTGATTAGTATTTTCTTTTTTTTTCCTTTTTTTAATCTCATAAAAAAAAGGCAAAATGTTAGCTCACAGATTAGGCAAAATGTTAGCTCAGATGGAGCTCATGGAGCTCAGCTCACCAATCTTTGGTCACTGTCATCGCAGAGGTGTAATTCACCGGAGAACAAGTCAATGACCGTGAAACTGAGCGTTTCTCTTTTCTTTCTTTTTTAAAACCAAACGAGATGTTTATCACCCCGCGCGTTGCTGCGGGGTTGAATTTGTATACTGAACGGAAGTTAAAAAGTTAAGTGGTATAAAACGTACAAGTTTAAAAAGTCTCGTGGTGAAAGTATAAAACTATGAAAGTATACTAAAAACGAAAGTAGAAAAGTTAAAAGATTCGTTGCAAAAGAAGAAGACAAAAAAACTTAAAACAAAAATAAAAACTTCAAAAGTTAGAGGGTTAAAAAGTTAAGGAGTATAAAACGTAAAAGTCTAAAAGTCTTGTGGTGAAAGTATAAAACTATAAAAATATATACTAAGTTAAGGGGTATAAAACGTAAAAGTCTAAAAGCCTCGTGGTGAAAGTATAAAACTATAAAAGTATACTAAAAACGAAAGTAGTAAAGTTAAAAGTTTCATGTCCAAAGTAAAACACAACGAAATTAAAACAAAAAAACTTTAAAAGTTAGAGGGTTAAAAAGTTAAGGGTATAAAACGTAAAAGTCTAAAAGTCTTGTAGTGACAGTATAAAACTATAAAAATATACTAAAAACGAAAGTAGAAAAGTTAAAAGTTTCGTGGCCAAAGTAGAAGACAACAAAACTTAAAACAAAAAAAAACTTTAAAAGTTAAAGAATACAAAACGTAAGAGTATGAAACATATGTGACTAAACTATGAAAACTAAAAGTTTACTATTTCGTTAAAAAAAAAGTTTTCAAAAGTTTAAAGGGTTAAAATTATCAAAACCCTAAATTTTTGTGGCAAAACTATAAAAAACAAAAGATTACTATTCACCAACAATTTTTATTGTTATATATAATAATAAGAGAGAGAAACAGAGAGAGATTCCGTTACAGTTAGAATGGGTGACGAACACCGTCGTTACCCCAATAACCGCCGACGTTCGGTAGTTGAACTACGCTCCCATCAACCACCTGACATTCTCCACCGGCCAGGTAAAGAGTCAGACCGGTGGCCGCGGAGGGAGAAACGCACCCGACAACGATAAGATCTTGAATCCGTCGTGCAATGTCACTGGCGGTGACGCGGACTGTCGGAGAGTAGCTCGTTTCACCTCCCCAATTTCACACTCAGTTCACTAAATCGCACTTACAATTCTCAACGCCTTCTCCCTTACACTTCTCAACGCCTTCTCCCATCGATCATATCGCCGATCAATCGCCACCACTTCCGACCGCCGATGGAAGTTTTATCTCAATCGGATCTACTTCAATTTCCTCTAAATACGCCGTCGTAATTTATCAAAAGTGATCGTTGGTTCCTTTTACTTAACCTACTTAGCATTAGAAACACAATCACCACCCCTGCCAACCGCTGTTAGAAGTTTACAGTGAGGTTTTATCTCAATCGGATCTACTTCAATTAGGGTTGGTAAAGTGATTAAAGGGAACATGTACAAACAATGGGTTTAAGTGATGTGGCTTTTTAGAGATTAAAAAAAGGAAAAAAAAAAGAAAATACTAATCAACGCCACATCAGCGCCACGTAGGATTAAAAACTAACGGTGTTAGTTTTTTAAACGGCGGGACCATTCTAAATAATTAAATGAAAAGTTAGGACCGTTATGGGTTATATTGAAAAGTGGGATTATTCTTAGCCAATACCCAAAAGTTGAGATTATTTAATTCCAATTTTCCTTTATTCTATTGAGTTGTCTATTGGTTGTTATAATTATAAAACACATTATCCTCATAAATTGTTTTTGTAGCGGGATCATTATAAGATATCTTAACATTGGCTTGTTTACTTATTTGTTTTTTCTTATCTTCAATCACTTTAATAGTGTATGTTGTAGTCTAGACAGTCTTGTGTTAAAATGAAATTTATATGTATTGTTTTAATACGATTATAAATCATACATAATACTAATTTGAAACGAAAAATATAGATATAGATATAAGTGATATTGAAATATGAAGTTACATGAAAAACAAATTAACAATTGTGAAAATTTCATTACTAATAGTAAGTGTTTTGAGTAACAATCGTAGAATGATAAATTGTTATTTCCTACCATTCATAAATTCTATTAAATATGTTCTTGATATCATTAAAAAAAATAGGTTTCTATTGTTTTATGTAAAATTGAAAATGGAACATAACAATATGTTACATATATATATGGATTGTGTATATATAATAAGGATATGGTTCAAGAGAAACTATAAAAAAATTAAAAAAAAAACAAGAAAAATAATCTCAACCAATCAAATAATTATAAACATTTTTATTTTGTTTTTTATTTAAAGGGCATTTTAGTAAATTATCCCTCACCATTTTGGAACTTTTTTAGCGTCAAGCTACACTATTCATACTCTACCCCAAATTAGAAATAAACACCTCAACCCCGATTCGAATCCAAGACCTCCACCAGAAAAGTATAAGCTGTTTACCACTAGGTCAAGACCTAAGTGGCATTCTAGTACCTTTTAATTTAAGGATTTTCCATTTTTCTCTGTTGCCAATTATGTCTATCCCAAACCCTAAGACTATCCACATCAATGATCCAATCCACCTGAACTCTTTATAAAAAATAGTTTATCTATCCATCTACACAATCCAATCTACCTCATTTTCACTCACACTCACAATCCAACTCAATTCATCTTTTAATTATACAAATATGATTTATGATTACTTTTAACATAAATAGTTTTATTCTGAAATAAATAAATTAGTTATCAAAATTATTAAAAAAATATAAAGAAAAAAAGAAAAAATAATAAAAATTATCTTACATAACAAACATACTTAATAAAATAGATATACTAGAATTATACTTGTAATTATTCATCAATAGAACGTTTTTGCCACACATGCTCAATTAGATCATTTTTTAAGCGTTATGAGCTTCCCTGTTGCGAAGTTGTGCCCTATTGGTCATATATCTTGATAGGTCTGTAATTCCCTCAATAGAGAAGTGGACATGTTCATCATCTGCTGTAGAGCTATTTTAGAAATTCAGATGGATCATAAAAGTGAAGATATGTGTCGCATTCATCTTCAATGATCATATTTTGAATGATTATACAAGCATTCATAACTTTTGCCATCATCTCCTTGCCCCACAAAAGATATGGGTGTCGAATAAATGCAAACCGAGCTTGTAGAACTCCAGATGCTCATTCAACATATTTTCTAACCGTCTCTTGTTGCCTAGCAAATAACTTATGTTTTCGAAGTTGGGGAGACATTATTGACTTGACAAAAGCAGCCCATGAAGGATATATACCATAAGAGAGATAATATGTCATATTGTAATCTCGATCATTCACAATGTAACTCACATCTGATGCTCGACCTGACAATACATTATCAAAAAGGGGAGATCGATGGAGAACGTTATGACAATCTGACCCGTCGGGTAGGACCCGAGCATCGAAAGCTGATAAAATCGGCAAACCGGGAATCACGTATATAGACGTAGTATGTCAATTAATGTATTAGACGAGTCTAATAGCCTTGAAACACATCACAAACATCACATACAAGTTCAAGTCTCGAAACACTGGTGATTAACTAAAAACCGATACAATGCTGCGACTTACGTGCGAAACTGTTGCGTGAACTTAATTGTGCAATCGTATTATGATATGTGGCATGCTTATACTTGATTTTATTGGATTCAGTGTGATAAATATGATCGTGAATTAATAATGTGTGAAAACATGAAAAATTATGACAAAAAACGTGAAATACAGACAAAACGGGATGCGGTCAAAGAAAGTCAACCAGAGGGCTGACCCAGGCGCTTCGCGAACCGCGAAATCAAGTGGTCTTGCCCTCTGACGGTCCACGAACGGGGTCTGATCAAGAAAACCCTAATTTCCTCCTATAAGTTCGTCATTATTTACCATGTGCACACTCATGCACCTCCTAAAAACACTTTACAGTCTTAAGCTTCTATACAAATCGATTCTTAGTCCAAAACCTTGAAGATTTATGTGTTACATCAAGATCCAAGCTTGTTTTTTGTTCCCGAATGTTCCTTTATCATCGATATGTTATTTTCTTTGCTTTGCTTTGCTTAAAAGTCATCAAGACTTCAGCTTTATATTAGATCTAGGTCTCTTTGATGATGATATATGATTCCATGCATAGATCTAGAGATTAGGGTAATAAAGTTTGGATTTTTATGATAAAAATGTGATTTTTATGATGATGATGATGATCCATGCATAGATCTAGGGTATGTAACTTGCATGATGATAAATATGTGACTTTTATATGTGATTCATGTCATGGATGCTTGATAATGCTAGATCTAGGGTTAACATGCAATAAAGTCGATAACTTTACATGAAATCTTCGATAAAAATCTGATTTTTATGTGCATGCATGATGGATCTAGGGTAAAGGTGGATGATTGATGCTCGATCTATTATAACACATTTAATAAAGTGCAGGGACTAGTTTTGTTATTTTGCCAAAATGGGTCGCGGGTAGCGAGGACCCTCTTCCTCATTGGCGCGGTCCGCGACATGTTGCGGGTCATAGAATTGGCCATGATTCACTCTTGCAGAAGGACTGAGAGTCTTATAAGGTTAGCGGAAGGACTAGAGTCTTATAAGGTTAGCGGAAGGACTGAGAGTCTTATAGGGTTAGCACACCGTTGATCATATTCATTAGTGCCTGTGAGGTATATAATAGATAAAGGCTTTAGAAACTTCAAGGACTAGAGTGTATAATGGGATGGACGGTTTCCGTAGGGGGTATTCCTTATTAGGGATATTACTCGTTATATAATTCTGTTATATGTTATATAAATGTATGTTAAAGGGGTCTTGCAGGCCCATGGGTGTTGAGCTCAGAACGAGGTTAAGTTTTTAGAACGTAGAACTCACCAACGTACGTTGACTTTTTAAAAATATATGTATGTCAGGTCAAAGTGAGGCTTCAAGTAGCAATGGGAAGCCCCTTGTGATAAAGCATTAGGCGGGCAAGCTATTAGTGGAGATGTTTTGGTAAGCTAGCATAGATATAGTAAAAATCGTAGTTAGAGTTACCTTATGTAGATTATCTATCTTATTTGTAAGATTTTGCTTATTAAATAAAAGTCTTAATATTCCACTGTTTTAGTTATCTCTGTTATGCTTTGTGTTCATGAGTAAATTCAATACATGACCCCTCCTGGTGCCAAGTCTGGGAGTGGGTGTCACAAACTATGTACACAAAGTCCATCTATCCTTGTATTTTGTAAATTAGCCACTCCACAGTTTGGCCCCACTTCAACTAATTTTATACTCGTCATGTGGCTAGGTCCTGCAATGTTATAAAATAAAAATCATCCAACAATAAACAACATAACGTAAGAGAGAAACATAAAATTTAGTTTACAAAGTCAAGCGTGAAAACAAATACCATATTTAATCTATAAAACGACCATTAAACGCAAGGCAACAATATACCCATCCGTTAACCGGTTAATTTAATACAACCAGTTAAATACTAAAAATTTTAATTGAAGGATCAAATTACAGTAAAGTGGCAGGTAAACGGGCAACAAGCTGCGCCGCAACCCTCTTTTACATGTATAAAATCAAGTGCCAACTACAAAAGTAGTTGGTGAGCAATCCTGGTTATATATATATATATATATATATATATATATATATATATATATATATATATATATAATTTATTCAAAACATGCGAAGTGTCATATGTCAGAATAATGTGAAACATAACATATCAGTATAATTGGCAAATAGAATATCTATTGAAAACCTGTTGAAATCCCTTGAAATCCACCTATTGGCAATTCCTACCACACATTAATAACACATAATTCATTCACAGAGCACATACGCATTTGCAATTGAGAACCATTGGAAATCTTATCGATATAAGATACATGTTACACCCCAAAGTGAAAATGAGAAAATGGGCAGAGATTACTCACAATCCAGATTACCAGTTAGAGGAATCACCCTACTAATGATAATAAGAATTGAATATTGCATCACATACCAGTATTTAAAAATGGGGTTTAGAATTACTCACTTGATGATTTAATTGGAAATGAGAGATGGAACAAATTGCGAGTGATAACAAGCTGGAGATTATCCTAATGAAACGAACATGCTAAATGAATATAGGAACGCATTATGACTATGGTTATGAGGGATTTAAGGAGTTTGGGTTCTATTTGATTAAAAGACCATTTTACCCTTTTTGGTAAATTAGGGTTTTAGTATTTTGTTTAATAATTAATTCATTTATCACTTTTGAACTCATATATACTTATTATATATAAATATGTTCTAAGACCAAAAATCAAGTTTCAATACCTTTGGGTTTGTCTTAATATTTAATAACCATATTCAAAACCTAAATTTTGAAATAATTATCAAATAAATGGTAAAATCTATTATAAAATTAAATAAAATTAGGAATTTTGCTTAAAATATTTTTTTATAATATTTCTTAAAAGATTAGCCCTAAAATAAATTTTTGTAATTGATTTTAGCAAAGCAACATCATGAAAACCCTAATTTTGACGTATTTATTAAATGAATACCAAAACATTTTATAAAATTGTAAAAACTTAGGGTTTTATTCATTGTGATATATTATAATATTTCTCAAAATAGTAAACCTTAATTTAATACATTTTACTCAATTTGGGTAGAACAACGACCCGAAAACCCTAATTTTGACCGCTTTTTAAATAAAATACCAAACCTTCCCGAAACTTGAAATAAACTTAGGACTTTCTTAAAACACATTATTTTAGGATTTTCTACAAAAATTCAGACCCTAACTCTCACCCGATCACCCGATTTTGACAAAACAAGTTCAAGAACCCTAATTTTACATAATTTTGAAAGCAATACTTAGAAGCAATATCAACAAAAAACTGAGATAGGTTATTTTAGAATATACCTCTAGGAGCTTAACTGCAGAATTTCAGAACCTAACTTCGAACGAGTTGAGAGAATTTGATCCAAGAATGTTGCGGCCAAAAATGGGGTTTTTATGTGATGAATCTGTGAAATTGATGATGAATATCGATGGATTCAGTTGCTATTTATAAAGATCGAGGTCGCCTTAGGGTGTAGACACGTATGGGATGACTGATTCGATCGATTAGACACGTTAGGAGGCCTTATCTGGATCAAACTTGCGAAGAAAGTCACTCACGTGGACCATTTTGGACTTGATTCTCGTTCGACAAGTATAAAATATAAAACATAAACGACCATCATAAACGAATGTGGCGCTGGTCTAATGGTAAAGGTGCTGAAGTTATAACCAGGAGGTCTTGGTTCGAAACTCATGGCCAGCATTTTCTTTTTTATCTTCCTGCTTCATTTCTTTATTTCTTTCTTTCTTATTATTATTATTTTTTTATCGTTCGCTAACCGTTTCAACTCGTTAACCTCTAATATTTTATGAGCAATTCATAATAACCTTATAAAACATGATGGAACATTTAAATATGATTTTTGAATTTTACGTGACTCCCGGTTAATACCGGTTTTGCATGAAAATCGTAATTTTGTTTATTTGCGTTTTAATTAATAAAAGTGCTTTATAATTTATCAAATGGGTTTTTAATGTTATACAATGATTGTAAGATATTTCAAAGTGTGTATTTTAATATAATAACCTCGAGAGTTCCGGTAAATGATAAATCGAATACCGAAATCGCATAAAAGCTGGAAAAATCGCTTTATTTTTAAACAAATCGTTTAACTTAAAACTTTGTAAATGTATTATTTTGCTTTCAAAAATGATTATGAAATATCCCAAACATGGTTCAAATATATAATTTAGATGATTTACGGTTATTACAAACCAGGCCCAAATCACTATTTTGCGTTTTTCCGCTTCGTTATAACTCGGATTTGAGATCCGTTTTCGCCTATAGTCTTAATTTTTCGTCCTTTAACGTATTACAAAAATTCCATTATTGATGTTTTCTCGAACGTCCTGTGACAAATTTAGATGCGGATGCGGCTTTTATGAACGGGTCGGGCACAGGTTGTTACAGAGAAGACTTCGCCGGAGTTGAGGGAGGCGGTTCTATCTCCGACGGGGGGAAGAGAAAGCTGCGGAAGTCGAGGGGTCTCCTTCTCTTTCCCCGAAGGCTCCTTCTCAGGCAAACGTGGCGGCTGGTGCAGGTTCCCCAGGTGACATGGGTTCCTTTGCCGAGGAGGTTAGGCAGTGCTCCCCTAGAAAGGAATTGGGCCTTGTGTCCTCTAATGAGGTTGGGATGTCTCCTGGGCTAGTTGGGCCTAATGAAATTACAACCCAACCTTCGCTTAAAAGAAGAATGTCTAGGAGCCCATCTGGTGGGCCTCCTGACTGCGCTCCATCTTTGATTACCCAACGTGGGACTTCTTCCTCTGCTCAATTTGACCCTAGTATTAATCTAAACCTTCTGCCGACCCGCAAAGGATTCAAATCGGATCCCAAAAAAACACAAACCCTGGAAAGGTGATGATGGCGATGGCCTTCCAACTGGTTCCCTTGGAGAATCTCAAGAACTCACTTCTCAGGACCGAAGTGACTTGGATTTGGAGAACGAGGTTCTGGGCACCATTAGAGTCAATGCTTGTGTAGGAATCGATCTTGATGGTTTCCAGCCTCAGGTCTCCAAGCTCATCATGGGTAGTGGTGTGGAACCTGGTGTTTAATGGATCTAGTTTTGGTGGGCAGGGGGTCAACACAAGCTTCCCTGGATTGTTAAGCTTCGGTCCCAGCACAAAATTAACTTTTTTTTTTGCCTCCAGGAGACCCAGTTCTCCGATGGGTCAAAAATTCCGTTTCAAAGTTTGTGGGGAAAAACGGGGGCTGAGAATGTTTGGGTGGATGCTACGGGGCGGTCGGTGGGTTTAGGTTGCTCCTGGAACCCGACTGTTTTCAAGGCTTTAGAGGTTATTAGGGACTCTAATTTTATCATTGTCAAAGGGCACTCAATTGGTATGACAGAGTCTCTTAATATTGCTAACATTTATGCGCCCCATAGTGCTGCTGCCAAGAGATGATTATGGGAGAAGTTAAAGTCCTTTATCAATTCTGATGACCACTGGATTCTTGCTGGTGACTTCAATGAAGTCCGAACCCCTGATGATCGCCTAAATTCTAACTTTTGTCCATCGAGTGCCGCTGCCTTTAATAACTTCATTTACGATGCTAACCTCGTGGAGTATAATATGGGAGGAATGAAATACACTCATTCTCATGGTCGAGGTAAATCGTTTAGTAAAATTGATCGAATACTCGTGAGTTCCTCTTTTTTTTGTAGGTGGGCATATGCATGTGTGACTGCACACCCGCGCCTCTGATCTGACCATAGCCCTATCACTCTCTGTTGCTCTAAATTGGACTTTGGCCCGACTCCGTTTCGCTTCTTCTCCTCATGGCTTGCAAAGCCTGGGATTGACTCTGTGGTCAGAGACGCATGGATTGGTGGCAATGCCTTTGGAGGGAGACCTGATGAGAGACTTGCTGCCAAATTAAAAAATCTTAAAGCGGCTATTAAGCAGTTGCGGGTTGGCTCTCTGGACCGTGAGAACAAAGACCTAAACGAATTAACGATATGTTGCAATTTTTGTGATGATCTCTCGAAAGTCAGAAACCTAATGGATCAGGAAAAGAATGAATGGGCTAGGTCTAGGCATGATCTTGGGCTTTTATAGCACTGCTTGATGATTGATCTTAAACAGAAAAGTCGGGTTCGTTGGGCTCTCGAGGGGGATGAGAACTCTTCTTTCTTCCACGGGATTGTTAACCAACGTCTCAGTGCAGGAAGGATAAATGGTTTCCATTATAATGGATCTTGGTTGACTGATCCCATAGCCATGAAAAAGGCTACTTGGAGTTTTTTTAAACAAAAATATTGTGAACAATTTCCCACCAGGCGTAAGGTGACTTGTAATGAGGTTAGGAAGCTCTCGGAGCTGGAAGGGGCCTTCCTAACCCGTCCTTTCTCTAAATGTGAGTTGAAAGAAGCGGTTTGGGCGTGTGGAAGTGACAAAGCCCTCGGTCCAGACGGGTTTAATTTTGCATTCATTAAGAGATTTTGGGACATCATTGGGAAGATTTTTTTGAAGTCCTTAATTTCTTTCACTCGGTTGGAAACTTTGGGAAAGGATGTGCCTCTTCTTTCATTCATCTCGTTCCCAAAGTTGATGATCCTTTATATTTAAATGGTTTTCGACCAATTTCCTTGATCGGGTGTATTCAGAAAATAGTCTCCCAAGTTCTAGCTAATCGTTTTAAAGTGGTGCTGCCTTCGGTTATCTCAAAAGCTCAAATGAGGTTTATCGCTAATCGGAACATTATTGACAGTCCGCTTATTATTAACGAGGTGGTTTCTTGGGCTAAAAAGAGGCAGTTCCCGCTCATGATCTTTAAAATAGACTTTGAGAAGGCCTTCGACTCTATTAATTGGGACTTCATTGATGATATCTTGGGCCAAATGAACTTCCCCCTTCTATGGAGACGTTGGATTCAAGGCTGTCTTCGTGCTTCTCGTACTTCGGTTCTTCTCAACGGGTCCCCTACCATGGAATTTCAGTGTGCTAGAGGTGTCAAACAGGGCGATCCTATGTCCCATTTTCTTTTCTTGGTTGCTATGGAAGCTCTTCATCAAATGTTCACCAAAGCCCTCAACCTTGGGGTGATCCATGGTTTTAACATCCGTGCCTCTAACTTAAGATTGTCCCTCCTCACGTACGCTGACGATGCCATAGCTCTTGGAGAGTGGTCTCATCAGAATGTTAATAACCTTTTACGCATTCTTAGAGGTTTTTTCTTGGCCTCCGGATTAAAGGTAAACCTTTCTATGTGTGCCATGTATGGTGTGAATGTGGATCCGGATGAGGTTAACACTGCTACGAATAAATGTGGGTGTAAAGGGAGCTCTCTTCCCTTCAAGTATTTGGGGATGATGGTTGGCGAGAATATGAATCGGGTGCATGCTTGGAAGCCGGTTGTTGATTTCTTCCAAGCTCGTTTGTCTAAATGGAAGGCTACCCATCTCTCAATGGGAGGAAGACTGGTTTTAGTCAAATCGGTCCTCGATAGTATTCCTCTCTTTTACTTTTCTCTTTACAAGGCTCTTTTAAAAGTTTTTCGTACCCTCGAGAGCATTCGTTTCAATTTCTTGTGGGGAGGGGCTGAAGATGGGACGTCTAGTAGGAAGAAAATTCACTGGTTCGTAAGGATCTTATTTGTTGGCCAAAAGATCGATGGGGCCTCAGGTTGGATTCTTTGGAGTCGTGTAATTTGGCGCTGTTAGTCAAATGGTTTTGAAAATTTTTAACGCACCCAACTGTGTTGTGGAGAAGGGCCATTGTTGGGTTGCATGGTCTGGATCAGTCAACTAACTGGGTCAAGGCTGGAAATCGGTTCATAGGAGTTTGGAGCAACATTGTAAAAATTGAGAGGATCCTTTTAAAGAAGGATGTGAGGCTTAGGGAGCTGCTGAACTTTTATGGTATAAAATGGGTCTGGACCAAAAGCCTAGATGGTATCTTCTATACTTCTTTCATGCGCACTAACATTGGTTATGGGCCTAGCCTTGGAGAGTCGCCCCCTATTTCTTGGATTAAAACTATTCCTTCAAAGGTTAACCTCCTTTGTGGAGGGCTCAGTTGGGGAGATTACCTACGTTGGATTGCCTGGCTAAAAGGAATGTCACTGTTCCCTCCCTTTGCTGCCCGGTTTGTAACGAAAGTGACGAGAGTGTGGACCACATCTTCACATGTTGCAGAATCGCTAATGAGGTCTGGACTGCGGTTTCTTCTTGGTGTGGTATCCCCCCTATCGTTTGCTTTTCAGTAAAGGATTTGGCTGGTTTGCATTCTCATATTCAAAGGAGTAGAGTGAAGGCCCAGCTGATTCAAGTCGTTGTCCACACGACTTGTTGGGTTCTTTGGAACGCTCGGAACATCGCGATTTTTCGGAAAAAGAAAATCAAGTCAGAGACTCTCTTATTTGTTATTCAATCCACTAGCTATTTTTGGGTTTCCCATAGATTTAAAAATGAAAGACTAGATTGGGGTGCTTGGTGTAACTTTAACTTTATTATGTAACTCCGTTTTGTTGTTTGCCCTTCCTTAACGCCTTGCTAGGTATTGGGTCGTGTTTAATGAAATAGTTTGTTCCAAGAAAAAAGTAATATTCTCAAAACCCATTTAAAAGCCGTTATCAAATCCACCCATAGAAAGTAGGAAACAAAAACTCTCCATTATTCAACCATCACAAAGAAATCAAGCACTTTGACTCAAACCCGTTTAGACCCTTTCAAAACAAGATACAAATATTATACATTATTTTTCCATCACAAACAAAGCATGTTGTTTGAACCAAACTCATTATCGAAAATAGCAAGCAGAATACAAAAACTTTTCTTCATTTATCCATCACAAAAAAAATTATGCATTTTGACCTAAACCCGTTTAGACTTGTTTATCACATTATTAGAAAAACAACTATTTAAGGATGAAAAAACTAACAGTTAATTCTTCCATGAGCACGATATGTGTGACAAATCTATTCATGTACTTACGTCACCTGATGACGTGTGTCCGGGTCGGATGACGTCACCAGAAGATAGATACACGCATCCAACCCAAAATACTACACAAGTCACGAGTGTCGCCCTCGCAACCTGCCGGCCGACAGACAACACAGGAAGAGAGCCGGTCCTCATCAGGGTCGACACATAATACATGTCAAGGGCCGACTTCGAAGGAGCCGGCCAACCATCCGCTCAGTGTCGGCCAGATGGCACATACGACAGCCGACACTCGAGCACGACAAGTCCGAGATGGACACCACAGACCAACGCTCCCACAAGTAGGCAGGTCGACGGGCCGACACCCGACCTGACCACACATTTAATGCGATTACCCAAAATGTATACTGCAGAAACTTGGCACAGTCCAAGACGCAGACCTGCAGCATACCTCCTTTGGGCAATTAGCATTAATGACGATACAAGACAAAGGTTGGGGGTTATAAATACACCCCAACCACCAGGTTAGAACTCATTCAATGCGCTTAGCTTCGACCTGATTACACTTAATCTCTCGAAACGCATACTTATTCTCACGCCCGAGCTTGGTCGCAGGACACCCTGTCCTGCCCTCCAAGAACAACGAAGTTTCTTTGTTTTGCAGATAACAGCTGAGCCGAGACCCTCTAGACCGAAGGCTAACTGTTCTCTCATCCTTGTAGTTGATCTATCAGAGTTGTTCGTCCTAGGCTCCGATCTATCTAGCCATTCTTGAAGGCTGAATGTGTGATATGTAAAGAGCATCCACATCCAACCCTTTGACCTATAATATGTAAAGATATAAGATTATGCAGCGATGTAAAACATTAAATTATAACTTCCAATGGCTTTTTAACACCAGATAACCGATAAAGTTTCTCGAGCTCGATCAGAACTGTTAAGTTGTTGACTTGTTGTCCATGGTTACTGTTCTTTTCATCCGAACACAAATGGAATAAGTTAATAATTAATAAACAGATGACTTTGTAGAGGTAAGCAAC
>JBCNJP010000019.1:30910238-30995761 GCA_039602395.1 Deinandra increscens subsp. villosa | reverse complement strand
TTCATGGTATACATATCAACAAACTAAATTGTGTCTTGAACTGTTTTATATACAAAATTTCACTATGTAGGATTTAAAAGATGGATTAGTAAAGTAGAGTGCCTAAATGTTGTTCCACACATATATCAGACTTTGAGCCTTTGTCTTGAAAGATGTTTAATCTAAATCATATGCTATCATTTTTCATTGAAACATTCAACATTATAAGTAGGACATGATGATTTCAAGTTTTTTTGTGTTTGTTGAACATTAATGAATTGAATGTGTGTATATTCTTAATAAGATACTTTCTATTGTACTAAGTTGGGGAAAGTTTTATGAGTCACATTAACTTGACTTTGTATGTTGTTTTATTAGTTGTTTATATCATTTGTCTTATTCATTTAAATGTATAACTGAGTAAGGTAATCTAATATTTGCCTTATGAGTATAGTTATGTGACATTTTGTATTTTTCATTAGCTGTCACTTGGTTATTGTTCTTTTAGGCTGCATGTTCATTTATTTGTTTCCTTTTGAGTTCATGTAGATATAGGTTTCATTTTCTAAGCTGAATAAAGCAATTCATGGTATATATATCAACAAACCAAATTGTATCTTGACTGTTATATATACAAAATTTTACTATGTAGGATTTAAAAGATGGGTTCAAACTTTGAGCCTTTGTCTTGAAAGATGTTTAATTCAATTCATATGCTATCATTTTTCATTGAAACATTCAACATTATAAGATTCATTTTAAAATGTCAGTCATTGACTTTTTTCTTTTTCCCTTTTTTTGTTCCTTTTTCAGAAACTTCTTTACATTTGAAGGCTTATTTGCAGTGCATTCTCAGGTATACATACTATCTTTTCGGACTTAGTATATTTGATTACTGTTGGTTTCGTTTCGTTATTTACTCTCTGTTTTGTTTATTTGGATGCACTTTTCTTATTTACTACATGTTTTGTCCATTGTATGCTATATCTATATCTATATCTATTTTAATTTAGGTTCTTTGTTACTCTTTGCTGATTGTATTGTTGTTGCTTTATACTATTAGCATCTATTTGAGATTGACATTTCCAACACTACTGGCTTAGTTCATTGCTGTTGTTTTGTCTATATGAAAGCAGTTTTCTTATTTACTATCTGTTTTGTCTATTTCAAAGCACTATAGTGCGTTCTATGCTATATATGTATCTATTTTAATTTAGGTTCTCTATTGATGTTTGCTGATAGTGTTACTGCTGCTTCTTACTATTAGCATCTGTCTAAATTAAGATTTCTACTACTACTACTGGCTTACTTCATTGCTGCTGCATAATTCTGTTGCTTTCTGTTCAATGCCAATCTACTTTACATATGTATAATAGTACATATATATATATATATATATACACACACACACACATATATCACATATAGAGTGAAAATATGTCTGTCGCCTCTGGATCAAAAAGACGTTCACGATCTGCTTCCAGCTCATATTCAGGTGTTCAGTCGTCTGCACAATCCAGTAAACGTGCTGCTATGCTTCGTCATAAAGGTGTAATGTCGTGCACTTACGAAGACATTAGCGACTGCTGTTACGTTTGCTCTTTCTGTTTTGCTCTTTTCTGGCATGGTGAAAAGCTTTCCTCTTCCCGTGCAAATGAACCTCCAAAGTTCAACAAGTGTTGTAAGGGTGGGAGTGTTAGGCTTCATAACTTATTTGATCCGCCTCCTTTATTAAAGTCTTTGCTTGATGACACCTCTTTTCTAAAAGCTATTTGCAAATATAACTCTTTGTTCTCAATGACATCGTTTGGTGCTAACGTAGACAGTGCCATTAATGATGGTAACGCTGCATTTGTTTTTAAAATTTCTGGGCAAATTTTTCATCCCATTGGTTCTCTATGCCCTGTTCCTGAAAGAGGTCCAAGATTTCAGCAGCTTTATGTCTACGACACTGAAAACAAAATTTCAAATCGCCTACGTATTTTTAATGATGGTGATGATAATGATCTGTCTCCAGATATCGTCAGCTCTCTCTTACAAACGCTTGATGCTAATAACGAATTAGTAAGAGTTTTCCGTTTAGCAAGAGTTCTTTGTGCCTCATCTGATGTTCCTGACTTTTCTCTTAGAATTTTTCAGCCCAAAACAAACATTCATATGATCTTCCAAGTTCAGATTGCATTGGTGCTATCGTTGTTGGTGATGACTCTACTTTTGATGACTACGACATTGTTGTACATAACAAAGGTGAATGTGCTAAATGAATTAGTAAGCTACACCCATCTTACATGTCTCTGCAGTATCGTTTGCTATTCCCTTATGGTCAAAGTGGTTGGTCTCCTGATCTTAAACTCATTACAAATGCTAATGACAATGAACATGTATTATAGCTACCAGCTTCATGAGCGCCAGGATACTTACTCATTGTTACTTCACAGTGGTAGATTGTTTCAACAATATATAGTTGACGCTTACGTATCACTAGAGCAAAATCGGTTGGATTACATTCGTACACATCAGAGCAAATTCAGAACATAGTTATACCAAGGTGTCCATGATGCAATCTTTAGAGGAGACACTCAGGGACAAGATATAGGCAAGCGTACATTTCTTTCAGCATCTTTCACTGGTGGGCCTCGCTATATGTACCAACATTATCAAGATGCTTTGGCTATTTGTAGAGTATACGGAAACCCCCAGTATTTCATAACGTTCACTTGCAATGTTAACTGGCCTGAAATTCAACGTTTCATGCAACGTTATCCAAACTTGCAGCCACAGGATCATGCAGAGGTCATTGCTCGCATCTTCTGTATGAAAGTTGTGTCAATGATTGATTTTTTGAAAAGTAAAAAAGTTTTCGGCGAGACAGCATGTAAGTCCCAAATCCTCAGAACGTTACACGATATCAAACACTGAACCGTGCGGAATCCGGTTTAGTTTGTGTCAAGTAGAAGAAAACGATAAAGTAATATGAATCAAACAAACAATGATGATCAAAACACTTACTATTCAAGTCGATTGTTGAATGATTACAATGAAGTCACAATATCGAATTTCTCCTAAACCGTAGCCTCCCTAATCTCTAATCACCTAGAGTGATTAGGTTTATATACTAGTTACCAAAATACTCCTAGAATTCGGTCCAAGCCCTAACCGATTACACCCTTAGCCCATTCAAAAGCCCAACAAACTATATTAACAAACTAAGCCTAATGTACAAGCCTTCTACAAAATAGATCCTTACAATCTTCCCCTAGGCTTGTACCATTAGGACTTCAAGGCAAACTCAAATGGAATGAGACTTTTCCAGCTTTCTTGAATAGTTCAGTCTCCACAATCTTCTCTGCTGCAGCTCTAAATGCATCCACTCGAAGATCATATTCTTTATATAATGTGACTCTCTGGATTGGTTTTTCAACCAGAGTTTTCAAATCTCTTTCTTCGAATCTCAATAGATCTTGAGTGTCATACAAACGTATCTCTCTGTTCCTGCAAATGATTACTGCCTCCGCAGTAGATGGATCATAATGCCAACCAACAAATTCAGACAATGTATCATCAGGATATCTTTCACCCAAAGGAATCACTTTGACCTTTCGAGTTGCAGGCCAAACCACTGTCTTCTTGACTTCACCAGTCACTGCATCTTTCCTTTTGAGCACACGAGACTTAGCAGTAGCAAAATGCTTAAAGCCATCTCTTGATTCTTTCACCAAACGGTTTCGAACATACCAAGCATTGCTGTTTTTGTCGTGATTGAAAAATGGAGCATCCAACAATGCATTCAGATCAACCATCGTCCAAGAATGAAAATCATTGATGTTGTCATAATATTCAACTGGTGCATGACCCTTTCTTATCACAGCATGCAGCTTCTTTTCATCATCAAAGTGCCAGGCACACACTCCATCACGATTTCCACATTTATCAGACTCACTTACTCCAAGCTTGAGCAAATATCTTTGTGGAGGACACGTCAATTCCCTGAACCAATTAGCAGTATCACCAAGCTGATAAGACAACACTGTCCTCGGTTCTCTACTTCCTTCAGTGGGAATCTCATCTAGATTATCACTAATATCATCCAAGATAGTATCCAGATTTGTAGTTTCAAGATTACCGGTCCCACTAGCTGCCAATTCTTTAGCCAAATCACCAAAACAATCATCCTCACCTAATCCCGGCATATCAGAAAACACTTGTGATCCACCAGCCTGGTCAGCTTGATCAATACTTCTCTTGTCTGAACTTGCAGCTCTTTCTTCTTTGAACTTCATGAAAAGAGATGTCAGATATCCCAGATTAGCATTCACAGAATCCAACTTCTTTGACAATTCTACATTTTCAGCTTTCGGGGTCATTAGTTCAGAAGACAAGCTTCGAATTTTCACTGATTGACTAACTTCAGACTTCAACATCTCAGAAACTCGATTTCCTTGTCTAACAGTTTCATCCATCAGGAACTTAATCTTTTCATCATTTCCTACATCCTCAGACATTACAGGCCTCTTTCCTTTATCTACAGCTGCAGCAATTTGTTCTTCAGCAGTAGAAGGTTCAACACTATTAGGACTTTCAACCATTTCAACCGACTCGGGCATTGACTTAGACCCTTCTGAAACATTAGATTCATGCATCAAAACACTTGCTCTTGATGCCTTAACTCGGATCTTTGCTTGCTTCTTGGGGGGGGCTTTGCTTAGACGAACTTGTAGTTTCAACAACTTGATCAGCATGAGGATTCTCTGAGGGAGGACCCAGATTACCTCTCTTTCTCTTTGCAACAAGAGGAACATCACTTTCTGTGTCTTCAGCTTCTACATCAGACAAAACAATCTCAGGTACTATGTTCACATTTTCATACAAATCCACATCAGAATCTGTGGATTCTAGATTTCTTCCAGACTGTGTGTTAGAAGGACCCGACTGATCTTCTGCTATGCTCACATTCACCTCTGGTTCCACACCTTCGGTTTCAGGAAATGCTCCCAGCTTAACAAACTCTTTCGTTCCTTGAAACAGAAACTTTCCAGCTCTAGGAGTCTTCAGCAAGTGAAATATACCATTGATCATTGGTTTTAATTCCAATTTCTCTATTCTTCTTTCAAGATTCAGATACTTAGCATTCAAAATCATCTGGACGAAAGGCGGGGTCATTAAAAACCAGTTACAAGTCACATTCTTTACCCAATCAGACAGCAATAGCTTTGAGAAGTTGAAATCCCATCCAAGTGCCAGTGCAACAAAGGCAGCACCATGTTGTTCGTTCAACTGATCTTGCGAGGTTCTTTTACCAATGAAACACATCTGAAAATAATGAGCCAGAACCCTCCAATACTCAGGCAACAATTTCTTCATGATCGGAGGAAATTTGTTTCCCTCATAAGCCATAATCTCCAATCCCTCCTTTATAACCTTTCCATCGTATTTCACAGGATCTTCAGGTTTGTCACCGATGTGCAACACTTCACGAATAACCGCTTCATTTACCACAATATTAGTATTCTGAACACGAGCCTGTATCTCAGATCTATCACTGTTAGTAGAGGCACTGTTCCAGAAGTCTCTTATCATTTGTTCATCCAGTTCCAGTTCTTCTCTCAGCGCGTAAGAAATCTTGCACACGTTCAGACCTACAATAAGGGACTTGTACATTGCCTTAACGCTTTCTGGAGGATCTCCCAAATATGCGGCCTGGTTGTGATCAGGGGCAAACAATAGATTCATGGCTGCAATACACTCAACATGGTTAGTTATAATTAAACATGCAAGACAAATTCGAATTGTTTCACGACCTGAAAACACTTAAAAATAAACCAGACTTCAACACAAACCAAAATCGACACGTTGATTCTTACCAAAAGAGATTTTTGACACACAAAAACAGATTTTTAACAAAACAGCTTTTACCCAATCGAGAACCAGAACTCGATTCACATAAACTCGATCCTTGGGGAGGATCTCGATCGAGTTCCCCCTCTTAATTTTCGATACAGTTCAAAACTCGATTCTGAAACTCGATTCACTGGAACTCGACTGCCGGTTCGCGATTTGCACACCGGTTCACGATTTTGAGGAACTCGATCGAGTTCTGGGTTCTCGATCCTGTCTGATCGAGAACCGGTCGTCTTCTCCGATTCTTAACCTGCAACATCAACTCAAACACTCAAAATATCATAATCAAGCAAACAATCAAAACCAACCTTAATCTCAAAGAAAATTACTGAACCGCTTGATCAAACACACTAAAACAGACAGAAAATTCCGGTGAACGACGGTCGGGTTAATCACAGAGGCGGTGGTTCAGTGTACGGCGGCGATGGGAGTAAAGCGGTGAGCGAGGAGATGAGGGTTGGTGACAGTGAGTGATGGAAGTAGAGGAGAGAGGGATGGTGTCGGTGGTTGCGGGTGGCGGTGATGGGTGAACGGCGGCTGGAGGCAGGTGGCGAACGGCGGTGGTGGTGCGTTGCTTGGCGGAGGAGATCGGCAAGAAGGGAGGAGACGGCGCTAGGTTAAGCCGGTCTCCTTTTTTTTTTTTTTGTTTTATAAAAAATTTCACAAGTTACACAAGGCACCCCCCACTACCATGAAACTTTCAAAACACACCCCAAACTTTCAAACATCATTTTAACCCTCTCATTTAACAAGAAAACACACTTGATCAAATTCAAAACTTCTCAAACTTCCCCCAAGACCGAGCATGAACATGCGTTGACTGAGCAGATGAAAGAAAAAAATAGAAACCACATAACAAGAGATAAAATAAAGAAAAATTACCAGAAACACTAAACATCAAACCTGTTCTGAGATGGTTTTTAGGGATCAAACCAGCCTCTCTCGGACTGAGGAACGTTTTTAAGCCTTTATTACTCGAGCATGTCCAGACGATTTCCGGTATATTGGTCCATCTTAAGCTCATGTTCCGCATTTTCCGGCTGTTTGTCACTTTATTTATCTTTTAAGTTCATTAATTATGAGCATCCAACAGTCACACACAAGTCCTAGGTAATATAAAGTATAGTCTATCAAGCAGACACATTCCCTACCACATATTTCACAATTCGGATCCAAGGTTTTGAAACAGTTCTCCAGACTAGGTTGAGAAGAGAAAAGAACAGATCTTTAGAGAATGGTATAATATACAATTGACTTTAGTTGATTTCATCTCAGAGGTATTTTTCGGTCAGGCGTTAACCTTTCTTCAAACACATAAGAATCATCATAAGTCGAGGCTGAAGGGTTTTGGACACTAGAGGGTCTCTTTTGATGTGCACTTTGGCATCTTTTTGGGTTTAAATAATATACAGCGATCTGCAAGCACGTTTGTAATCCTAACCAGGTCATTGCTTCCGCAAAGCAGAGGTTAGGTTTACAAACACGTCGGTACAATCTACACCAGGTCATTGCTTCCGCAAAGCAGAGGTGAGACTGACTAACGGCTTAAGTGTCCCCAGGTCTTTGCTCACGCAAAACAGAGGAGACACCGACTTTTTGAGAGACAAGTTTGAATACCTTGGAGACTGATGTGTGTATCGGGAACGTGTAAGCAGTCAAATAGAGCTATACAATAACCTAAGTGTGTGCTTCCATCAAACGACATACTTTATCTTTAAGTGTGTAACGCATACCTTATCTTTGGAACTGAGCCTACCGAGCACATCATCATGGATCACGTCTTTCATATCAGCCGTACACGTGTCAGTCTTCAATAGCCAGAATTTCATTTCATTTCCCACCTAAACTCAGGAACAGGAAGAATTAAAAATAAAAAGCTTCAAAAAGGAAAGACAAACATACTTATCTTCCCCTGCTTTTTGATTTTAATTACAGACGGACACACCCGAAATTTTTTTTTTTTTTTTTGATAATCACAAACAGACGAATTTTTTTTTTTTTTTTTTTGATAATCACAAACAGACGAATTTTTTTTTTTTTTTTTAAACAAAACACACACAAATAAAAGAGACTAAGAATCTGCATAATCAGTCTGTGAAGCAGATCATTTTCAGACCTTCCACACACATTTCAAATTTAGCTCGGTCAAGGGCTTTAGTGAACATGTCAGACACATTTTGATCAGTGTTTACCCTTTCCATCCGAATTAAGTTTCTCTCCACACAATCCCGAATGAAGTGGATTTTAATATCAATGTGCTTGGTTTTAGAGAACATTACCGGATTCTTCACGATTTGCACAGCAGCTGTGTTATCACAGAAAATTGGAGTACGATCAAAGTTCATACCGTAATCAGAGAGTTGATTTTGAATCCAAACCACTTGAGAACAGCAAGCGGATGCTGCTACATACTCTGCCTCTGCGGTAGAAGTGGAGACAGTCTGCTGCTTTTTGCACTGCCAAGAGATTAATCTGTCACCAAGAAATTGGCATCCGGCTGAGGTAGATTTCCGATCAACAGCCATACCACCATAATTGCTGTCACAAAATGCAAACAGATCAAAATTGGAATCTTTTGGATACCAAAGTCCAAGCCGAGGCTTGCCCTTTAAGTATCTAAAGATTCGTTTAACAGCAGAAAGATGAGAAAATTTAGGTTTGGACTGATATCGTGCGCACTGACACACAGCAAACATGATATCAGGCCGACTTGCCGTAAGATACATAAGTGACCCGATCATAGTGCGATACAGGTGCTCACTGACATCTTCCCCATCTTCGTCTGGAAGCAATCCAGGCCTGGAGGCCATTGGAGTAGCAATGGATTTGCAATCCTTCATGTCGTACTTCTCAAGAATTTCATCAACATACTTCCCTTGGTGGATAAGGATCCCATTCTCATCTTGCTTCACTTGCAATGCCAAAAAGAAATTCATCTCACCCTGTGCACTCATTTCAAACTTCTTTTTCATTACTTCTTTGAATTCTGTACACAGGTCTTCATTTGTTGCTCCGAAGATAATGTCATCGACATAGACCTGTACCATAATGAAATCATCGCCAACGCGCCTTCTGAACAAAGTCTGATCAATCACACCCCTTGTATATCCATTCTCTACCAAATGCTTTGTCAATGTATCATACCACGACCTGGGTGCCTGATGTAAGCCATAAAGAGCTCTGTCCAACCGATATACATGATCTGGATGTTTGTCATCAACAAACCCTGGAGGTTGAGCCACATACACTTCGTCCTCCATCTCTGCATACAAGAATGCTGTCTTTACGTCCATTTGACGCACTGTGAAATTCAAGTACGATGCCACAGCCAGAAAGATTCTAATGGCCTCAAGACGCGCTACAGGAGCATACACCTCATCATAATCAATACCTTCAACCTGCCGGTATCCTTGAACTATGAGCCTTGCCTTATTTCTAACAATTACCCCTGAATCATCCTTTTTATTCTTGTACAACCATCGAGTGGGGATAACTTTCTTCTCAGACGGTCGAGGAACCAGCTCCCAAACTCCCAATTTAGCAAACTGATTTAGTTCATCATGCATTGCTTCCACCCAATTCGGATCTTTCAGAGCCATAACAATGTTAGGAGGCTCAATCTGAGAAATAAAACAAGAAAACAAACACCTGTTAATATCTCCAGTCTGGCTTCTAGTAACTATCCCCGAATTGACTGATCCAATCACATTGCTCAACGGATGATCTCTATGAATTCTCAATTCTCCAATGTCCGGAACAGATGAATCTGTGGGCAAATTAACTTCTGCACTTGAATGTTTCTCTGGATCAACACCACCAATGGCATCAGCAATCACATCTTCAAACACCGCCCCTTCAACATTTTCTTTTGCTGTACTTGTTTCGGGAACAACCTCTTCATTCTTTTCCACTCCAGATGAACTTGGAAGATCAGATGAGTTAACTCCGTCAGGAGGATTCGAGGACAACACGTCAGCAACATTATTTTCTTCGTCAGGAAACATTTCCGACAAATGAAAAGGCTCAAACACCGCCCCATAGTTAAAAATCCAATCAGGCCCATTCCTCGCATCAGTGGGATTCTCTTCCATCCACTCCACATTCGTTGATTCAATAATCACTGAGGTCGTCTTATTGTACACACGATAAGCACTGCTTGCAGAGTAACCTACAAAATAACAATCATCAGCTTTAGCATCAAATTTACCTAAATCAGAAGAAATAAGAACAGTGCAAGGACATCCGAAAGCCCTGAAATGGCCCACTTTGGGCTTTTCATTGAAAAACGCCTCATAAGGTGTTTTTTGCAAGCGTTTGTTAATTAACACACGATTTTGCACATGACAGGCAGTGTTTATGGCCTCGGCCCAGAAGAAAATAGGAAGCTTCGAGTCAACCAGCATGGTTCGAGCAGCTTCAATGAGAGTACGATTCCTTCTTTCAGCCACTCCATTTTGCTGAGGAGTGTATGGAGCACTATATTAATGAGCTATTCCTTTTGAGTTGCAAAATTGATTCATATCTGCATTCTTGAATTCTGTGCCATTGTCACTTCGGATAGCTTTCACCTTCAAACCTGTCTGATTTTCAATAAGAATGATGAACCGCTTGATCAACTCTGGGGTCTCAAACTTGTTGCTCATGAAGAATACCCAAGTGTAACGTGAAAAGTCGTCAGTGATGACGAGGCAATATGAAAATTTGCTTACACTCTTTACCGACATTGGCCCAAATAAATCCATATGCAACAATTGAAGCACTGAAGAAATTGAATTGAACATTTTCGGTTTGTGGGGACGTTTGTGTTGCTTCCCCTTGGCACAGGCTCTACATTTTTCAATTGAGACGAAATCTGTAACGGGCAAATTTCGAACATGATCTCCTTTGGCTAATTTGTTCAGATTCTTCAAGTTTGCATGGCCCAAACGTCGGTGCCATAACAGTGCCAATTGTTCATTCGCCTTTGAGATTAAGCAAGCAGCATCTGAAGCAGGTGGACTATTCATATTGAGAACATACGAATTTCCTTTCCTAGGGGTTCGCAGCAATACCCATTCCTCGGGCACTTTAAAACCGGGACGCAGAATAATGCACTCATGCTCATTGAAAAGCACTGGAAATCTTCTGTCACATATCTGAGACACACTGAGCAGACTGTGATTTAATTCTTGAACATAATACACATCCGAAAAGCTGAGACAACCATTCTTTACAGTTCCTTTCTTTGTGATCTGTCCACCATTAGCTCCCGCAAAAGATACATATCCACCATTGAATTCATGTACGTCTTGCAACAAGGATATGTCTCCGGTCATGTGCCTGGTACAACCACTATCAACATACCAGAGATTGTTGACAGTCCTCCTTGATTGTACCTGCACGCCATGCGGGATCAGTTAGAAGTGCGTACCCAAACCTTAGCACAGTTGGGTACCTTTTTAATCATTTTCCCTTTACCAAAACCAGTTTCATCTGTTTGACCTTGTTTTGGTCTCCAAACAGCAATAGATTTATGATTTCTTTGAAAATTATTCGGAGATGGTGAAACTTTAAATCTTTCAGGCTTCTTGTTGCTCAGAAAGTTTTGTTTTGCCTGATTCTGACGAAAACGATTTTTCGAAAATTTGTGTGTCTTATGATACACACCTTTTTGTACGAAAACATGATCTTTTGTCTTGTCAACATTCCAAAAATTGTCAGATTGTTTAGTTTTAGATGAAACATGGAGCTGGGCCTTAGAGTTGTGTCTCTTCATTGGCCTAGTTTCATGCTTCCCCTCAAACAAACCTCTCTGGTATTTTGCAGTCTCCCTGTTACTCATGTCATTCATGGGTTTACCTCTGCGCTGAGATTGAGGAATGTAAGGTTCAAATGGTCGATTTAAGCAAGTAGCAGCGAAATGACCTGGTTTACCGCAGTTAAAACAATTTAATTTTCTAGGTCCATTCACACTGCTACATACAAATGATCTCCTTGGATAGGATGATTTCCAGGATGGTTTGTCATCCCATTTGTGCAATTTGAACTTATTTTCCTCAGTTTGTGTCAATAAACAAAATTGGTCACCCTTTACCTCTTTTGGTCTATTAAAAGCAGTCACAATCTGAGGAAACGGGACGAAATCATTTGGACGGGATTTACGCATATCATCAACATTCAACACACGTAATTTAGAATCAACATTTTCACCACAAAAAACATCATTCAATGTGTCAGAATTCGACTTGTCAGTTTTAGTTTTATCTGACTTATTAGACTCAACCACAGAAACAGATTCAAAAACATTGTTCTTAATTAAACTTGACTCAAACGGAACAGACTTGTGACACTCTTCAACCCATTTGCATTCAAAATCTTTTCCAGAAATATCCTTAATTTTTACTTTATCTGCACAAGAAACAGAAAAGTTAGAACACGGAATTTCAACCTTTGGGGCAACAATTGTTGTTTCAACCTCTTTATTACTTGTGTCCATCAAAGAACCTATCCTAGAGGCATTCATTCGATCGATCTCCTCCTGAGTTCTAGGAGATACACCAACAAGCACGCTATCTACAGGTGGAGCAACAACTTTATAATCTTTTTCCTCAAACAACTCTTTAACAATATCTCTAGGCATAGGGGGAGGCACATTATTCCTATCTAGCTTAGAGTTATCTGTTCCTATACCGGACTTATCTCTCTCATGTCTCCCTTGAACAATTGCTACAGAAAGACCCTTACTTTGTTCCAACATTCGTTGACTTTGAGCTTTATTGGTCTCATATTTAACTGTTAATTCCTCATGTTTTTGTTGCAATTCTCCTAGATCTTGCTTTAATTTAGCTATTTCAGTTTTGGCACGTTCATAAAGTATAGATTTTTCTGTAGCAAGTTCATGGTATTTCTTAATGTCTTCTAGCTGGGCCTTTACCTTTTCCTCACTCTTAGTCAATCTACTTCTAAAGGAATTCTTAGCACAATTTGCTTCCAACAACAAGATTTCATTATTAACACGAATTTCTTTCAGATTTTGAATTAAATTAGCACAAGAAGGGTTAGAGCATACCGGAGCGTCTTTGTCATTAGTTTCTGCCATGAATGCATGATTCTCATACTCTTCTTGCACCTGTGCTTGAAATGCATGAGGTGCCAAGCTTAAGTCCTTCATTTGATCACTCCAGTCATAACCTCCTGATTCTTGAGCCACCAGAGCCTGACTTTTCTCTGCCGATTTCTTTTCTTTACCTGCATTCTTCTCATCGATTTTCTCCTTTCTAGGCTTAGTGCACTCCCTGGCAAAATGACCATATTCATCACAATTATAGCATCGCAACCTTGACTTATCAAACCCCATCTTGATCTTGTTTTGGTCCTGCCACACATTTTTACCAGTCTTTGCCATGAACTTCTTGGCTCTGAACACAGACATTGCCATTTGCCAGGACACGTCTAACATTTCAACATCCTCTGGATTGATTTGATTGAGCTCGTCAGACAGCATCTCTGAAGGTACTAGCTTTCCAGCAACTAAAGCTTGGTAACATGCCATAAAGCCTGCACCCATTGCAAAATTAGGATCAGTTGCAACACTTGAAGCATTTTCATTTATTCCAGATGATGAACTGGTTGCAGAAGCATGAGCCACAGAAGCTGAAGTCTTCATGTCTGGTACACCGGGATTCTGTTCAGAAATAAGTGCCTGATTTACTTGACCCGCCAGACTCATACTACTGATGTGATTCAATGCTCTTTGTTTGTCATCGAGGGCTTTGGATCTTAGCTTAGCAACAAGTTCAGCTAAAGACAGTTCTCTTAAGTTCACGGTGTTTTTGATAATTGATATATTCATGTCCCAACTCTTTGGTAAGCTGTTTAGCAGTTTCAGATTTTGTTCAAATCCAGTGGGTTCTATTTTCTCATTGCTCATTTCAGTGATCAGTGTGATGAATCGTTGAATTTGAGCTTCAAGATTTTCTCCCATCACATGATTAAACATGTTGAATCTCTGCTTGAGTATTTCTTGCCGACTTGCTTTCATATCTTCATTTCCTTCATAAGCTTTCACTAGAGCATCCCACAAAGCCTTTGCATTTTGGTATTTTCTGAAGGCTTGAGCAATTTCAGGAGACAGGGCCATTGTCATAATGGCATAAGCCTTTTCATCTTTAGTCAGTCTGTCCCAATCAGCATCATCATACTCATGCACCGTTTTATTCTGTCCATCTTTAGTTCCTCCAGAGTGCTTAGGTGTAAACGGTCCTGCCTCGACTGCTCTCCAGAGCCTGTAGTCCACACACTTCAGATGATTTATGAAGCGGTATTTCCAGTTTTGAAAGTTATCGGGAGACATCAGTCTGGGAGGACGAGTTGTAGTTCCAATTTCTGCATCAAGTCTTTGATACACAGAAGTCTCAACATTTCCCATATCATACTCCATCACTGCAACACAAAAAGATACGATCAAAATTGCTAAGGGAAATCCCAATCGAGAACTAATTGCCCAACCAAGAACACGATCGAGAACCAACGACACGATCGAGAACTGCCAAACGAGTATCGAGAACTGCCAAACGAGAACTCGATCGAGAAATGCTGAGTCTATCGAGAACCTCTGATCCGATCGAGAACTATGTGATCGAGAACCTCTGATCCGATCGAGAACTGTGTGATCGAGAACCTCTGATCTGATCGAGAACTGTGAGATCGAGAATCGAACACTCGATCGAGATCTTCAAACTTGCTCTCCACGACGAGATCTTGACAGCTGCAAATCGAATACTTTCCGAAAATACTGATGTGATCGAGAATCAAACCCTCCAGTCGAGTTTCTGGGAGACGAGTTGAGGAACACGATCGAGTACCAACAAACTCGATCGAGAACTGTAGTCGAGAACCTGCAACTCGATCGGGAACCACCTGCAATTCCACGAAACACACCAAGAACGAATTTCTGCACACAAACTCAGCAAGTTAGTCACGAAAAATTGTATACTCAGTTCCTCCTTATGATCGAGAACCACTCGTTTTTAGCGCAACACCTGTCAACCTTCAACAACACGGTTAGAACAACTTGACACGATATCGTGCGAGCCACGAAACTCACGTTTCTTGGCTCTGATACCAATTGTAAGTCCCAAATCCTCAGAACGTTACACGATATCAAACACTGAACCGTGCGGAATCCGGTTTAGTTTGTGTCAAGTAGAAGAAAACGATAAAGTAATATGAATCAAACAAACAATGATGATCAAAACACTTACTATTCAAGTCGATTGTTGAATGATTACAATGAAGTCACAATATCGAATTTCTCCTAAACCGTAGCCTCCCTAATCTCCTTCTGCGATCATCACCTTAATCACCTAGAGTGATTAGGTTTATATACTAGTTACCAAAATACTCCTAGAATTCGGTCCAAGCCCTAACCGATTACACCCTTAGCCCATTCAAAAGCCCAACAAACTATATTAACAAACTAAGCCTAATGTACAAGCCTTCTACAAAATAGATCCTTACACAGCAGCACGTATGTACTACTCTCATCTCTATCAAGTCTTCTGTCTTAATAGTGACTTGGATTAACTATATCCTTGAGCTAATTCCTTTCTATTGTTAGAATAAAAATAGATTTGTATACAATAGAGTTTCAAAAGAGAGGGTTACCACATTGTCATATGCTTCTTTGGGTAAAAGATGCTTTCAAAATACGATCTTCTGGTCATGTTGACAAGTACATTTCAGCCGAGATTCCAGATCCATCATTAGATCCTGAGCTTTATCAGATAGTAACTGATTGCATGATTCATGGTCCATGTGGGCCACTGAATACGAAAGCATCATGCATGTCAAAGTCCAGTTCTTGCTCAAAAAAATTCCCCAACGATTATCAAGAGCAGACTATGATTGATGACAATGGGTACGCTCATTATAGAAGAAGAAATGGTTTCACAGCCATGAAAAATCATTTGTCTGTGGACAATGGATTCGTTGTGCCATATAACAAAACTTTACTTTTACGATACTGTGCACACATAAATGTCGAGTACTGTGGCTGGAGTATGATGATTAAGTATCTATTTAAATACATCTCCAAGGGCGCATATCGTATACGTTTTACTATAAGTTGAACACCTCTATCAGCAATAGATACTGAACATGGAAATGTAAAAGAAGTTGACGAAATAAAAAACTATGTCGATGGTCGATTCATCTGTCCTCACGAAGCAGCATGGCGTATCTTTCGTTTCCCCATTCATAAACGGAGCCCTGCTGTCCAGGTCTTAGCAGTACATCTAGAAAATTTACAAGCATTAGTATTTAGAGACGTTGACAGTCTCGATGACATTGTCTCCAACCCAAACTCAAGGAAAACTACGTTAACTGAATGGCTTTATAATAACTGTATTGACAGCACAGGTCGCCATTTACGTTACGTAGATTATCTATCAGAATATTGCTGGGACACATCTGGAAAGTTTTGGTTGCGTAGATCTTATGATAAGGTATGTACTATTGGACGACTAAGATATATTCATCCAACATGTGGCGAGACATTTTACCTGCAGATGTTATTAGCTCATCAAAAAGGTTGTCAGAGTTTCGCAGACATAAGAACAGTGCATGGGCGTACATTCAATACTTATCGTGAGGCATGTGACATTCTTGGGTTATTAGGTGATGACAAGGAATGGCTTAATACATTTGAAGAGGCATCTTTTACAGCAACTTCAATAGAATTAAGGTCTCTCTTTACTCATATGTTGCATTACTGTAACATTAATAACCCACGAGACATTTGGCAAAAGTATTGGGAAAAAATGTCTGATGACATAACATACACTCATGGGTTCATCAATCCCAGTGACTTACAGAGTTATGTGCTATATGAGATAGAGCTTCTTATTCGTACACTTTCGCCATCATCATCATTGTCAAATTATAGTCTGCCTCTTCCATCACAGAATTTAATCGATATGTTAAACAACAAGCTCTTGATGGAAGAGAAAAACTATGACAGAGAAGCTCTTAAAAGACAACATGATGTTATGTTTCCACAATTGAATGTGCAACAAAGGTTTGTCTATGACTATGTCATAAATAGGCTTGAATGCAAAAGTCAGGTGCTTGCATTTGTTTACGGACATGGTGGAACTGGAAAAACATTTTTGTGGAAAACAATAATAGCACATGTTCGTTCTAAAGGAGATGTTATGCTTGCTGTTGCTGCATCTGGAATAGCATCCTTACTATTACCGAATGGTAGGACAACTCACTCTCGATTCAGAATTCCTATCGATCTTACAGATCAATCTACATGTAACATCACAAAGAAAACAAATCTTTCAAGACTTATCATTGAAACAGAACTGATCATATGGGATGAAGCACCAATGAGTGAACGATATTGTCTTGCATCGCTAGATAGGACATTGAAAGACATATTGGATAAACCTCATATTCCATTTGGTGGTAAATCTATTGTCCTAGGAGGTGACTTTAGACAGACATTGCCAATTAAACAAAAAGCCACTAAATGTCAAATTCTAGATATGTCATTGACGCAATCACCTCTCTGGCTACAATTCAAAATGTTTAAATTAACTGAAAATATGCGGTTGCAACAGGCAGGTATTGGCATAACAAGCAAGACACAAATCTCATAATTTTCAACTTGGTTGTTAAATATTGGTGATGGTGTGACTGGTACACATGTAGATGAAATCAGTTATGATGTTAAATTAGTAGTTATTCCTGCAGCATATCTTATTCCATATACTGAAACAGCATTATCAGAACTTATATCATTCATTTATGACACAAATACCTTAAGAAATCCATCTGCTGAAGCTTTGTCAACAAAAGTAATCGTTACTCCACGTAATGAAACTGTCAATGACATAAACAATGTTGTCTTACAGTTGGCTAATGGAGAAGTGACTACTTATCTTAGTCATGACACCGCTATACCACATAGTTCTGCACAGAATGATACTGAGTTACTATACCCTATAGAATACCTGAATGGTTTACATTTCAATGATTTGCCACCACACTCACTGGAGCTGAAAAAGAACAGTCCAATAATTCTTTTACGTAACATAAATTACACTTTAGGTCTTTGTAATGGAACAAGATTAATAGTTATATAATTATTACCGAATGTCATTGAGGCTCATATAATTACAGGAACATCAATAGGTAAACGCGTTTATATACCAAGAATTACACTTATACACAATGATAAAGAACTACCTTTTGCTTTCAAAAGAAAACAATTTCCTATAAGACTTTGTTATGCAATGACTATCAATAAAAGTCAAGGCCAGTCTTTAAACAAAATAGGAATTTATTTGCCACATAGTGTTTTTAGCCACGGCCAATTGTATGTAGCATTATCTAGAGCAACCACACCACAAGGACTTAAAATATTAATAGTTCCTAACGAACATGAACCACCAAATACAACTCGAAACATTGTATACACAGACTTTCTGAGAGATGTAGAACAACAAATAAACAAAAAATATATGAACACTTTTTCTTAAATAACTTTTACATTTACACATAATATTTGTAAAGTATATCGTATACACATATACATTGTAACATCAAATTCTTTATGTATTAGTTATAATATTACATAAAAGCACATATTCTTTGCTACTCATACTAATTATCACAAGTTAACTCCTTTGAGTATACAACTGCTCTTACAACAACATAAATAAACAGATAAAGCACATGGCATCAAGAGGGTTAGCTGATATCATTGCAGAAGATGAACCGTTTCCTGTTGAGGTACGAGTCCTTAAAAAGTTCACACCGTACCTTGGAAAACAAGCACCTAAGCACAGGTATATGCTACTGATAGACCAAAAGGTATACACTTTGACTGTCCTTCATTACTTTTGCATACAAATTTACTTTACATACGATGGTTATTTCATTAACTTTTCTGGCAGGGTGATTTAATTGAAAGTGAATGCGAAATCAATGACAGTCACATTTACAACGCATTAAAATAAGACTCATGTTACAAAATCGATGGTCATATTTGCACCGCAGCGAGATCTTCTGGAAGATTGGCTGACCATGAAGCGTAAATTCTGATCGCAAAAAGAACAAAATTTCACCCTATTGCAGAAAGACCTATTCCAAGATTTTACTATAATTTTGCAACTTATGACATGCTGGAGGACAGAGAAAAATCATATTACAAACTTCTTACAGGTTAGTAATAGCACAATACATTACATATATATATATATATATATATATATATATATATATATATATATATATATAACATTCCTATAATAGACTTCTAAAAAAGCATGAACAGATTACTTGGGACTCATTCAGACTGCATCAAATGTATACAAGCAAAAGGATTACAACCTGATGAAAATCAAGCTACTAGACGAACAGTAATGTTTTAAATTTCATATCCTTGACCTACGTACTATTTCACATAATAAAATTCAAAGCGCTAACTCTGTCCGTACAACAAGCAGAGGCTACACTGTCATGCTCACATTATGGGAGAACATTGCTTTTGCATTCAACACAGAAAATGTCATTGGAAAAGTACTAGCAGTGACATCTGCAAAAGTCACTAAACATCAAGGTAACCTTCTACAATAATACTAGGAATGTTCATCTACTAATACTATTATTTTATATACTTAATTTACTTTGACTGTTATGTATACTATCTTTAAACAGACACTTACCACCTAGAGTCGACTAACAACACAACTCTTCAAGTCAATCCTCCACTTGAAAATCTACAGGAAATAATAGCAAAGTAAGAAACATACAACTATGAATGAATACAATAGTTGACGCTAAAAATCTATGGAATATTAATAACAGCTTTCAATTGCAGGCTTAGGCATCTACAAACAAACCAGAAATCAAACCCAGGAACGCATCTTGCTTTATCAAACACTGAACCAGTGGTTTCAATTGCAGAGCTCAAAATGAAAACCCCATCTGAATATAAGGTATCAACCTTACATAAACCAATAATAACAAATACAAAACTTGACAAACTATTACCGCATTCTCTGAAATATACAGAACAAGAGATTCACTTTCCAAGGAAGAATAAAGGAGTTTGAAGAGTACAGAGGATGGTTCACATCAAAATGTACACAACCAGATTGCACATCTCAACTGTACAACCAGATTGCACATCTCAACTGGTCGTTGTGATCTCATATATTTCTCTTTATGCCTCACACATCATTATTATCATCACACCGTGCGGATTCAACAATCTCTTTAAATATCCAAAACATTAATTACAAGAAAACTTGACTAAATTTCATCGTTTAATGATTAAAAAATGTTACAAGCAATATCATTTATATCAAATAAAGTGTGGATGATAAGTTTTGATACGAAAATATGAATATAATCCTTTTAACGTACTTAATTAACATGAATTTATTTAGCTACTAGCCTCCTGCTTATTTGAAGTATGTAACTTGAGCTTGTGTGAAGATAAAAAAAGCCAATAAATACTAAATTCAAAAAAGTTAGGTTCAATTCTATATACTAGTTTTAAAAATACTCCAACGTACACCAACAAAATATACATAATTGTGAATTTCCGGGAAAACATATCATGCCAGTTGCCAAGTTCAATACCTTTAGAATACTTTTAGAAGTAAAGAGAGGTTATAATTAGTATATACTTTTTTTACTCGGTTTCGTATTAGTATTCTCTCTTTCTCTTTCTCTAGAGGTCACTCAATCATAACAATGAAATACTTGACCACTCAAGATTATTTAATAAAAAGAAATTAACATTTTATAATTTAAAAAATATTACGTAACAAATAAAAGCCATAGTGAAATATAAGATTAAGATGGGACCAAAATTTATACAAAAGATGAGTACACAGTTTATACAAAGCCGTTTAAGAGACTAAACCTTTTTAATAACTCCGTTTTGAATGAAAATTAGATCAAAATATTCATGAAAAAACTATATATAGAATAACATGTATGTAATAAATATATTTTTAAAAATTTACCAGATACAAATTATTAACAAAAAATAAGTTAACATGTTTAAATAATTAAAAGAAAAAAATTAAAACTAAAAGTTTGCGTGGAAGAAAGGGTGCCAAATCCGTCGTGGAAACAGGGAGGGACGTCGTGTTTCACATGTGATCGATGGCGTGTTCTACATAACCCCAACCCTATTGTATATATAGAGTGAGGTTATAGTGAGAAGTATGGTGAAAATAAGAAGGATAAGAAGGCTTCTCATCTGTTAGATCTGATGATCAATGGCCCAGATTTAATCCTTTAATTAAAACTCAAAAATTATTAATCAGGTACACGGAGGGGCAATTTGGTCAAATTGCCCCTTTTTCTCTTTCCCCCAATTATTAAAACCTTCATAACTTTTTCATACGATATTATTTTTTTATAAAAATTACACCATAAAAACAAGCGTTTTTTTATCTTTAAAACCCATACCATATTGCTATATAAAAAATAAAATAAAAAAATTATGTCAATGACGTGAACATATGACACAACGACCTGAACATATGACACAATTGACCTGAACATATAACACAATGACACAATGACCTGAACATATGACACAATGACACAATGATCTGAACAATGTTCAGGTCATTGTGTCATTGTGTCATTGTGTCATATGTTCAAGTCGTTGTGTTATTGTGTCATATGTTCAGGTCGTTGTGTTATATGTTCAGCTCATACACAATTTTTTTTTTGTTTTTTATATATATAGCAATATTGAATGGGTTTTAAAGATAAAAAAGCGCTTGTTTTTATGGTGAAATTTTTCTAAAAAAATAATATCGTATGTAAAAGTTATAAACGTTTTAATAATTGGGGGAAAAATAAAAAATATGTATGTTTCCAGATTTGCCCTCCTTCTTATCCTTCTTATTTTCAATAAACTTCTTACGTGAACTTCTTTCTATATATTTTTTTAAACGAAGGAAATTTTATTGAAAGCCAAAGACAAATCAAAATGACAGTTACACTAATCACGTCACTCCACATCATACATTCTATTTCTCTTACAAATCCATAGGAAACTCAGGTTTTTAATGTCATTCAAAATTGTATATAAGGGTGTATTTGGATTATAGTGATTAGTGTGTGTATGTCGAGAAGTGACTTAATTTATGTATATGTAACGAGTTGTGTGACCCCTCCGCGCGTTGCCGCGAGGTTGGAACTGTAGACTAAGTTATAGTAAAAATTCATGGACACACATCACTGCACGTTCATAAGAAATCCATAAATCGGCTAAAAACAAACATATCAAACTATACATCTAAAACGAAAAAAAGAACAATTAGAATGTTAGGAGTTTGAAGAATTTGTAACAAATTCTTAAATAAAATCTAAGAAATACCAACAGAACTATAACATGAGTTCTCGCTGTGGAGGGAAGGGGGTGAAGAGGCTATGAGACTCGAACCTGGGCTTTTACTGTGTAAAAGTGTCTGCTACTGTTATGTTTTTCTTGTGTGTGTGAATGTCTTCAAGCTTCCTTTTCTGAAACAATTTAAAAATGGCACTGTAGTTATGTTAACCAACTTTTTTATATTAAAATATGAAGCATGTCACGCAGTCACATGAACCAAATAGTATTTTCAATGATAATAAAAGTAAAGCTCCCTCCAATAATGCTAAACCTAACTTTGTTATTGTAACTAAATAAATATTTATAACTGCTATTTAGCTAGCATAATTGTCATATACATGAATTCGAGTGAGGTATTAACCCCTTCACAATATCTCCATCGTTCAAGTTAATAAAATATTACCTTCGAGGTGGCTAGAAATTCAATTCCAAAAGTAAAAGGCAATGAATCTCTTGCTTTCCATTTAACCATACATCCCTGTATTCATAAAGAAAACATATGCATTTATATTGTAAATATGTAAGTGACTCACCTGCACATGAGGTACATAAGATTCAAGCGTCCATAAAAGGGTACAAAAATGTTGCAAAGATACCTATAAACGTCCAACCCCATAAGGATCTTTTTAAAGCATAAATGTTGTATCATGCTCTTACATAAGTAGGGTAAACGAAACTCATAATGCACCTCTAGCTAAATTTTTATGCATACGATTAGCGAACTACAATCTAGACCAAACGTGTTGCCCTCTCTCCCCACCAGCAACTTACTGTTTCAGAGCTTTGCACACAGCAAACATGGGTGTTTACCATGAGACTTTACCGTAATCTGATACACCCGTAGTAAATTTATTAGGATTTATATCTGACTTCTCAAAGGAAAGTAATTGCATGAAAACAACTGACCTCTACTTGATTAAGTTTGTTGGGGTGGTGAAAATGGCAAACAACTCCAGCTCCGGCTATGTTATATCACTTGCTTAAACATTTTACACATGAATCAGAGAAGGAATAGTCGTCAAATCCAGCCTCAAAATTAAAGTACAAATCACATTTGTGTAAAGCACCTTAGGAAGTTGTAAGCACTTAAAAGCAACCCTTTTGACCCGTTCTATTTTTAGGCATGTTTCAAAAGTTTTATCCGAGTTGACCTGTCATTAAATTAACTGGAATCAAGGAAGCAGTCACGTTCTAGTCATCTCATTATCTGCATATAAACGAACAAAAACTTTAAAACTTTCAATACCAATTTGACTTTCACTTCAAGAGACAACAGTATGAACTTAAATGGAAAAAAAATTTAAACTGTCAATAAATCAATCCATTTTACCAGCTTTGTTTTAAGGCATGTTTCAAAAGTTTTACCTAATTTCACTTGTCATGAAAGTAACCTGAGCCAAGGAAAGATTTCTGTTGCTAACATTTTTAGGATGTAATATTCACTCACAATGATTTTTTAAGTCTGCGCAACTACTTGAAAACTCATCTTTATTAACTTAAAATTCAGCCATTTGTAATAGTCGGTCCAAAATTTGGGAAACCATCATACAAATTGCTTAAAGAAGTAGTGCTCGACCTGCAAAACATCAAACTTTTAAAAGTTAAAACATAAAGAAGTAAACAAATCGTATTTTACATCGCTAAAGAAGTGCTTTAAAACATAAAGCAGTGCCTGACTTAGGTTCGGCCTGCACAACTATTGTGGTGTCTTAAGTTATTTCATGCATTGCTAAGAAGATTAAGGTCCATGTACATCTTGTTGTTTGATGCAGCAAGTAACTTGCTCAGGTTTCTACCACAATCCATTGTCCTGAATTGAAAATTTTTAGCTACCCAAACTGCAAGCATGTCTTAAGAATAAACCCAAGTGAAAACAACAAAAAAAATTGGTGATAGAAGATGATAAAATAACATCAGCAGTTCATGTCTTGCGACATATAGAATCTGAAAAGAGGATTAGAATGTAGAATTTTATACATGAAACATACATCACAATATGAACAAAATAGCAGGCATGTTAGGCACACATCACTTTTGCACGAAAGGCAAAACTAATGTCTGATTATCCTAAAAACCTACGTTACCATCTAATATAAAATACGTCCTTAAAAATGCAAGGCAATTCATAATACCGGGATAATATCGAGTATATCTACAATAAGAATATATTTTGGTAAAGCAACATGTCTTACCTCCTTAACTCTTCAATTTCATAGTAAGCTTTAGTGAGTATTGCTAATTCCTCGGTTGGACATCTATTATCACCAATATAGGATTGGGAATGTAGCTGCAGTAACCTTAAAACCTGCAAGACACCTATCCCATTGAAAGCCAATGACACATACCGGATCAGAAACATGTTTTAACAGATGGAAAAACCTATTAATATCTCTCTGCCTCATATCTGATACACAGTAGTGTGAAAAGCACTGACAATGCTTGATGAAGGTCCTTGTAGTTTCCCTTTTTATTGTGATGTAGGTCAACAAATTGATTCTTTAAATAAATTGACCTTCGTCACCCCTGCCCTACACAAATGTAAAGGAATGAAGGTCAATAAAAAGGTGGTCTTTTTGTAGGGCAACACAATAAAATATGAGAAAATCTAATCAAGAAAAAAGCCCTCAAATAATATTAATATCTAACCAATAAAATAGACCGATGATCTGTTTGTAACCTTCATCACCCCTGCATGCAAACACACAAAACATCAGAAAATTTAATCAAGAAAATATGCCCATAATATTAATATGGCCATTAAAATAAATGATCTTTCTTTCATACGCGATCACAATATGGATATCAAAGCATGAATTGTAGAGAGTTCATCAATGGTGTGGACGATACATATGTATATATCTAAGAATCATAAACAACACATGTACAACTAATTATATGTATCCCAGAGAAAAGTATACCCTGTATAACAGAAAAAACATACCATAAAAATCAATTCAGAAACCATGATAAACAACTAAAGAGTAGTAGTTGTTGAGTTAGTGTTCGGATTTTCGTTCTAAGTTTTAATGTAAGATGATAACATAAAGGAGCCTATTAATTTTCCTGGAGCAGTTAAATTATTGGAGAGTATCTAGAGGTAGTTGCAGGTTTGGAGACTATTAATTTGCCTGGGGTCGATTTGTAATCTGAAATCAAGCTTATGTAGTTTAAACTATACCTTGACAATGGATCTATTGTTCCTTCAGTTACTGGAACTCTTAAAGGTTCGCGAAGAATAATTTTTTCAAATTTCGATAGCATTCCTCTAGCAGCTTCTGCTATCCTGGAGAGAAATTCGTTGCTTGAAGCATAATGAATTAGGATCATTTTGAGTAAAAAAACTATATAGATATTTGGCAATATCTACTTTGGCTACCAAAACCGCTGCTCAAAACCACAAAATTGCAGGAAAGGTAAAAGCTAAAGTATGGCAAAACATTTTACACGACCAAATTCAAGGAAAAAACAAACACGAAAGGTAGGCGGTGATACCTGAGGATAAGCTGTCTAGCTAGAAATAAAAATACCAGAGAACCTCAGCTGGAAACCTGCAAAATAGCAACATCAATCGAAGGTAATCAATTCAATGGATGAAAGATAGCACACTAATCTAAAGGACGTAATTTGGTTGATGGTATAGAAATCAAGCCTAAAAAAACATGAAAAACAACATAAACACTCTAGGCAAATTTAGGGTTAAACTTTGATGGCAACATACGATCACTGAAACCTCTTATGGAATGTAGTCACAAATCATTAAAAGAAATTAGGATAATGAGCCAAAGATGGAGTGAAGATGAAAGACTTACTGGGTTAATGAGTAAAGAAGAAGATATCGAGAATTGGTATCCATGCAACTACATAATTGAGTAACTAAGAATCAAATGGAGGACAACCTCTAATGAGAGGAGAAACGAACCAAAAATAAATCTATCTGAGCAAAACTAAAATCGAATGACGAAATCGAGATTTACCAAAGCCTGCGACACACTAGCCGAGCAAACCAAATGATGAGAGAGATGAAGCCAAACAGACCATTGCATGCATCGAAAACCCTAATCGCATCTCCATCAGCACCATCCCCTAAATTGATGCATCAAAACCCGCCAGAAACCTCCATCATCGCCTACATCAGTCACCATTTCATACACAAACTACCATCAGCTCATCGATTAGGGTTTTCGATGCATGCTGCTGTCCGATCTGATGAGCCGTCGCCGGTGAATGGGGAAAACCCTAAAGTGAAAGAGAAAGAAACGTAATGGCGGTGTTCCAGACATTGTAATATTTATATATAATAAACTTTAAGGGAAGGGACTAAAATTGTCAATGACAAACAAAGGTGTGGTCACTTTATAAGAAGAAAAAACTTCCCTATTCACCTTTAATTTCCATTGTATATTTATATAATTTGAAAATGGGTGTGTTATTATAGTGTTTAGTGAATGTGAGTCATTTTTATACTATTGGTTTATATATATTATACTATATACAAACACAATCTATTTACTATATACTAACAAAACCAATTCTATTCTCCCTATTGCATCAAGTGGTGTTGCTTATATACTAATTTTCTGATTAGTATTGCATCAAGTGGTGTTGCTTATATTGCATAATATATAACTTCTTTTCTGATTAGTATGTACAAAATTTGAGGATCATCTTCATAGTAATTTATGCAATCATTAGTCCTCCTTCAAAATCTAATTGTATAAAATCACACAAGAATATATTGCATTTCGAATTTTCTTTTTTGATCCACACCCTTGATGGATTGGCTAATGGCTATGATATACCACTTTTTCGGATGCCGAATGGTCGTCGACATTATTTCTAGCCGATGCTTAAGCTTTTCTTAAATAACATCATTTATTATCATATTCGTGTGGACACGTGGAATGTTTGACAAAAAAAACTCACTCCAGATAAATATATTCGATAAGATAATACACTTTCTTGTACTCCAATCCATTAACCTAATTCCAAATCCCAATTGCAAATCCGTCAATAATGTTGTAAAAAACATGCAAACAACATGCACGCTCTTGAGAGGCTTCCAACGGCGAATGCGCTAATACTGCGTCACGTACCCGTTCCCTCGTTAATTAATTTGCAGGTTATGTGGGGACACGACTGAGTTAATTAGTTGAACACATTCTCGTCGGATGTTCTTTTTCTGATCTTGTTTGGCAGTTAGTGGGTCAGTGGTGTCATCTTCCTCAAGTGTATGCTTTCAAGGTTAAATTTTTTTTTTAGAACGGCAATTTCATTCAACACGGAAAACCGGCAAGCAAGACGCTACGCCGGCCCGAAAGACAAACACAAGAGATACATTAGAAGTTAAAGGAAACCCAATCCTCCCAAACAACCCTTCTACCTTTAAATCTAGAAGAGACCCAAAGAAAGCTAATAGACTTTATCTCGGAGAGAGTCCCACCGATAGAGGGCTTCTTGTTATTGAAGACGGCATCATTCCTATTTTTCCATAACACCCATAAAGCCGTCCGGAGCACCACTGTAATCATAACCGCCTTAAGATCGTTGGGCTGATCTCTACCACAATATCTCAGCAAATCTTTGATCTCGAAGACGAAAAAAGGGTCCATTTTACACCACTGGGAAAGAACCGTCCACACGTACGAGGCAAACGAGCACCCCGTAAAAAGGTGATGCTCGGATTCCTCGTGAGTCTCGCAAATCGGACAGACCATCGAGTTAATAGGCACCCCTCTTTTAACGAGATTGGGCTTGGTCGGCAACCTCTCTAATAACGCCCTCCAACAAGTGATGTTCACTTTTGCCGGGATAGCTTTGCACCAAGAAAATTCAACCCCTTCATTAGTAACACAGCCCATCAACAGATTGGTCACATTCTTGGTGGAAAACGGCCCATTTGGGTCTCCCACCCAAGCCCAAGAACCATCTTTGTGGATCAAATAATCCGCCAACTTGACCCCTTTTTTTATCATCACAGAATCAATTTTTTGTGATTGAAGACCAGACCCCTGAGGACCCTTTTTTAAAGGGAATTAATTTGTTACTTGGACAACCTCCATGAAACCCTTTAATGACTTTCTTCCATAAGCCGTTGGACTCCGAATTAAACCTCCAATACCATTTGGATAACAAAGCCAAATTTTTAAGCTCCAACGGCACCAAACCGAGGCCACCTCTGAGAATAGGACGCGCAACCAACTCCCTTTTCACCCAATGGATTTTATGTTTATCCGGGCCACCTCCCCATAAGAAATTAAACCGAATTGACTCCAATCTATTTAAGACTTTAACCGGCGCTTTGAACAAGGAAAAATAATATGACGGAAGACTATCAAGTACCGCCTTCACAAGCACGAGTCTTCCCCCCATGGATAAAGAGCTTGCCTTCCACTTCGAAAGCCTAGCCTCGAAAGTGTCAATCACCGGTTTCCACGCGGCCACCCTATTCATACTCTCTCCCACTCTAAGACCGAGGTGCGTGAAAGGAGGAACCTCCCCTTTGCAACGGAGCTTCGTCGCCCGGGCCTTAACCTCCTCAATATCACAATTCACGCCATAAAGAGAACATTTAGACAAGTTCACCTTTAGCCCCGACACAAGGAAGAACGCCCGAAGAAGGCGAGCAAGATTAGACACATTGAGCTCCGACCACATTCCCAACACCAAAGCATCATCCGCAAAGAGCACGTTGGATAGAGAGCAATCCCCGTTGGGAATGGGGATACCACTAAAAATCCCAATACGACCCGCCTTATCTAACATCCACGAGAAGGCCTCCATGACAATTATGAATAAGAAAGGAGACATCGGGTCGCCTTGTCTAAGACCTCTAGAGCATTGAAATTCTAGAGTTGGAGAACCATTCACTAGAACCGAAGCCCTCGAGGAGGAGAGACAACCATGCACCCACATAATCCATCTCGAGGGAAACTTCATTTGGGACAGGATAGAGCACAAGAAGTCCCAATCCACGGTATCGAAGGCTTTTTGGAAGTCTATCTTGAAGATCATCATCTTACATTTTGACCTTTTACCCCATGATAAAATTTCATTGACAATGAGAGGCCCATCAATGATATTCCTTCTTGCTACAAACGCCATTTGGTTCTCGGAAACGATGGAATCCATAACCCCCTTCATTCTATTAGCGAGCACCTTGGAGATCACTTTCGTGATACAACCAACCAAACTAATTGGCCGGTAATCGTTGAGATCTTGCGGGTCTCTACATTTGGCAATGAGGTGGATAAAGGACGCACCACACCCTTTGCTAATACTCCCGTTTTCATAGAAGCTCGTAAGGATGTTAAGGAAATCCGATTGAAAAATTCCCCAAAACTTTTTAAGGAACCCGAAGTTAAAACCGTCCGGGCCCGGAGTTTTGTCACTACCGCAACACCAAATAGCATCTTTAACTTCTTGATTGGAAAAAGGGACCACAAGCGAATTACCCTCCTCTTCCGAAAGGCACTTAATTCCATGACAGATCATCATTGGTTTGTTCCCATTTCTTTTCTTGAATCTACATTTGAAGTAGTTCCAAATTTCTTTTTTTAAAACAGATGGTTCCTCCACCCACTTCCCTTTTAATTTTAGCCCATTAATTCTTCCCTTTCCAAGATTTTGATTGATAATACCGTGAAAGAAGGACGAATTTTCGTCTCCCTCCAAAGCCCATTTCGATCTAGCCTTGGTTTTAATGACCTCCATATCTTGTCTAATAATTTCCTTCAAGTTCTTTTTTTGAGCAGACCACTCACCAACCTCTTCTTCACTTAATTCTCTAATTTCACTCAGAGAATCGTACCAATTCAAGTCAAATTCAATGCTATCCTTCAACCCCTCTCTTTTAATTTTTTCCTTTTTGCTCCACTCCTTCACGACACATTTGACTGCTTTTAATTTTGCTAGCAAAAGCAAATCCGGCTCATTCCGAGTTCCCACAGACCCTACGGCATCGAGAACCACTTGCTCCAATTGGGGTTCTTTCAACCACGAGGAAAAGAAGCGAAAGGGAGGCGGCCCAAAGTCCGCCACCGTCGTCCTTAGAATTAAAGGAGAGTGGTCCGACCAAGTACGAGGCAAAGCTGTCACCGAGGCCGACGGCCAACGTTTCCTGAAATCATCGCAGACCAAGAACCTATCTATCTTGCTGAATGACACACCTTTCCGATGGCAATACGTGAATTTCATCCCACCCATGTGATACTCCGAAAGGCCCGCCCGATTGATGAAAGCGTTGAACGCAATGGCACCGGAGGGATGAAATTCAGACCTTAGTCTGTCCTCTTCTCCTCTCACTTCGTTAAAGTCACCACAAAAAACCCAAACACCCCCCTTGGACCACCGTAAGTCAACCAATTGGTCCCAAAGTCTTCTTTTAATCGCCATATCATGGGGAGCGTAGACGTTGACTATATTCACGAGAACATCTAGCCCCACAACATGGCCCGACAAAACCAAGAAAAACTCCGATCTAACACAATCTGAAATTCTCCAAACCTCCGGATTCCAAGAACACGCAATTCCCCCCGATCGACCCCGAGCATCAACCCACACGCTCAAAGACCCTCTCCTTCCCCACAATCTGTCAAAGGGAATCCGGTTTCCGTCAAGGAACTGGGTTTCCTGAAAACATAAAAGCTGAGCCCGATTCCTTGATCTAATCTTCGAGATCCAAGGCCATTTGTTGGCATCACCAACCCCACGGATGTTAACTGAGAGCAAATCCATTAAAACAATTGGACGGACTCCTCCTCCACTATTAAATCACCAACCAGATTTTTAAACCCACTCAGGTCAATGTTAACACAATTAGCCACCTCGATGGTTTTATCAATTTCAATACCCCTGGCAACCTGATTTTCCATTTCCGCTAACTCCTCGCAAGCCCTTAATCTGAGCTCCTCCAACACTTCGTCCGCCAAGCAGACGTCCAAGGCGGCCTGTTCCGATGTCGTTGGACGACTGGATCTCCGATCAGATCTGGGAGCGACAACAACGCTAGAAGTGGCCCCATTTTTACTTGAAGACCTCGTGCGCCTGGGAGGACAATTTAAGTCCAAGGAGGCGGACTGGTCCGCCGATTGTGACCCATTTGAAGATCCACAAGGCCCACGCGAGAGGGTTGGGCCGGAAACCCCCTCAACACCCAAGGCTAATGGGCCTGGATTGGAGTCAACACCCGGGGAGCCCACATTCATCGAATCTTGCACCAGCCGACAAGTTTCTGAACCTGCCCCATCTGAGACCCTCTGCTCCACGAAGACATTCTGGATCATAGGACTTGTACCTGCCAACTCTGTTGAGTCTGTACAATCTTCCTCGGGATTTCCCACAAAGTCAACGTTACCATTCTTTGATGCCGGAGTGACGATTTCCGACCTTAGCCTTGGCCGGACATCATTTCCACCGGCGTTCACATCCACGGCGAAGTCCGGAGCCCAGTCGTCAGAAGTTTCGGAGACCCAAATGAACCTCCTTCCTTTCCACCATAGCACCACTTCCCCTTCAATTTTTGAAAACCCTGCAACCAGGACAGCGACAGAACTCCGGTGCAAGGATCTGTCGGATAGCGTCGCTTCGGAGCCCAACACCACCTTCCCGAATGAACCTCCGATTTGATTAAAAACGTTTCTATCCCACAACTGGGGGGGAATCCCTTGAATTCGGATCCATGCCAACCTTTCCGGGCATAGGGATTGGCCACGCCAAACGGAAAGTTCCGAGAACCAAGAGCTCCACCGGACCTTTTCCTCGAGGAACGCCACTGCCTCACCCTGGTTAGAGAAGGTAATCAAAACGTTTAGACCTCCGAGGTACCTGAGGTTGAGGCCCCCGGACTTCTCCACTCCGGGCATCTTGTCCAGGCAACATAAGTGGGTAAGATCCATAGCTTTTCCGATCAAGGCTGAGCCGCACCATTCTTCAAACGCAGCCGTGAGGGAATTATCAAGGTATATGTCTCTTTTCTTGCTAGCAGACGAGGAAGGTCCAACCACCTCCGCAAATGTTTTCCCCGACACCCTCACGGCCGGAGCTGTGTCTCCACCTCCACTTTTAGCTTGACCGGAAGACGATGCCGCCTTGTTCCCAGCAGCGCCCAAGGCAATCGGCATACCATTTCTTCCAAATCGTTCAAGATTAACCCGGATTCGTACGTTACCAATCCTGATTCTCCCGAGAACCCTCTCTAGCTCCCAAATATCTCTAACCCCTGAGAACTTAATGAAACCGAACACCTCGCCTGCTTTGTTTCTTTTTCGTGCGATGAATACGTCTTCGACCCTTCCAAAGTTGGAGCATTCCTTCTCTAATTCCAATCTTGAACACTTCTGTGGTAAGTTTGTGACGTAGAAGGACGTCCAATCTTTGTCTTCCGCTTGTTTGCCGGTGAGGATCTTCTTCTTCTTGTCTCTCCGGCTTACCTCAGTCCAGCCGCCGCCGGAAGTCATTGTTGTCAATAATAACTTTTTCATATATATCCTATAGTTTGGCATAGAAATTGGTTTAATGCAAATGTGACTTATTTTGGTTTACGGTAAAAGTGCATGTTGACTGATGGTGAATATTCACAAAAGTGGTCGAGATGAATTCGCAGGTTATGGCGAAGGTGATTAACACAATATTCTTAACAGGTTGCTGGTGTTTATGGCTCGAGAGAAACAATGTTATATTTAAGCAAAGACCACTTTCAATCCATAGAGTGTTACATGAGATTAAGTGTTCGAGTTTTCTCTGGCTTAACTATCGTTGTAAATACCGGGTCATCGATTGGAAGGCCTGGTTTTCCTTTCCGCTGTAAGTTTTTCTGTCGCCACCCCTAACGACTTGCTAGCGGTTGGCTGTCTATTAATGAATTTTTCTGTTAAAAAAATACAATTAGTCATAAATCATAATATATGTAGATGAACATTATGTGGAGTGGATAACTAAAACTCAATTCTTTTATTAAAGATATTAACGTCCTTGCTAACGACCACCCATGTTACTAGGATTTCTCATAACGGAGTGTTGAAATCTAGTTCCCAAAACTTAATTAATTCCGTGGTAAACGATAACTTCATACTACTAATCTAATCATTCATTTAGAAAAAAGCAAAATAACAAAACACGTTTGTTCCAAATAAGTAGAAGAAAAATTAAATAATTTGAATATTTATTAGTTAAAATTAAAATATTCGAAAGAAGAAAATACAAAGTATTATTGATTGTTTTGTATCATATATAGTTCTTATAATAAGTTTGGTCTGAAAATATAATCCGGTTAGATAAAAAAATTTGTTAAGGGGACATTTTAGTGATTAATGTATAAGCCCCACAATCAAAAAATTAATGAATCAAACCCTTTAAATATAATTATAATGTATTGATCCTAAAATAAATACATTATAAATGTATTTAAATGGTTTGAATACCTAAGATTTTTTATAAAAAAAGTTAGATATAAAATATTTGACTTGAGTTTTGAGTGAAAGGGACTTTGTTAATTTTTACTAAAGAAAGAACCAACTTAATGTTTGATCACGTTAACGCTTAAAATAGATTAGACAATCGTATGAGTCTTAACTCTTCACAATTCAAACCATATATATGCATGTTTTACTAAATATACTTAGGGACAAAGTTATAACTTAAAGATGAAGGTTGTCTAATAAGGTACATATTAACACCACTCCACCATTTATATAAGTGGAAAACTTTCCTTTTTGTTCTTTTATCATTTTCTTCACCTTCACTTTCACTTTCGTAAACTCTTTCAATTACATTCATTGGCATTCTAATTTATACCTTTATCAATTACATTCATTGGCATTCTTTATAGTTTTAGTAAAGGCCTCTCATTTATATTCATATTAAATTAATAGTTTTGCGTGGAACAACTTTCTTCCAGTGGTGAATACAAAATTTTTTACACAGGGGGCAAAATACGGATTAAATAAAAGACGGATCGAATTATAAGCATATACATATTGTAACAACGGATCAGATAAAAAATAATCATATAACTACAAAAACATAAATTATTAAATATAATAAATTTTTATCTGTTACAACATATTTTCGTTGTGTTATAAATAGTTTGTTGTATAACAATATTTAAAAAGCAAAATAATACTTAAGAAACACATATATATATACTCAATAAAAATATAAACAGTGAAAAAACTTCCTATAGTAAATTTTAATAAACTTTTAAAGTGATAAACAATTTACTTCCCAAGTTATGAAAAAGTGTAAACATAACAGTTTGTGCTAAAAAAAAGGTATTAATATAAATATTATGTATATATATATTTTTAAGGATCCCTGTTTAAAGATAATGTGAGATAAAATAGTGTCATATAGTAACTTTAATAGTCAGATAAAGTAGATGTACTAAGGCTATTCGTAATGGGGCGTTTTTGGGTTTCATAACGCCCCATAACGCCCCATATAACGCCCCGCCCCACTACGCTGGGGCGTTATGGAGCCCAAAAATGCGAGGGGTGTCAGGGGCAAAACGCCGAAGAAGGGTGATAAAAGTAATGATTATGGGGCGTTATAGGGGCTTTATCCACTACACCATAAAGCCCCATAAAGCCCCTTGTCCAGTCATCGTCCACATGGCGGATAACGCCCCATTTGGGGCCTTATCCACAAGCACTTGTACTTTTAAATATAAATAAAAAATAATTTATTTAGCTCTCTCCTTCTTCACCTTTACTTTTCACTTTCATCCGTCATTAACCTACCTGCAATATGCAAACTCTATTCTTCTCTTTTTTTTCTTTTTCTCTTACAGATTCTTACATACGTGCCCCTATTAAAGATAAAATTGCTTCTCTAATTGACAATGGTGCCCCTTTATCTATTCAAAATGAATAATAGCTTGAAAAATAGCTAGATTTTATAAAGGGTTTTAAGGATTTCTACACTTCATACGGGGGTCCTTCCCACCCCGTCCTTTCAACGTGGCTCCACCACTGCTTTCTTCTAGAAAAGCTAGCATAGTGATGATCTTTGGAGGCTTGGAATCTTTACGTCTTAGGTTCAAAACCTAACTCAAATGGGTTTTCTCAATTTGATGAGTCATTTATGTTTCTTGGTGAGTCATGCTTGATGTATTGTCAAATTAAGTATTAATGGTTCCAATCACGTTTCAAAAATACACATTCGGAAATTAGAATAGTTTCAAACACCGTTAAAAAAATTAGCTTCGTGTGTAGTATTCTATCTAGCTCTTAAGGCTTAAGCAATTAAGTATTGTGTATGTAAACTAAATTAAATAATCATTTATCAATTAAAAAAATTATAAGAATAATCAGATTAAAAATATTAATAATTTTTTTAACGGCGTTTGAAACTACTCCAAATCTCCAATTAAATTTTGATAATAAGTCTGATCTCAAAATGTGTTTCAGCACTTAGATATAAGTTAAATACATATTTTGAAAGGGTAATTTCGGTCACGTCTAGCAATGGTTTTTAGCTTAGACCCGCTCCAACACCCTAAGAAGAAACCTTGAAACAAATTAAAACCTCCCCCAGGTTAGACACTCGGACTCGAACCTGAAACCTCCCGCTTACGGTGGTCTTGGAGTACCATTCGACAGGAAGGGTGATTTGAGGGGGAAGGTATGAAGCGGTTATTCCTTTGGTTTCTCTATCATTACATTTTCCGACTTTCCTTAGGGCATGGAATTGGGGAAAGTGGATAATGCAACATTTTGTTTTTTTTTTTAACGTCAATTTCTTATTCCATCCATTTTACACAATTGCCAAGGTTTAAACCTTGGTCTCTATTAAAGAGACTTTGTCTTTTACCATTAAGATAATGCAGCATTTTGTTTATTGTTGTTTTTCCTTTTAAACGTGAAACAATTTGTTGTGTCTTAATTTATATGTTACTTTCTTAAACCTTTTGGTTTAACTTTTTATAATTTTGTGGACATACATTCGAGATCCTTCAATAAATTTGGTTGTCAATGAAATTATCATTTCAGAGTTGTGAAATTAAAACACACATTTCTGACATAGATTTGATCTTACGGAACATGTGGCCCAACGAGTAATCTTTTCACTATATTTTATATTTTATTTTGTTTTATTTAAGTTTGTTATTTTTAATGTATTGGGTTTTTAAACTAGTGTACTATTTTTAAAAAATATATATTGTGTTTTTAATTAGTTTAATCAAATTATTAAAAAAAACACTTGAAGCTTGATGATCTGTTGTTGGGGTTATGCAAAGACCTTATTAACTATATAGTTAAGTAAGTCAGGTATTGTATCCACGATAAGTGCGCGGTCAGTGTTATATTGTTTATCTAATTATTTAAATTAAACTAAAAAGGTAAAAAGTGTAAAAATTGATTTTTAATTTTTAAATAGAAAATAAGAACGAGAATTATAATAACTAAAAGGAAAGATCACACATAGGCTCACATATTGTGGTTAAAATGCAAACAAGTTATATTGAATCTAAAGAATCACGTAGAGATAATCCACTGTAATATCGTTAAAGGGAGTAAAGCTAACAAAGGAATCCGACCATATGTTCATGCCACACGACAAGAACTCAATCGTCACAAAGAATACGAGCTAGGGTGATATGGACAAATTATAAACTAGAGAGAGGAAAAAGTCATTTGTTATCAAGATGTCAATTACAACAACCTAATCCCTTATTTAACGAACTATCTAGCTGTTAGTTGAAAGTTTATCTCACATGTACAATTATAGTCCCTCAAGTGAACCTCCTACGGTCCATGAGTGGGGGGGGGGGGGGGGCTAACGGGGAAAAACCTAATTTTTACTTATTTAAGCATCTTAAACCCATTTTATCCCCATTTCTCCTACCCTAATTAAGAGCCGATAGCCGTCATACCAGTTGTTCTGACATCAACATCATCATTCCTTGGATATTTGAGCTAGATTTGTGAAGATTCAAGCTTGTTACATCATTATTCATCATCCTTTGTTGGTAAAACCTTTAAACCTTCATGTTTTCTTGCTTTGCATGAGTAAAGATTCAATTTTTATGATAGATCCAGGTTAGATATAGGCCATGCATGCTTTATTATGTATAGATCTAGTGATTTTCATGATAAAATTGTGATCTTTATGATTAAAGTTTGAGTTTTTATGATGTTAATGTTGGATCTTGCATGAGATATGAAAAATGTTTGATCTTGATGCATGAATCATGATAAAGGTACCTATTTGATGATAGATCTAGGGTTTAGAAGGTTAAAGTTGAAGGCTTCATGTTGCATGATGAATAAAGGTTGGATATTTTTATAAATCTATGCATGAAAATGATGATAGATGATGTCTTGTCAATGATATGTTTAGGAAAAATCCATATATCTATGTAGGTCTTGCATGTATTGATGTTAAAGCATGAGTTTTTATGATGATAATAATATAAAGTCTTGAGCTTTGATTGGATCCATGCATGCATGTAATTAAAATTAAGTTTTTGTTATAATTATTAAATAAATATGTGTTGTGATAAATATTTTGTATGATATGTGTTATGCATGAACTTGGGGTTTGCTTGAGATGTGGGAACGATATGATATGCATGTATGTTGGGTGCCTAGAATAAGGATAAAATTGATCATTACTTGGATCTAAGTTGTTGCATGAAAAATATATATGTGTGTTGCCATGTAATAGATATTTATGAAAGTAATTATTTTGCCGTCGCATAGGCGAGTGTTATATTTGGCTTATATGATTAGATAAATACATACGTTATTACTTAAATAAATCACCAATGAGTCGTCGAGTCAACTAAGTCTGTCGTGCCGTTTTGGGTCTTTGAATTTTTTTTTATTCGTTCGTTAAGGTGATCTCAAGGGTTTACCTTTTCATATCGTGGTGTTATTCTATCATTCGTGACTCCAATATCATGTGAGTATTCATAACCTATTTTTCTTTTATGGTTTTGGGGTGCAACACGTGCGTTATCTCAACTTAACACGTTATACCTTACTCTAAAACTATATGCGAACTCTATGGTTATTATGTGTTTTCTAGTATGTTTAACTTGTGTGAATTGTTGTAGTGGTTAGACTCTTCCTCATCCTCTACACGTAACTCAATAACACACCGAGGCGGGGTAACAATAATAAATCTTTGGTCTGACAACCCACCTGACTTGACGGTAATTGGCATCAGGTGATTGGAAACCTAATTAGGGTTGATTACGCTATTTATTTTCATGCTCTATTTTATAACTTGTTTATCGTACTTATGAACGTACACTTAACTCTGTACACTTAACTCATAGATCACATGTTTTATATTAATGTTGTACACAACACCCATGTTTACTCACCGATTATTCGTGATTGACCTTTATGTTGTTCATGTTGCAGGTAATGCAGCTTGATGATGTTGGTTAATGACGTTAGGATGCATGGCCTTAGTTGCGACCTTAATAAATAAAAAGACTATTTATGTTTGTTTGGTTGAATATTATGTTTGGATTATGATATTCTGCTTATGTTATGAAATAGGTTGATTAAGAATTATTAGAACATTTCATTAGTGTTGTGTGCATCTGAACAATCATCGCACCCCGACATGTTACGCCGTTGGTCGGGGTGTGACAATTAGGACAATTAAAATAAGAGGTCGTGAGACTCATTTGAATAGTACGTGAAGTAAATATATATGCAAATGTCCGAGTAATGTGATGACCTTATAACAATTTTCTAAATCATATAAAACACCTCAGGTCTGAACGTATGTGTCAACGTCTATGTCACCCACTGAGTCTAGTCAAGTCTTGATCCTTATAACCCGCAATTTATTAGTGATATAGATATTTGTTGGTTTAAATAAACGTATATCTTTTTCTCAAAATTAAATATATATATATATATAAGTACGTTTGTGATCGAACGTGATGAAACTATACATACTTGTCCGAATACATATAACTTTCACCGAACTATGTTTTGTGATATGACCATCATATTTAAGACAATTAAATATTAAAAACTTAGGACATCTTTTACACTAAAAGACCAATTTTTAAATAAATAGTTTTATAAGTATTTTGTTATTATTATTATTATTTTTTATTGTAAATCAAGTCCTTTATGTGTTTTTTCAACACTTATAAGAAAATAATTATTTCACAGCTTGTAGTCAAAATATATAATCTTTTAACACAAGTTCAAAATATGACGATTAGGGTTTTATGTTACATTTTTCACAAGAAACTAGTTTGTAACAACATTTCACCAAATCTTCAAATAATTATTATCCAGAACTTATTTACAAGATTTTGAAACTACTTATACCTTTCAAAAATATAAGTTTGGTCATCAAAAGAGTTTAAGGTTATCGCCACAAAACAACAAACAAGATTAAAACATCAAGACTTTGTGTGTGAGTTTCAAAGATCTCGAAAATGAGTATAAAACATGAAATGAAATGATGAAAGATCCTCACAAAGAACAACGTGGGGAAGGAAGTGAAGATGAAGCTAAATCCACTTTTTGATCATCTTGAAAGATGATGAACAAAAGGTGATGATTCTTGAAATGTGAAAGAAAATTTGCTAAGGGGGGCGTTTGGTATGATGGAATTCGTGGGAATTCATTGGAATTAGAATTCGAATTCCATTCCATAATGTGTTTGGTTCACGGAATTCAGTGTGATTGGAATTTGAATTCCATATTTAATGTGTGGTTAATAAGGGAATTGGAATTGGAATTTGATTAGATTCCATCAAATTCCTTCATTCAATGGATTTCACATTACTTAATAATAATAAAAGATTTCACATTTCTTTCACACCGAAGACAACTACCCGACTGGACCAGACCCGTGGACCGAACCGATCGGACCTGACCGGACCTGCCGGACTCGACACCCGGACGAACCGACCCGACCCCCGAACTGGACTGACCAGACCCGACCCCCGGACCCGACCGACCGGACCCGATCCCCGGACCCGAACCCCAGACCGGTCTCCCCGACCGTACCCGTCCCGACCCTCGGACCGGACCAGACCGACCGGACCCCCGGACCGGACTGGACCGGACCGACCGGACCCCACCCGACCCCGGACCGACCGGACCCCGGACCGACCGGACCCCGGAACCAAACCGGACCCCCGGACCCGACCCAACCCCCGGACCCGACCCAACCCCCGGACCCGACCGACCGGACCCCCGGACCGGACCCGACCGGACCGGACCAACCGGACCCCACCCGACCTCGGACTGACCGGACCCCAAACCTGACCGGACACCCGGACCGGACCCGACCCGACCCCCGGACCCAACCCTCGGACCCGACCCGACCCCCGGACCCAACCCTCGGACCCGACCCGACCCCCGGACCCAACTCTCGGACCCGACCCGACCCCCAAAACGGACCGGACCGATCAGACCCCACCCGACCCCGGACCGGACCGACCGGACCCCCAAACCCGACCGAACCGGACCGGACCCGACCCTCGAACCCGACCGGACCCCCGGACCCGACCCAACCCCCGAACCGGACCGAGTACCAGACTGACCGGACCCCACCCGACCCGGATCGGACCGACCGGACCCCACCCGACCCGGATCGGACCGACCGGACCCCACCCGACCCCGGACTGGACCGACCGGACCCCACCCGACCCCGGACTGGACCGACCGGACTCCCGAACCCGACCGGACCCCCGGACTGACCGGACCGAGCAAACAAACCAGACCCCCGGACCCGAACCCCGGACTGGACCCCGGACCGACTAAGCCCGAGCGATTAAAACCGAACCCCGGTCCCCACCGGCCGGATCCGAACCGCCGACCGCACCGGACCCTGGACCGGACCCCCGGACCGACCGACCCTGGTCCGGTTCGTTCGGTCCATTCGGGGGTCGGGTTCGGTCTAGGGTTCGGGTCCAGGGGTCCGGTCCAGTCGGTCCGGGTGTCAAGTTGGTCGTTCCGGTCCGGTCCGGGGGTCGGGTCTGGTCGGGTTCGGGGGTGGGGTCCGGTCGGTCCAGTCCGGACCGGACCAACCGGACCCCACCCGACCTCGGACCGACCGGACCCCCGGACCCAACCCTCGGAACCGACCCGACCCCCGAACCGGGTCGATCTGGGTATCGGTCTGGTCCAGGGGTCGGGTCTGGTCGATCTGGGCGGTCGGGTCCGGTCGGTCTGGGGGTCTGGGGGTCTGGTTAGGTCGGACTGGTCTGTGAGACGGGTCCAGTCGTGGTTTTTATTGAATTTTAATTTTAAAAATTAAATCCAATTATTTTGAATTTGAATTCCATAGTGTTTGGTTCGCGGTTTTTAGTGGAATTGGAATTTGAATTTAAATTCCAATTCCTTTGAATTCCAATTCCTTCAAATTCCAATTCCTTTGAATTCCAATTCCAAATCCAATTCCAATTCCAATTCAAATTCCAACGAATTCCGTGAACCAAACGCCCCCTAAGTGTTTTGAGTGTGTAGGGTGGGGTTACGAGTAAGAGGGGAGAAAGAGATTAGAGTGAAATGTTTAAGTTTAGGGCTTGTAAGTGAGATGAGTTCAGTATTAGTAATGAGGTTTATAAATAGGAAAATGTCTAAGTGTTTGGGTCTTGGGTTAGCTTACGATCCGTAAAACGGAGAGAAAGAGAGAGATGAGCTAGGTGATGGTTCAAGTGTGGTTCAAGTCATGCTAACATATGGGTTAAGTAGTAATCACCATGAGTTAAAATCAACAAACTCTTAAATAATAGACGTGTAGAGTGGGTTAAGCTCCAAAATTACAAGAAAGAGAGACAAAGAAAGTTTGGGGCAATTTTCTCATATCACCCGAGGTGAGCCAATCAGTTCTTCTATCTTTGTATCATCAATTTTGAATTCGTTTTTTTCTGATGTTAGAATGGAGGTTGTGCCAAACACACACTTCGGGATTTTCAAGTTTGCACCGTATATGATGATTTCACTCCATCATCAATTTTAAGCGTTGGTAGTTTTTTATCCTCTAATGATTTCACATCACAATTAGTTTTAGGTGTACAAATTTGAATATTGTAAATTTTTCCTCATAGATTTAAAAAAGATAATTCAATAACAAATATGATTAAATGGCTTATTGAGATCATAATAGTTTATTCTACCGTGTTTGGCATTTTGGCTAATAATCTCATTCTGTCTCTCAAACTTTTATTTATAATAGATCATCTCCAGATTACCTTTGCATGAATTCGATGTAACAAGGGGTGTAACAGAAGTAAGTTGCTTACCTCTACAAAGTCATCTGTTTATTAATTATTAACTTATTCCATTTGTGTTCAGATGAAAAGAACAGTAACCATGGACAAAAACTTAACAGTTCTGATTGAGCTTGAGAAACTTATCAGTTATCTGGTATTAAAAAGCCGTTGGAAAAAAAAAAAAAAAAAACCGGGTTAAGATTTAAACGAGGTAATAGTACATGGTGCTATATTTGTTTGGTCCATAAAGCCTTAAAAGGATGATTAATGAAGCGGAAACTGTAGCAACAACAAACTTAGAGAAATGAGCTGGCCAGAAATCAGTGGAGTTGAAGGAACCAACTACAAATGTAAGTATTTAAATGACCACTTACTTGGAAATATCAAGTTTTTTAATTAACTCTATTATGTTTTTTTGGCAGATGATATTTGATCTTAGTGTAATTTTTTTTTAAAGTTATGATCCCGAGAATCATCCGAGAATCTAAGGCAGAATCTTGTAGCTTTTATACAAGGATTATAAGTGCATTACCTTTGAACAAAGCCAAAAAGACATGTTCATGGTGCTGCTAAAAGTTCAAATGAATGGTAACTAAACAAGCTTTTGTGGATTCATATTGCTTTTCAAATAAAAACTATAGTAAAGAAATAAAGAATGCAAGTAGTATTTTGTTTATGTAAGATTAGTTTATTTTACAGCTTATTACCCAGCGAACTAGTATGTAAATGCAACATGGAGACACAACCGGAATGTACAAACAGAACAAAACACTCCGAGTTCAATCAAAGATATTATGTTTCTTTCATGTTTTTCTGTTTAGAATTTGATTTCTCTACGATTTGACTCAGTCGTATCACAATTTGATGTTAATGAAGTTATGATTTAATGTCTTACATTGCTGCATAATCTTATATATTTTTTATTTTATTTGTTTGTTGATGCTATTATAGTTTGTTTTAAAGCACTTTAAAACCACCCATGTTATCTGAAAGTTCCCTTTAATCATAGCTAAGAGATACTTGGAAGTATAAAAAAATTATTATCATTTGAAGAATTATTAATATTTTCGTCTTTTTTTTTTATTTCAAGCTTACTTGGTCTTGTATTGTTTTTACTTATTATAGGTCAAAGGGTTGGATGTGGTCCTGTGGATGCTCTTTACATATCACACATTCAGGTGACTCAAGTACAGGGTTGTCGTGACACACGTATCATGCTCATGAAAGAATTAAGGGAAAACTTTGTAGAAAAGTAACTAACTTTAAAAACTGTTCCAATTTAGTCACTCATAGTTTTTTTGTTCCATTTAAGTCATCCAAGTTTTGGTGGATGTTCTAAAACTAGGTTTTTTACCTTTTTAACAGGTTCCCATGATGACATGGCAGTTTTTTTTTTTAAGTTGGTTACCTTTTTACTATGAGTGCCTCCTTAAATAGTTTTCTTTCTAATAATGGATATGATAAACAAGTCTAAACGGGTTTGGGTCAAAATGCATAATTTATTTGTGATGGATGAATTATTATTGTTTTTTTTTTCCGAACAGCCAACAACTTTATAAACAACTAGCAAAAGTAGCTAGAAAAGAAATACAAAGTTCAAATGAAACAACTAAAGCGACATAACCAAATAACAGTAACTTAAAATGACACGAGCTAAACTTGAAACTCCAAGATGACCATCATCAGCAAATGAGCAACCACCAGAACATCAGAAGACCTTAAAAAGCATCTTCACCTTTGAGGCCATGAACCACCCTCCAAATCCTAAGCCTCTTTAAATACATGTTTAAGATAAAGCCTTGAAAAATGTAGTCTTCACCAGGTATTACTCCCCGCTGCATCAATATAAATATGATCTCTTTTTTTTTTTTTTTGTATTCCCTGCAGCCTGAACCAACACCATTGAGACACCTATTTCATCCCAAAACAAAGGTTTATTGGATTTTATTAATCCAAGTTATTATCAATTGGCCAATATTAATCCCAATTTTAAAATTGGCCAAATTAATCCCAATTATTAAGGTGTTGGATTTCATTGGACCCCCTTTACATTTTTCTTAACTCCGTTAAGGATTTTACTCAAAATATTCTCTTTGGGGTCCAATGATTATTAAGGTGTTGGATTTCATTGGACCCCCTTTACATTTTCCTTAACTCCGTTAGGGATTTTACTCAAAAAATTCCCTTCGGGGTCCAATGAAATCCAACACCTTAATAATTGGGATTAATTTGGCCAATTTTGAAATTGGGATTAATATTGGCCAAATGATAATAACTTGGATTAATAAAATCCAATAAACCCAAAACAAACAGGGAAAGAGCCACAAAAGTCCAGTTGAGTCCACCCCATAATGTATCAGCACCAGTAAACCCATGAACATTATACATACCCAGTAAAGAAAGGAAAACGCACACGCAAGGAAAAACCAGAAGAAACATGAATCGATAATACACACAACCACCAGAATGAAAAGACCCGTCCAGGGCATCAACCCACCCCACACGAATAAGAGCATAACACACACACAAGACCACCCCACTATAGCACACGAAACGATGGCGAGACATAGCATCCTACTCTAAATCTCTAAATCACAATTCAGCCACCAACTCGACCAGTATAAACGCACACCAAGTACACACAACACCCCCACCCCCCCCCCCCCCGGATGCTATTTTGCCACACCAAGACACACACCCCGCACCCCCACCTCACAATTAGCACCAGCAAGTCACACGTACCTGTACCAATTCCTTTAGAGCTATTGTGGCAGGTTAAAGGATCCCTACTAGTCCCCTAGAATACTACTCGCCTCCATAGCTTTATTACTGAATATTTGGCCATTCCTTGCCTTCTAAATGCATCACAAAAAAGACAATAGAAATGGCATATAGGATCTTTTTGTGTGTTACCGAAAGGGGCCAAGTCTTAGGCAAATCCAGCACCTCTCAAACCAATTTGACAGATGTTCCAGATACTTTACACCACTGAAATACCATATTCCACACCTCCTCCACAGCTCGTGAACCACCATCTCAAATTCTCAATATGATTGTTTGTGATGGAAAAATAATGAGAAGTTTTTGTATTCTGCTTGGTATTTTTTATAATGAGTTTGCTTCAAACAACATGTTTTGTTTGTGATGGAAAAATAATGTATAGTATTTGTATGTTGCTTTGAATGCTTTCTATGGTGGATTGATAAAAGGGTCTAAACGGGTTTGAGTCAAAGTGCTTGATTTCTTTGTGATGGGATGCTAGTTTTTGTAAATAACTAAGAAATAAATTGTTGTTAGAGACACATAGGAAGTAGATAAAAAAGATATATAGGAAATAAATAAGAAAATAAAGCATAATGGATTTTAATGAAGAATAAGGATAAGATAGGATTCAAACTTTAACTTGTGTTTGTAAAAATATACAAAGAAATGAACAAAAACCATTGACTTTCATCCACTATAGTTGTCAATAGCAAATAGCGGTAAATAGCGACAAACCACCTATATGCTAGCGTCCGCTATTTTATGTTTAGCGATAAAGTAGTAGAAATTTAAAAACCCTAATTATATACTCTATTTATGTTTTTAAAAAGGCTGAAAACCATAATACATGAAAAAATATGATAAGCATAAAAGTTTAGAGTAAATTTTAAGAAAAACTTTAACTTCAAGGATGAAAAGTGTAATTTAATTGATGAAAGAATAAAAGCAGTGAAGATTTTAAACCTAAAAGCACTCTCAGTCGTCATGTTCTCTTGTAACCTATTTACGGTCTAGCGACTTCACTCACGTTGGTCTCCAAGGCATCTCAGGCACCTGTAAGTACCTTCTTCTCCATATCTCCTCTGTAATTAGGTTAGATTTCTAGAATATCAAGTCGCTAAATCACGCTATTGGTCGCTAAATAGAGTATTGCGCCAAGCAAGCTCTTCGCTACGTAGCGCGCTATAGTGCTCGCTATAGTCGCTATTGACAACAGTGTCATCCACAAGGTCCAATGATCTTGCACATCCTTCTCCAGAAGCCTCACTTGCTCTTCTTGCATATAAGTTGTGAAATTGAGCAATATGAGCTCGTCGTCTTTCAAGATGTTCTATCTGCTTTCAGTAAAAGCTTAAAGAGTCTATTTTTTTTTGTTTAGTCTCATACTAAACACAAACATCCCAAGTGTAGGACATGCCTTGATCTCATCAGGCATGCTAAAACTGACTTGAAGTGCTAGTTTGGCTTCAAGAGATGGGGTATCATTTCTATAAAGCTACACTACTGATGATTTTTTACTTAAGGTGGTTTTTAGATCCATGTATGCGTCATCTAAGGTATTATTGATACGTATATAATAACATAAGAAGCAACAAACATAGTCAAGGCGACTATGTAGCGGGCCTGGATTCCCGTTTTCGAGCCCGATCTCTAACACGCCTTGCACGTGTTCTGCCTCATGAACAATTTGAAGGAAAAAGCGTTTGTTAAATTTGCTTATTCATAATTAATCGTATATTTAAAATGGTAATACATGTAACTTGGAGAGATAGAGACTTACTACTCCAACATCACCAAGGTGGATCTTGATAGTACCACCATGGATCCACTGTATAAACTTTATTATAGTTTTGTATAAACTTTATTATAGTTGGCATACTAAAAAACAACTAAATGTTCAAATATTTGGTTGAAATGTTATAGCTAGTAAATAGAACTAATATTTATATAACATCAACGTCGTAAATATATATTATGATTTGGTAATCCACGTATGTGTCATCTAAGGTATAATCGCCAAATGATACGTATATAATAACACAAGAAGCAACAAACACAAACATAATCAATGCCACTATGTAGCGGGCCTTGTTTCTTCTATGGAATTGGTTCCCGTTTCCAAGCCCAATCTCTAACACGCCTTGCATGTGCTCTGCCTCCTAAACAATTTGAAGGAAAAAAAAGCGTTTGTATAATTTACTTATTCATAATTAATCATATAATTAAAATGGTAATACATGTAATTTTGAGAGATATAGACTTACTGCTCTGCCATCACGAAGTGGATTCTGATAATACACCCATGGATCCACTGTATGAACTTTATTATAGCTGCCATACTGAAAAACAACTAAACCTTCAAATATTTGTTTGAAATGTTGCTAATATAAAAAACCAATATTTACATAACTTCATTGTCGTAATAACAATGTTAATACCAAAGCATAATATATATATTACGACAATGATGTTATATAGATATTGGTTTTTTTACTAGCTATACACTTCAAACAAATATTTGAACATTTAGTTGTTTTTAAGTATGGCAGCTATAATACAGTTCATACAGTGGATCAATGGGGGTATTATCAGGATCCATCCCGGTGATGGCGAAGCAGTAAGTCTCTTCTCCAAATTGCATGTTTACCATTTGAATTATATGATTAATTATAAATAAGCAAATGCAACAATCAGTTGTTTTCTTCAAATTGTTGAGAAGGCAGAGCACGTGCAAGGCGTGTTAGAGATCGGACTCGTGAACGGGAGCCAACTCCAAAAAAGAATCAAGGCCCGCTACATAGTAGCCTTGATTATGTTTGTGTTTGCTGCTTCTTGTGTTATTATATACGTATCAATTGCCAGTTACATTTTAGATGACACATACTTGGATTACCAAAGCATAATATATTTACGACATTGATGTTATATAAATATTGGGTTTTTTCACTAGCTATAACATTTTGAACATTTAGTTGTTTTTCAGTATAACAACCATAATAAAGTTTATACAGTGGATCCATGGGGGTACTATCAGGATCTACGCTTGGTGATGGCGGAGTAGTAAGTCTATCTCTCCAAATTACATGTATTACCATTTTAAATATATGATTAATTATGAAAAGGCAAATTTAACAAACGGTTTTTACTATTCAAATTGTTCAGGAGGCAGAACACGTGCAAGGCGTGTAAGAGAGCGGGCTCGGAAACGGGAACCAACTCCATAGAAGAATCAAGGCCCGCTACATAGTGGTCTTGATTATGTTTGTGTTTGTTGCTTCTTATGTTATTATATACATATCAATTGGCAGTTGTTATACCTTAGATGACGCATACGTGGATCTAAAAACCCTTGAGATAAAAAATACATCAAGAGTGCGTGCAGTTTTATAGAAAATGGTACCCTAGTTCTTCAAGCCAAACTAGCACTTCAAGTAAATTTTAGCGTGCCTCATGAGAACAATGCATGTCCTACACTTGGGATGTTTGTGTTTAGTATGAGACTAAACAAAAACTAGACTCTTCAAGTTTTTACTGAAAGCGGATACAACATCTTGAAAGGCGACGAGCTCATATTGCTCAATTTCACAACCTATATGCAAGAAGAGAAAGTGAAGGATGTGCAAGATCATCGGACCTTGTGGATGAAAGTCAGTGGTGATTTTATAATGGACGTCAAGCTGGCTAAGTACTTTCAACTCTTGCAAAAAGCACGTCGACATGCTTGTTTCCATTATTACGTCTCATTCGAAGCTGCCCATCCCCATCAAACGAATTCTAAAGATTATGTCACCTCTTAAGAGCCGTATAATTGAATTTTAATACAACAACAACCATATCCAGTAAAGTCCACTAAAAGCACAAAATACTATTAGTAGGATATAATAATGATGAAATATATGTAAACCTTTTTTTTGAACGGCCAGTGATGATTAAAAAACTCCCAACGAGAATGTAGGAAAAGAGATACAAAACAGTCTAAATAGGGAGATAAGAAGAACATCAAACCATGAGACAGAATAAGAGAAAAGAACATAATAACAAATAAAAATATCCACAACGCCAGGTATGAAGCCTTTCCAGGCCAAGACACACGAACCCTCATGCGTCTTTTAACTGTACGCCTATTAGTAGTCCTCATCCAAAACTGCAGCACAAAAGTCCGTTCTTCGGACCCCAGTCCCACCCACGAAAGATAATGTACTTTTTATCTTTAATGTCTTATTGATTTCGAGATTATATATTAAATATTTTGTTCCTAAAAAAATTAACACAAAGCTATTCTGTAACAGTGGTTTTTGTTCATTTCTTACTATATTTTTACAAACGCAAGTTAAAGTTTAAATCCTATCTTAAACTTACTTTTCATTGAGAATTTTCTCAAAAATATATTTAATTCAAAAATCATCTGTACATTTTCCTGTAGGTGTTTTTGTGTAGGTGTTTTTGTGTATGTGCATGTGTCTTTTTTTGTTTGTCAGGTTAATTTCTTTATGTTTGTGTAGGTTAACTTTTCAGTAGGTTAATTTTGTTTCTTGTTTGTGTAGATCTGTAGATTAATTAGTTTATGTTTATGCAGGTTAACTTTTTTGGTGCATCTCGTGTAGATTTAAAACTATCATAAAAAATATGATTTTTTAAATCAGTTGATCTTTGAATTAAAACTATCATAAAAGATATATATTTGAAAAAATCAATACAAGAGAACATCCTAAATTAGAGGAGTAATTTATTATTTATAATAAACAACAAATCTACATTTACTAATATATAGAATTAAAAAAAAATAGAACAAAAAAAAGCTTTCTTATGGTCTAAATTGTGCAAAAAAAAAAAAAAAAAAAAAAAGACAACAAAAACATAGCATTGTGAGGAGGTAATAAGGCTATCCGTAGTGGTGTGAAAGTTTAAAGCTGAAAAGTGTGCCACACAGGTTGTGGTTTGATGGTGAAAAAGTGGTGTAGTGGGTTAGTGATTGTGTAAATGTTAGGGTGAATGAGGTGTTTCTGTTTATGTGGTGGGAAGGGAAGAAAAAATAAGGAATGCATCAACGCCCATTGTTAGGCTCACGAAAGATGGATGTATCCGAGTCATGGTTCCGTAAAGATGGGTGTATCCGACGGCAAATCAGAGGGCTGTCAGAATTAGGTATTTGGTTACTTACCTCATCAAATGGGGAGACAATAGCGATTATATTTCGTGAAATTTTAACAGCATTGAGCATTTTACGCCGATTTGGATTCAGATTAGAATGACGCCTACGAGAATCAATGTTTCTATAACTCCATCGTTGTCGTCTGCTCCACCAGTGATTTCGGTAGCACCTACTGATGGATACGACGGTGGAGGATTGTCCGGAAAGTGGAATTTCGTTGGCTTCGGAATCGGTATATCGGTTTGATCCTAATTGTTTCCTTTTCCGACATTGTCGTTTGGTGCGTTAGAAAAAGGGAGATTCAATGCCACTGGTACGGTTTACCTCTAGCTAAACACTCCCTGGCGACCAGAATAATCCCGCCAGAGAGCAATTAGTGGTCAGTTTCATCAAAAGGGGTTCAAATCGTTGTTGGATCGTTGACGATTTACAAAATCGAGGAAGTGCAAAAGGCTACCTGAAGGATATGTTTAGTAGGGGGATTTGAGCAGTGAAGAAGTGAAGATTATAAAAAGGTGATTTTCTATTTGGACTTTTGAAGAACCAATTCAAAACTTAAATACACCCACCCATCTTGACCCATTGAGTTTTTAGGGGATGTTTGGGGTTGCTTATAAAAACAACTTATTGGCTTTTCAAGAAGCTAATAAATTGTTTTGAATATTTAGCAACTCAATAGGTACTTTTAGATTTTTAGCTTTTCGTATAAGCTAATAAGTCAATTTTGAATATTTAGTAATCAACCCTTATACAGTAGGGTCCAAAAACCTACATAAGAATAAGAACAGTAGTTAAAAAATATAGGTCACAAATGAAGAAGTACTTAATATTCAAGAAAGAGAATTTACAATAATAACAAAGAAAAAATATATATTTTTTCATGATACTGTGAGCCTAATACATATAACATAAAATAGAAGCATACAAGATAGAGGCAGTTTGACTTTTACTAAAAGTCAGTTGGAGAAATCCAATTGACATAAATTGTTAATATTAGTTTTGGTCTTTTGGATGTAGATTAACATAAATAGTTATACTACAGATTTGCAAATCTATATCTAAATTGGTTCGTAGAATAGCTTATATAAATGTTAATTTAATCGCAAGCAGTTTAACTTTTAGTAGAAGTCCAAGAGATTGCTATTGACCTCGCTATATCTTTAACTCTATTTAGAAATAGATGTGTCAGCGAGCACGACTAAATCTGAAAGTGTAATTATGAAGTTTTATATTGCAAGTAGTATTTTTGGTTCTTAAACCATATTGAAGTGTGGTTATAGTAGACGTTTTCAACCCCAACATGCTCGTCTTATATTAGAAATTGTCAACTTATCTTAATGTCTATGTAATTTGTATAGGAAAAAGAGCAGAACCCGGATAATAAAGAAGGGACACTACATACAGATCTACAAGTAGACAATAACACCCAAAATAGAGTCGATTAAGGATTTAGAGACCCAAAGAAAGAAATAATCGCTCAATAACACTAAAAACATAACCAATTAAGAATTCAAAGACCAAGAAAACGAAAACTTACCAGCCTAAAACACCGGAGCAAACACCAATTACAGGAGAGAAGTACTCACCATCAGAAACACTCAAACCAAACACCGAGGCCTGCATGCAAAGAAAAAAAATCAAAAGGTGATATATCCCAATAAACGAAAAATTTCAAGCAGAAAGCCTCAATTTGAGATTGCTACATACCAATAAACGAAATCCAAAATTGACTTTCCAATGCAATCATTCCTAAACGATATAACATATGATATCACATGTCAATGATAAAAATGCCATGTGAGATTTCAATTCAATTGCTCATAAAATAATTTGATTATGAATTATACTCTTTGTAATATTATAATTGGTTGTGATTCTATAGTATTATAACTGCTTTTCTCCTTTGTCGCTAAGTCAAGCTGCTCCTTTTTCGATTAGTCACATTGGAACCTTTTTTCTTACTTTTGTGGTTTTTCTTTTGTTTAAACATTTCACTTCAAAACTGTAGGTGTTAAGGTTAAAAGTAACATGTAAAACTTTGTCATAAGTTTGACTAATTATAATTGCCATATCCTCCGGCTCTTCGAGTTGGTTGCTTCGATCCTATTTGTGCAGTAGCAAACCATTACATAGTTCATAGGTAAAACAAATCTAGATAAAGCAAACTAATATATATAATTAATAATGAAATAATCTTCCTACTCTAATAAACAATTACAACTATTGACACATGTCAAAACTATATTAATTCTCACAAAAGTTTTCCCTCCCAAATCTACTCTCTAAATAAATTCTTTTTGATTGAAAATTATATCCTATTTTATAATCATGTTATATTTTTATTTATTTATATTTATGGAATCATGACAATCACATATAAATTTGCATCTTATTTCTACTTAAAATTGTTTTTTAAACTATTATTGTTTTTATTTTAATAAATATCTAAACTACTTTTAAATAACAATAAACACTTATTTACCAATAAACATTTATGTTGAATTTTTCAAATATACAACTATACAAGTGGAGACATGATCTAAATATTATTTTTCGATAAAGATGGTAAATTCAAAAATACCATATTATTAATTATAATTTTAGATTTTTATTGTAATACGTTATTTCGGTAATAAGAAGAGTATGCATGAAATTATCATTTATATAAATATTTTAATGATTAAACCCGTATAACATACGGGTTCTATTCTAGTAAGTAATAAATAATTCCTGTAACAACACAATTAATCAAATCAAGAACCAGAAGATACAGAACACAACACAAAATGATACTCAAAATCAATAAATTAGCAGTCATGAACACGCTCTCTACCTAAAATCTTGATGTACAATGTTACCCATTTTAATTGTAGGGATCGGGGAAGTAAATAAGGTAATATAAATTACAGGTGTTGATTGGTCTAATCTGATGATTAACGACAATAATGGATGGATTATTTTCGAACAAGTGCTAAAACCTAAAATGAACTAAAGCTAATTAAGCAGATGTGAAAACGGAAATTTTAGGTAAGAAACAAAAACACTTGTTGTGTTTAGTAAGAATTGGCATAAGGTTCGATAAGCCCTAATCCAACCTCCTCATCAAGGAACCAGATGTTAAAAACAAAGACATAATCGACAAAACGAACCGTTAAGCAAGATCAAGATCGGCGATGGATTTGGGGACTGGTCCGGCGACCAGGCACCTCAGATCACTCGGTGGTAACAACTTGAGTTGTGTTGTGGTTGATTGATATTTTCAGATGGCAGTGAGAAAACAAACAATGCACTAGTAACAACTTGTAGATAGTCCAAATAGGGAGGGTTCTAGGAGTTTAATTAATTTCTTGTATAAGTGTGAGTTCTGTATATGATAAATTGCCAACCTTAGAAATTAATCTAATTTGGAAGTAACACTAACACATGATATGTTGGTTCATATACCCTATGAAGAAAAATATAATTAATTACTATCCATCTTTCTACTACTTATAGATGAAGAATATTTCTCATTCTATTCTTACACGTCACTTCATCTGTATGCTTTGAATACTTCTTTATTTTAAACGTTACTGTAGATAATATGAATTTAAGATTATATATTGAACGTTTGTATTTGTTAGTAGTTTTGATCATGTAAATTCCATAATACATTGTTGTATTGTTGTATTTATTTGATTAAACATCGTCGATAGGAACCCGCGGACTATAAGTACGTATACATTAACCGGTCATACAAATTCAGTTATTATAAAGATACTAAGAAATTGCTCATCTTCAATTATTTGTTTGGTCCATAAAGCCTTAAAAGGATGTTTAGTGAAACGGAACTGTAGCAACAACAAACTTAGAGAAATGAGCTGGCCACCAGAAATCAGTGGAATTGAAGGAACCAACTACAAATGTAAGTATTTAAATGACCACTTACTTGGAAATATCAAGTTTTTTAATTAACTCTATTATGTTTTTCTTGGCAGATGATATTTGATCTCAGTGTAATTTTTTTATTTTATAAGTTATGATCCCGAGAATCTAAGGCAGAATCTTGTAGCTTTTATACAAGGATTATAAGTGCATTATTACCTTTGAACAAAGCCAAAAAGACATGTTCATGGTGCTGCTAAAAGTTCAAATGATTGGTAACTAAATAAGCTTTTGTGGATTCATATTGCTTTTCAAATAAAAACTATAGTAAAGAATGCAAGTAGTATTTTGATTATGTAAGATTAGTTTATTTTATAGCTTATTACCCAGAGAACTAGTATGGAAATGCAACATTGAGACACAACCGGAATGTACAAACAGAACAAAACACTCCGAGTTCAAGGTTATATATCTGTCCCTAATCAAGATATTATGTTTCTCTCATGTTTTTCTGTTTAGAATTTGATTTCTCTACGATTTGACTCAGTCGTATCACAATTTGATGTTAATGAAGTTATGATTTAATGTTTTACATTGCTGCATAATCTTATATTTTTTATTTTATTTGTTTGTTGATGCTATTATAGTTTGTTTTAAAGCACTTTAAAACCACCCATGTTATCTGAAAGTTCCCTTTAATCATAGCTAAGAGATACTTGGAAGATGTCTTGGCCCGTTAAGTTTGCAGAGGGTACCAGGGAAGTATAAAAAATTATTATCATTTGAAGAATTGATATTTTCGTCTTTTTTTATTTCAAGCTTACTTGGTTTTGTATTGTTTTTACTTATTATAGGTCAAAGGGTTGGATGTGGTCCTGTGGCTCTTTACATATCACACATTCAGGTGACTCAAGTACAGGAACAGCCGAACAGGGTTGTCATGACACGTATCCTTAAATAGTTTTCTTTCTAATAATGGATCTGATAAACAAGTATAGACGGGTTTAGGTCAAAATGCATAATTTATTTGTGATGGAAAAATTAACTTTTGTTTTAACAGCCAACAACTTTATAAACAACTAGCAAGAAGCTTGAAAAGAAATACAAAGTTCAAAAAGAAACAACAAAAGGGACATAACCAAAGAACAAAAACTTAAAATGACACGAGCTAAACTTGAAACTCCAAGATGACCATCATCAGCAAAGCAACCACCAGAACATCAGAAGACCTTAAAAAGCATCTTCACCTTTAAAGGAATTGGTACAGGTCCATGAACCATCCTAAGCCTCTTTAAATACATGTTTAAGATAAAGCCTTGAAAAATGTAGTCTTCACCAGCCATTACTCCCCGCTGCATCAATATAAATATGATTATTATTTCTTTTATTCCCGACACCTATTTCATCCCACTCCCAAACACGCGCCCCCATTCCCCGAGCAGCTGCAGTATACACCAAAACACACTCACCCCGAGTTCTTTGACCCATTAAGCCCCCTCCAACCCAAAGGTGTCATTTAATCACAGCTTCGATCAAGATATTCCAACCCGACATGATACACCCCCACAAACAGGGAAAGAGCCACAAAAGTCCAGTTGAGTCCACCCCATAATGTATCAGCACCAGTAAACCCATGAACATTATACATACCCAGTAAAGAAAGGAAAACGCACACGCAAGGAAAAACCAGAAGAAACACGAATCGATAATACACACAACCACCAGAATGAAAAGACCCGTCCAGGGCATCAACCCACCCCACACGAATAAGAGCATAACACACACACAAGACCACCCCACTATAGCACACGAAAAGATGGCAAGACATAGCATCCTACTCTAAATCTCTAAATCACAATTCAGCCACCAACTCAACCCGTATAAACGTACACCAAGACACACACCCCGCACCCCCACATCACAATCAGCACCAGCAAGTCACATGTACCTGTACCAATTCCTTTAGAGCTATTGTGGCAGGTTAAAGGATCCCTACTAGTCCCCTAGAATACTACTCGCCTCCATAGCTTTATTACTGAATATTTGGCCATTCCTTGCCTTCCAAATGCATCACAAAAAAGACAATAGAAATGGCATATAGGATCTTTTTGTGTGTTACCGAAAGGGGCCAAGTCTTAGGCAAATCCAGCACCTCTCAAACCAATTTGACAGATGTTCCAGATACTTTACACCACTGAAATACCATATTCCACACCTCCTCCACAGCTCGTGAACCACCATCTCAATATGATTGTTTGTGATGGAAAAATGATGAGAAGTTTTTGTATTCTGCTTGGTATTTTTTATAATGAGTTTGCTTCAAACAACATGTTTTGTTTGTGATGGAAAAATAATGTATAGTATTTGTATCTTGCTTTGAATGCTTTCTATGGTGGATTGATAAAAGGGTCTAAACGGGTTTGAGTCAAAGTGCTTGATTTCTTTGTGATGGGATGCTAGTTTTTGTAAACAACTAAGAAATAAATTGTTGTTAGAGACACATAGGAAGTAGATAAAAAAGATATATAGGAAATAAATAAGAAAATAAAGCATAATGGATTTCAATGAAGAATAAGGATAAGATAGGATTCAAACTTTAACTTGTGTTTGTAAAAATATACAAAGAAATGAACAAAAACCACTTACTTTCATCCACCATAGTTGTCAATAGCAAATAGCGGTAAATAGCAACAAACCACCTATATGCTAGCGTCCGCTATTTTATGTTTAGCGATAAAGTAGTAGAAATTTAAAAACCCTAATTATATACTCTATTTATGTTTTTAAAAAGGCTGAAAACCATAATACATGAAAAAATATGATAAGCATAAAAGTTTAGAGTAAATTTTAAGAAAAAGTTTAACTTCAAGGATGAAAAGTGTAATTTAATTGATGAAAGAAATAAAAGCAGTGAAGATTTTAAACCTAAAAGCACTCTTAGTCGTCATGTTCTCTTGTAACCTAAATACGGTCTAGCGACTTCACTCACGTTGGTCTCCAAGGCATCTCAGGCACCTGTAAGTACCTTCTTCTCCATATCTCCTCTGTAATTAGGTTAGATTTCTAGAATATCAAGTCGCTAAATCACGCTATTGGTCGCTAAATAGAGTATTGCGCCAAGCAAGCGCTTCGCTACGTAGCGCGCCATAGTGCTCGCTATAGTCGCTATTGACAACAGTGTCATCCACAAGGTCCAATGATCTTGCACATCCTTCTCCAGAAGCCTCACTTGCTCTTCTTGCATATAAGTTGTGAAATTGAGCAATATGAGCTCGTCGTCTTTCAAGATGTTCTATCTGCTTTCAGTAAAAGCTTAAAGAGTCTATTTTTTTTTGTTTAGTCTCATACTAAACACAAACATCCCAAGTGTAGGACATGCCTTGATCTCATCAGGCATGCTAAAACTGACTTGAAGTGCTAGTTTGGCTTCAAGAGATGGGGTATCATTTCTATAAAGCTACACTACTGATGATTTTTTACTTAAGGTGGTTTTTAGATCCATGTATGCGTCATCTAAGGTATTATTGATACGTATATAATAACATAAGAAGCAACAAACATAGTCAAGGCGACTATGTAGCGGGCCTTGATTCCCGTTTTCGAGCCTGATCTCTAACACGCCTTGCACGTGTTCTGCCTCATGAACAATTTGAAGGAAAAAGCGTTTGTTAAATTTGCTTATTCATAATTAATCGTATATTTAAAATGGTAATACATGTAACTTGGAGAGATAGAGACTTACTACTCCAACATCACCAAGGTGGATCCTGATAGTACCACCATGGATCCACTGTATAAACTTTATTATAGTTGGCATACTAAAAAACAACTAAATGTTCAAATATTTGGTTGAAATGTTATAGCTAGTAAAAAGAACTAATATTTATATAACATCAACGTCGTAAATATATATTATGCTTTGGTAATCCACGTATGTGTCATCTAAGGTATAATCGCCAAATGATACGTATATAATAACACAAGAAGCAACAAACACAAACATAATCAAGGCCACTATGTAGCGGGCCTTGTTTCTTCTATGGAATTGGTTCCCGTTTCCAAGCCCAATCTCTAACACGCCTTGCATGTGCTCTGCCTCCTAAACAATTTGAAGGAAAAAAAAGCGTTTGTATAATTTACTTATTCATAATTAATCATATAATTAAAATGGTAATACATGTAATTTTGAGAGATATAGACTTACTGCTCTGCCATCACGAAGTGGATTCTGATAATACACCCATGGATCCACTGTATGAACTTTATTATAGCTGCCATACTGAAAAACAACTAAACCTTCAAATATTTGTTTGAAATGTTGCTAATATAAAAAACCAATATTTATATAACTTCATTGTCGTAATAACAATGTTAATACCAAAGCATAATATATATATTACGACAATGATGTTATATAGATATTGGTTTTTTTACTAGCTATACATTTCAAACAAATATTTGAACATTTAGTTGTTTTTAAGTATGGCAGCTATAATACAGTTCATACAGTGGATCAATGGGGGTACTATCAGGATCCATCCCGGTGATGGCGAAGCAGTAAGTCTCTCTCTCCGAATTGCATGTTTACCATTTGAATTATATGATTAATTATAAATAAGCAAATGCAACAATCAGTTGTTTTCTTCAAATTGTTGAGAAGGCAGAGCACGTGCAAGGCGTGTTAGAGATCGGACTCGTGAACGGGAGACCAACTCCAAAAAAGAATCAAGGCCCGCTACATAGTAGCCTTGATTATGTTTGTGTTTGCTGCTTCTTGTGTTATTATATACGTATCAATTGCCAGTTACATTTTAGATGACACATACTTGGATTACCAAAGCATAATATATTTACGACATTGATGTTATATAAATATTGGGTTTTTTCACTAGCTATAACATTTTGAACATTTAGTTGTTTTTCAGTATAACAACCATAATAAAGTTTATACAGTGGATCCATGGGGGTACTATCAGGATCTACGCTTGGTGATGGCGGAGTAGTAAGTCTATCTCTCCAAATTACATGTATTACCATTTTAAATATATGATTAATTATGAAAAGGCAAATTTAACAAACGGTTTTTACTATTCAAATTGTTCAGGAGGCAGAACACGTGCAAGGCGTGTAAGAGAGCGGGCTCGGAAACGGGAACCAACTCCATAGAAGAATCAAGGCCCGCTACATAGTGGTCTTGATTATGTTTGTGTTTGTTGCTTCTTATGTTATTATATACATATCAATTGGCAGTTGTTATACCTTAGATGACGCATACGTGGATCTAAAAACCCTTGAGATAAAAAATACATCAAGAGTGCGTGCAGTTTTATAGAAAATGGTACCCTAGTTCTTCAAGCCAAACTAGCACTTCAAGTAAATTTTAGCGTGCCTCATGAGAACAATGCATGTCCTACACTTGGGATGTTTGTGTTTAGTATGAGACTAAACAAAAACTAGACTCTTCAAGTTTTTACTGAAAGCGGATACAACATCTTGAAAGGCGACGAGCTCATATTGCTCAATTTCACAACCTATATGCAAGAAGAGAAAGTGAAGGATGTGCAAGATCATCGGACCTTGTGGATGAAAGTCAGTGGTGATTTTATAATGGACGTCAAGCTGGCTAAGTACTTTCAACTCTTGCAAAAAGCACGTCGACATGCTTGTTTCCATTATTACGTCTCATTCGAAGCTGCCCATCCCCATCAAACGAATTCTAAAGATTATGTCACCTCTTAAGAGCCGTATAATTGAATTTTAATACAACAACAACCATATCCAGTAAAGTCCACTAAAAGCACAAAATACTATTAGTAGGGTATAATAATGATGAAATATATGTAAACCTTTTTTTTGAACGGCCAGTGATGATTAAAAAACTCCCAGCGAGAATGTAGGAAAAGAGATACAAAACAGTCTAAATAGGGAGATAAGAAGAACATCAAACCATGAGACAGAATAAGAGAAAAGAACATAATAACAAATAAAAATATCCACAACGCCAGGTATGAAGCCTTTCCAGGCCAAGACACACGAACCCTCATGCGTCTTTTAACTGTACGCCTATTAGTAGTCCTCATCCAAAACTGCAGCACAAAAGTCCGTTCTTCGGACCCCAGTCCCACCCACGAAAGATAATGTACTTTTTATCTTTAATGTCTTATTGATTTCGAGATTATATATTAAATATTTTGTTCCTAAAAAATTTAACACAAAGCTATTCTGTAACAGTGGTTTTTGTTCATTTCTTACTATATTTTTACAAACGCAAGTTAAAGTTTAAATCCTATCTTAAACTTACTTTTCATTGAGAATTTTCTCAAAAATATATTTAATTCAAAAATCATCTGTACATTTTCCTGCAGGTGTTTTTGTGTAGGTGTTTTTGTGTATGTGCGTGTTTTTGTGTATGTGCAGGTGTCTTTTTTTGTTTGTCAGGTTAATTTCTTTATGTTTGTGTAGGTTAACTTTTCAGTAGGTTAATTTTGTTTCTTGTTTGTGTAGATCTGTAGATTAATTAGTTTATGTTTATGCAGGTTAACTTTTTTGGTGCATCTCGTGTAGATTTAAAACTATCATAAAAAATATGATTTTTTTAAATCAGTTGATCTTTGAATTAAAACTATCATAAAAGATATATATTTGAAAAAATCAATACAAGAGAACATCCTAAATTAGAGGAGTAATTTATTATTTATAATAAACAACAAATCTACATTTACTAATATATAGAATTAAAAAAAAATAGAACAAAAAAAAGCTTTGTTATGGTCTAAATTGTGCAAAAAAAAAAAAAAAAAAAAAAAAGACAACAAAAACATAGCATTGTGAGGAGGTAATAAGGCTATCCGTAGTGGTGTGAAAGTTTAAAGCTGAAAAGTGTGCCACACAGGTTGTGGTTTGATGGTGAAAAAGTGGTGTAGTGGGTTAGTAATTGTGTAAATGTTAGGGTGAATGAGGTGTTTCTGTTTATGTGGTGGGAAGGGAAGAAAAAATAAGGAATGCATCAACGCCCATTGTTAGGCTCACGAAAGATGGATGTATCCGAGTCATGGTTCCGTAAAGATGGGTGTATCCGACGGCAAATCAGAGGGCTGTCAGAATTAGGTATTTGGTTACTTACCTCATCAAATGGGGAGACAATAGCGATTATATTTCGTGAAATTTTAACAGCATTGAGCATTTTACGCCGATTTGGATTCAGATTAGAATGACGCCTACGAGAATCAATGTTTCTATAACTCCATCGTTGTCGTCTGCTCCGCCAGTGATTTCGGTAGCACCTACTGATGGATACGACGGTGGAGGATCGTCCGGAAAGTGGAATTTCGTTGGCTTCGGAATCGGTATATCGGTTTGATCCTAATTGTTTCCTTTTCCGACATTGTCGTTTGGTGCGTTAGAAAAAGGGAGATTCAATGCCACTGGTACGGTTTACCTCTAGCTAAACACTCCCTGGCGACCAGAATAATCCCGCCAGAGAGCAATTAGTGGTCAGTTTCATCAAAAGGGGTTCAAATCGTTGTTGGATCGTTGACGATTTACAAAATCGAGGAAGTGCAAAAGGCTACCTGAAGGATATGTTTAGTAGGGGGATTTGAGCAGTGAAGAAGTGAAGATTATAAAAGGTGATTTTCTATTTGGACTTTTGAAGAACCAATTCAAAACTTAAATATACCCACCCATCTTGACCCATTGAGTTTTTAGGGGATGTTTGGGGTTGCTTATAAAAACAGCTTATTGACTTATTGGCTTTTCAAGAAGCTAATAAATTGTTTTGAATATTTAGCAACTCAATAAGTACTTTTAGATTTTTAGCTTTTCGTATAAGCTAATAAGTCAATTTTGAATATTTAGTAATCAACCCTTATACAGTAGGATCCAAAAACCTACATAAGAATAAGAACAGTAGTTAAAAAATATAGGTCACAAATGAAGAAGTACTTAATATTCAAGAAAGAGAATTTACAATAATAACAAAGAAAAAATATATATTTTTTCATGATACTGTGAGCCTAATACATATAACATAAAATAGAAGCATACAAGATAGAGGCAGTTTGACTTTTACTAAAAGTCAGTTGGAGAAATCCAATTGACATAAATTGTTGATATTAGTTTTTGGTCTTTTGGATGTAGATTAACATAAATAGTTATACTACAGATTTGCAAATCTATATCTAAATTGGTTCGTAGAATAGCTTATATAAATGTTAATTTAATCGCAAGCAGTTTAACTTTTAGTAGAAGTCCAAGAGATTGCTATTGACCTCGCTATATCTTTAACTCTATTTAGAAATAGATGTGTCAGCGAGCACGACTAAATCTGAAAGTGTAATTATGAAGTTTTATATTGCAAGTAGTATTTTTGGTTCTTAAACCATATTGAAGTGTGGTTATAGTAGACGTTTTCAACCCCAACATGCTCGTCTTATATTAGGAATTGTCAACTTATCTTAATGTCTATGTAATTTGTATAGGAAAAAGAGCAGAACCCAGATAATGAAGAAGGGACACTACATACAGAACTACAATTACACAACAACACCCAAACTAGAGTCGATTAAGGATTTAGAGACCCGAAGAAAGAAATAATTGCTCAATAACACTCAAAACATAACCAATTAAGAATTCAAAGACCAAGAAAACAAAAACGTACCAGCCTAAAACACCGGAGCAAACACCAATTATAGGAGAGAAGTACTCACCATCAGAAACACTCAAACCAAACACCGATGCCTGCATGCAAAGAAGAAAAAATCAAAAGGTGATAAATCCCAATAAATGAAAAATTTCAAGAAGAAAACCTCAATTTGAGATTGCTATATCCCAATAAACGAAATCCAAATTTTACTTTCCAATGCAATCATTCCTAAACGATATAACATATGATATTACAACACATACCAAGCTTCCTACCCTTGAGTCAATCAAAATCCATCTAACATCTCATGTCAATGCTAAAAGTCCCATGTGAGATTTCAATTCAATTGCTCATTAAATAACTTGATTATGAATTATACTCTTTGTAATATTATAATTGGTTGTGATTTCTATAATTAAAAATAAAAATACAAAAAATAATTTTAGCATCAAAATAGTTGAATTATCGAAATACTACTTCTAGTAGTCATATCAAAAGATTAGCAATGCAACTAAAATAGACCTGAGAAAATGATCCCCCTATTATTACGAGATTTTGACCATCTTACTATTCTGCTTTTCTCCTTTGTTTCCAAGTCAAGCTGCTCCTTTTCCGATTAATCACATTGGAATCCTTTTTTCTTACTTTTGTGGTATTTCTTTTGTTCAAAAATTTCACTTCAAAACTGTAGGTGTTAATGTTAAAAGTAACATGTAAAACTTTGTCATAAGTTTGACTTTTTTTCTATAAGACAATCCCCATTATAAGTCAAGTAGGCGACTTTGTTTTTCAAAAATCTTGACCTCATTGTTTGTTTGGTAATGGTTCTTATGTTTAGAGTTTTATAAACAGGTTACTTCCCACATCAAGCTGATGCCTTTTAGATTAATGAGATAATGATTATAATTGTCTTGTGATAATTGCAAAGTTAATTAACTCTAGGCCTGTTGACTTACTGGGTATAACTAATTATAATTGCCATATCCTCCAGCTCTTCGAGTTGGTTGCTTCGATCCTATTTGTGCAGCAGTACCAAACCATAACATTGTTCATAGGTAAAACAAACCATGATAAAGCAAACTAATATATATAATTAATGAAATAATAAGTAATAAATAATTCATGTAACAACACAATTAAACAAATCAAGAACCAGAAAATGATACTCAAAATCGATAAATTAGCAGTCATGAACACGCAACAAAGAGGAAGATAATTAATCATCTATTATTAAAGACCTCTCTACCTAAAATCTTGATGTACAATGTTACCCATCGATTAATTCTAGGAATCGGGTGAAGTAAATTATGGTAGTATAGAGCTACAGGTCTCGATCGGCGGTCTAATCTGATGATGAACGACAATAATGGATGGATTATTTTCGAACAAGTGCTAAAACCTAAAATGGACTAAAGCTTATAATTAAGCAGATGAGAAAACGGAAATTTTAGGTAAGAAACAAACCTCTGTCTGTAAAGCAACCGGGCCTTCAGAGCCACGGCAAGCGCAAAAATCGGGAACACCTGTCGTATTTAGTAAGAATTGGCATAAGGTTCGATTAGCCCTAATTCAACCTCTTCTAGGGAACCAGATGTTAAAACAAAGACAAAGATCAAGATCTGGGAGGAAGAAAGACCCTTCGAAAATGAGTTGCTAGGAAACTCAGATCGGTGATCGATTTGGGACTGATCCCGCGACCAGGCACCTAGATCACTCGGTGGTTACTTAGGGTAACAACTTGAGTTGTGTTGTGATTGATTGATAACAAACAATGCACTAGGAACAACTTGTAGATAGTCCAAATAGGGAGGGATCTAGGAGTTTAATTAATTTCTTTGTATAATAAGTGTGAGTTCTATATATTATGATAAATTGCCAAGTTTAATTAATCTAATTTGGAAGTAACACTAATACGCATCCTATGAGGATAAAACAATTAATCATTATCCATCTTTCTACTACTTATAGATGAAGAATATTTCTTCTTCTGTTGTTACACGTCACTTCATCTATATGCTTTGAATACTACTTTATCTTAAACATTACAGAGATAATGTGGATTTTAAGATTATATATTGAACATTTGTATTTGTTAGTAGTTTTGATCATGTAAATTTCATAATACAGTATTGTATTGTATTTATTGGATTGAACATCATCGACAGGAACCCGCAGACTACAAGTATGTATACATTAACTGATCTTACAAATTCAGTTATTATAAAGATACTAAGAAATTGCTCATCTTCAATTATTACAAAACAATAGCCTATTCTTCCACTTTATAAGTTCAAAAACAGTTAACAAAACAACTATTTATAACCAACAAAACCAAAATTCTCGTTTAGTTCGTCACTACTCGTATAATAATACCCACAATACTAATTATATATTACCCTATTAGATATATATTTGTTACTTTCTAATAGCCCAATCCAAATATAGTTACAAATTAATTACCAATACGTTAATATTAATGATCCATTCGAAAAAATTATTAATTATACTCATTTTTTTAATGATATTTTTTTCTTGAAATCTTGCAATTGCGATTCAAAATTCATACTAATAAAAAGTAACTAATATCCAATTATGCTAATTCAAATACGTTTATTTTTAATTCATAAAGACTAACATATGTATATTATTAAAATTCTAATGACAATATTTATTTTATTATTATGTCGTATTTTTCTTATTTGACCAGCCCGATCTAGACCAAAAAATTTTATGCATGTTTCTATGATACTCAATAATCTAAAAATAGTGACTCCATATAAAAAATTGTGCACCTCCTTAAAAAGTTTTCTAATTCCGTTTCTGTGGGTTAATTTCTATGTCACCCATTGAGTTTAGTCAAGTCTTGATCGTTATAACCCGCTATCTATTAGTCATATTTGTTGGTTTGAATAAACGTATATTTATTTATCAAAAATAGAAATCTAAGTATGCTTGTGAGCGAACGTGATGAAACTATACATACTCAGGGGTGGATCCAGAAAAAAAGTTCAGGGGTAACGTTTGATATTTTTTACCATAATTCATAACGCTCAATTTTTTAACCATAAATCATACAATGTAAAACTAAACACATACTAATAGATGTTTTCTCTTCAGTTTTTTAAAACTTGAAATAGAGTCATTACCATAGTCACATGGAACATGGTACGGGAAACGAAAACGGACATGTGGTTCGGGCATTTCTAAAACTCAATACGAGATGGGGTAGGTTCATTCGAAACACCAAATCGGTATGTGATACGGTGTATCATATAGTCTCGTACATTGTATCAAATACAAAACATGTCAAAATAGATTTTTCGAATTAGTTACCCAAGATTTACCTACAAATAAGTTTATATATGATTTAATATATAAATGACCTATTGTACAGCCTAAAAGATTAGGATATACAACACCCTAATATATATAAAAGTCGTGGTTAAAATTTAATAAAAACTATAACTTTGAGGATGAAACTTGTAAAATAGTAGTTTTATATGTTTTATTCAAAAAAAAACTTTATAAATAATAATTATATATAATTAAAATGTTTCTCAATTATTTAAAGTGTCTACAAAAATTATAAAACCTACAAAAGAAACGATTACAACAATAAAATGCAAGCAAATATTTTTACAACAAAATTAATCAAACAATTTAGTTTAAAGATGCGGATTATTTCAAAATAACATTACTAATAAAAAGTAGAATTAATATGTAAAAAGAAAATATGTAAATCATAGGTAATTAGTAGGACTCATCAATATCAATGCTACTTGTCAGAATCGAGTCTCACTTTCCCATACAAAGCCAAATATATTAAATATGTATTTTCTTCTTAAGAAAGTTTTTGCAGGTTTCATGGCGGACGATCGGAAAAAATTCCGGCGATACCATTTTAACTTTTTTTTCATCTAAAGTGTTCTACCTTTTTATACAACAATTTCAGGGGTAGCGGAAAAGTCGTTTCAGGGGTAACGAAATACCAAAAATATTAAAGAGAAAATAAAATTTTCACACCGCGATGCAAGTTCAGGGGTAGCTACCCCTCTCTAAGGGCTAGGTCCGCCCCTGTTAACATACTTATCCAAAATACATATAACTTTCACCAAACTAAGTTTGTATGAGTTAAAACTATCAAATTTAAGACATTTATATATTATATAAATTTTGAGAAACTTAGGGCACCTTTTTATAATTTTTAAATAAATAGTTTTAGAAGTATATATGTAAATAAACTTGTGCCTCAAATTAGTTCTTTTTAGTTCTCAAAACAAATTGGTTCTCAAATGATCCTCTCCCTATATATATATATATATATAGTGAAAAGTTCATTGTATACACCCCCATAAGTGTAGACAGGTAGACACCCTTTTTCACCATTAGATCTCTTGATCTAATGGTTGTGATTAATTTCTTTATTTCTTTTTTTCTTTTTTCTCATTAATTAGAAACTTTCACATGTGAAAAAGAGATATTTCACATGCGAAAGTGTCTACAATGAACCTCACCATATATATATATATATATATATATATATATATATATATATATATATATATATATATATATATATAGGGTAGGGATCCATGGAAAACCCCACCTTTTTGGAAAACTTGGAAAACCATCTTTTAACAATTGATTTAAAAATTGATGGTTGAGATTAAATGAGGGCAAGATTGTAAAATGTGTCATTTAATGAAGGGCATAATAGACATACCAAAATTTTATTAATAAATGTTTAAATTAATTTTCTCTCTCATATCTCCTATTTCCTAAAATATTTATCTCTCTCTCTCTCTCATTTAGTTTTAAATTTCCAGGTCAAAAACTAGAGAAAAAAAAACAAACCTATTTTTAAAAAAGAAAAAAAACCGCTGATAAACAACATGAAACATGTACCATTTTGTTACACCTATGTAACATGAAACATGAAACCTACTTTTACGTTGTAACAAATAACTTCATGTAACTTTTCCAAAAAATAAAGATATAATATACTAAACTGAAAAGAGAAACATGAAACATGTATCAATTTGTTACCCCTATGTAACATCTTTACAAGAAACAAAAGATGTAATATAGTAAACTAATCAATGTATACAAATTTTGTTACAATTGTGTAATATATCTTTTACACATGTGTAATATATTATATGTATTACACCTACTTTGTTACATCCATGACTTAGTAAAATCGACAACTTTGTTACACGTATGTAACATAGTCTACTGATTACATACAATGTCACGTAAGAACACTGACATACAATCAACGTATACCAAATTGTTACACCCTTGTAATTGTTGTTCTTGTATACTGTGACCTGATGACCTGATGATGATGAATTTTTGTTATAGCGGTGTAACATATAACATGTGTAGTTGTTGTTACAGCGGTGTAATATATAAATTTTCTTATATACTATGACCTGATGATGATGAATTGTTACATCATTGTAACAATTACGGAATTGATATTCAAACCTTCATGCTGAATTCCGGTAATATCCGCAAATTCCATAACAACTAATGTGAAGAAGAAACCATGATGGGGATCAAAATTTCAATGTATGAAATTGATTATGGATCGAAATAGGAGTATAATACAGATGATTGATCGAGATTGATGAAGAAATCTATGTGGGGGAAAGAAGATTATGTTTGAACTTGATGAAAAAAATGAAGGTCGCAGATGGATGATTATGGAGTTCGATTGTTATGGATTAGGGTTAGAGGAAGAAGGAACAACGTACAGGAAAAAAAATTTCATGATTATAGGATATTAGTTATTATCATTAAATTAAAAATTCTTTACTAAAAATAGAATATGGTAAGTTACAATCTTACCCTTATTATAAAATAAAAATAAAAATCCATGGAATTTTGTGATTGGTTGGATAGGGTTTTCCAGGTTTTCCAAAAAGTAATGGGTTTTCCATTGATCTCCTATATATATATATATATATATATATATATATATATATATATATATATATATATATATATATAGGGAGAGGATCATTTGAGAACCAATTTAATTTAAGAACTAAAAAGAACTAATTTGAGCCACAAGTTTATTTATATGTATCCCCCTCCCATGAATTGTAGTGGTCCCCCCTGAAATTTGTGGTTGAGATTTAGTTCTCAAAAGTTCTCAAAACAAAAAGTTCTCATTTGAACCTAACCCTATATATATATATATATATATATATATATATATATATATATATACTTATAAATCAAGTCCTTTATGTATTTTATCAACACTTATAAGAAAATAATTATTTCACAACTTGTAGTCAAGATACATAATCTTTTAACACAAGATTTGTTGTAGGTGTTTCTCTTAGGAGTGATGGGGTCGAGAGAGGGGGAGTCCATCGGTCAGGTCAAGAGCAAGCATGATGGGGTTGGTGATTGGCACCAGGTTAGGAGGAGATCGAGAGTTGTTCGTGATTCGGTTGGTTGGGGGAAGCGGAGGGAACACCTTGAGCTTACTTCTTTTTTCGTCTCTAACCTGCCCTCTGGGGTTACAAAGGATGAGCTGTGGAAGGTTTTCGACAAGTTTGGAGTGGTGGCGGATGTTTACATCGCGGCTAGAACAGATAAAGCTGGGAGTCCTTTCGGCTTCGTTAAGTTTGTCAACGTAGGTGATAAGTTGGCCCTGGAGTCTAAGCTTGGCAATATTCGAATGGATTTCTTGAAGCTATCGGTGAATTTAGAAAAGTTTGACAGAAATGGGCTTCCGGTTAATAGGCATTCTGCAGGTAAAGGTGGTGGTGTCTTTTCAGGGGTCGTATGGACCGCGTGGGGGGAGCAATGTGTGGAGGGATTCTTTGGCTTCGGAAGGGAAATCGTTTGCGAGTGTGGTGGGTTCTGGTGGGGGAGGAGCAGTGCCGGATAAGATTATTCCAATTAATGTTTTAGGTTCCTCGGCGTTGGATGCTTGGAGTGGGAAGGCTTTGTTGGGGGCGGCCAAAGACTTGAAGCGTTTGTGTACCCTGCATGAATGGCTGTCCGAGGTGCCTATGACGGGTTGGAAAATCAAATATTTGGGTGGTCTTAATGTCTTGATCACTTTCGTTGTTCCTGAAGACGCACAGGACATTCTAGCTGTGTCGGCGCTGTGGGAGCCCTGGTTTTCGAAGCTTGCCATGTGGAGAGGGCAATCCTTTTTGTTTGAAAGGGTGGCTTGGATCAAGGTTTCTGGGGTGCCGCCGGAACTTTGGGATAAGAAGATTTTTGATTTGGTTGGTGGCTCAATTGGCAAGGTTTGTCATTCCTCGGAGGCTGATCTGGAGGATGGGGATTTATCCGGTGATTTTTTGGGGGTCGTCGTCTCTTCTCCGGGTCCGGTGCATGAGTCGCGCACATTGAGTTGGATGGGTAAGAAATTCAGGGTGTCGATTTCGGAGGTGTTTGAGGATTGGAGGCCAGATTTTTTGAATGTTCAGGGCTCGGTGGCGACTTCGTCGGAGGATTTGGGGGGTGCTCGGCCGGTGGGGGGATTGGAACAGTCGCCGGCCACTCCCATGCAGGGTGGCTCGTCGTCCGGGGGGGATTTGTCTCCTAGGAACTTGGAGAAGGATAATCATGTTGTCCCTGTTTGTGTGGGCCCTGGAGTGGAGGTGGGGAATCACGTGCAGATGTGTGGGCAGGATCATGTATCTGGTGGGGACTTAGGGGTGGGCCTTGGGCCTGGTGGGTCTTTGGTGCAAGGCTCTATTCTTAAAAAAAGGGATAGGCCCAAATCTTTAAGCCCTTCTCAGTTGTCATCTGGATTATCACCAAAGGGGTCGGAGTCTTCGAGGGGTTCTGATGTGGGGGTTGTGGCGACGTGGAGGCCGCTCAAGTCTCGTGCTAAAGGTGTAGGGGGTGATTTTCGATCATCCGCAGACGTGGCGACTGGTATGGGTTCTGCAGACGTGGAGTCTGGTAAGGGTTTGGCCTCGATGGATGGTGGTGGAGCGTCGGTCCCGGTGGAACGGCAAGGTGGTGAGGTGGAATTGGAGGATGAGGTGCAGAATACGATTCTTGTAGGTGCGGGTGTGGGTGTGCAACTCGAAGATTTTGAGGATTTGGTTCGTGAGGAGGTTGGTGGTGGTGATAAGTTTTAGGGTTTCTATGGATTTTCTCTCGTGTAACTCTTGGGGAATTAAGGATGGGAAGAAGGTGAACTGGATCCACCAACTTAAATTGGAGCACAAGGTTAAGTTTTTATGCATACAAGAGACAAAAGCCCAGGAGTTGTCTAGCATTCCGATTAGGCAGATTTGGGGGAATTCGGCTGTGGAGTTTGAAGGGATTGAGGCCCAGGGGAGGTCTGGAGGCATCTTGAGTCTCTGGGATCCTGCGTCTTTCAGGTTAGTTAATTGCATCAAGCGTCCTAATTTTCTTCTTACATCGGGGCAGTTAGCAGGGGGTCTTGGGGTGCTCAATGTGGTTAATATCTATGCCCCTCAAGACATTGGGCGGAAGAGGGCTCTGTGGTGTGAGTTATTGGATCTTTTGGAGTCCACTCCGGGTATGTGGGTGATTGCAGGAGATTTTAATGAGGTTAGATCTCAGGAGGAAAGGAGATTTTCGACATTTAATCAGGTTGGGGCGCAACATTTCAATGAATTCATTTCGGATGCGGGGTTATTGGAGTATCGAATGGGTGGGTCGAAGTACACGTTTTCTTATGGTAATGGGAAGAATTTTAGCAAACTTGATCGGTTTTTGGTGTGTCATGAGTTTTTCTCCCGGTGGCCGAATGCGGAGGTTACGGCCCTCCCTCGTCTTTGGTCGGACCATAGCCCGATTTTACTCCGGGTTTCTGTGTTCGATTTTGGTCCGGTTCCTTTTAGGTTCTTCTCCTCTTGCTTGAAGAACGAGGAGTTGGTGGGTTTAATCAGATCCTCTTTGCTCGCTCCGGCTCACGGGTCTCGGCCTCCTGATCTGGTTTTCATGGATAAATTGCGTGCTGTCAAACGAATCATTAAGGATTGGAGAATGGGCAAAAAGATGGAGGAGTCCAGGGAGATGGAGGATCTTGTGTCTTTTTGTCTGAGGATGGATAGATGTAGTGAGGAAAGGGTTTTGGATGAGCAGGAGCGTGAGTTATGGATTTCCAAAAAGAAAAGACTTGGGGACCTTGAGATGTTAAAAATTTTGGATCTGAGACAAAAGGCTCGGGTGAAATGGGCGGTTGAGGGGGACGAGAACTCTGCCTTCTTCCATGGTTATATTAATTCTAATAGGGCGTGTGGTCGGATTAGCGGTCTCTGGGTGGATGATGTTTGGACTGTTGATCCCTCGGCTATTAAGGAGGTGGTGTGGGGTTTTTACAAGTCTCTTTTCTGTAAGGGCCCGCGGCTAGGGCTGGGCAAATACGGGAACCCGACCCGAACTAATGAATCCCGACCCGACCCGATTCCCGATTTTTACCAAATTTATGGACCGAATACCGAACAGAAGGATTTTATCGGGTATCGGTATTGGGCTATGTCGGTTCGATCGGGATTTCAATCACACCCGAGACCGAAAAAGATGAATGAAGCGAAGAAGAGATTTAGACATTTCTAATCAATTAAGGGTCATAGATTGCTTGATTCACAGGTACTGAAGAAGATCTATTTGATTTGATGAAATTATATTTGAACATCTATCATTTTCACCATTTGACGATGATGGGCCAAAATCACTCCAACAACTTCATAAACCCGAATTCAACAACCATTAAATATAGCAAATCGCAGAAGCTAAATTCGATGGCGGCAATGAGAGAGATGATATTTACTTATTTTGTATAGCAGCGAAGCAACCGTTAAGCCACCAAAAAGCGGTGGATTGTGAAGATACCGAGACCAGCATAGTGTGGCGGCGAGGCGGTGGAGAGAGAGGATTAATGTGAGGGAGTTCCTAGTTGAAGTGAAAAAATGATACGAAGACCTGCAAATAAAAGATAATGGAGATAATGGGTCTACTGGGCTTTCAATTTGAAAAAGAAAAATAAGTGAAATTATTAATCTCGGGTCGGTCGGTAATTTTCGGTAAATCTCGGTCCATACCCGAGACCGAGACCGAGACCGAAATTCACTGAAAATGGGAACCGACATATATAAGATGTATGCTTTTTCGGTTCGGTAATCGGGATTTATCGGGTCGGGTTATCGGGATTTCTCGGGTACCCAAAATTTTGCTCACCCCTACCCGCGGCGTAGACCGCAGCTTTGTTGCGAGGGGATTCGGACCATTTCGGATGAGGTTGGGGCTGATCTTGTCAGGCCTTTCACCAAGGAGGAAATTAAAGTGGCTGTCTGGGACTGCGATGGGGATAAGGCCCCGGGTCCCGATGGTTTTAACTTTGATTTTCTCAAGTTTTTTTGGGCCGAGGTGGAGGAGGACATTTTCAGAATCATGTCTAGTTTTCACGAGACCGGAAGTATTTCCAATGGTTGTGGTTCCTCGTTTATCCATTTGATTCCTAAATGTGTGGATGCCCAGAAACTTGGAGAATTTCGACCCATTAGTTTATTGGGTTGTATTTCGAAGATTATTTCGAAGGTGTTGGCCATGCGTATGAAAGGAGTCTTGGATTCGCTTATCTCCAAGTCTCAGATGGGCTTTGTTGCGGGTCGGTATATGGTGGAGGGCCCTCTAATTATTAATGAGGTGATCTCGTGGTTGAAATATAGGAAGATTAAAGGCTTAATTTTCAAGATTGACTTTAGGAAAGCTTACGATTATCTGGATTGGGGTTTTCTGGACCCGGTACTTGAGCAGATGAATTTTCCTTGGAGATGGAGGTTTTGGGTTTCAGGGATTCTGAAGTCGGCTCGGGCATCGGTGTTGGTTAATGGGTCTCCGACCAAGGAGTTCCAGTGTTTTAGAGGTGTTCGGCAGGGGGATCATCTTTCCCCGTACCTTTTTTTGATTGCTATGGAGGCTTTAAATTGGATGATATGTAGGGCGGATGCGTTGGGAATTTTCAACGGTATCCAATTGCCGTCTGGTGGCCCTAAGTTGACTCATCTCTTCTACGCGGACGATGCTATGATTATGGGGGAGTGGAGTCTGGCCAATGTACTTAACCTTTCCCGGATTTTACGTTGTTTTTATTTCGTTTCAGGTTTGAAGGTTAATTTCCATAAGAGTGCTCTTTATGGGATTAATGTGGGCCAAGATGAAGTGAAAGGGATGGCGGATAAGATGAATTGTGTGGATGGGAGTCTCCCTTTTGTTTATTTGGGTATGAAGGTCGGTGCCAATATGAATCGTCGTGGGTATTGGCATTCGGTTGTGGAGATTTTTCAAAGACGGCTTTCTCGATGGAAGGCCAAAACGCTCTCGCTTGGTGGTAGACTCACGCTTATCAAAAGCGTGTTGGATAGCCTTCCTACTTTCTTTTTTTCTCTTTTCCGGGCTCCTAAGTCGGTGATTGAGCAATTAGAGAGAATTAGATTTAAGTTCTTATGGGGTGGGGTGGAGGATAAGAGGAAAATCCATTGGGTGAGAAGGGAGGATATTTGTAAGCCTAAGTGCAAAGGTGGTTTGGGTTTGTGCAACCTTGAGGATTTTAATTTAAGTCTTATATGTAAATGGTTATGGAGATATAAAGTGGAAGGTGGGAAGTTGTGGAAAGAGGTGATTGATGCTATTCATGGAGGGAGAAGGGACAACAGTGGCTTTTTTCCTTGTAATAATGCAATTACAGGGGTTTGGAAGACTATTGTGAAGGTTAATATGGGCCCGCAACGTGATGGTTTGGGCCTGGACCAATGGATTGTGGAGTCTAACGGCGGCTGGGCTTGGTCGGGTGGGGGGACTTCTGAATTCTCTCCCAAGGTGGTTCGTGAGTTGTGGGCTAATAACGGTGGGGAGGAACCTGGGTTTGTCTTTAAGTGGTGCCCGTTGGTGCCTAACAAAGTTAACCTTTTCGCTTGGCGTGCGCAAAGGGGGAGAATCCCAACGGCGGACGCGCTCGGAAGGAGAAACGTCAACGTGGGTTTCAATGAGTGTCGGATTTGTGGTGAAGGTACGGACTCTGTTTTGCATGTTTTCACGGGTTGTAGCCTGTCCTCGAGGGTTTGGAATTGGTTGGCGAGTAGATGTGGCATCCCTGATATTCTTGCTTTCTCATTTGATGACTTGGTAAATTGCTATTCGGGTATGGGGATCGACGGCTGCAAAAGGATGGTTGTTCATGGCATGATTCTTACGGCCATTTGGAGGTTGTGGAATGCTAGGAATGCGGCGGTGTTCCAAGGTGCTTGCCCGTCTTTTCATAAGGTGGTTTGTGATATTGAGTTTTGGTGTAAAGTTTGGTTTGATAATAGATGTAGGAAAGTGATAGATTGGGTCAATTGTTGTATGGTGTAATTGGTTTTGGTGGATGTTTCGGGCCTTGTCTTAGCTTCTTGCTAAGTCATGCGCTCTGTTTTCTTTTTGTGAATAAAGTTGCCGTTCAAAAAAAAAAACACAAGTTCTAAATATGACGACTAGGGTTTTTATGTTACATTTTCCAAAGAAAAATAAAAACAAACTAGTTTGTAACAACAGTGTACCAAGTCTTTAAATAATGATCATCCATAACTTATTTACAAGATTTTGAAACTAGTTATACTTTTCAGAAGAAGAGTAAGGTTATCACTACACAACAACTAACAAGATTAAAACATCAAGACTTTGTGTGTGGGTTTCAAAGATCTCGAAAATGAGGATAAAACATGAAATGAAATGTTGAAAGATCCTCACAAAGAACAACGTGAAGAAGACTTTTTGATCATCTTGAAAGATGATGAACGAAAGTGATGATTCTTGAGATGTAAAAGAAAATTTGCTAAGTGTTTTGAGTGTGTAGGGTGGGGGTTACGAGTAAGTGATGAGAGTAAAATTGTTTAAGTTTACGGCTTGTAAGTGAGATGAGTTCAGTATAAGTAATGAGGTTTTTAAATAGGAAAATGTCTAAGTGTTTGGGTCGTGGGTTAGATTATGGTTCCGAGAGAAAGAGAGAGATGAGCTAGGTGATGGTTCAAGTGTGGTTCAAGTCATGCTAACATATGGGTTAAGTAGTAAATCACCATGAACCATCACCTAGGTCATCTATCTCTTTCTTTGTGCTACGAACCATAATCTAACATATGGGTTAAGTAGTCAATCATCATAGGTTTGGTGGTGGTGCTGGTGGTGGTGGTGCTGGTGGTTGTTTTTGTTGATGGTGCTGCTGGCGTTGTTGTTTTGGGTGGTTGCGGTGAGGGCAGCGGTGCATGAGGAAGGGGCGGTAGTAATGTCAACGAAGTGGTCAAGTTTCTCATAGAAGACCTTAACGTGATCATCGGAGAGAAAGGAATTTTTGCGGGTCGATGACAGGGGATGAGATCGAAAATGAAAGCACCAACTGATAGGTTTAGGGAGAAAATCAACAAACTCTAAAATAATAGACCCTTAGAGTAGGTTAAACTCCAAGAATTCAAGAAGAGAGAGACAAACAAAGTTTGGGACAATTTTCTCATATATGTTCTACAAGTTGGTCGACCCGCGCTTCGCGACGGAGCCGAACCGTTTTGAAATTCCATTACCCCAACCATGAGAGATACGGGCAATGCAAAGCGCGTTGCTGCTAGATGGCATTTTGTTTCGTCTGTTTGTATGCAAAAGCATCAGTGTGGCACTGCTGTTGGTGTTTGCATAGTCGATATCCGAGGCAATTGCAGGTTGAGTCGTGAAGGCACCGCCGTTGAAGTTCCGTCTACATTTGACAAACAAATGACAAACAAAGAAAGGTTTAACCCAAATCATGAGCCTTATACATATGACCCGCTAACAAAAATAATTTGACAGCAACTAAATAATGGTGTTTTGTCACAGTCTAAGAAAATGCAATTCATCCTAATACTCGTTTATGTTCGATCGTGAAAAAAAATACTTATGTTTAGCAAGTTAGAGTTTGTGCTATATATGAAGCCTCATTATCTTTTAAGAGTTTCTTTTATTAAAACTTTGTTGTGAATACCTTTAATACTTTGTTTTAATCATACGTATTGTAATGGGCATCAATTTCATATCTTAACTAAACATACAGAATTTACAGGCACTCCATTTGGTACAAAAGCTACATTAGCCTAACATTTAATCATGTGATGACCTTAATAATTATTATGGATTGCTGTATGTAAGATCTCCGTAAACAATCCCCAAGCTGCAAGTGTTTTATAAAACATATAACACACTCAAAGGTCAATGATGGAGGGGAAAAAAATCTTTATAACGATTCAAACATAATGCGGGAAAAAAACCCAATAAAACCACCTATTCCATAGTGATTAACAAAGTTAGAAGAAATATTTACCTCAATTGCCAAGCAAGATGAGTTAGAATTCAAAAGTCAGCTATCACTCTATCAGAAGCTTTTAGGTACTTCAACGGAAACGAATAAGCGAGCAATGCATAATGTAACCTATGTAGATCAACCATTTATAAACACAATCACAGTTAAAAAAATCCGAAAAACTTACACAAAATCCGAAAAACCTATGTAGATCAACCATTTTATAAACGCAATCACAGTTAAAAAAATCCGAAAAACTTACACAAAATCAGTAAAAATAATTAGAATACAACAGGTTTATATAAAAGCTTAACGCCAAGCCCAAACAAATAATATCAACTATGAAATCAACATTTTATTTGTATATGTTTTACACCCACCAGGTCCCCATTAACTATGACCTACGAATTCACTGACTAAACCTGCAATTATCTTTCTCTTAAAAACCATGGTAACTCACATATAACAGGAAAAGTGATCTAAAGGAGCAAGCCCATGAGTTTGCATAGAATATGCAAAGGCAAGATTAATGCATAAACAAATAAACTCTAGAAAATACCAAACAAATCTGGAAGACATTTTCAAATTTGATTAAATTCAAGAATTAGATCTTAAGCAAAGAGTGACCATAGTGTACTTCACCAAATACAAAACCTTCAGGAAAGATTAATGCATCAGGTACAACTATAACTTACATATTTATGCGGCCGATGATAATAGTATTTATGCGGCTGATGATAATAGGTACATAAATCCCCTCTAGCTCAAAAATGTTTTCAAAATCAATACAAATATAACATTTTTCGTACATTTAAGTACTCATTAACACATGGAAGCAAAGGTTATTATATAACTAAAAAAAATCTATGAGCATAAACATAAAAGAAAAAGATATAAGTCAAAAACCAAGTATTACCTTTATATTTCCAGAAAACTAAGCAAGAAACTTCCAGCCGTAAATGCATAGCTTTGTCTGGACAAAAATGACCTGCAACAACATCAAGAATTGTAGTTGAGGTCTTCTTTCAGGTTTCTCAAACACAGTGGAAATTCTCTAAAACATAAGAAGATCCACCAAACCGGAGAGAAAATAGGTAAATCCATTACAATAAAACAATACAAAAATAACACTAACACATAGCAAAATACCTTGGAAGAAATGCAACAAATGAAACCTACATCAAAAGCAAAAGAGAAAGAAGATTTTGGTTCGTATAAAAGTATAAGTTCAGATCTAGGTTTGTACAAAAGGCAAATTTCTACATGGCTTGCTGAGGCATGTTGCTACTTTATTACTATAATATTGTCAATTGCTACTCTAATACAACTGAAGACTAATACCAGGCCTAGAGATTCAAGTAACAAAACAACAGTAAAACACTCAAACTTGCACCACCAGAAATACCAATTATAAACTAACAAAAAACCAAACAAACAAAATTTCAACAGCAATGGTTTTATAAGGTTTAAAATGCCCTTAACATAGGAGGGAGACCCCCCATTATTTTTCCAAATGTCCAGTGAGACGATACAAAATATAAAAGAGAAAGCGCAACCGGTGCTTGCCTGTTATGGTGCCAGGATGTTCCTTGAGTATAACCTTCTAGTTTCAATTCCTTAGATGCCCTTGACCTAGTAAAATGAAATATGCATGAAAGTCACCTAGGTTTGGTAAAGCAACCGGTGGAGTTAGAAATAGTACCAGTCTCAAACAAAACTCAATCACATTCACTATTAGTATTATGTTAGTTAAAAGTGCATTTGAAACCCGAATTTGTGTAGTTCTGGAAGTTAATAGTCCCCGAGTTGCCGAGTTTGTTAGGGTCCTAAGAATAGATGAAATAAAAATATAATTGTATAAAAAACAAATATATTCACTGTTTTTTAGTTTTTTGCAAATATCTCATGTTTGGCAATTTTATCACTTAGTTCCTAAAAGCATCAGAATTGCCAAACACTTAAAACATCTTATGATTGGCTTAACAATATGGTGCTCCAAATCTTCACCATTGTATGAGCACTACCACTTGCAAGAATATTTTTCATTAAGGAAACAAAATGACACCAGCATTTAAAAACTCACATCCAAAGGTATTCCTTAATAACTTATAACATACATGTAGCCCTTATTCCAAGCTAGAGCAAGTGCAGGACCAGTGTGACCACTATCTTCTTTAAACTTGATGAATTTCAACAAAAGGTTTAATATGTATAAATACAAAAAAGAAAATATATATGTATATATATAATTAAAATGAAAAAAAACACTCTGTTAGAGGGAATACCTTGACCTTCTTTCCTTTATTCTTTTTTCATCACAGCAAAACCACCTAATGTGAGCAACGGTTTGGTTACATTAAGCTAAAGAATAATTGAGCACGTGTTAGAATAATATTGATTATTCTAAATCTCCATACAATATCAAGGTCCCGTATATCAATTTCAAATTCCTCACACTGCCACAAAATTCCCTACAGGCATACCTCAAATGTTAGAGTTTATGTTGTAAAATAAATGATCAATTCTCAAATGGAAGACGCAAAGATTTAAGAAAAAATCTATTGATAAAGAACATGGACATTAACAACAAACAGACGATAAGACTTTGTATAATAAAAATAATAAGCAATCTGAACAAATAATTATCAATGTAAAAAATCATTTAACTGGTTAGGGCATAGATTGCAGCACCTATAGAGCATCCTCAAATTGAATTAGATTCTTTATTAAAATTATCTGATTATCAATGAACGTAAATCTCACATTTCATTTTGATCTGTTGAATACAACTTAACGGCTTCATCACCTCTCTTAACATTAGATCACAGAAGTGTGAGCATACAGTAGCTCATCAGTAGAAATATAAAACCTAAAGTCAGTTACATAAAAATGCATCATACATAAACATCAGAATTTGAACATGAAAACAGAAGGGACTGATGCTTAGTGATGTAATAACACCTCATAATGGAATCAAAGTAAATACCACTTTCATGATTTTCGGACATGTGTTCTCCTAAGCCCTTCAACAACACATAACCAATTAAATCAAAGATACAATTAAACCCTAGTGATTCAGAACACAACTTAAACACAATTAATAGGAAACCATTGGAATTTGGAAATCGCAATATTAGGTTGCCGAAAATAAGAGGGAAGGCTCGAATTCATTGGCCGAGCCAAAAGAACCACAACCGCCTCTGCTGGCTCGCCGGAACACGGCGCCGCCGCTGGTGGCTCGCTGGAACACGATTGAGAAGGGGAGAAAAAACCCACCGTCTGTAACCAAAACATATTGGCCCGAAGAACACAAACAAAGACTCGATCGAAAAAAATAAAAGGAATGGCGTACCAGAGCTTTCGGATGTGTTGTTTTGTACGAATCCATAAAGTATCACCGTCGGGGACGCCGCTTGTGCGCCTGTAAAGGCGAGATGGTTGCAGCATAAGCATGACCACCGACCTGCGTCGACCACCGCTGCATTCTTCAGTTTCTGTGGATTCGTGAGATGTCCCGAAGTCCTAGAAATCACGGTTCGAATTTTGGTCTGTGATAGATAGGGAGAGAGAAGAACAATTGATGGAGTGGGTAGGAGGTATGGAGGTATGGAGCTCCTGTGAGTTGTGACGGTGGGCAGGTGATAAGAAAGAGAAAGATCAAATTTGAACCACAAAAAATTCACCCAAATATCTGTTGTACCCATAAAAGTTTGTAGTTTGTAAGCTAAGCTTTAGAGATTGTACTCTATGCTTAAAAATTGGTACTATGAAGTTGTAAAATGTATATAAGGTATCTTCCTATCTTCCTTATATACTAATAAAGAAGAATCCAATTAAGCTCTTCATGTCACGTGTACCTTTTTCTTTTCTTGCCACGTGCTCTCAGCTTCTTTATCGCTATCGGACTCTCCATTTGAGTCGTTTCAATCGCCACAACCATCGGTTATACTTCTCCTTTCAGGCTTTGTTTGGTTGTGAGTTTGAAAATGACTTTTGGCTTTTGGAGGAGGCAAAAAGTCAAAAATGCCCCTCTAAAAGCAGCAAAAAGCCACAATGTTGTGACTTATTAGCTTTTGGAGGGGTATTTTTGACTTTTTGCCTCCTTCAAAAACCAAAAGTCATTTTCAAACTCACAACCAAACATGCTCTCAGTCCAATCCCCATCCATCATTTAATTTCTGAAACTGAGTGCGAGATTTGAATCGTCGGGAAACCCTAAATTCCATTTTTTGTCCCTTATTTATCGCTTCAATAGGGAGACCGTTGTTTAGCGGGGATCTAATCGCAACATCACTCATATCCAGCCTTTTAAGTGGGGATTTTTTGGCAAACCCTAATTTTTCTTTCATTCTTCTCTAGCAGAGTCATTGCTATCTCTCATGTTCGTTTGGTACTTCGGTTCAACGGATTTCTCTTGGTTTTTATAATCCTGTTCGTTGCCATCAAGATTCAAGGAGTCAATGACCCTTTCTACATATATGTCTTCTCTGTTAACACACGGTTTGATTTTATTTCTATTCTTGTAATATATTCTTCATCTTCTTCTAAAGGTACGAAATCAATCTACCAGGGAGAGAAAGCTCTGAAGGTACGAAATCATCCAACACCTTATTTTGCATCTGAATTGCTCAAATTAAATTTTCTCATTACTAATAAAGAAACAGGACTTATGCTTGAATAGATAATCACACACGCAATCAGAGTGTAGGAAAATATCATTTGAACACATGGGCAGATTGGGCATTGCAAGAACTTTATTATAAGGGCATATAGAATCATATATGGGCTCAATTTTCTAATGAATTATAACACTGCATAATTGTTAGCAACTTAATAATTTTTAGAGGTATGGTGCATTTGTGAAATTATAAATTGTGGAACTTTTTTCTATGATTTTAGTTAAAACTTTATTTGTTATAGTTATTAATGTTAGGGACTTTATTTGCACGATCTTTTCGTATTCTTAACAATTTCACTAATGTGATAATTCTTTTTTGTACAACTTTTGATACAAGCTGGTTTGGTTGGAGCAACATAGTGCTACCAGTGGGTTTTCATGGAATCCTGCTTATGGTGTGCCTTATTTGCAAGGTATTTTGCAAATTCTATACTCTTGGCTTTTATTTTTTATGAGTTTATATTTTGCATGTTTATTTATTTGTTATGTTTGTTATTTTTCGATTACAAGTTTATGTTTTATGTTATGCATTGTTATGTTGCTTATGGTGATGAGATCAATAGTCTGAATTAATTAGTGCCAACAGGCACATTGTATATGATAGGTCATACCGTCATAGGTCCTTGATGTAGTCGATGATAATGTAATTTGGTGCTAAATGTGAAGAACCAGGTATGATTTCTTAGTATTACTTGATATATAAATTTTATGCTATAGAATTTAATGATTTAATTTCTGTTTTTATGTAGGAAGAACTGATCAAATTGTGGTTTTCTGATATGAGGAAGGTGGATCTCTTTATATATGTAACATACAATGGAGACTCTTTAGATTGGTCGTTCTTGAAAAACAGGGCAGCTCATTATTGGTTGAACATGAATAATGTTTGCTACATACTTTCTAAACCATTTGTTGATTTACAGGGCTGATGTTGATGGCAATGGAGTACTCGAGTATGGAGAGTTTGTAGCAATGACAATTTATTTGCAAAAGATGGAAAATGATGAGCATCTTCGCAGGGTGTTTATGTTTTTTTGATAAAGATGGAAGCGGCTATATCGAGCTTCATGAGCTAGATCAGATGCTATATGAACCGGGCCATGTAGACATCCAAGTACTCAATGAGATCATGAAAGAAGTTCATACAGACAAGGTATAGCCGTATGGGTGATGTTTGTTATCCTGGTTACATAGAATTAATTTGTTTATTGAAGAGAAATTATCAGCTTTATCAAATTTAGTTTTGAGGTTAAGGTGCTGCAATAACTTTGGACATGCAAGTTCATAAAATCTGATTACTTATTAGGTTAATGTGATGCAACAACTATGGACATGCTGATGTAATTAGGTTTCCTATTCGCAACCTATTGATTAGTTACTACTTATTGAAGTACTAAGTATGATAACTCCAAATAAAGCTTGAGATAATGACTGCATTTCTTTCTATTGGTAATTTTACATTACACCACTTCGTAACTTCTTGTCCAAAGTTCATTATGTGATGTTTACCTTTTCAACTAGCAACTTTTTTACTAATGTATTGAACTTATAACTACTGATGGGTATAGATTGCAATTATAAAAGGATCAAGCATTAACACATAGATTCCGGTCCTTCCTAATTGAAGAACCAGATCAGATACTTTGATTAGATCTACACAGGTAGCTGCACATATGTACATATTATTATCAAAGTTAGAAGTTATATCAAAATACAAGAGAATGCTGATTCAACCATCTAAAACTCTTGAATCTGAGACTTTTATATTTTTTAATTATAAGTTAATCCTTAGATTTGGTCCATACAATGATGGGTCTCTAATTTTGTAAAGTTATCATCTTCACCCTACTATTCTTATCCGTATCTCATGTTTATAAAAGCAATCAAAGAAATGAGATCTTATATGATTACACATGGAGTGTTTATGGAGGTTTTTATGCGAAAGAATTGTTTTTCAATATTTTTTTATTGCTTGGATGTTGCAATGCTAATTTTAATTTTATTTATAATATAAAAAATCTAACGCTAACCATATATTTCCTTCATTTCATCCTACACCACCAATAATAATTTATAATTTTATAGTAAACATATCACTCCAATTTCCTTATCTTATAGCTGTTGATAATCATTTTATTCTTCACCCGTGTGACACACGGGTTACAATCCTAGTAATTAATTAAAAGCCAACATAAATACTAAATCTGCTAACTTACGTGAAATCATCATGCATGATTCCATCACACGCAACAATTAAATAAAATGGACGTGGGATCACTGGCTTCAATCTATGATTCAGCTCGGTGATTGGTTTAGTAACCCTTTTGGGCCTGGGCAGATCAGATGGGCTTCCTTAACATTGGGCTTTGTATCGCCATTGTGTACAACCAGCAGCTGCCCTTTCCATTCTTCTATCTCTATATCAATTTTGAATTCATTTTTCTCAGACGTTTGAATGGAGGTTCTGCCAGACACACACTTCGAAGCAGGGGCACAGCTTCCTTTGGGTCAGCGGTAACCTTGATCGTTACTGTTTTTTTGTTAATGAGTGTCGAATATACGTGTAATTTGCTAGAAAAATTTGTATGTATTAAGTGGGTTGCTACTGAACATATTAAAAGATGTTAGGGAATATTATCAGGTTGAGTAGTAGTCCAACTGGTTAAATTGGTCCCTAATTATACTAATTATACGTCCTGTGCGATTTCGAAAACCATTGTTACTGTTTTTTTTCTTTTTTAAAATGCAGTTATTATTACCCCAAATTTTACAATCAGCAATCGGCTGATGCAGCCCGATGTGAATTGCATCCATCCAACCCACATATCATTGATTTCTTTATATCTTTCCCCTATATAATTCATTAACCTAAATTTTATTTCCACGTGTCATATACTTTATTATTTTGTTATTTCTATTTCGAATTTTGTAAAGTCCGAATCCTAATATTCCTGGCCTATAACATATTTTTCATTGTAAAAATCCATTATTGTTTAATTTTGTGTTTATAGGTAAAACTAACTTTTTTTTTATTATTCTCCAATTGTTTGTACATTTTGAGTTTTATTTTTTCTAGTACATTATGTGATTTCATGCTTTGCTAGGCTTCTTTCTGCTAAAATGATTTAATTACTCTTTTTTGTTTGTTTCTGTATATAGAGGCTCATGAAAAAGGAACTGATGTTTTATTAGACGATTAAATGCTTCTTTACTTTTAAGAACATATATTGACCTAACCCAAACCAGATTGTCGATCCGAACATATACCACATGGAAATTAAAACTTTTCCGAGATTGTTGTACACCTCCCTTTGTTATTAAAGACTTTATGCATCCTAATGATTGTATTTTTAAGATAAACTATTAAATTTCAGATATGGGGCGATATTCAAAACCAATTTGGTTGGGCGGCCTGTCAAAGTCTCAAAAGATTCAGTATCTTCATAATAATATGATGATCTTCCAATAAGAGGGTCAGTTGCTTTAAATTTGGTATTCAGAGAGCTTTACACAAGTGTTTGGGAGACAAAATGCTCTCGAAGTTGTTTTAGTATCTCTCCTACTTGATGGATTTAAGGAAATTTTAACAACAAATATGATTAAATAGCTTATTGAGA
>JBCNJP010000019.1:30889665-30909738 GCA_039602395.1 Deinandra increscens subsp. villosa | reverse complement strand
ATTTATTACTAACATGCATAAAATATGTCGCATTGTATAATAAATAAATCAAAAGTACTACTACTACACTATCAAGTATCAAATGTGTATATTACCTCTGGTATTAGGATTAACAATGATATAAAAAATAGAAAAGTTATTTCCGTGGCACGTACTTAATATTGTAATTATTTTCCCTCACGTAACATGCATCATGGCATGCATGTCTATTTAATCAACCTCCGATCCTCAGCTCCATCACTCGTACCAAAACTCTATCGCGATCAGTCTCAAATTATCTTAAAAGTTAGGGTTTTTGCACAAAGTACGTACGTACACCACCTAGCTCGCTCCTCGAAGCTACGATCGATCGAAACACCAAGCTAGCTAGCTTATATATAGCCGCGCCATCACAACCTCCAAGGTAGTTTATCAAAGATCATCATATCTCCACCAATTAAGGTATATGTATTACTTAATCTTTTTGAATGAAGTAATTAAATAGCTTTCTTTTTACTAGCTCCGCGGAGCCAGAGAACCTCCGTCTGGCCGGAATTTTTTTTTTTTTTCGGAATATGGACGGAGAAGTTTTCATTTTAGTTTAACCCTTTAAATTGCCGCACACCTCATAGAGTGTAGAGAGAGAGACTGAAAAACTAAACTTACTAAGGATTTTCAATTAGATTCCTATGTCAACAACTAAACTTTAATTTGCTCTAGTTACAAGCTTCTAATACTTGAAATGAAGAAAGAGGATGATGAGGCTTAATTGGGAATTTTTTTATTAATTACATAATTATTCTTTTACTTTTAGTTTTATTTATGCTTCTTAATTTAATTTAACATTTCATATATTTTTAGGATTTATTTTTAAGCTTATTTTGAGTCGTACTTTTAGATTAGTTATTAGTTATTTACTTAATAGTTATAGTTAAGTTATTAGGATCTTTACTTTTGATTTACTATTTTTTATAACTTTTTATATGATTTCTAAAACTAAATACCTATCAAGGACGACCTCCATCAAATGTTACTGAAAGTCATAAAATAAAAGATGCTATATATATCAGACTTATTAGAAATGAAATAGTTGGTATGTTATGAACTGCCCGAAGGACATGAGCCCCTTTAGCCTAACCTAGCTAGTTTAAAGACTCAACTCCATGAATAAAAATATATATAGTTGAGAACAAATGAGGGCATTGAATATTATTGCTTGCTAAAGTGATCTTCTCTTCTCACTAAAGTCTATCTTTCTTATTGTCAATATTAGTGCTGTTCATTGTTGCTAAACTGTTTCTAAGCGTTCATTGAGTAAATAGAATCAATCTTCTCAATATTAAAATGGTTCATCATTACATGGTATATCTAAACCAATAGAAAGTTTCAAATTTTAGAGGACTTGAGCAAAGAGTGGTTAACAAATAGCCTTGTTTAATTTAAAGTCACATTTTCTCCAAAAAATAAGTAATAACTTTATGGAAGTACGAAAATTCCCTTAACACAAATGATCATGACCCATCATCTATCCAATTTGATACGAACACACGGCAACTAACACCAAAGGATTGTGAAAAAAATTATTATTGACCCTCCTATTTTTTTTTTTATAAAAATCCACAATTAGGGTTCCATTACAAATAAAAAGTTAGGGTTCCATTACACTTGCTAGTATAGCGACTTTTTGAAGATAAGATTGTTTATAATTTTGAATTTCATGTAGATTTTCATGACATTTAATCGGTTATTGTATTTATGAATTTATAGATTCAAGTATGCATTTTGATACCATTCTATTTTAATATATACGTTTATTTTTAATATAGCATTTTGAATTTATATGCCTTCGTATTAACTTTGTTATTATGACATGTGGTTCCTAATGAGGCTATGATATATATAGTTATATAAATATTAATTGGTTTTTTTTACTAATTACAACATTTCAAACAAATAATTAATTAGTTTAGTTATTTTTCAGTATGGCAACCATAATACAGTTCATACAATGGTTTAGTGGGTCTACTATCAGGATTCATCCTGATGATGTCGCCGGAGCAGTAAGCTTCTATCTCTCTAAAGTGCATGTTTTACAATTTTAATTATATGACTAATTATTAATAAGCAAATGTAACAAACGTTTTTATTATTAAAATTATTCAGGAGGCAGAGCACATTCACGGCGTGTTAGAGATTGAGAACAGGAATGAGAATCAAGAACCCAGAAGAATCAAGGCCCGCTACATAGTGGCCTTGATTATTATTGTGTTAGTTGCTTTTTGTGGTACTATATATGTATCACTTGCCGATTATACATTGGATGATGCATATGTTGATTTAAAAACCACTAAAGTAGAAAATGCGTCAATGAAATTTTATAAAAATGATACCCCAACTCTTGAAGCAAAATTTGCGCTTCAAGTGAGTTTTAGCGTGCCTGATGAGATCAGGGCTCATCCTATACTTGGGAGGTTTGTATTTAGAATGGGACTAAATAAAACCCAGACTCTTCACGCTTTTGCTGAAAGCAAATACAAGATATTGGAAGGCGACAAACTCATGTTGCTGAATTTCACAACCCATATGGAAGAAGAGCAGGTGAGGGTTATCAAGAAGAAGGTACACGATCACCGGATCTTATGGACAAAAGTCATTGGTGACCTCAAGATGGATGTCAAACTGACTAAGTTTCCCCTCATACCAAAAGTCGATCGACATTTATATTTTCTTTGTATTATTTCATTCGAAGCCGCCGATCCTGATAAAATTAAAATACAAACTTGTAAGAACTCTAGAGAACCTTTTGATGACTTATAATAATTCAAAATATGAAAATCACGATCTTTGGTATTAGAGTAAATTTATTTTAATTATAATTATAATGTATTAATATTAATTGTAATTCTATAAATAGTGTCTCCGTGATTGATCTTTTGTCGTTTTCCTTACAATGGATTAATTGCGCATCCAATCATATCATGAAAAAACACATCACCCATCCTTGATGTATTTTAACCAATCAGATATATAATTCAAAATAACGTATGTTACTTATATCATATTACATGCGTCACCAATCCTTACCATCCACGTGACAACATATTCTCTAAAGGTCTTCATGAACGCATTGGTTACTGGTTAATTAGGGGTTGTAATTTAGTTCCAGGGTTGGCTGGTGTTCAGTGGCGGATCCAGGAAAGAATATCAGGGGTAGCGGGGACTAACGGGGGTTCGGGGGCAGCGCCCCCGAAAATTTTTTTTAGGTAGTTAACGGGCTTTTAATCATATTTTTAAGAGACTTTTGATCATAATTTTAAGTAAAAGCCATAAAATTTCTTCCAGGGGTCGCGAAAAACCGAAAACCTATAAAAAAAAAAAATTTGCACGTCGGGGTAAAAGTTCAGGGGTAGCGGGCGCTACCCCTGGGCTCTATGTGGGTCCGCCCCTGCTGGTGTTAACCTGGGTTTAAACCTTGAGGATAGCAAATTTATAATTTTTGTTTACGGCTTTTATGTTTTTGTTTCTTAGTGCAAGTGATCGAATACGTTCCCTGTACGAATCAATATTCGATTATATTTATTTTTGGGTTTGGTTTTCAATATTATAAAACCGTTAGGTCTCTCTTTCTTTTTAGGCATTAAACTTCAAAATAGATTTACTTTTCTTCCTTGGGGTTTTTTATAATGTTATTTAAGTCGTTAGATTTGCATTTCTATATAAATGTAAAAGAAAGTGGGTCTGCTTCTACCACATAACACATTCTGCAAACATGTTCTACTTCATACGATGTTTAGCTCATTAGTATATTCAACACTCAACTAAACCAAATTCTACAAATCTAAAGAGATTTAGATTTGGTTCGATATTCACCGATGTTCACCGGTTGCTATTTGCTCCAACTTACTTGAGCTAGTTCATTTCTCTTATTGTATGCTAGCCCGATCATGTGTTTCTACCTCTTAAATGGAATATAATTGAAGACACAAAGTGTCTATCTGCTTTCTTAATTCATCGTTTGCTTTACTTTGATAATAACATAAACTATATATTTGTTCGTTGACCATATTTTTGTTCTACTAAATTAATTCTCACTTATTGCTAAAATTAATGATTATTATATAAAAATTATTCGTTCGGGAGTATTTGCTTCAGCAAGTTCATTTCTTCTTCTGCATGTTAGCACGACATCTGTTTTAACATCTTAATGGGATCATATTGATAAAAAGTGCTGAAGCCGCCGCAACACTCGACGGGTCACCATCTAGTGAACATTAGAAATTTAAGTCTCTAATCTACACAATAAGTGTTTTATTTTATATTATTCTTTTATATTAAGATTAGTCGTTTGATATTTAATGCTCTTTAAATTAAATGTTTGTGATCGTTTCCATTGTAAAAGTATTTAAATAATTTTCATTGTGGTGTAGTGGTAGGAAGCCTGTGTTCACTACTTGAGACACAGGTTCGATTCTTACGAGCAACACTTTGGAATGGGCATTGGCGATGAGGGGAGACTTGGGGCTAGCTGAAAGGTCACAAGTTTGATCCCTGAGCTCCCAGGTTTTACCACCTGGCCGCTCGCGAAGGTGGATTTTCCCTGGAATGAGCTCAACTGGTGTAAATAGTCCCCGGGTTTTCCGGGGCATTCATTGGCTGTTAAAAAAAAAGTAAAAGTATTTAAAGCAATTAAATCAAATAATTGTTATTTTTTATTGTATTTTAAATGTTTGTCATAAGAAGATCTGTGTCATTCATATAAGTTTTATGGTCGATAATATTTCTAGTCACTTAATTCAATACTTTTCGTTAAAAAAAACATAGTCAATATTAATTTAAATATTTGTATATAGTTTATTCCAATTTTATTATTTGACGTATTTTAAATGTTTGCCATATGAAGATCTGTGGCATTCATATAAGGTTTATGCTAGACAATATTTGTAGTCACATAACTCAATCATCTGAGTTATTGAGTTTATTTGATTATTTGAAATACTATTTTACTTTACATTTTTACATTTTGGTAACTGAACATTCAAATTATTGAATTATTGTTACCTTTTGGTAACTAAACGTTTAGATTAGTTAAAACTATAAACTTGATAATAAAACATGTGTTTAAGTTTTCAAACTTGAGATTAAAACCCCTGCTTTGATTTTCAAACTTGACATTGGAATTCTCACCATGAAGCATGGGCTTCCATCTCATAATGATAATAATGATAGTTATAAAAATAATCATAATAATCATAACAATAATCACAATAATCATTATAATTATAATAATGAAAATAATCATAATAGTCGTGAGCGGCTCAATTTTTTTTTGGAACGGCGATAATATTAAGACGGAGGACCCCAAGCAAGACACTAGAGGGCCCAAAAACAAACAAACATTACAAAGAAAAAGAGGCCCAGTCGTGCCAACTAATCGACTGATCGTTACATCTACTACAGAACCACATAAAACTCCATTTCTTAGTCTCGATCAACACACGATGAACGGACATTGATTTGAGAATCCTGAACGAATTGAATTTTTGGGGCATTTCACTATTTTAAAAATATTGTTTCAAACCCTCTCCTTTATCCGGGCATAAATTAGCGATAATAAAATAAAATATCTAAAATTTACATAAATAAAAAAATTGTTCTTTTGTATATTTTTACGTGGGCAAATATAATTAGATTAAGTTTTCTAGCTTAATTAGATACAAATTATTTAATAAAATATTCATAATCAGTTTCTTCTATTCATAATCAATTTCTTCAAACAAATCATTTTTAATTGGTAAGTTAAAGTGTTCCATCTTTCTTTGAAATTCAACCATAGCTTTTTGTTTTAATTTTTTCCCTTTTTGAATGACCAAAATTATATTTACATACTAATTATACTTGTTAAATAATAAAAATCAGGAACAAGAAATAGAAATAAACACTAACTAGACACAAATTGGAGCACAAAACATATTTTCCTTCAAAACTATATATTTATTATTTAACTGGTACTTAACGTTTAAGATTTGATGAATCAGATTTTGATAATCGGTTATAATATTATATTATGATAACCACGTATTATAAATACCATGTGTTTAGATGTGAAGGATGTAAAACTCTTAAAATTTGTTACAATATAGTTTGAAATGAAAAAATATATCATGTATTTTATGGTTTTTTTTCTTGTTGTTTTCAAACCTTATGATTACTAGTGCCGACAAATTTCAAGATCAATGCAACAATTCAGGTAATATTTTGTTAAAATCGATTTACTATGTTTTATGGGCTAAAACAATCATGTCACTTTACTAATTTGTTTATTTTTCTTAATTATTTTGTTTCGGGTGATGGTTTGTGTGCTTTTACTTTTGATCATGCACCATATCGTTGCACATAAGATGATTGTGCGAAAGATTGCATACATATCATACCATACAGGTCAAGTATAAAAGAATCGTTTTGTAGTGGCACAGTTTGTGTTTGTGACGCCCACTCCCAGTCTTGGTTTCAGGAGGGGTCACGTGTTGGATTTACTCATGAACACATGGTACAACAGAGATAACTAAGCAGCGGAAATTAAAAACTTTTCATTTATATATATATATATATATATATATATATATAACAAGTTACAACAGTAAGGATAACAACATAATCTATAACTAGATCTTATCTATAGCTATGCCAGTCTACTACCGAGTCTATTCATGATAGCTTGCCCATCTAATCTGCCTTGCTAGAGGCCTTCCCTTGCTACTTTAAACATCACCGATACCTGACATACATGCTTTTAAAGGTCAGCTTACGCTGGTGAGTTCTAAGTATTTAAAACTTTTACCTTTCCTTGAAAGGTTTACTTCAAACATTTGGGCCTAACGACCCCTTCTTTATAACATTTATCAGGTATAAAACATAACAGAGTTATACCAAAACATTTAATCATTTATCCTTTATCAGGTATAAGACATAACAGAATTATACCAAAACATTTAATCATTTATCCTTTATCAGGTATAAGACATAACAAAATTATACCAAAACATTTAACCATTCACTCTACTAAGCATTGTCTATTGGAACCACGTTAGTTCCTCGGGCAACCGTCGCCACCCGAATACCTTTTCAAAGTAAGCAGTCGTCGCTACCCCGGAGAACCGTCATTCCCCGCTTCTGATTGTACAACCACCTTTTGCCTTTTCACTAGACAATATCCGCTTAGATTAAAACATTTTCAACCTTTTAAACATTTTCATCTTTTTCAAAAGTCCATTTAAATAACCTTTGTATTTGGACTCATAACCTTTTCAATAGAAGTCCATCACCCGTATATGAAAATAAGCGTTTCATAAATATGATGTTATGGGTCTTGTACAACAAGGCTAATAAGATCATATTTACCCGACACTCATTCACATACATAGGCTTAGACCAAACATTCACATTTTCCATTTCTCAAAGCTTTATATAAAAGTTTTATCCTTTACATTACCCGTTTATTATAACCTTCCTGAAAAGAGTAATAACAGGTAATAATAACTTTAAAACAGTTATAAGTATTATAACTTTTCTACGTATGTGTATCAACACAAAACAAGTAAAGACATCTCAAATACTTTTCAAGTAAACAGTTGAATATATATCATTGCATGTATATCAGCCCGAAAACATTAAGGTAGTGTTTGGTATGCAGGAATGGAGGGTGTAATGGAATGAGTCATTACATCGGAATGAAAAATGACATGTTTGGTAGCACATTGAAATGGAATGGACCATTACATGAGGAATGCGATTCCTTCTATTTTTAAAGATTTCCATTCCATTGGGAAGGGGTGTTTTTTTTTATTCCTTCAAGGAATGGAATGAAAGTTTTTTTTTTCAATTAAATTTCTTTTTAAAATTTTATAGAAAAAATAAAAAGTATAAAAATAAAAAATAAATAAATAAAAATATAAAAATATAAAAAACAAAAAACAATAATAAAATAAATATGAAACAAAAATAAACAAAAAATATTAAAGATAAAATTAAATTAGAAAATAAAAAATAAAAAACAAATAAAATAAAAAAATATAAATATAAATTAAATTATTTAATAAAAAATTAAAATAAAAAATAAAAAAATTAAAACATTGTAAAATGTAAATATAAAACAAATATATTAACTTTAAATGGAAATATTGGTTAATTATATTCGATAACTTCGCTTTTACTAACCATCAAACAATACGAAACAATGATTTATTTCATTTCCACAAGGTAACCAAACAGGACGATGGAATGGTAATGATCCATTTCATTCCCTCGACCATTCCATTCCCTAGCCCATTCCATTCCATTGCTCATTCCATTACCTCATACCAAACAGACCCTAAACATTTAAAACATTTAAAAGTGGGCTCATAGAACTCACCTTATTCTCTTAAGCAGTTAATTCAGAGAAAATTTCCGCTATGCCTTCCAATTAAACCTAATCGCGTATTGTACGGTGTTAACGCAAGGTTTAATATAATAAACACTTCCTATGTTTTTTAATACTTCATTATCTTAATAATATTAACTTATTAAGTTCATTCCTTTTAAAAGGTCAAAATGACCAAAATGCCCTTTAGGCCATTATCCTTATCTTTTATTGATAATTATGAAGACACGCATTCCTATAAGTAAACGCTCACTCCGGGATCGCCCAGTGAGGGATGCCATTTCCCAGTTGGGATTTATGCGACACCCTCGCTTTTGCCAGAAACCCCAGTGTACAGGCGTCTACCCTTACGGTCCGCGCGAACTTCTAAATATCCGATTAACTTAGTATTTTAAATACTTTCTCATTTATCCAATTTAACTTTATATATACTTATTATATATAAAGACATGTTATCATACCAAAAATCAAGTCTCCATACCCTCTGGATTATTTTATTTTAAACAATCATATTCCGAAACCCTAATTTCCCGTTATTCTCATTTCTTTATCAAAACTCATTTTCATTCAAAACTGACTTAGGGTATTATCCGTTATAACATTTTATAACATGCTTTAAAATTTCAAAGCTTGGTTCATCACCGTTTACTCGGGTTTGATAGCACAGCGGCTAGAAAACCCTAATTTCTCATTTCAACACTTAAATATATATATTTAAATATGTTTCTAACATATATTAAATATTCTTTAACCCGATAATTACTTTATAATTATCGTTAACCTTTATATTAAATATATATGTTTATATATATATTTAATATTTAAATCTTTTCTTTTAATCAATTTTATTTAAATAAAACTGATTAATAATTATATATATTTATTCGTCTTAAATATATATTTATATCATTTATCCCGTTCTATTATGATTTCATATAAGCTTTAACTTAACAATAATATTTGTAATAATAACAAATATATATATAACGTGATTACCTCCTTGACGGGTCGTGAAACGAGTCCAAAATAACCGAATAATAACGGTGTCCGATTTGGACAAATAAATAGTCCTTCCTGACTAGTTCCTCGCCACGAGCATTTCCCCGTTGTCGGTTTGTCGTTTGGACCTCGTTATGCCACCGAAACATCGCCCGAAAGTGAAGACGGGTTTTATTAACATCACTAGTTCACACCCCGTTTGCCGCCACCGTGGACCACCTTTAACGACCGTTGAGCACCGCAACAGTTCTTTGTCATCCTGGTAGCTCACTACCGTTGCCGGCATCGCCCGCCGTCAACCGCTCGTCACCGAATCTTAACCGAAAGAGAGGACGGTAAACCGGCTGCTACCAACAACCTATTGTCGCCATCACCGCCGTTCCCCGGTGCATCACCGCTGCCGCCATTGTCACCGGAGATGGCCACTGGCCCGCCGGAGTTCATCACACAATGGAGAAGGAAGAGCTGGGCGTTGCGGGTTCAAAGTAACGAGGTGGTCGCCGGTTTCGTCACTCGGAACGTCGTCGATCTGCTGTATTTCACCGGAAAAACAAAGAGAGGGACATGGGTGTGAGCGGCTGCCGGAGAAACGAGAGAGCAGGGGTTTTGGGTTCATCGAAGAAGGAGGCTGCGAGCTGTTGGGTTCATCGACGGTGGCGAGTGGCAGGTAGCACAGCAGGTCGCCGGATTCATGCTGCTGTCGTGATCGGAAAATCGAGCAGAGGTTCGCCGGAGAATAGAGTTGAGAGGCTGCAGGGGGGGTCGAGGGTGGTTGCTGGAGTGCTGCGCCGGCAGGGCTGGGATACCGCCGGGAAAACGAACGAGGGGGTAGCGAGGGTTGAGGACTGTTGGGTTTCACCACCGTGTTCAAGGGTCGCCAGTGGTCGGGAACATCGAACGGAAAAATATGAAGAAAAGGTGTTGGGTGGGTGCTGCTGTACTGGTTTCTCCCACAGTCACACTCTCTCTCATTCTTTCTTTCATTTTCATTCTTTGTCGCATGTGTGTTTGTGTATGTTGTGTTTGAATTGTAATTTGGTGTGTGTTGTGAATTGCAGTGCATGCATGTATTTATACATGTAAATTTACATACCGAGTCATCATTCAATTGATAAACATGTAGTAAAATTTTGACAGCGTTTGTATCTGTCGTGGACAAGAGTAACGTACAAGAATTAGGATATTTTAATGGGAAAAAGACCAAAATGCCCATTATGAAGAAAAAAGGAACGAAAATGCCCATTTGAAAGTCAACACCCCCAATATGCCCACTGGTGCACGGTCGTCACGACCCTAGTGACGGTCTTGACGACCCTAGTGACGGTCAGACGACCCTAGGTCCATCCAGCCAATCAAAGACAGCCACGTCGCCACTGGTGCACGGTCGTCACGACCCTAGTGACGGTCTTGACGACCCTAGTGACGGTCAGACGACCCTAGGTCCATTTCCCCAAAAAAAGACCTGTCATAAAGTCTCGACGACCCTAGTGACGGTCAGACGACCCTGCAGGAAGGTCGGACGACCCTGCAGGAACCTTAAATTTTCAAAATGCAATATCTCTCTCAATTTTCAACGAAAATCACTTCTGTAAATTGCTATGGATTCGTATGAACGAGACGAACATATCTAGCACCATTGTTGATATGTTTTAAACCGATTTGTAGGTCCGATTTTGAGCTCCCGACCCCCTCTTATATCACCTGATCAACATATCTAGCATAAGTGTGGAATTATGAGTAGTGGATGTGTTTTATACGAATCCGAGCTCAAAATCGGACCTACAAATCGGTTTAAAACATATCAACAATGGTGCTAGATATGTTCGTCTCGTTCATACGAATCCATAGCAATTTACAGAAGTGATTTTCGTTGAAAATTGAGAGAGATATTGCATTTTGAAAATTTAAGGTTCCTGCAGGGTCGTCCGACCTTCCTGCAGGGTCGTCTGACCGTCACTAGGGTCGTCAAGACTTTATGACAGGTCTTTTTTTGGGGAAATGGACTTAGGGTCGTCTGACCGTCACTAGGGTCGTCAAGACCGTCACTAGGGTCGTGACGACCGTGCACCAGTGGTGACGTGGCTGTCTTTGATTGGCTGGATGGACCTAGGGTCGTCTGACCGTCACTAGGGTCGTCAAGACCGTCACTAGGGTCGTGACGACCGTGCACCAGTGGGCATATTGGGGGTGTTGACTTTCAAATGGGCATTTTCGTTCCTTTTTTCTTCAAAATGGGCATTTTTGTCTTTTACCCTATTTTAATTTAATATGGTATAATATTTAATAAGTAGTTATTATACCCGTATTCTAAACCTATAAATAATATAACATTTCATGACGGGTTATATAAATTCCCGAACCTCTAAAATAGTACGGGACTCCAATAAATATAAATATTATATTTATTCTTCGGTTATAACGTTAACCGATGAGCGTTCAGTTATTACGCGGTAGAACGCGCGTCTAATCAGTGTCGCGCTCTTGGCCGTTTCATAAACCGAATACATCTTTTCGACTGAAATTTCTTAATTATTATTATACTAATTATTCATACTTTGCCGAGGCGTTATAATCATCTCGAACGGCTAACCGAATTGATTTCGGTTATTATCGCGTAACAACATTGGTTACCGATTTCATCGTTTTTCGTGCCGAACGTCGCAAATATATTTTATAACGATTATAAAGCAAGTATTTGGCAATACCTGATATTTTAACTTTGCTTCGGCATTAATTTAGTGACGTTCGTGTTTTAATTACGATTATTACAAACCGGGCCTAAATCACTATTTTTCGTTTTCCCGCTTTGTTATAATTCGGATTTCAGATCCGTCTGTGCCCATGATCTTTATTTTTTGTTATCTACCATATTCTACAATTTCGCCTCTTGACGTTTCCTCGAATGTCGTGTCAAATATCCGTACGCGAATCGTGACGTTTCTCTATTATACGTATATATATTATATCACATATATTCCAGCTACTTACAAATATAGCACATGTATATAATTTAAGTCATAAAATTTGGGGTGTTAGAGTGTTTGTTGCGCTAGAATTAGTGGAGTCAAATGCTAATGGACTAATATTTTCCTAGCTCCTAATAAAAAAGAACTCAAAATTAAATATCTTAATCTTTACATTCTAATAAATGATTACATTTAAGTACACGTGTCGCTCTCATATTAATCTCTTATCCTGGTTTTCCCGCTTTTCTCTTTTATTAAATATCACAGCATTCTCTCTCTTATTAAATATCTCATACTTATATAATTAAATATAAAAATATAAATCTTCTTATTTCTAATAATCTATTATAAGTTAGTAAATTAAAATAAGATTTTAATTATATCTTATCTTAAAATATATTTTATAATTTTTAAATCTTTATTATCATTTAATAATTATAATTTTTCCTATTAAATATCTCATACTTTTATAATTAAATATAAAAAATTTAAATCTTTTTATTTCTAATAATTTATTAAAAGTTAGTAAATTAAAATAAGATTTTAATTATATTTTATCTTAAATATATATTATATTTTTTAAATCTTTATTATCATTTAATTATAATTTTTAAATATTTTTTATTTTTATTTCACAAATGGCCAGTGACATCTAACACATAAATATTTATAAAATTATGATTTACAATATGTTACATTTACTTAACCCATGTATTACATGGGTTCTAACCTAGTTTATTATAAATAATTATTAGGTTGTCGGTAATGGGTTTACCAGACTTTTTATTCATCGCATATTTTTAATGTTATCTCAGCGCTACATCACCCTACAACACTTTCACTGTTTTCCAGTGTAATGGTTACACTTCACTTTTTCAACCTCACACTTTAACTTTTTATTATTATTTTTTTGTATTAATTTAAAAAATATATAATATATAAAATAATCAAATAACATTAAAGTACTTAAAAGAACTAACACTGGAAAGAAAAAAATTACTAAAATTAAAATTACAACGAGAATAAGTTTCTACTCACAACAATGAAAACATTAGACCTCTTTTTTAGATTGAAATTAAGTCACTAAACCTTTTTTTACTATTTTGGAATGGTCAAAATTGAGGATTTGAGGCCATCCATTTCCTATAACTATAGCCCCTTGAGTAGTGGGGACCGCCACATACTCTACATCACACAGATTGAGAACATTCATTTTCCATAACCGAAATACCCCTCCGATTATTCATCCTTCCTTGAAATTTTCTCAGAGAAAATTAGGAAAGATTCAAATGAGATAAAACATGAAAAGTAAATAGTATATATATGGTTAAGTTCAAATGAAAACTTTTTATTTTTAGAATTTTTGAGAACTAAATCTTAACCACAAATTTCAGGGGGGGGGGGGGGACCACTATAATTCATGGGAGGGGGGATACATGTAAATAAACTTGTGGCTCAAATTAGTTATTTTTAGTTCTCAAATCAAATTGGTTCTCAAATGATCCTCTCCCTATATATATATATATATATATATATATATATATATATATATAGGGTTAGGTTCAAATGAGAACTTTTTGTTTTGAGAACTTTTGAGAACTAAATCTCCAAATAAAAAGTTCTCATTTGAACCTAACCCTATATATATATATATATATATATATATATATATATTTAAAAAGTTAGGCCGTTAACTCGGACTTTTCTTAAAATCCCCGTTTGTATCCTCGACAACGGCGCACAAAGCTTGGTGTGTGATTGTGGTGTATATAAAAAATATGACAATTATTGGTCAGTTTTGACACCACTAGTGCTCAAGCTTTAAATTTATAAGACACGATAAACAATCACCATACACCATATACACGGGCAAGTGCACCCGTCGTGGCATAGTATAGTGATGGTAAGATACCGAGGTTGTCAAAGGACACAAGAAAAAAAGTGTTTTTGATACTTTACCTTTGATAACGTCTAACCAAATCTTAAAGGTAAGAAAAGAATTAATTAAACTAGAAAGGAAGGAAATAAGAAAATAAGATAAAAGCGTGTTTTAAGTTAATTCAGTCAAATATAATATTATCTGGGAGGACCCATCAATGACGGAGTTAGTAACCATATTGTAAGTAAACTTAGCCTAAAGATTGTTATTTCCAAGTTAGACAGATGTGACAACCTGACTTTTCAGGTGATTCATGGTTAACCTAAACTTACGTTATTATGAACCTTTATATGAACATCCATGCATGCATTGCATTAAACACATAGTTAGGGTTATGTGCGACCGTCACTACACGAGCATTGCACGTGAGTCTAGACGTCGGTGAACTAACTTAACAAACATGATTTATATGCACGGTCTATGTTTTCATGTGGACTAGATGTTTTATGATCTTATGTGGAACTACACCTTATATTTAATGTTATTATCTGACGTATTTTAGATAAATCGTTGCAGGATTTCATGTAGACTATTTTTATGATTTTATGTGAATTATATATTTATGATTCCACAAGTTTCAGTTCTAACTATTTGTGTATTTATTTTTATATTTAACTAGTGTGCGTGTGGGTGTGTATAAAAATATAATAATCATGGGTCTATTTCAACACCATTTTGCATTTAAGCTTTAAATTTATAACACACGATTAACTTAAACAACTACTATTTCACCACAAACTTAGGCAATCATACCCATCGTGGAGCAAAATAGTAATGGTAAGTTGATCGAGATTATTCAAGGACACAAGAAGAAAAAGAGCTCATGATACTTCACCTTAATTGACATCTAACGGAACAAACTCTAATGGTTAATATTTGTAAAAATACGAAAAGATAAAAATTAAGAAAATAATGATAAAACGGGTTTTAGTCAATTCAGTCAAAGATAATATCAATTTGGGGGACTTATCGATGACAGTGTTGGTAACCTGGTTATTTATAATTTTCTCTTAAGATTGTACTAGTAGGGGTGTTTAAAACCGCATACCGGAAATTTCGGATATCCGAAAATTTCGGATATCAGTTTTCGCTGTCCAAGTCCAAGTCCGAAATTTCGGATATCCGAAATTTCGGACTGGACTCGGATAGTTATAACGGATATCCTAAAATCTTGTTTTTTAAAAAAAACCACAATTTAACCAAAAAAACGACAAAATGACGAAACAAATAAACATAGTCCAAGTCTTCAAATACAAATAAACATAAGTTCGGCCTAAAAAACGACAAAACAAATAAACATAGTCCAAGTCTTCAATAATTTCTTATTTCTTTAATATAAAATTTATTTTAATTTATTTAAATTTTCGAATACCGGGTATCCGAAACTTCTGAAAATTTTGTAAATTATTGTCCAAGTCCGAATTTTTGGATATCCGAAATTCCAGATATCCGAAATTATCGGATAATTCGGATACGGATTCGGACTCGGATATTTTTAAACACCCCTAGTTACTAGCAGGTGAGGGGAACCACCACTCAACCTCAAATCCCATATCCCGTCTCTTTTATCATTTACCCGGGGACGTGACTAATGAAAAAATCGATCTATTAGTAACAAACGAAGTGTGTGCTAATGCCATTTAGTTGTAGGGTCTTATGGTCAAAGTACTGTTACACTCGTATACGTTGTCATGAACCAACAGGGTAAAACCCACACACCGAATTATTTTATAATGAAAATATCGTTATAAGGTACAAAGGTTTGTTTCCTCCAGAGCCAAGTCTACTAATGCATCACTACCCCGCCTACGCAGTGACAAAATATTACCAACCCTTTTTCCCAACCAATACCTTCAGACCGCACACACGTGAAAAATAAGTTTGTTTACATAGACATAAAACACGTACTCGAATGTATTGCTTTGTATGGGGTGCGAGTCACCAAAAGGATCATGCATCGTCCCCTAGTCGGGTGTCACGGGACCGACTGATCAACTTTCGACTCCTGAAATGGTTTGCAATACACAAGACATGTTTGTACAAAAATGTGACAATAAACTTTCAATATAAATAGTTTTCATAAAATCATTTTTACACACCCTGAGGTGAGTTTATAAACTCATTTTACCAACTCATATTTCCCAAAGTGAATGTAAGAATTTAGGCAATCATGGCTTTAAAGATATGCTTAAGATTCATAGACAAATACAAATCATATTCTACTTAAGTTAGAGTTCTACAATTTTGAAGAAAAGACTAAACGCCAAAAACAAGTGGCTCAGAAAGTGTAAAACGTGGTAGTAAACTAGACGGAGAGAAGAATTGAGTGAGTTGTGAATGAGGAAGTTAGCTTCCTTTTATAGAAAAAATCGGAATCTAGCACGGGCCTTGCCTGACTGGGGTCACAGACCGTGCATGTCTGATGATGTCCAGGAATCTTCTTCTTCAGAGGCACGAGTCGTGCTTGGTAGGTGGCACGGGTCATGCATGTCAGCTGATCTGTAGGAATCTTTCAGACTTAAGGGGCACGGGCTGTGTGAACTGAGGCACGGGCCATGTGAGATTAGGAGCACGAGTCGTGCTTGTCAGGAGCTTGTCAGTGTCTTCTAGAAGCTTGTTGGGGGGGGGGGGGGATGGGTAGGTACAGGTCGTGCCCTAATTGGGGCACGAGAAGTGTCTAAGGCTAAAAATCACAACTTTGTCATTTTTCTTCATAGTTTCTCTATAATTTGCTCCTTTTTTAATTTTGACATGGATTACACTAAAAAAACTAAAAAGAAAACAATGGTGTATTGTTTTGGTGGTAGTTATTCATAAATAACCGAAATGCAAGAACTATTTGATATGCAAATATGTATATTTTAGCGCATATCAATAACATCTTACATATAAATAAATGGCTTTCGGGTAATAGTATTCTATAGAGTTATGTCGCTTAGTCATGGGTTAGGGTTTTCTTGAGGGGTCAATCTTGTCAATTCCTAAACTTGTTTCTATCCAAACAAACCTGTAGGGATCTATTCTGTAATTACCAAAACCTAAGTTCCTATCTTGTAAACTGGTGAAGGACCAATTCTGCCAAAAGCCAAAAGTCGATTTAAGACTCCATTTATTGGAAACGTCGTCGACATCGATTCAAGTCCGGCAATCGCCATCTTTAATTCCCGGTTCAATACTTTATGGGTCACAAACCTCTATGGATCAAATCATCAAAACTCCTTCTTCTCCATCATGCATTGAACCCTTTTCGAACGCCCCAAACCTCTAAATTCTCCCGAAGCACCACCATGATCCACTACAAGAACCACCGAAAAATGGCTAGCATCCATCTCCAATCACCACTTCGACCCGCCACTGCTCAAAATCGCGTCACCACCGAGCAGACACAGCACGGGCGAACGGGTTTTGGATAGAGCCCCTGAAATGTGAAACTTCGTCATCACGATCTTTCGAGCTTCTGATTCAATTGCAACTCAAGGTATGAAATGTGATACTTATCCTGATGTGCTCCGAATGGTCCTGTTCTGATTATTGAATGTTGAGTTCGTTGGGTTGGCGGGGTTAGGGTTTATAGGTTGTAGAAGATGACTCTCTAATCTACTCAATAATTAAAATTTCAAAATGTATAAAACTAGCAATTCGTTGGTTTACCTAGTAGTTCGTTCTTTGGATTACAACCCTGAGGTCACTTGTACAAAACCAGGCTTCCTTTACTTTTCTTTTAAAAAAAAATTTTCGTTTATATATTCAGTTGAATAGTATATTCATTCAGCTGTTCAAGATAAAAAAACATACGACCCGATTTGAACGATATAATTCGTTTTGCCCGGTGGTTGGTCGTTCATCAAATATCTAGAGGACCCCCGAGTTCAATCCTTGCGACCTGATCCTTTTCTTAATTTTTCACATCTAGAGGACCCGAGTTCAATCCTTGCGACCTGATCTTTTTTCTTAATTTTTCACTTGTTGTTTTCCCATTCTATTGTCGTATATTTGGTTTCTGAGCAATTCCAAACGCAGGTTAAAGCCCCGTAACCGTTTAACAACATGTTTATTGACCAAATCTCGTATAGTCAAACGTTTAACGATTAAATCTAATCTAATAATCTAATATTTGAATCCAGTTTTTGGTTCGTTAAAACTTGTTATCTACCTATTCTAATAAAAAAAAAAGTTTGTAATCTTAGGTGGCTTCACCATAGCCTCCTCTACATTCACCAACTACCTTATAAATATCCCAAATGTTTGGGGACATAAAAAAAACTCACGCGGATCTTATATACTGCTGATGGTCCAACCCACTTGACTTTATAACCCGAATACATATATAAAATAAACCTAATTGATTCGTCCAGAATCTAAATACGCCGCCATTGCTCCTCTTGATTCTTCTTCAACAATCTAGTACATCTAATCTTCATCATCAAAGATTACTCGAAATCGCTGCTTTAAGGTTTGTTTTCGATTCATTCTCACTCAACCGATTATGTTTCATTGTTTGATAAAATCGATAAAAAACCCCTAATCTTCAATCTTCTCTCTTGCTGGTCATCTGCATCCCATCATCGTCTTTTGCAATCGTCTCTCTCTTAATGATCATCTACATCTCATTAAGGTAATGATTTCTCGAGCCCTAATCGTCTACAACTTTCTTCCTTATTCAACAACCCGATAAACCCTAATTTTGCAATTGGAAACCTCAAATAAACGATCAATCTATTAAGGTAGATTCTTTATGTGCATCAAACCGATCAATTGATTATCAATTTTTTCCATTTTAACTATTTTCAAAGCTATATGCATCAAAGTGTATTCATGTTATCTTCATGTGATGTTAAATTCTTTATTTGACATCAAAGTTACAACCAGGTCTCACCTTTATTGATTATCAATCAGGATTACAAGGAGATAAAAATTGGATCGGGTACAATCCATTGAATAATCTGAAATGTCACATAACACAAGCACACAAAACCATTACATTGTTTTTACGCTACATGAAGAAAACAAAAAGAAAAACGTACATGTAACAACCAAAACTATTTATAAAATTATGGCCAACTCATATTTAACATTTAAATATTTACCTATTATACAACCAACTTCTTTGCTAAATTCGTTACGCTCGGATACAAATAAAGAAAAAACCAAAAAAATAAAAAAGTAAAAAACAACAAAAATTATAAAATTAATTAATTGTAATTAGACATGACAATATAAAATTCAATTTTAATATCAACCAAATAAAATATTAATATGTAATCACCAAAATACTATTTTTTAATACAAACATAATAAAATAATCTCTTTTATTCTTAAAATGTTTGAAAATGTATATACAGGTGATTATTACATCTTAAGTGTATTTTATATTCTATTTTTTATTTTATAGTTTTCTTTTTTTTATCTATTATTTTTATGCTTTTTATAAAGTTTTTGTTTTTTCGAATGCGTTTGACAAAGTGATTGGTGTCTTGTTAGTAGTGTAACTGACTTTTTTGTTTGAAGCTTTTTGGTCGTTACATATTTTTTCATCTTTTTTACGTAGCGTTATAGAAATTCAACTGTTTTTTGTTTCAACGTTATCCTCCCGACAACGCGAGGATTGCAAAATCTTGTTTATTTTAATTTTTAATCTTGTTACTTATTACTATATATATATCTTTTATTTAAAGTTGAATTATTATGCTTTTATATTAATAGTGTTTTATTTTCTATTCTCTTTTTAAATATTTATTTATGCATTATTTTATTATTCGTTATATATATAT
>JBCNJP010000019.1:30848706-30889165 GCA_039602395.1 Deinandra increscens subsp. villosa | reverse complement strand
CCACTAGGTAAATTCTCAAGTCATTGCGCTCTCTCACGTCTGATTACACCCTTAATCTCTCGAAGCACATACTTATTCTCACACCCGAGCTTGGCCGCAGGACACTCTGTCCTGCCCCCCAAGAACAACGGCACTTATGTTTTGCAGGTTCCAGCATACGACCAAAGTTGCCGAGTCGACTGGTCACCAAAAGACTTGCACTCAGACATCGATTGCCGAGTCGACTAAGCACCAAAAGACTTGCACTCAGACATCGATTGTTAAGTCGACTGGTCACAGAAGACTCGCATTCTGCACCTTGTAGTCGAACTGCCTTGATAACCCGTCCTAGGTCTCTATCTATCCAGTTATCCTTGGTAACCCGATTCTACATATTAATTGGAGGGTGAAAGCACCGGTAATTGAACATTTTGTCTAGGATTGGAATCGCATATAAATCCAAATCTACCATTAGACCTTGATGCCTACCTAGGAATGTTTGATGAGAGTGTTGTAACCTATTATGCCAAAACATGTCTAGTATCGTCTAAAGTGCTATTACTTTCAACTAAACCATTTTAAACAATTTTGTCACATCAACAAGTCAAGTACGCGTTACCCCAAATGCAAACGTACATGGAAACTTTAGTCAGTTTATTCTATTATGTATCTAGACCCGTATATCCTTTTAGGGTAATCTTCAAGGTTCTCTTTCTGATCCTCGGATGCGCTATTCATGGTATCAATTCTTCAATCAAGTGAGTAATCCTTGCCCATTTTTTCACTTTATCACTTTGGGGTTGCAACATGCATCTTATAACAAGAGTCAATTTTCAGTGTCTTTCAATATGATGCGATTGTAGATTATGTGTGATTTTATGTTTTTTGTGATATTCTAGCATGATTGTCAATGAGTTCGTATCAATGGTTATCAATTTTGTCATTTATCATAAACATTGCCTTTAAGGCATGTGGTAACAAAAATAGATTTATTAGTTGACAACCCACTCAATTTAACCGATTTTGGCATTGAGTATTTGAAACCTATATCAATTTAGTCTAACCTTTGAGTTAGGGAATCAATGTCAGTGAGGCTTGTTTATGCCAAACACTTAGTCTTTCAATTTTTCAATTATTCTAGTTATGCTATGTTTCACTCTTATTCTATCATATGACACAAATCACACGTTTTTCAAAGTATTATGTTATGTACAAAAACATTTGATTGGTCACCAACTATTCATAGTTGACCTTTTATTTTATACATGTTGTAGCAATGATATTTGAGGACTCAAGTTGCTTTCACGTAGGGCTTTGGAGATAGTTTAAGTTCAATAAGACATCTTTATTTGTTTGTCAATTTCATTTACGTATTGTACTCCATTTGGTTATCAATGAAAATGGCTGTTTAAATATTATCACTTTAATTAGTTTGTCATGTGTTATTGAACAATCATCATGCCCAAATATAATTCGCTGTCGGTTGGGGTGTGACATCCGTGTTCGTGTTTGAAGAAAACGACACGATTAGTTAATCGTATCGTGTTTAGTACTCGTGTCGTGTTTAGTACTCGTGTTAATCATGTATGACCTTTGTAACATGTGTTAAACATGTTTTTCCAGCTCTAATCATAGTTAGGTACATTGGCGAAGCTTAGCCCAGACACGAGGGGGGTGGCCACTGTGATTTTTTCATCCAGTAGTGCATTTTTCACATTTTTTTTCCTAAAATATAAATGTATTGAGTATGGCCCCCTTGGTTTATGGCCCCGTAACTTACGGTCCTGTAGGGTTTTTGTTTAAGCTTCACCACTAGTTAGATAATTAAAAAAGCTATTCAAAAAAGATACACAGATGTTGATTAGATGGTTGCAAACAATCTTTTTTAAGAGTATAACCAGTTGGGGCCCACTAGTATAAAAATACTTTTTTTATAGCGGTTGGGGCCATTAGGGTGGGGGTATGGGTTCAGCTTTGCCCCCATCATTTTTACGGTTTGTTCAGCTATAATTGTCTACCATTCCACCTTTTTTCGCTTCATCGTTTTCGTTTGCATCTAAAGCCGTTAGGCTTTGCAAAGCCGAACCAAGCCGTGTCATTTTTCGACCGTTGGAACATTTGTAATGGCTAGTAGTCTTTAATGGTTACTAGCATTAATTAGTGTTTTTTTCTAATTTTTGCGTTATAAATATACCACCCAATACTCACATTTCTTCTATACTCACATTATAAAAATGACGTTCAAGCTTATTTTTCCACTGAGATTCCGACTTGATCAAGCAGTTCGGCTAGTTCAAACAAGGAGGCATTCGAATTTCTTGCTAAATGTGCGAACATCGTTCGACAACAAGAACTTGAAGATATGGCTCGTTTAAGAAGGACCGGTATTTTTCGTAACCGTGTTGATGGTCATGCACGCTTGGTGGATTGATATTTTTCTAATAATCCTCGTTACCCCGAGGGTATTTTCAAAGAAAGATTTTGGATGTCAAAACGATTGTTTACCAAAATTGTTTATGATATTCAAGAAAATTTCCCATGGTTTCCAGCACATTTTCACGCGAGAAAGAGGAAAAGTTTTATACCTTTGCAAAATGCACGTCGACTATGTTGGATTTAGGTGTCCAGACCCGACCCGGTCAAGACCCGTAAGAGTTACACCGGAGGCAACGGGTTCTAAAGTCCGCTTACCTATATAACCGGCAGATTCGCAAAAGAATTAATTATTTGTTTATTAACTGTTTAATAAATAAATAAATTAACTGTTGTTAATAGTCAAGATTAATTAAGCGACAAAGACGTTAAATATTATTTACGTCTTAGACGACAATTAACGAATTAGTAATTTGACTAATATTCGTTGAGTCTCGGCAAGCGACAAATATTTAAGAGTTAAATGTTAGTCTCGAAATTAAATGGTTCGATTAAGGATTAAATAAAAATGAGGGACTAATCGGAAACTTAATCAGTTATATATAACTGATTAAAGGGGTGCGAAACGCTAATCCTCCATTAGAAATTTCGGCCCCCCTCCTCTCCCTCTCTCCCTACGATTTTCGGCCTAGCCCTAGGTAGCCGTCGCCGCCGCTTTTCTCCGGTGGTTCATCTAATCGCTCGCGAGAACAATGAATCCTCAACCACCGCCGAGTCGCAGCCGCCGTGACCTTCGAGTCCGCCGCCGCTACCTGTCGTTCGTCGCTACTGTCCGCCGCTTTCCAAGCCGCCTCCGCCGCCGTAGCCGGAATCACCGCCACAACCCCTCACCGAGCCGCCGCAGCAATCGCGACCACCGTCGCTGCTCTCCGACGCATAGCCGCCGCCACCCGCGCCGACCGCAGCCTCCCTCGCCGTCGCCCGCTCACCGGCCGACCCCATCGCCTTGAACCGCCGTCACACGGCGTGTTCGCCCGTCGTCCGCAAACCCTAATTCGCACCCGATCCGAAGTACGTGATTTTCTAGGTGCTCGAGTCACCGCGTGGTAAATCCGTAACCACGAGGATAGTTCGATTCGTCCGTTGAATCGTAACCTGCGAAACCCTAGCGTCACCCGTTGAGTTTCGGTGTCTCGAAAGTCTGTTTGAATCACCGCTTAGGTATATCTAAACTCGTCGCTAGTTTATATTTATTTATTTATTTATTTTATGATTGTATTGCGTTCTTGTTTTAACACGCTTGGTGTTTGCACGTTTTGGTGATTGTCGAATCCTGTTGAAATGGTTTACGTTAATAAACTGGTTTTTCGCGTTTGTAAATTAAATCCTTTTTTCCGTTGCGTATTAAATTAATTGTTAATTAAATTTTCTTGATTTTAATTTACTAATTACTCGGTGATTGATTTAATAATTATTTGTCATAAATAGTTATTCAATAAAAAAAATTGCTATTACCGAGACCCGAATACCACTGTCGTAACCCAACAGTGGTATCAGAGCCTTGATCACCACACGCAAACCCTAACCGGTCGATTCTAAACCGGTGTACTTTCGCGAACTGGGGTTCTGAACCCGAAAGTCGCGAAATGTATTGAATCGCCGTTTAAATATGTTTAGTCAATTGGAATCCACTAAACATGATCCGATTCGATAAAATTGATTGAATTAACTTTCGTACGTATTCGGCCCAACCCTATTTTGTTTTGTCATGGATTCATTATGGTTTGGCCCATTAGGCTTAAGTTGTTTTGTTTTTGGATTGGCTCACTTTTGACTGGGTTCAAAGTTGTATTTATTTTTAAATAGATTAGTTTTTATTTTAATTTGTAATTGCTCACTTTCGCCTGGACGAACAAGACGAGCTTGAAACTACGACCCATTTTATGATTATCCCTTCTACGGATTTTCGAAAATGGCTAGAACCCAAAACGAGACTGAGGTTCCTGATGACGCGCAGGAGCTTGTTGAAGCCAGTGGGAGCGACTAAATCGACCAGGGAGTTTTTGTGTCTCGTGGTGATTTACTTTTACGTCCCTCGACCTTCCTCGATATTGTCATAGGCTCTGACAATATCGAAACCCCTGCATGGCCGAATATGTGCATGTGTGTTTGCTTGCTTTTAGTTGCTTGTCTTAATTTGATTAACACGCCAAGTAAAATCCAAACTTAGTTTTACCGATATAAAAACTAATTTTTCAATGAAGTAAATAAGAGTCCTAATTTTAATTATGACTTTATAAAATTTAATAACCAATTTAATTTGACATTAAATTCGGATTTTTCGATGATTTAATTGAACATAGTTAATAATTGGTTATCGTCTCGCGACACGTAGATCATTGATACTTATGATATTTAAGTGATCGTCCCGAGTGAGATATGATTCATAAAATTTTTCATCACATTAAATATTAAAATATGAATTGATAATCATATCTGGTAAGCCTGAAACCGGTAGTCTATGCCATCCTAAGTCAAGTCTACCTTGGAACATATTGACTGATGCATCCGTGTGGGAGTATTTCAACACCGCATGTGGTGTTTAGGGTATCTTCCAAGGTGAGCGTATTGGAGTATTTCAACACCGTACGCACACACTGACCACTTAGGACAACTACCATTTTCTTTACACGCACCTTTGGTATTGGAGTATTTTAACACCGTACCTCTGGTCGGCCTATAGACAGAATTGGCATAGATGGGGCTAAACGTATTCCGTTGATCAGTTCGCGAAAGCCCCAAAACAGGAGTTGTGACAGTTACTCATAAGTGACAATCGTTGTCCATTTGGTTACTTAGAGATTTTGAAAACACTTTACGCTGTCTGGAGAAATTGTCTAACTAACTGAATTCCCAATTCCTATTTAAGATTAGCTTGTCATCTTTGAATACGAATCAAACATCGAAACACTAAATTTTGCCTGTTGTTTCAGATGGCTAACACAAACCGCGTAAACCAAGAGGTTTTCCATCTCAAGTCTCTTCTTGAGAAGGAGAAACTTGATAGCGCCAACTTCCTTGATTGGGAAAGGAATCTGAGAATCGTCCTGAAAATGGCTAACATGGAAAACGTGTTAGAAGCTGAGGTTCGTGAGCAACCTGAAGTTGACACTACTACGACGCCCATAACACATTGCGACAAAATGCCAAAAATGTCGCATGTCTTATGCTAGCCACTATGACTTCTGATATTCAGAAGAACATGGTTGACAAGACGGCTTTTTAGATGATCGGTGATCTGAGGGGCATGTTTGAAACTCAGGCCCTGCAGGAGAGCTATGTCACCGTTGTGACACTTATTAACTGTCGCATGGCCGAAGGTGCTCCCGTAAGCCCTCATGTCCTAAAGATGAAGACTTACATCGACCGCCTAGCAAAGCTGAATTACGTCTTCCCCGCCGAAATGGCGACAGACCTGATTCTGCACTCACTGTCCAGTGCCTTCACCCCTTTCAGGGTGAACTATAACATGCATAGCATGGTAAAGACAGTGACTGAGCTTCATGGCATGCTCAAGACTGCTGAAGTTAACTTTGTTAACGGCAATGCACCCGATGTACTCGCAATCCGGTCAGGAGGCGTCAAGAAGCCTGAGGTCAAGAAAGGAAGGCGTTGGAACAAGAAGAAGGGCAAGGCAGCAGTTACCAGAGCGTCTGGAAGCTCCCAGAAGGGCAAGCCTAAAGCGTCTAAGGCACCACCGCCAGATCAGCGCCAGTGTTTTGAATGCAACAAGATGGGGGACAGGAACAGAAATTGCCCAGAGTATCTTGCCAAGGTGAAGAATGAGAAACCCAGCCGGGTAATTCCACAGGTATACACATAAGTTTATGTTGTATGATGCTTCACTTATTCCTTCAAAATATATGTTTGACATACTTTACATTTTGTAGGTGCATGAAGCTAAAGGAAGCGAACCAAGACGACACTGAGCTACCCTGCGAGACTCGCACCCGAATAAAGCTCATGTCTAATGTTTTTAGTTTAAAACAATTCTTGGTGGTGTTTTGAAACAACTTGTTTTGTTTTTGGTTTCCCTGGCTGTACTCCAGGATGAACAATTGCTTTCCTTGGATTTTGACTATGACATGTTTTTTACTATGGTTGATTTTCGAAACATGTAAGACCGTTTTAATCTACTTTGAATTTGATTCAACCTTTATGTTAGATTAAGTTCAAAATCCCAAAACAACATACATCACAACCTGGTGCACTTGATTTCATCAAGGCAAGCTTAGAATGCGACATGAAAAAAAAACCTTTGATTTTCATATCCCATCAAAGCTATAATGCCTTGAGCGTCTATCGTACTTATTACGAGACAACGCACGACATAATAGTAGTTCACAAAGTTTTATGACTCTGAACCACCGAGGTCAAGAATATTAAATCAAGTCGAACTGATTGAAGATCGCCGTTTCGGTCTACAACCATGTGAACAAATCAATCATCTGCCTCATGCAGACGTTTGTTCATATAAGTTCGAATCACCAGCTTAATTACTACAAGAGTAATCACTTGCTGATTATAACATTGTAGAATGGTCACACTATTCCTGGTGCACATTACCATTAGATATACATGTGCATACCTACACACATCTTGGAAGTCTTAGACTACACTCGTTGTACTCACGTGAGTTTGAATCCGACATGCACAAGTGTTTAGTACAAGGATTCAGAGTTTCATCTTGAAACCGACAAACACAAGACTAATGACTTGCCACAACAACAACCCTTAACATTTTGTAACCATAACGCCCCTTCACACATCACTTGCATAACTAACTCCCAATCCCAAGACCGGAATCTTGAGAAAATGGAATTTAGTAATTACATGTCCGAAGCTAGATCTTTAAATATCTAAAGAAAGGTGATTCTGATAAATCACTAGACGATGTAAAGCAACTCTCGCACCTAAACGAGACGAGCCAGACAAACGATGTTTCACCAACAATGGATTGTTGCTTAGCGGAACATATTGACATTCCGATTAGAGTTTTGTATGTTATCCTTACCTGAATAAGGGAACATCCTTTAACTTCGGACCCAAGAGTTCGATGGAATAAATCATCGTCTCGATCATCACGAGATACTTTCAAACAATGTAGACGAAAGCATCCCCATGCTATCAAACTCTGAAATGACTTTGTCAATCGTCTTTAAATTTATGAATGAGTCATAACATCTGGGTATTGAGTGTTCAATTTCTGTACCACATGCTACGAAATCGAACAATTTCGTTTCTTGAAAACGAAATTTAATTACCACGATTACTTCGTGCAAGCCAATATCCAAACGGTTTGAAAGAAGGATAATAATAGGAATGTCAGTCTGCCTAAAGCAAGTGGGAGCATCGCCACTGATCCTTACCGGAATAACGATCATATGCCGATCTGAAGATCATTTAAATTTAATGGAGTAAGTTTTAAATGACACCTCAATTAATTTAAAGTTTCAATATTAAAATTAAGTACTGATCACATTGTGGATGAGCAACCACGGATATGATCAATCTCTTGAAACGATTCGAATCGTACTAAATATGATACGAAAGAAATCCAATACTTAGATATTGCATGGAATGTCGCCTTAAAGGATTACGCAACGACCTTAGATGGAAAATCACATCACCACTGTCAAACACTGATGAAAGGAAATATATGTTCATTGTCAGAGTACCGATTATACTCGTTGAACATTCCTAGCCATTTTAATTGAATCTGAACTAAGAATGCAATGAGACATTCAAAGGGTTAATTCGATTCTGTAAATAGTTGATTGACATGCTCAAGTGATAACACAGTCATACATGTGCTTACCAGGGGCACTGCATTATCACAAGTTCGATTCACTTAAGAAGACTCACTGTTCAAGATAAACAATGAATCTTAAGAAACACCAACATTGGCGATCCTAAAACAAAACTCGAGGACATGGTTGCAAATTCATAAGATCAATGACCAGGCTAGATCAGTAAAATGATACTATCGTATAGTACATGAATTCTGAACCATATTGATGTTCGAATTTAGTGTTGGATGTCGAACACTAACGTTTGCACCAAATCATTCGACCTCCTCTAAGCTGTTAGAGGAAAGTCTGAATTCTGCGTAACGTGTTCGAATTTTATACGTTTTACTATCCATGAATATTTCGTTAATATTCTAAAAGTTCATAGTCGATCAGACATTATGGGAGCAACACCTGAAGAAAGACTATTATGACTCTGGACTCAAACTGTTACGTTCCAGACTCACAAGGCCTCATCATAGAATGATGTCGGGACGTAACTCACATCAAATTGTCTTCAAGGATTTAATCATAAGACAATTTCAATAAATAGTATACTCAACGGTATCCTTCGACCTAAGATACATGAGCGATCTCCTGTCTGCTAAAGAACATTCTTTGATTGTAGCTTAACACTGTCGCGTAACTGCCAGCCATAACGGTTACTTTTGGGAATGGATCTGAAGCTTAGTGGGAGTTGTATGTAGTCAATATGGGATTCTGTACTCTTGCATTAATAATGCAACGGCTTGACGTCGTGGGCCCTCTCGTTAGTTCCAAGTGTTAAATGTAAGGCCTTACCCAAACTTACTGTGTGTTTGATTGGACCACTTCGAACAGTAAGACGAGAAATACAAAGATCGAACACGGAAGAGAATGAATAAATCGATGTCTCTAGTTCAATTGATCTCTTATACAGAATGGATCTGATGACTTTACAAATACTATAAGTCTAAACTATATCACGAGTTTGTTGATATGCCTTGGTTATTTGAATTGAAGTGTCATGATTGGTTGAGACAACCACGTGTAGCTAGAGCACCTCTGACTGTATCTTGATTTATAGCCGCGCTCAGTCCAAGTGGGAGACTGTTGGATTTAGGTGTCCAGACCCGACTAAATCAAGTAGCCGACCCGGTCAAGACCCGTAAGAGTTACACCGGAGCAACGGGTACTAAATTCCGCTTACCTATATAACCGGCAAATTCGCAGAAAATTAATTATTTGTTTATTAACTAGTTTAATAAATAAATTAATTAACTGTTGTTAATCGTCAAGATTAATTAAGCGACAAAGACGTTAAATATTATTTACGTCTTAGACGACAATTAACGAATTAGTACTTTGACTAATATTCATTAAGTCTCGGCAAGCGACAAATATTCAAGAGTTAAATGTTAGTCTCGAAATTAAATAGTTTGATTAAGGATTAAATAAAAATGAAGGACTAATCGGAAACTTAATCAGTTATATATAACTGATTAAAGGGGGCGCGAAACCCTAATCCTCCATTAGAAATTTCGCCCCCCCCCCTCCTCTCCAACTCTCCCTGCGATTTTCAGCCTAGCCCTAGGTAGCTGTCGCCGTCGCTTTTCTCCGGTGGTTCATCTGATCGCTCGCGAAAACAAGGAATCCTTAACCACCGCCGAGTCGCAGCCGCCGTGACATCCGAGTCCGCTGTCGCTGCCTGTCGTTTGCCGTCGCTGCCTGCTGCTCCGCCTCCGCCGTAGCAGCAATCACCGCCACAACCCCTCACCGAGCCGCCGCAGCAATCGCGACCACCGCCGCTGCTCTCCGTCGCATAGCCGCAGCCTCCCTCGCCGTCGCCCGCTCACCGGCCGACCCCATCGCCTCGAACCGCCGTCACATGACGTGTTCGCCCGTCGTCCGCAAACCCTAATTCGCGCCCGATCCAACGTACGTGATTTTCTTGGTGCTCGAGTCACCGCGTGGTAAATCCGTAACCGCGAGGATAGTTCGATTCGTCCGTCGAATCGTAACCTGCGAAACCCTAGCGTCACCCGTTGACTTTCAGTGTCTCGAACATCTGTTAGAATCACCGCTCAGGTATATCTAAACTCGTCGCTGGTTTAGATTTATTTATTTATTTATTTTATGATTGTATTGCGTTCTTGTTTTAACACGCTTGGTGTTTGCGAGTTTTGGTGATTGTCGAATCCTGTTGAAATGGTTTACGTTAATAAACTGGTTTTTCGCGTTTGTAAATTAAATCGTTTTTTCCGCTACGTATTAAATTAATTATTAATTTAATTATCCTGATTTTAATTTACTAATTACTCGGTGATTGATTTAATAATTATTTGTCATAAATAATTATTCAATAAAAAAATTGTCATTATCGAGACCCGAATACCACTGTCGTAACCCAACAGGCTATTCTCCAACTCGCATAGAGTAATGTTCCTGATGAGTATGATGAATTTTGATGCGTGTCTGAAAGAACATCGTGACTACTTAGTTTATTTTGCGATGTTATACTTGAATTTTATAAAGATGAATTTCTGTGTGAACCTACTAGGCACAAAACTGCACTTTTGTATGATGCACATTTAGAAAGGCATGGCATTTTCGGGATGATCGGTAGCATTGATTGTACTCATTAGGAATGGAGAAATTGTCCAACAAAATGTACAGGACAGTATCACCGAGGTGGTCATCAAAAACCAACGATCATACTCGAGGAAGTGGCATCACAAGATACATGGTTTTTGCATGGGTATTTTGGTGTTGTCGGTTCCAAAAACAAGGTTAACGTTCTTAACCAGTCACCTTTGTTTACGAACGAGTTGCACGAAACCAGTCTAAGATATCCTATTGTTGTTAACGATGGACAGTTGTTGTTAACGGTGGATAGTACAAGCATGGCTATTACTTTGCTGATGGCATATACCCTAATTGGTCTATTTTTGTCAAGGCATTTCGGTTTCCAGTTGATATCAAAGAAAAAAATGAAAGAAGATACAAGAGTCGGCAAGAAAAGACATCGAAAGATCATTTGGTGTTATAAAATCAAAGTAGGCGATAACTGATCGAAAGGCACGTCCAATGAAAAAGAGTGGATTAAGGACATAATGTATACTTGTTTGGTACTGCAAAATATGATCATAAAAAACAAGGGCAGAACGATATCATCAGTACACATTCGTGACCCTCTAGTAAATCCGGTAATCAATGATAATATCATATTGGAATTGCGAGATACCGAGACACATTTTAAGCTAAGATTTGATATTACGGAACACATAGCTGCACACATGGGTGTTCGTTTAACAAAGGAGGAGCTAAACGCACAACTTTTCTTTGTCGTTTTTTAATTTAGTATCATGTGTTCCTTAAGTTAGTATCGTGTGTTTAAAAAATTTGTAATGATTTACTATCAATGTGTTTTAATATTATGTGTTTTAAAAAAAAAGATTCAAAAAATGAACACTAAGTCTTCAAATTGGAACTGTACCATCCATTTTCAAGCATAAAGGCTTCAAATTATGTATCCCCATTCCCTCTCATGTGCTAACATGGTATTGGTTGTAGATTTTAAAGCCATAGACTTCAAAATCAACCATACCCCCACCCTTTAGTGATAAGTATTTCAAAATGACACACCGAAACTACATTTGTTTATAATAATATAGATGAAATACTTTTTTTTAAACAACAATTTAGCTCAGCAGTGTATCGGGACCGGTTACCCTGGATCTACCAACTGTCCTGAGTCCAAACATCATAGCGAGGGAACCCGGGAGCGCCCCTCATTTGAACCATTGGACGGGAATCGGACTAACCCATAAACCCTCCCTTGTATTCGGGATCAAGCATAAGACTTAATCCTTAGTTGCCCACCAATATCTCACAAAATAGTGTGAATGAGACTAAAACCAAAGTCTCTTTAGCAGATTACATTACTAATGAAATATTTAATAAGATTTTTTTATTAAGAGTGCTACATGCTTATTAATTAGTAATGCAATCTGTTGTATTACCTTGGTAGCTAGCTGTTCTTTTGTTTTAACAATATAATGACTGTTACAATCACTAGCTTAGTCTAGTGGTAAAAGTGTATGATCAATTACCATGAGGTATTGGGTTTAAATCCCACTTGTAACAAAAAAATAAAAAGTGAGAGTTACAAGTTGGTCAGGGGGTTTTCTCATCAATGGTGAGTTTCCTCCTTATGGGGATTGTAGATGATCGGGTGGGTGGTGTAATGTCTCCGTCAATGATCAAAATTTGTCGTGTAAAAAAAACAATATAATGATTGTTAAAGAAAAATTCTTAATGCATTAGCATATCACTTTCGGTCGATTAACACAATAAACACAAACATTAGCATATCACTTTCGGCCAATTAACACAACAAACACAAACAGTACCACTACAGAATGACTCTTCTACACTTGACCCCCATGGCTTGATATTTAGGCAATCTTCATCACACCAATCATTTCTGCATAGAGCCGGTGCATGATCATAAGTAAAAGCACACAACCCATCTCCTGATTATCAACAAAATAATTAAGAAATTAAATAAATTAATAAATTGACTTGATTGTTTTAGACCGTAATATACATGATATATATATATATATATATATATATATATATGTGTGTGTGTGTGTGTGTATAAGAATATAGTTGAAGAAGGATTGGTTTTAAAGAAGTAGTACCTAATTTGCTGCACTGATCTTGAAATTTGTTTGGAGTAGCAATCATAAGGTTTGAAAATAACAAACAAAGAACAATAAAAAATCTGATTTGTTTTTCCATTTCAAACTCTATTGTACCAAATATTAAGAGTTATAATATGTCCTTTAACACTTAGAATACGTGATATATGTAACATATGGATCTGATTATTTTAATCGGGTTCTTCAAAGATTCAAGCATTAATTACGCATAAATATTAATAAATACTAATAAATGCTAATAAATAGTAAATACTAACTAAATAAGTTTTTTTTAATAATAAATTTGGATAACTAACGAGGGCATTACCCACCCATTAGATCATCTCCATTCCCCATCCAGAAAGAAACTCAGCATAGGTAAGAAAACCCCTAGCCCAACCTGAACCACCATTTATTTTTTATCACATGTGTGACTTGAACCGAAGGTTTTCACTTTCAATGTTTTTTGATACCTCACCATAACCAATTGAACTAGTGATCATTGATTACTAACTAAACAAGTAAAACGTTTTTATGACATATATCTATATGTATGGAATGTTATATATCACTAAGGGTAGTAGTAATACCCTTGCTGCACTGTGCGGTGCTGCTAACCTAGCTGGCCTTACTGCGAGAACCTGCAGGGCCGCACTAAAAGAACCCGCTGCAGGAGCCGCCCCGTAGTTCTCATTATTTATTTATTTTTGCTCTTTCCATGTCATCACATTCTCAAAACAATTAATTGCTATGATCAATAAAAAAGAAGAAAAAGATCAAAATGACTATTATGACTATATTTGGGCCCAAAATGGTAGTGTTAAAGTTTTGGTACCCATTATTTGGGCCCAAAATGGTAGTGTTAAAGTCTTGGTACCTATTATGACCACACAATAACGGTTGTCAGCAGGCTTCACGGTTGTCCAGTGACCGTATTAGTTTTTTATTTTTATATTTTTTTATATTTTTTTGTTTTAACTTTTTTTTAATGTTTTTTTTGTCAACTACCAACTTCTCCATCTGTAAATATTATCTTCACACTTTCATTTACTTCACTTTCTTGTGAAGTAAAACATGACTCCTACTTCCTCTACCTCTAGTTCTAACAAAAAAACACAAGACTTTTATGCTTGGTTTGGATCGAAATGTATACTGCTATCGTGATCTGGTTGCAGTGAGGAGAACTTGTAGTAATCGCAATTCCAGTGGCGAAGCTAGAAATTTTGAAGTGGGGGGTCGGGATCTAAATTTTTTTTTCCTAACGCCAAATTTTGGGTAATTTTTGAAATGGGGGGGGGGGGGGCGAAACCGGAGTATATCGAAAATTTTCTACACGAAAATTGTATACCCCGTACATCGCAAAAAAAAATTCGGGGGGTCGGCGCCCCCCCCCCCCCCCGCCCCTTAGTAGCTGCGTCATTGCGCAATTCAAGGGACGGGCATGAATTATATGGTTGTCCTTATTGGCCCGGAAGTCTCTAATTTATTTTTATCTTGTTACATTTCTTTTATATTTCTCATACTTTTCTTAAATTTCTTAAAAGAACTCGGATTGTAACTTCTTCCTATGAAAAGAAAGACGTTGATAATACATTGTCTATTGAAAAATATTCAAGACTATTGAAAAATATTCAAGACTGCTTAATATTTTAAATCAATGATTAGAGATGTAGATTTTAAAGTTTAAAAGATGATGCTGAAAAAAAAGTTTAAAACTTAAGTTGAAAGCATCACATTTACCGATTAAAACGTACGTAACTGGGTTGGTTATCATGATCATTGTATTTTGGATTTTGCTTTAAACATGAATGTAATTGATTTCTTTTATAAAGTCTAAGTTTATTATTTTACTTCATTAGCAATTTACTTTTAAAATGTTATTTTGTTATAAACATAATCTTATATAACTTGCAAGGATCGCCACAACCATGTACACACTTGTCGCGACCGCTCTTTGGTTTTACCTTATAAATACGATTTATGTTTAAAAAATTACTTTTATGGCTTATCTGTTGTTTTGATTAAAAAATGAAGTTTAGCAACATTGTTGTTTGTTTTGGTGGGATTTGAGAAGAAAAAAATGACACACCTGAGTATGTACCTTTTGAATGTGTTTGACGTGCGATAAGTGTACACACATACCTAAGTTTTTTCGAACTAGAAACATTTATTTGCAATCGTTTTGGTCTTCTCAATATTTCACGGTTGTCTTATAAGATGCCGACATTTTCTTTTCCAGATGATATTTTCGATGAAAATGATATTTCAATATTTTAAAAGTTACTGAGAGAAATAAAAAAGAAGTTATTTACTTGTATGTTGTTGAAAAATTCTAGTACTTGGTCAACTCAACTTAAAATAGTTTCTTTTCATGGTCAAATCTCAAAAAGAAATTTTTTTTCCATGCTTTAAACATGCCAAACAACGATTACAATTTTGGTATCAATTATGATTTTGAAACGAAAGATCATCATTTTTACAATAGTCACGAAATTGATGATTCAAAGCATGTTCCTGATACTTTCAACAACGAATTCAAAACTAATACTGCATATTCATCTTCACATCCTTTTCTCGAGAAAGTTTTTAAAGATTAAGAAGAACTTAAGTTGGAACTTTCGCTACTAGCTATGAATGAGTGTTTTGAATTCAACGATCTGGTAAAGGGAGATTTGTAGCTACCTGTGCTACAGAAGGTCGTGAATGGTTATTAAGAGCAACTGCTTTTCAAGGTACCACCGTGTTTCATGTTATCCATTTCAACAATGTGCACACATGTTCGAGAACACAAATTTATCTAAGTAATCGTAATGCCAATAAAAAAGGCATTTGGTCACATCATTAAAGAGCCGATAAAGGATTACATTCGTGTTTATCGTGGTCGTGAAATTGTTAAGTACAGTAATGAAAGATTCAAGATATATCTTACAAACAAGGACAAAAATTATACACTACAGCTTATAGATGAATGTTCTCTTGACTCCTTTGGTAAATTACCCTTATATTTTTTACAGTTTAGAGAAAGTCAATGTGGAAACTGTTACTCATATCTAGCGAGACGAGCTTAATCGCTTTGAAATGTGTTTTGTTGCTCTTGAGACTGCTGTAAGTAATTTTCATTTACGTTTATTTAATTACTTATTGTTTAATTATGATATTTAATTATTTATTTTTTTGGATAAAAATTTCTTTCAATATTTACGACCAATAATAATCATTGACTGTACACATCTTAAGGGGCAATTAAAGGTACAATGTTTATAGTTGTTGGGATGGATGACAATAACCAAATTTTACCGATCGCGTATGGTTTTGGAAAGAGGGAAATAGGTGAAAGTTGAACGTGGTTTCTATCTAAAATTAACGAGAGTGTTATAGACAATTAGGGTATTGCATTTATTTTAAATAGAGTCGCCTCAATCGAACTTGCAATAAGAACAATTTATCCACTATCTTATCATGGTCTTTGTTTTCGTCACCTTTTAGGAAATTTACTCCTTAAGGGTAAAGTTCAAGAAACCTTATGGTGGCAAACTTGTAAAGCATGGACGGAAGTTGAGTTCAATATTTGTTTCAAGGCACTTTGTGTGAATCGGCCAAAGGTTCGAGAAACACTTACCATAGGTGGTTTCACTAAATGGGCAAGAGCATACTCTCTGATTTACAGATATAATATAATGACATTAAATAGTGTTGAAAGTATGAACGCTTTATCAGTGACGCTAGAAAGTTACCAATCACTAAACTCATTGACTTCTTTATTGACAATATTAAAAATGGTATTTTGAAAGACGTCAACTTGGAGGTATTATTATTTTATACTTAAATATACATTGTTAACTAGATTGAGCAGACCGCGCGTTGCCGCGGATGCGATATATTACTTGCGGTCTATGGAGTGACGGTTTTGAATTTGTTATGAGAACAATTTGTAATGTTACTTGCGGTCGTATGGAGTCACGGCTTTGAATCTGTTGTGCTAATGAGAACAACTTCTAGATATTGCTATGTTTATAGTCTCCTTTAAGCATTGAGAACATGTAACAATAATGTCCGTTAGATGACGGATGTTAGTACTTTTGTAACATATATATATATATATATATATATATGTTTATATATATATGTTTATATAAATATAATAAACTCAATAAAACTCAATAAAACTCAGTGTTGCGTTTAAAACTCATTATTTTAAAACTCATTGTCTTAAAATGTTCGATTTTTTATGTTTTTTGTTTTTTTTTAATTTATTTATTTATTTATTTGGTTCTTAAAAGCTTATCGTAATAAAAAAAAAACCAAATTTACAACACTGAGTTTTATTTTTATTGAGTTTTATAGGGGTCTACGGGGTCTACAAAATTTAAGGGGTCTACACGGAACCCTTCCCTATATATATATATATATATATATATATATATATATATATATATATATATATAGGGAGAGGATCATTTGAGAACCAATTTGGTTTGAGAACTAAAAAGAACTAATTTGAACCACAAGTTTATTTACATGTATCCCCCCTCCCATGAATTGTAGTGGTCCCCCCTGAAATTTGTGGTTGAGATTTAGTTCTCAAAAGTTCTCAAAATAAAAAGTTCTCATTTGAACCTAACCCTATATATATATATATATATATATATATATATATATATATATATATATATATATATTGGTCGGAAATAATAATAATAATAAGTTGCACAAGCTTCGAAATCCCCCATCACGCTCCTCATCACGCCAATGGTGGTTATCCATGTGTGTGATCAGCATTACTTTCCTCTTTAACGCCTCATTACACATAGTGTGATAAAAATAGTTAAATCCAACTCCTAAATTTAATACATACCATATAAACGATATTTGTATTTACTCCTATATAGTTATATTTTGTAATATGTATTTCACAAGTGGGACGACCCGCGTTTCACCGCGGAGTCGGACCGTTTCAAAGACTTGGTTAGCTAAAACATTAGACATACGGTTTGTGTGAAACTCGTGCCGTGAATGCATGTATATTTAGTTCTATGATCACCTGACAGATAAAATGAAGCTAAACATAAGTATTCTATGATAAGCCAATACCAAAAATTAGCTAAAAATAACTATTTAACTTTCCAAAGTCAAAATAGGGAAAACTAAACACCATCAAATTTAACCCATGAAAGTGAAAACAAACACCTGCAAAAGCAATTTTTTTGCTGTTTGACCTTTTAAAGTCAAACTATCCAAAAATGTAGAATACCTAACTATTTGACCATTTTTTTGTTGTTTGACCTTTTAAAGTCAAACTGTCCAAAAATGTAGAATACCTAACTATTTGACCTTCTAAATTCAAAATACAAATACCATGAAATGTCACCCTTGAAAGTGAAAATAAATATTATGCAATGGAGTCGGACGATTAATAAACTATGCTAGCCAAATACCAAAACCTCAAAACGTGGATACCACATAGGATGGTGGGTTGAACCATCCATTTAAACCCACAAAACAACATACACAATTAAAAAAAAAACTTTCTCATGCACAAAGCAGTGCAAATAAAATGGCAGTTTACTTTTCAAAGTCAAACAGATCCAAAAATAAGAACATAAAAGAGGAATGGGTCATAGGGATTAAGGGAAAGCAACTAAGGCACCAAAGAAACATACACAACTGACTTTTTTAAGTCAACAGAGGCAAAAATATAAATATAAACCTAACCATCACTTTCAAAATCTACATGAACATAACCAAAGGCAGTTGACTTTTGAAAGTCTAAGTGACCAAATCATAACAACATTAATATTTGTTTGAGATATGCCATATATATTTATGTATAATACCAATTGCACAGCCATTAATTTTCATAAATGATTGATGTAAATAACAATAAAAGATAAGCCATAGCATTGGGGACAACAATCAGTTAAATAAAGTTTTTTTTACATAAGTTTCACTGATTGCCAAAAGCTACTACCTACTATATGTTTGTAGAAGACATTTTATATATGCCATGACACAAAACAACTACCCGTACATATAATCTTCTACATACCTGCTAGTGGTGCACAAAATTAAGGTTTTCCTTCATTTAGCAGCTACTCTCCTTAGAAAAGAGTATCCAAAATATGTTGTTGTCCCATGGAGCTAAATATTGATCATATGGCATCTTTACCTTTGAGCCTCTTGCCTGTCCCATCTGCATTTTCTGTTTAAATATCAACAATTTATTCTCATTTTTTTGGTTATGCATATATTGTGAAATGTTATCTAATAAACTTACCTCCAGCAACTTTCTTTTGGCATGTGATCCATTGACCACCACTTTTTCATCTGAATTTGGGCCATCGGCAAGGCTCGAAGAAGAGCCTGCTATGGCTGATCAAGAAGAGCCCTCCTTGCTAACATCGAAGACCTTGTTGAGCACAAACTGAAGGCTGTTTTATTATAGGTCTTATCAGATTTCTTTAGCACAAACTGAATGCCATACTAAAAGTAGCTTTATAGATAATATTATAAGCAAATAAACATGCCTAAAAACAGAAAAAATGAGTCTCCAAATATGCAAAACAGCCTCAACATGCATCCCTAAAGCCTACTAAAAAAGTAAACAAAGCCTATCACTAATATCAATTTAACTAATAAGACAGCATGAAGAATATTAGTAATAATAAATATCCAGAAAAAAACACTACAAAATAAGCTAAAGGTATGATGCATATATAAAACCAAAAGTAAACAAAGCCTACCACTAATATCAATTTAACTAATAAGACAGCATGAAGAATATTAGTAATAAAAAGTATCCAGAAAAAACACTACAAAATAAGCTAAAGGAATGATGCGTATATAAAACCAATAAAAAGATGGAAACTTACAAAGTTAACCAAAGCAGTCCTACAGAACCTGCATATATCAAAAACAGAATAAACCATAACAATAACTTATATTGAAAGGGAGAACACACAATAGACTATAATAGAATGATGCGGGAAACAAAATATTAAAAATATACAGGGAGAGGTTGCTGATGTACCTTGAAATTGAGAGGCTAACACAACAAACGATAACAGTATGAGGCTGCAAAACAAAAGACAAATAGCCAAAAAAAATGTGAGATCATAGGTAACCAATGTAAGAGATAGAAGAAACATACAACCAAACAACCCTTAGCAAATTGAATAAAAATCAGCCCATAGCATTAGCTAAATGAATCAAAGGCGGTCCATAAAGCACTCTATATATTTGCAATAAAGTCTTCTCAAGAAATGACCAGAAAGAGCTAATAATCAGCCCATCAGACACCTTTCACATGGACAACTAAAAATCAGTGCTAAAAACCATCAGAAACAGTCTGTAAATTTATTTAGAAGCAATTGCCAACAGATTGTTTAGCCTGATGATTACACCTGCACAAATCAACTATGAACTTTGAAAATTATCACCAAAACCACCCAATATTGTAAAACGGTTGTTTTAAAAACAATTGTAAACCATTTGGTCACACTTTTTTTTGTCTGGTCATTACACTTTCAAAAATGAAGTTTGAAAACCACCTCTCAAATTTGAAAACCATTTGGTTATCATACCTCTAAAAATCATTATAACCAAGGTGTTACTAAAACTACCAAAGCCTCCAACATTCAAAAACAATTCTAAGACCATTAGTAATAAAACCATAATAAAAAAAATACATATTTATGAGAATGAGAAATAGAGGTTTACACAGAACTGAACTCTCTATTGCTATCATAATCTGGACAACTATATAGCTAAAGAAACAAAGACTATTAGGTATTAACTAAACAGGTTTCGGTTGTTAAGAACAGGCCTTTTTAAGATTGATGAGAACCAAAAAATTAAGACTAACAATAGCCTTTTATTAAGGCAGATTAAGCAAATAGATTAAGTAAAGCACACACTACAAAGACTATTATTAAGGCAGGATCAACCAAATGAAATGAAGACATTTTTAAGATTGATGACAACCAAAAAATAAAGACGGACAACAGCCTTAATTAAAAACAGGATCAACCAAATGAAACCATCCCAGCAAATTACCCATTAGGTCAAGCACACAGCAAGGAAATTACCCAGAAAATTACCAACAAACAGATCAAAACAATGAGGAACAAATGCAACAACATCAAAATTGAACTCAAGAGCAAAGTGAAGAAACAAAAAATTGAAGAATAGCATAAGAAAACTAACCAAACGAAGTAAACGATGGAATGTTGTGCAGGATTTCTGTGATACGAAGACCGTATATATGGAAACACAATCATACCAGCACGCACGCATGTATAGTTGATGAGGTCCTCTTCAATCACTGTATTAATTGGTGGCCTTGTCGTAAGGTATGTACGAAACGGATTGAAGGAAGGCAAGTGAGGGAAGGCAGGTGAGCAGGTGAGCCGGTAAGGAGGTGTAGGCAAGGATCCTGATTCTCCGGCCGAAAATCCCGATCTTTGAATTGAATGAAGAAAAGGGAAGAAAAAGGGTCATGTGTGGGACCAAAGGGAAGAAACCGTGCATCCCGTGGGCCCACATCTGAACTGAGTTTTTTTCTTTGTGCTTTGAGGGTTGTAACGGCTGCATAAGAAGGTATACCTTATTTTGAGCATGCAAGATGGGTTGTAAACAAAGCAAAAAGGGTGGTACCAAGAGTGCATAAGGTGGTTATACATTATGGTTTAAGATTTGTACCATAAGTTGTGTTATGTTAATATAGGATAATAAGTATTTTTGAGGTATAATATATTATGTAGAGAATCAATTACAATTATTTACAGTATCATATTTTACTACATGGTTGCATTTTAACGGACTACAATGAAACTTACATATGGTATCGATACTTTATGTACTTTTTTATTTGAACGGCCTATAATTTATGTACTTGACCATTCTATACTTCACTTTTCATGGGATGACGACAACTGCCACGACACCCAATCACAATGTACATGCCATTATTAATTGTTGCTCCTTTAATTTTCACATGCATTGAAATCTTTACATGCCATTATTATGTTTTTTTTAAAAGTATACATGCACTTCTTTTTTTTTTGAACGGCCAACGAATAGAATAAACCCAGGTACTTCGTACAGGGTGACCCCAATGGCTAAAGGCCAACCGCCAGCTGGCCCAACCCAGCCGTACGGAGCCCTTAAGCGTCCATGTGACTCCAGTTCCGGGGGAAAACCCGCTAACCCGCCCGCCCGTAGGCACGACGACGAATTAACGGTAAAACCCGGTCGCCTCAAGGATCGAATCCGGGTCTCCCCGGATCTCCTATCATTGGCCTCCATACCAATGGACAAATAATGTCATTAGTGAGGATAGAACTTGGGTCCCTAGGAACACAAGCCAAAGCCTCAACCAACTCCACTAAATGCCATTGGTAATGCGTTTGGTGAACTAAAAAAAAAAGAGGTTGTTTCGGATAACTAGTTTGAGATTGCTTATCAAACTGATTACCACTGATGATTCAAAACTACAATTAATTACAATCGCTGTATATTGATGGAAATGCGTTTGGTGAACTAAAAAAAAAAAAAGAGTGTTCACGTGCAAATATCCCTTAACCAAAAGATTAAAAGTCAACACAATTAAAGTCTTAGTTCTTAACGATGAAAATAAATAAAAACCTCGTGAAGAATTTGGCTTGTGAAAATAGGAAAATAGGGGTGTTTAAAAAATCTGAAATTCGAAATTAAACCGAATATCGAATCATATTTGAAACCGAAAAAACCGAACTGAAATCCTTATTCGGATTTCGGATCGGATCGGATTCTAATCCGATCCGAATTAGTTATTCGGATTTCGGATCGGATTCTAAACCGATTCGAATTAGTTATTCGGAATTCATATATATATATAAAACTATTCGGATATCCGGTGACGGAACTAAATTTCTATTGGAGGGTCATAATAAAAAAAAAATTTAAAAATTTACCAGAATACGTCACTAAATTCAACTTGTTCTTAATCTTATTTTGTATTTTTATCATTCTTTTAACGACAAACTAATACAACTAATCCTAGTGTACCTCAGTTAAATTATACGAAATCCACTTTCGGCGAAACTCAAACCCTTAACTTAAGAGAAGGAGCACCTTAATGACTTAATCCAATTGCTTTGTCAGTTAAAGCCAACCCCACCCAATTTGATTATTAGTATTTGGTTTGAGTTTTTTCACCTTTAAAGATATAAATCTATATATATATATATATATCTATATATATAATAAAAGAAAGAGTAAATTACAATTTACGTCCTTTGGGAAGTATGCAAATTTCACTTTTCGTTCTTAAACTAAAGAAATAACAGAAAACGTCATTTATATTTATGGTTTGTTTCAAATCACGTCCTTTCGTCTAACAGACATTAAATTTGTCCGTTAAACCAGGTCATGTGCAAGGCACATGAGGGCAATATGGTCATTTATTCTTTTAATATAGAGCAAATTACATTTTACGTCCTTTAAGAATTACAAAAATTTCAATTTACGTCCTTAAACTAAGGAAATAACAAAAAGGTCCTTTGAGTTTATACTTTGTTACACCTTAGAGCATTCACATTGGATTCTTTATCCTTATCCCTATAAATCATTACTTTTTCTCTCTCTTTCACTCACAACCACAATTAAATAATACTTTTTATACCTTTATCATTACATTTTCTCTCTCTTCAAACCTTAAATTTTAACAATTCACCAAATTTTTCCTTAAATATAGGGATTCACTAAATTTATCCTCAAATATTTCTCTCTCCTCTACTCACAACCACTCACAACTACACCTTAAATTTTACAGTTTACACACACACCAATTATAGGGAATCCATTGTGAATGCTCTTACATCATTTTCTCTAACAAACATTAATTTTTTCTGTTAAGCTATGTCAACTGCATTGCACATGAGGATATAATTGTCTTTTTATATTATAGGGCCATTTTGTAAATAAATAGAAGTATAAAACTTATATGAATATAATTCTTTTTATAAAATAAATGAAAAATCTGATCAGACCAAACTTCAATATCTCCAGTCTCCATCACATTTTAATTCCTCCATGGCACCGCTGCTTTTCTACCAAACCCTCTGTCGCCGCCCCGGCTCCACCTCTGACCATTGTCGCACCACACATCTACCTCCATCGTAATACATCATGTCACCATCCATCCTACACCTGACCAATAAAAACCTATTCGTTCATGAATATCAAATTCCCTCAGTAACAAGTCAGAAATACAGATCCCACAAAGCATTTACGATGCAGGAATTACGATGGATGGTGATAGGAGGTATTACGATGGAGTTGGATGTGTGGTGTGGCGATGATCGGAAGTGGAGGTGGGGCGGTGACAGATGGTTTGGTGGAGAAGCAGCGGTGCCATGAAGGAATTAGAATGTGGTGGACATTGGAGATATTGAACTTTGGTCTGATCAGATTTTTTATTTATACTTTTATTTATTTTATAAATAAAATTATATTCATATAAGTTTTATATATTTTTTTTTACAAATTGGCCCGTACAATATAAAAAGACAATTATGTCCTCGTGTGCAATGCACCTGATATAGCTTAACAGAAAAAATTAACGTTTCTTAAAAGAAATGATGTAAGCTGTAACAAACTATAAACTTAAAGGACTTTTTTTGTTATTTCTTTAAGTTAAGGATGGAAATTGAAATTTGGGTAATTCTTAAAGGACGTAAAATGTAATTTGTTCTATATTAAAAGAATAAAATGACCATGTTGCCCTCATGTGCCTTGAACATGACTTGGTCTAACGGAAAAAATTAACGTCTATTAGACAAAAGGACGTGATTTGAAACAAACCATAAATATAAATGACGTTTTCTGCTATTTCTTTAGTTTAAGGATGAAAATTGAAATTTGCATACTTTTTAAAGGACGTAAATTGTAATTTACTCTAAAAGAAAAGTTTTTGGTACCACAATTTGCCATGTGGCACCACCATATTCATCCTTAACAATTTTTCCCGCCAATAAACATTCACACTCTTAATTATGGAAGTGATTCATATTTCTGTTTAAAAAAATTATGGATATATATATCCAGCTTTTTATTTATTGTCTTATAAATTATTTAATAACCAATTATTTAATTACTAAAGATATAAAAATACATAATTATCATAGATTATAATTGTATTTATAGTTTTTTTTAAATTCAAGTGATTCGTATTTCTATTAAAAAAAATTATGGATATATATATCCAACTTTTTATTTATTGCATTCTAAATTATTTAATAATCAATTATTTAGTTACCAAAGATATAAAAATACATAATTGTCATAGATTATGATTGTATTTATAGTTTTTTTTAAAAGTCACCCGTGTAACACACGGGGATAAAAAACTAGTATATCTATACATTAAGCAAAAATAATATTACTTACTTATATATTTTAAAAACCATAAATAAAAAAATGTAGAATGAAAAACCTCGGGCAATCTGAAATTGTTACAACATTGTTAAATTTGTTACAAATTATGAACTCATATTCACGCGACCTGCGGACACGAATACAGCTTCGAGACTCAGACGCTTCTATTAAGTTTTTTTATTACACAAACTTGTTTTGATTATTAGATTAAATAATTCTCACAGGATAAATCAAGAATAGTGGAAAAGTTGTTTCAAGGGTAACGGAATACAAATAATGGTAAAAAAAATAATCAATGCTCGCTAAAAGTTTAAAGGTAGCAGGTGCTATCCCTCCCTCCTTAGTGGGTCGGCCCTGCAGTCGAGCTCATTCCAGAAAAGAAAAAAAACCCACCTCCGTGAACAATCGGGTGGTAAAACATGTGGACTCAAGGATAGAACTAGTGTCCTGACATATCAGTCAACTAGTCTCTCATCATTACTAATGCCACAAAGACAAGTTAGTCCTAGTTGGTATTTTTTTTTTCTGAACGCCCAAAAAATATTACCAAAAGAACTTGCTAGCTAGAAAAAAAGCTAGACAAGCCAAAACAAAAGTTATACAACAATAAGAGGGTTAGCTAACCATCTACTACTAACCATATACAATTTCCTATCTCTAGTAGTCATTAATAAGTACGAAAAATGAACAATAGAATCAAAGATAGGAATAGGAGTCAAATCGTTCCTTTTGTGTATGATCTCGTTTCTAGCTTTCCAAAGTAGCCAATACATGATCCTGCAAATCCCGTTGATAATTCTTTTGCGTCTCTTGTTGAAGTTGGAGTTTTCAATCCAATCGAAAATAATCTTCGGAGTACCAATACTAGGAGCATCAATCCCGAGCCAATTACGAACATTATTCCAAGTATTACAAAACTTCGTGCAAAACCCAAAAACATGAGAAGAAGTTTCCAAACGTTCGTCACAAAAAACACATTTAAACTCACTAATAGGAATTTCTTTCTCCACAAGCTTTGAGCGAACCGGAAGACGATCAAGTAATAACCTCCAAATAAAAACATTCACTTTCTTAGGTACCGATTTATTCCAAGAAGTCTCCGACCCATTACCCGGTAGCGAAACCTTTTCTATCACTTTTCGAACATGGCGAACCTCGAACTCATTTTTTCCCTCAAAATCCCAACCCCAAGCATCACCATTTGAGTTGCTAACAAACCCGTTTAATCTTAAAAGAAGTCGATCCCATTGCATCTCTTCAATACCACCCCTAATTTCACTTCTCCAATTCCAAACACGAATATTACCCAAAATTCTATCCGAAACTTTACACTCTTTATTATTTTCAAGAGAATAAAGTCTAGGAAAACATGAAGCAAGAGAGGTGTCACCCAACCAAATATCCGTCCAAAATCGAGTATTACTACCATCTCCCACCAATCTTTTGAAAGCCGAAGATGGAATAATATTCCGAGCATGTAGGTCCCTGAAATTATGACAAATATGGTTCCAAACCCCATTTCCCCGGGACATGTTAAGCGCCGAGATGTTATCCCTTCCCAACCCATGAATCGATTTCACCACTTTAACCCAAAAATGATTGCCTTTATGTAAAAAGCGCCATTTCCATTTAAGCAAAAGAGCCCGATTAAGAGACTCAATACTCCCAATGCCCAACCCACCCCGGTCTCTATCAACGATGACATCATCCCAACCCACCCAATGCATATTGCGCTTATCCTTATCCCATCCCAAAATTTTTTTGCCCGAATGCCCTCCAATATATCCCGAACCCCAATAGGCATACGAAATAAAGAAATGAAATAGTTAGGAAGAGAGCTCAATACCGAGGAGATCAATGTCAAGCGACCATCTATAAAGAGTAGGTTAGCTTTCCATTTGGCTAATCACGACCGGAATTTATCGATAATAGGATCCCACGCCTTGATGTTCCTCATGTTGTCCTCAATAGGAATACCCAAATAAATAAAAGGTATAGATCCGACCAACAATTAGTACGAACGCGACACATGCTTGATAGTATACAAAAATAAAAAAGAGATGAACATAGATCAAGTAAGATGATATTAAAAATTTTGAAAAAAAAACTTAACATATCATAAGAAAACAAGTAAAAATATATCATATTTGACTTGACTAATTTTAAATTATAATTACAATATATAGACCGACTCCATTTTGAATACAATTAGTATTAAAACGTACCTGAAAATAAATACGATGTAACGGTATATACTTTAAAAGGAGAGGTTCAAATGAGAAGTTTGTTTTAGGTAAGAAGGATAAGAAGGAATTTCAGTCATTGGATCTTGATCTAATAAAAAAGGAAGAAGAAGTATTTTAGTCTTAGCCACTTTTGTTGACTTTTTATCTACTTCCCCCATTTTCTTTAAACATTATAACTTTCACATACGACATTATTTTTTTTTTATTACACCATAAAAACAAGCATTTTTTTATCTTTAAAACGCATATAGTGTTGCTATATAAAAAATAAATAAATAAATACTCTTTCGATTTTTGACACATGTCATTGTGTCATTGTGTCATTGTGTCAAAATGTTCAGATCATTGTGTCATTGTGTCGTCGTGTCAAAAGTGTATATAGTGTTGCTATATATTAAATTAAATACTCCTTCGGTTTTTGGCACAATATGAAACAATGATCTGAACATTTTGACACATCATTGTGTCATTGTGTCAAAATATTCAGAACTCTTTCGGTTTTTCACACCATATGACACAATGATCTGAACATTTTGACACAATATGACACAATGATCTGAACATTTTGACACAATGACACAATGATCTGAACATTTTGATACAATCAAAAGAGTAAAAAAAATTTAATTTTTTATATAGCAACACTATACGCGTTTTAAAAATAAAAAAAACGCTCATTTTTATGGTGTATTTTTTTTTTTAAAATAATATCGTATCTAAAAGTTATGAAGGTTTAAAAAATGGGGAGAATTTGATAAAAAGTCAAAAATACCCTTTCATCTTTTATTTTCTTTAGTTTTTCTCTCTAATTTACCCAGAAAAATTTTAATCCATAGATCTTCATTTATTTGAAGATCTAATGGCTATTATATCTTCTTATCCTTCTTATCCAAACTAAATTTCTCACAATAACCTCACCCATACTTTAAAAGTTGATGATAACAATAAAAATAATAAGCAGTAATTTTAAACAAAAAAAACAAATTAATGGTACTAGACGTTTAGCGGGACTTGAACCGTTTTTATTTTAGGATAAAAAGGTAATTAAGCTGCTGTTGAGGGGCTTGTTATGTCCTACCGAGGAAACTTTAATTTGTATGAACTATGAAGGGACTGGATGTATTTTCTATGAAAGCATGAGGACTGTTAAATAACTTTTTCTAGTATATAAACACCCTTATGTTGAGGGTTTGTGAGCCAGTATTCTTCCACTTGTCTTCAAACATAAATAATTCATCATAGTATATACTAATCTCAGTTTGCAATATGGTGAAAACTGCAATCTCTACTTTTGTCTTTCTTTTCTTGCTAATTTGTTCAACTCTTATGACTTGTTATGCTACCCGACCCGAACAAGCATGCAAAGCATATGGTACGTAATTTTCTTTTTCTTTTTTCTTACCAAATAAGTATTTTTTTGTCAATGTTATAATAACACTTCATATATTTAATTAATTTTGTTGCATGGTTAATTGAGTATTAATTAAGCAGGCGATGAACTATGTGGTTACTCTCGAGATTACACGCCCGAGCTTTGTGACGAAAGAAACTGCGCGCGAGATTGCACGCATATCGTGTCTATGGAGCAGCACATTGCAAAATCATTTTGCCTCAACAATGTCTGCATTTGTTGCTCCTATGGAACCGGATGTCCAAATATGGTTTAATAATTATTTGTAGTGTATGGTTTAAATTAATGTGATGGAACTTTTATCGTTTTATGAAGCTACGGCGAAAGCTATGAAAATGGAGAGAAATTTGAAGAAATAACCTTAAATCTTTGTGTACTGACCCCTAATCGAATAGTTTGGGATTCATAAGTGAAAGAAATCATTTTATCTACTAATAGTGGACAAATTGGCGTATTACCAAATCACGCCCCTATTTCCACAGCAGTAGATATAGGTATTTTGAGAATACGCCTTAACGACCAATGGCTAACGATGGCTCTGATGGGCGTAGTTTTGATAGAGTAGGTAATAATGAATAATCACTGTTTTAGTAAATGATACAGAGAAAAGTAGTGACATTGATCCACAAGAAGCTAGCTCAGCAAACTCTTGAAAATGAAGTGGGTGATTTAATTAGTTGCTTGTTTGTTTAAAAAAATATTTGAAATTTTGTTAGATTTTTCATCTTAACTTCAAGAAACTAAAGGAGCCAAGAATTTAAGTTAGAAATTTATGTTGGTTATAGCTTTTAACATGATCTTTAGCGTGATTATCTTACTTATTTGTTATTGTGAAATTATTATATCCTCTGGTGGTGAAATATTATTGATTTTATAATAATACATTAATACCAATGAGATAGTTTATTGGTAAAGTGAGAGTTACTTGATCAAAAATATTATAAAGTGTAGATGTGGTAAAAAAAAGATAAATAAATTCAAGTGGGCTAAAGTCTAAAGAGAATAACCATAAACCTTAATTTGTGTTTAACTACTTGTCTACTCTCATAATCTATTTTAAATTTTGGAGAACATATATATACTAAATGTGACATACAGTAGTAAATATAATTTTCTACTAATAGATATAATTTATCATGAATTAATAAATATATCTGCATCCACACAAGGAAAAAATTTGTACTATATTTTTCATGTGATTGGAATACTATGTATGTGTTTGGTAAATGTTAATTGATGCACACCAATTTTAATTTTTTTTCCAAATTTCATTACCCTCCAACAAGTTCTATGAGCATGCATGTGACATAAGAGGACAGACGTGATAAATAATTATGCAATATGTTTATAAATTTATTATAAGATAATTATATATGTAAAATAAGGTTTGTTGGAATTTTGAAAGAAAAACTAGTAGAAAATGTGTTTTTTTATTAAGTATGAAAATGAGTTTTTTCACTAACTTCGGACTAAAATAAAATAAAGATAACATAGGTTGTTGCCTCTGTATTTTATGGATTTGTGTAGTATGTTGTGAGGGCTTTACAACGCACCAAACCACGTCCAAATCCGAGCTTATATGAATGAGATGTCGAAACTCAAAGTTGAGGACTTACAGCAGTGCAAGCTGCGAATTTTAGAGGGATAATGAAGTGGAACTTGTCCCACATTGGTTGGAGGATGAAACCAAAAGTGATTTATAAAGTGAGAACCTTACTAACTATTGTTTCCTTGAGTAAGAGACATCATTTGGATCCTGAGGGTGACATGATAATTTCTATTAAATTAAATTACACTCGCAATGGTATATTCATAGGAAATTTTTACGATACTTGATATACCCGCATATATAGTCGGTATACACACAGGTATATTAACGGTTGATTATTAATTGAGTTGTCACCAACGTTTACTAATAAAAATACTTTTCATAAAAAGGCTAATTTATTTAAGCCAAACTTTTTATTTATCAACTAGCATCGTAATTATATATACTAAATTCGTGACTTATGATACGGATCTTCTAAGTCACAGACTCAATTTTGAATAAAATTAGTATTAAAACGTACCTAAAAATAAAAACGACGTGGCGATATATACTTTAAAAGTTGATGATAACAATAAAAATAATAAGCGGTAAACTTTAAGAAAAAATAAAATAAATTAAATAAAAAACAAATTAATGCTACAAGACGTTTAGCGGGGCTTGAACCGTTTTTGTTTTTAAGATAAAAAGGTAATTAAGCTGCTGTTGAGGGGCTTGTTATGTCCTACTGAAGAAACTTTTGTATGAAGGGGCTTGATGTATTTTCTATCAAAGTATAAGGACTGCTAAAGAACTTTTTCTAGTATATAAACACCCTTATGTTTAGGGTTTATGAGCCAGTATTCTTCCACTTGTCTTCAAACATAAATAAATTAGTTCATCATAATATATACTAATCTCAGTTTGCAATATGGAGAAAACTGCAATCTCTACTTTTGTCTTTCTTTTCTTGCTAATTTGTTCAAGTCTCATGACTTGTACTTATGCTACCCGACCCGAACAAGCATGCAAAGCATATGGTACGTAATTTTCTTTTTCTTTTTTCGAAACCTAATAAGTATTTTTTGTCAATTTTATCATAACAGTTTTCTTATTTGATGTTATATCATCACTTCATTGATTAATCAAGCAGGTGATGATATGTGTGGCTACTCTCGAGATCACACGCCCGGGCTTTGTGATGACAGAAACTGCGGAGATGATTGCATACATATCGTGCCTATTTTGCAGGCCATTGCAAAATCATTTTGCCTCAATAATGTCTGCATTTGTTGCTCCTTTGGACGTGGATGTCCAAATATTGTTTAATAAGTTGTTTGTACTCTATGGTTTGAATTGTATGAAGATTTCTATTTATGTTATGGAACTTTTATCGTTTTAAATGAAGTGGGTGATTTAGTTGTTTCATTGTTTGTTTAAAAAAAACATTTGAAATTTTGTTAGATTTTTCATCTTAACTTCAAAGAAACTAAATTAGGAAGTTGAAGTGGGTGATTTAGTTGTTTGTTTCTGTGAAAAAATATTTGCAATTTTGTTAGATTTTTCATCTTAACTTCAAGAAACTAAAGGAAGTTGAAGTGGGTGATTTAATTAGTGGATGTTGAGACGAGATCACTGGAACAAAGAATTAAATTAGAAACTTATAGTTATAGGCAGTGGCGGACCCAGGAATATTTTTTATGGGGGTTGCTTTTTTTTAGGTTTCTGGATTTTCATCATCTTGTCATTAAACTATTCGGTTCGGGTCGGGTTGGGTTTTTATGACTTAAATTCTAATCAAAGTATCAAACACCCATCACCATCTAAATTTCATGTGTAAAACAAACATACTTATATAAAATAAATTAAATATAAGAAAGGAATAGGAAAGGTACAAGACCTCGAAATAAAAATCATAATTAATTTTCAATAAAAAATATATGTCAGACATGGGTTCGAACTCAGGACTCTTGATTTGCGAAAGAGAACTAAAAATAATTCCCCACTATAAATTAATTTTGTACTATCATCCGGAGAAAAATGCTTTTATATATAGTATAGCTTGAGAGAATTTAAACAATTAAAGTATAAATATGGTAGGTAAAAATGTTTAAAGGAGTTTCGAACTTGGGTGACCGGGAAAGGAGAACGGATCTTTACCAACTGAGCTAACTGAAAATTTGAAAATTAACCTTCTCCAACAAAATGTATTAGTATACAAACAACGACTAGGGTTTTATGTTTTAATCCGTTCCACTGTTTCCGAGTTTTAAGAAAAAAAAAAGTTTTACCCGGGGTTTGAACATGGGACAGCCCAATTGAAACTCAGGGCGCCTACCATTAAGATATATTGCATTTTGTTTTTAGAATGAGGGTCACTTATATTTATTTATGGGGTCATTAGGATTTTCGTTTAATAACGCTTCATTAGTAGTATGAAACCGATTAGGGTCGCTTGAACCCCCCCCCCCCCCCCCCATCTATGTAAGTCCGCCAATGGTTATAGCATTTTTTACATCTTTAGCGTGTGATTATCTTATATATTTATTATTGTGGAATTATTATATCTTCTGGTGGTAAAATATTATTAATTTCATAATAATACCAACAAGCATTGCGACCCGCGCGTTGCCGCGGGGCGAGACACCTCGCTGCGGGCCGTGATTCTGTTCCTTATGTTTCTGTTTACCTCAATTTTCGTCTGTGGAACATATGATAAGCAACTACCCGACAATTTAAAAGTTAAATTCATACGTTATTATTAAGTATTTGCATCATTTTCTATGACAACTCTAAAGTCAGTGTACATTAAACCAAGAACCAAAGATTCAAACTCATCAGTGGTGAATAAGCAAACAACATTTATTTAACTACAAAAGGCAAATCACAAACACATAATTACAAATTAGGGATCCGACTAGACAAATATCCAGCAATGAAGCAAAAAAGAAGAATCATAGGCATAAATCTCCTTAAAAAAAAATTTCCCATAACGTTCCAAATCTAAGTTTATATTGTTACTCTTACATATAAGAGGCAATTCTACAAAATCTACTGGTGTAAAAAAAAAATTTAATGTATATTTGTATCAAGGTGTACAATTGCTAAAATCTCTGCTTTTGTTTTTCAATTAATCTAATGAACTCACTTTTCCATAGAATTTAAAAAGAAGGTTATTATACGTATTTATTATGTTATTTTCTGTCGATTAATTACTAAGTTAATATGAATATGATCAAAGAAGTGAGACCTGTGAAAATCCATAAGAGGAAGCAAACAATATTCAAAATAGTAGTCAAATTGATTGAACAAATGAAATGATAAGCGCTCAGATCCAAGGACCATCATCGCAACCACGTTACAAAACAACTTCAACTTTGAAGCACAAATCTGAGTACAGTACCGACAATTCAAGCAACGAAACTAAAGAAAACCAAAACCCTAACATCGTCGCCGTCACAGACCATCATGGCTACAGGAAAACCAACGTAGGTCTGAAAATTGAAAAGAAAACCACATAATCGGAGTAAAACCATCAGAGGAAACCTTTACAATAAAAAAAGTGAGAAGCAACCAAAATTGAAACCCAGGCAGTAGGCAGCTTAAATCAAATACGCTTGCTTTCAAAATTGGAGCATGTGACTTTGGTGAAGCACTTGTCAAACTAAGTTCATAATCAACAGAGAGCAAAATGATTTCAATGTCAACAAAAGAGTAAAGAGACGGGAGTAATTTAATTTGTAGCTAAAATTAACAAACGCAATTGTTAGAACAATGAGGAGGCTCAGATTAAATTGTATGGCTGCAAAAATCCACATGGGAATTGCCTCGCCATTAAACAATTTCTAATCATCACAGCCTAGAATCAATAAACCGCCATGAACCATGTATTAGCAACACATCATAAAGGCATATATGAAAATGGGACACCAAATTATAAACCATTGTATCTCAGATCCTAAAGGGATCATCACGGCTAAAACTCAGCTGAAGCACCAAGATAATCAGATACACACATTCATACCCCTGAAACAATATGTTATCAAAGAAAGCAATTGCACCTTAAATCAGAAAAATCGGTCTCACATGAATAGTAAACCGACAGTGTACACGCCGTACTATTGAAACGATATGTAAGGAAATACCCAAAACGGCGGAAACAAACCGGAAACCAGCGACCATTGTAAAATGTAAAGCCAAAAAGCATCGTCGATGCTTAAATCTCCATGGCAAAGATCTGTGTTCACATCCGGAGAGCAAAGAGTCATCTCTACTCAGATCCGGTATGTCGACGCATCAGCGTCGTGAACAGAACAACAAAGTTTTCAGATCTCCGCTCATGTAAGATATTGAAAGAGACAGAATCAGATCTCGGTGAGTCTCAATCAAACAGTCGTTGCTCAACGTCACCGGAGCATCGACCTCGCAGGTTGGACGTCACCGGATTTTTAGAGAGAGAGTCAGATCTCAATATATTTAAAGAGAGAGGGTGATTAGAGAGAGTAGGGTTCTTCCATGGGGGTGAAGCAGAGAGAAAGAAAGAGTGATGAAAGAAGATAAATAAAGACGATAAAGAAATGGTAGGTAGAGGGCACGTCACCACCGACTATATGAAAGAGAGTACACTTGTCATAATAAGCAGACAGGTAGTGGCACACTAAGAGCATTCACAACCCATCCCCCATCCCCATCCCTATAATTTATACTTTTATCATTACTTTTTCTCTCTCTTCAACTCACAACCACAATTAAATAATACTTTTTTATACCCTCATCATTACCTTTTCTCTCTCTTTCAATCACACAAAACCCCAAATTAAAAAAAAATCACCAGTTTTTTCATCAAATATAGGGGTGAACAGTAATTTTTCCTATCTCCTTACTCACAACCACTTACAACTAAACCCCAAATTTTAGGGTTTTACCTCACAATATTATAGGGGGTGGGTTGTGAATGCTCTAAGCAAACCAGTGGGACTACCCGCAGTAAAGAGCAAAACCCTGCCTTAAGATCAAACAAATGAAAACTGTGGGCTAAAAAAAAAAAAAAAAAAACCAAAAGAGGTATACAAAAGAAAACATGCCACGTGGCAGCACCACCATGTCCCCCGTGTTATGAATAGTGCCCTCACAGTGTACACATAAGCAAATCCAATTGATATATATATATAATGAGATAGTTTGTTGGTAAAGTAGTGATAGCTACTCACTCAAAAATATTATAAAGTAGGCGTAGTAAAAAAGATAAATATAAGTCAACTGGGCTAACTTCCAGGGGCGGACCTAATGTAGGCCCAGGGGGTCCCCGTGGACCCCCTCAACCTCGTACACAAAGTGGAAATTATGTGAACGGTTTTTTATAAAAAAAATTGTCAACAGGAGTTAATAAATACTTAGTTTGTGAAAGTAAAACAAATCAAGCAACTATCGTAGTGGTAAGATCCTTTGTTTGATTTTGAAGGGGTGCAAGTTCAAATCTTGTGCTCAACCTTTTTTCATTTCTCCTAGCTTTCTTTATTAATTTTATTATTATAAATGAGGAGAATAAATGATGCTACTTTATTTTCTACTTTCATTATAGACATTTTTTTTTTCAAATACATTCATCATAGACTCTTTTTATAATGTAATATTACAATATATAAAAATATAATTTTTTTAATAGGCAAACATTTTGTCATATTATTTTTTTCACGCGTTACTTTTTATTTTCTCTTCATTTTTAGCCATTTACTAGTTTCTTTTTTTTGCGATTATATCGTTGTCAATGTTACGGCACATAATTTTTTATCAAATCATGTAGAGTTTTTTTAATCGGTTATTTTTCTTTACTCGCAATGTCGTGCTGCAACGCGCGTCTGTAACCAACCATCTAAAACTTGTGACTCCGTAAAAAAATTTGTGGACCCCCTAAAAAACTTTTCTAGTTCCGCCCCTGCTAACTTCTTAAGAGAATAACCATGAACCTTAATTTGTGTTTAACTACTCTCATAATCTAATTTATATTTTGGAGAACATATACTAAATGTGACATACAGTAGTATATTTTAACTTTTTACTAATAGATATAATTTATCATGAATGAAAAATATATTTGCCTTATCACATCACATGCATAGGGGAAAAAAATTGTACGATATTTTTCATGTGATTGGAATTCCATATGTGTTTTGTTAATTGATGCACACCAACTTTTCTTTTCCAAATTTGATTACCCTCCAATAAGTTCTATGAGCATGCATGTGACATAAGAGGACATACGTGGTTAATAATTATGCAATATGTTATAAATTTATTATAAGATAATTATATATATTTAAAACAAGGTTTAATTTTAAATAAGGGTGGGAGTTATATATTTATGTTTAGAGAAGCATGTTACTTGAACCAAACATTATATATTGTGATCAAGTATCATTTGTTACTAAGTTTTTATGATCATGGATTATATATAAAACGAATGTATTCTTATTTACAACAAAATGCGTTACGTAAGTGCTTATAAATCACACTTAATTACTGAGATAAAAACTTTGTTGTTCAAAAGAAAAAAAGAAAAGGGAAAAGAGTGAAAGGTACATCAAAATAAAACCTTGCCCACGTAACAATTTCCATTCCAAATTAAGGGATTCTAGCTCAATGATCAGTGACAGATTCAAAAAATTTGGTCGGTAAGTATAAAAAATTAGTTAAAAAATAAAATAAATAAAAAATAGTATTAAAATGAGTTATTTTATTTGAGAATTTGATAATTTTTGTGTGCCTTGGTGCTAAAAATAAGTTATTTTCACAACATTTTGGTGCTAAAACAGCTACAAAAAAGTTGTTTTCATTTATTTTGGGTGTCACGGGAAAAAACATTAGGTGCCTTAATCATTTGGCTTAGGTAATTACCTATAAATTTTACAATTTGAGTAGGTGTCTAAGACCCCATTGGGTCCTAGATAGATCCGCCCCTCCTATTGATATTTGGGTGTTTAATAAAGTGTCCATCGCTCAAAGGTTGATGGTTCAATTCCCATAGTGGACAAGTGATGTGTGAATTTATCGTTAAAAAATGTAACCATTTCCATACCCAATCGGGATTGAAACAAAACTTAAACCTAACAAAACTAACTGAAACCCAAAACAACTAGTTTTATATTCGTCCGAGTCCAGATAGCTCAACGTGTATAAAGTGCAATAACATTTATTTATCAATTTCTTATTGCACATGAGAGGTCAATATGTACATAAAAAAGAGGGACAAGATACAATAAATCGAAACTTTTATAAACACACTTAGATAACTTTTATATCATATTTAGACCTAAATAATTGCAAATCACATGCAAAACAACTACAAATGTAAATTCAACCCCTTAGGGTGTAAATGATTATACAAAAGTTAAACATAAATTCAAGTCATCGACTATATAATGATGTCATGTAACACCATCATGTTTTGTGTAACACCACAATTTCCTTAACATATTAACTTAGACCGCCTTCCAAAAATTTAGATTATGCCCTTAAAGTTTTTGTATCGGCCCCCCTTCAAATTGTATTGTTTTGCGATAAACACAAGAAATAACTTTTGAAAAACTTAAAAGTTAAAATAAAGAAAAGAAAGAACTACTTATAGGAAGAAGATGGTTTTTCTTTTTTCTCGAAAGAGTGAAAATGAGAAATAAGAAAGTATGATGCTATATTGCTATTGAAAAGCTAAAAGGTGTCTTCCATTAGTCAATTTTCTACTCTCTCTCATATAGTATGATTTTATGTTTTAATTCTATTTAAATTAGGCTTTAAATTATTAATTTCTTATTTTTTGTACGACACTCTTGAATCTTAGTATATGTTTTCTTAACTTGCCACTCTATTTCATTTGCGTGATTTTCTTATATATTTATTATTGTGAAATTATTGTATCTTCTGGTGGTAAAGTAAACATTATTAACTTCATAATAGCAGCAGGTATACATGCGCTAAGGGGCGCCAAAACTCACTTTTGGCGGCGCCATGGGCGCTAACACCGCCCCGGACCCGCGCAACGGCGCCATGTGTGTGCGTGAAGAACTTGACGCCCGTTAAACCTCCAACGGCTATATTTTGAGCCATTTTTTCGACTGTTGAACAATTAAAATAAAAAAACAAATAGTTTAACATGGCATGAGTATCCCCCACCCATGTTAAACTTTATGGTGTTATGTTAAAGCTGAGGTGGCGCCTATGTGGCATGTTTAACAAGTTAACATGGCATGAGTATACCTCATGCCCTAATAATACCAATGAGATGGCGTACGTTGTGTGGGTCGGGTAGGACCCCCACCCTTTCTAATATTTACAATTTTACGTACTACCTCTTTTGAGTGAAAGAGTGATCTGTAACCTGAGTGAGTGAGTAGAGAAAAAAGAATACTTATGTGAAATCGAGTGAAGAAATCATAACCCTATAAGTCTTGTCATTATTTCTTCGAAAATGGCGTTTTAGGATCAAATTAATCTTTGGTAGGCAACGTTTTGTGTTCTGATTTGGGGGGAAATGTTTCTTATTGTGTTTTAAGATCGACCAAACATTTGATGGGTTCAAAGTCGACATTTTTCAAGATTAAGTCTTCGATGGTGCCAAATTTCTTCACATTACTTCATAAACTTGAGGAAAATATATAGTGCTTAATATGTGAAACATTTGCAAGAGGGTAGTGGTTCTTTTGATGAAAATACAAATAAATGGTCCCTTTGATTGAATAAGGCTATTTTCCTTCCCTTGCTTTGCTTTGTAAGGTAACTCATGATGGAAGTTTATAGAGTCATGTGAAATGCTGCGGGTGATCATAATTAATAATGAATGATTTAAGGTTATGTTTGTTTGCTTTTTTGATAGTAAAAAATATGTACGTGGCAGGGCCGGCCCTGGGCATGGGCTAACTGGGCTCCAGCCCAGGGCATCAAATTAAGAAGGGGCATCGTTTTATGTCATTATGTGGATAGGTTTTGCGATCAAGGAATAAGGAACGACGGGAGAAACTGAAACGACATGAATTGCGATCGTCGATCATCACTTCTGCATTCTATCTACGTTGTTTCTTATGTCTGTTTTGATTATAAAGTTGGTTCCTTGGCTACTTTACTCTGCATCTTGTGCTGGATTGCTAGTAGTTTCTTGCAGGTCTCCTAGGTTTCAATTGGCATGGAAGGTAACTTTTAATTGCATTTTTTTTTAAATTTATTTGACATGACATTGATCTGGGGTTTGCTTATTTGTTTCATTAATGGATGGGATTTGATGATTTGATTTGTTAATTGAAGTTATGATATTGATGTTGAATTTATTTGGGATTTTCTTGTTGTATTGTTTGCCCTAATTGATGAGTAAATAAGGTATCCCCAATAAATAAAAAATGCAACTTTAATCGATAAACAGAACAATTTTCTAGTTGTATTTCTATTTAAGGTTAGGCGAGTTAAGCTTCATCATTTGCAAGATAATTATAAATTTTATTAAAATTGGAACATTCTCTTTTTCAAGAAGGATTTCAAGTTAAAGTTACTTGTTTGTTCATAATCAGTATTTGTTTGGTCCACAAGATTCTGTTATGTATCTTCAAGAAAATTTGTCAAACAGTTGAACAACTAAAAATATGTGTCGAGTCAAATTTATAGTTTTCACGGGTGATAAGTAGTTTCTCGTAACATTTTCTTACGGGTCGGCTCATGTTGACCCGCAACATTTAGCTATCCAAAAATGCTTAAACATTTTTGTAAGTAAATGTTTTTTCTTTTACTTGGAATGCAGTGAACTTGAATGTAGATGTGTTTTGGAACCAACTGTCTTGAAGTCATCTTTCAGGTATAAATTCATTTGTATCGAGGCCATAATTGTACTGCATTATTCGTGTAAAAACTTTGTGTTGTACTATTTAAAGTTTTTAACAGGGGGTAAATTTTCGACTCGCGTCCTGAGCATCCAAATTCTTAGGACCGGCCATGTACAC
>JBCNJP010000019.1:30814856-30848206 GCA_039602395.1 Deinandra increscens subsp. villosa | reverse complement strand
CAGGAAAACCAACGTAGGTCTGAAAATTGAAAAGAAAACCACATAATCGGAGTAAAACCATCAGAGGAAACCTTTACAATAAAAAAAGTGAGAAGCAACCAAAATTGAAACCCAGGCAGTAGGCAGCTTAAATCAAATACGCTTGCTTTCAAAATTGGAGCATGTGACTTTGGTGAAGCACTTGTCAAACTAAGTTCATAATCAACAGAGAGCAAAATGATTTCAATGTCAACAAAAGAGTAAAGAGACGGGAGTAATTTAATTTGTAGCTAAAATTAACAAACGCAATTGTTAGAACAATGAGGAGGCTCAGATTAAATTGTATGGCTGCAAAAATCCACATGGGAATTGCCTCGCCATTAAACAATTTCTAATCATCACAGCCTAGAATCAATAAACCGCCATGAACCATGTATTAGCAACACATCATAAAGGCATATATGAAAATGGGACACCAAATTATAAACCATTGTATCTCAGATCCTAAAGGGATCATCACGGCTAAAACTCAGCTGAAGCACCAAGATAATCAGATACACACATTCATACCCCTGAAACAATATGTTATCAAAGAAAGCAATTGCACCTTAAATCAGAAAAATCGGTCTCACATGAATAGTAAACCGACAGTGTACACGCCGTACTATTGAAACGATATGTAAGGAAATACCCAAAACGGCGGAAACAAACCGGAAACCAGCGACCATTGTAAAATGTAAAGCCAAAAAGCATCGTCGATGCTTAAATCTCCATGGCAAAGATCTGTGTTCACATCCGGAGAGCAAAGAGTCATCTCTACTCAGATCCGGTATGTCGACGCATCAGCGTCGTGAACAGAACAACAAAGTTTTCAGATCTCCGCTCATGTAAGATATTGAAAGAGACAGAATCAGATCTCGGTGAGTCTCAATCAAACAGTCGTTGCTCAACGTCACCGGAGCATCGACCTCGCAGGTTGGACGTCACCGGATTTTTAGAGAGAGAGTCAGATCTCAATATATTTAAAGAGAGAGGGTGATTAGAGAGAGTAGGGTTCTTCCATGGGGGTGAAGCAGAGAGAAAGAAAGAGTGATGAAAGAAGATAAATAAAGACGATAAAGAAATGGTAGGTAGAGGGCACGTCACCACCGACTATATGAAAGAGAGTACACTTGTCATAATAAGCAGACAGGTAGTGGCACACTAGAGCATTCACAACCCATCCCCATCCCCATCCCTATAATTTATACTTTTATCATTACTTTTTCTCTCTCTTCAACTCACAACCACAATTAAATAATACTTTTTTATACCCTCATCATTACCTTTTCTCTCTCTTTCAATCACACAAAACCCCAAATTAAAAAAAAATCACCAGTTTTTTCATCAAATATAGGGGTGAACAGTAATTTTTCCTATCTCCTTACTCACAACCACTTACAACTAAACCCCAAATTTTAGGGTTTTACCTCACAATATTATAGGGGGTGGGTTGTGAATGCTCTAAGCAAACCAGTGGGACTACCCGCAGTAAAGAGCAAAACCCTGCCTTAAGATCAAACAAATGAAAACTGTGGGCTAAAAAAAAAAAAAAAAAACCAAAAGAGGTATACAAAAGAAAACATGCCACGTGGCAGCACCACCATGTCCCCCGTGTTATGAATAGTGCCCTCACAGTGTACACATAAGCAAATCCAATTGATATATATATATAATGAGATAGTTTGTTGGTAAAGTAGTGATAGCTACTCACTCAAAAATATTATAAAGTAGGCGTAGTAAAAAAGATAAATATAAGTCAACTGGGCTAACTTCCAGGGGCGGACCTAATGTAGGCCCAGGGGGTCCCCGTGGACCCCCTCAACCTCGTACACAAAGTGGAAATTATGTGAACGGTTTTTTATAAAAAAAATTGTCAACAGGAGTTAATAAATACTTAGTTTGTGAAAGTAAAACAAATCAAGCAACTATCGTAGTGGTAAGATCCTTTGTTTGATTTTGAAGGGGTGCAAGTTCAAATCTTGTGCTCAACCTTTTTTCATTTCTCCTAGCTTTCTTTATTAATTTTATTATTATAAATGAGGAGAATAAATGATGCTACTTTATTTTCTACTTTCATTATAGACATTTTTTTTTTCAAATACATTCATCATAGACTCTTTTTATAATGTAATATTACAATATATAAAAATATAATTTTTTTAATAGGCAAACATTTTGTCATATTATTTTTTTCACGCGTTACTTTTTATTTTCTCTTCATTTTTAGCCATTTACTAGTTTCTTTTTTTTGCGATTATATCGTTGTCAATGTTACGGCACATAATTTTTTATCAAATCATGTAGAGTTTTTTTAATCGGTTATTTTTCTTTACTCGCAATGTCGTGCTGCAACGCGCGTCTGTAACCAACCATCTAAAACTTGTGACTCCGTAAAAAAATTTGTGGACCCCCTAAAAAACTTTTCTAGTTCCGCCCCTGCTAACTTCTTAAGAGAATAACCATGAACCTTAATTTGTGTTTAACTACTCTCATAATCTAATTTATATTTTGGAGAACATATACTAAATGTGACATACAGTAGTATATTTTAACTTTTTACTAATAGATATAATTTATCATGAATGAAAAATATATTTGCCTTATCACATCACATGCATAGGGGAAAAAAATTGTACGATATTTTTCATGTGATTGGAATTCCATATGTGTTTTGTTAATTGATGCACACCAACTTTTCTTTTCCAAATTTGATTACCCTCCAATAAGTTCTATGAGCATGCATGTGACATAAGAGGACATACGTGGTTAATAATTATGCAATATGTTATAAATTTATTATAAGATAATTATATATATTTAAAACAAGGTTTAATTTTAAATAAGGGTGGGAGTTATATATTTATGTTTAGAGAAGCATGTTACTTGAACCAAACATTATATATTGTGATCAAGTATCATTTGTTACTAAGTTTTTATGATCATGGATTATATATAAAACGAATGTATTCTTATTTACAACAAAATGCGTTACGTAAGTGCTTATAAATCACACTTAATTACTGAGATAAAAACTTTGTTGTTCAAAAGAAAAAAAGAAAAGGGAAAAGAGTGAAAGGTACATCAAAATAAAACCTTGCCCACGTAACAATTTCCATTCCAAATTAAGGGATTCTAGCTCAATGATCAGTGACAGATTCAAAAAATTTGGTCGGTAAGTATAAAAAATTAGTTAAAAAATAAAATAAATAAAAAATAGTATTAAAATGAGTTATTTTATTTGAGAATTTGATAATTTTTGTGTGCCTTGGTGCTAAAAATAAGTTATTTTCACAACATTTTGGTGCTAAAACAGCTACAAAAAAGTTGTTTTCATTTATTTTGGGTGTCACGGGAAAAAACATTAGGTGCCTTAATCATTTGGCTTAGGTAATTACCTATAAATTTTACAATTTGAGTAGGTGTCTAAGACCCCATTGGGTCCTAGATAGATCCGCCCCTCCTATTGATATTTGGGTGTTTAATAAAGTGTCCATCGCTCAAAGGTTGATGGTTCAATTCCCATAGTGGACAAGTGATGTGTGAATTTATCGTTAAAAAATGTAACCATTTCCATACCCAATCGGGATTGAAACAAAACTTAAACCTAACAAAACTAACTGAAACCCAAAACAACTAGTTTTATATTCGTCCGAGTCCAGATAGCTCAACGTGTATAAAGTGCAATAACATTTATTTATCAATTTCTTATTGCACATGAGAGGTCAATATGTACATAAAAAAGAGGGACAAGATACAATAAATCGAAACTTTTATAAACACACTTAGATAACTTTTATATCATATTTAGACCTAAATAATTGCAAATCACATGCAAAACAACTACAAATGTAAATTCAACCCCTTAGGGTGTAAATGATTATACAAAAGTTAAACATAAATTCAAGTCATCGACTATATAATGATGTCATGTAACACCATCATGTTTTGTGTAACACCACAATTTCCTTAACATATTAACTTAGACCGCCTTCCAAAAATTTAGATTATGCCCTTAAAGTTTTTGTATCGGCCCCCCTTCAAATTGTATTGTTTTGCGATAAACACAAGAAATAACTTTTGAAAAACTTAAAAGTTAAAATAAAGAAAAGAAAGAACTACTTATAGGAAGAAGATGGTTTTTCTTTTTTCTCGAAAGAGTGAAAATGAGAAATAAGAAAGTATGATGCTATATTGCTATTGAAAAGCTAAAAGGTGTCTTCCATTAGTCAATTTTCTACTCTCTCTCATATAGTATGATTTTATGTTTTAATTCTATTTAAATTAGGCTTTAAATTATTAATTTCTTATTTTTTGTACGACACTCTTGAATCTTAGTATATGTTTTCTTAACTTGCCACTCTATTTCATTTGCGTGATTTTCTTATATATTTATTATTGTGAAATTATTGTATCTTCTGGTGGTAAAGTAAACATTATTAACTTCATAATAGCAGCAGGTATACATGCGCTAAGGGGCGCCAAAACTCACTTTTGGCGGCGCCATGGGCGCTAACACCGCCCCGGACCCGCGCAACGGCGCCATGTGTGTGCGTGAAGAACTTGACGCCCGTTAAACCTCCAACGGCTATATTTTGAGCCATTTTTTCGACTGTTGAACAATTAAAATAAAAAAACAAATAGTTTAACATGGCATGAGTATCCCCCACCCATGTTAAACTTTATGGTGTTATGTTAAAGCTGAGGTGGCGCCTATGTGGCATGTTTAACAAGTTAACATGGCATGAGTATACCTCATGCCCTAATAATACCAATGAGATGGCGTACGTTGTGTGGGTCGGGTAGGACCCCCACCCTTTCTAATATTTACAATTTTACGTACTACCTCTTTTGAGTGAAAGAGTGATCTGTAACCTGAGTGAGTGAGTAGAGAAAAAAGAATACTTATGTGAAATCGAGTGAAGAAATCATAACCCTATAAGTCTTGTCATTATTTCTTCGAAAATGGCGTTTTAGGATCAAATTAATCTTTGGTAGGCAACGTTTTGTGTTCTGATTTGGGGGGAAATGTTTCTTATTGTGTTTTAAGATCGACCAAACATTTGATGGGTTCAAAGTCGACATTTTTCAAGATTAAGTCTTCGATGGTGCCAAATTTCTTCACATTACTTCATAAACTTGAGGAAAATATATAGTGCTTAATATGTGAAACATTTGCAAGAGGGTAGTGGTTCTTTTGATGAAAATACAAATAAATGGTCCCTTTGATTGAATAAGGCTATTTTCCTTCCCTTGCTTTGCTTTGTAAGGTAACTCATGATGGAAGTTTATAGAGTCATGTGAAATGCTGCGGGTGATCATAATTAATAATGAATGATTTAAGGTTATGTTTGTTTGCTTTTTTGATAGTAAAAAATATGTACGTGGCAGGGCCGGCCCTGGGCATGGGCTAACTGGGCTCCAGCCCAGGGCATCAAATTAAGAAGGGGCATCGTTTTATGTCATTATGTGGATAGGTTTTGCGATCAAGGAATAAGGAACGACGGGAGAAACTGAAACGACATGAATTGCGATCGTCGATCATCACTTCTGCATTCTATCTACGTTGTTTCTTATGTCTGTTTTGATTATAAAGTTGGTTCCTTGGCTACTTTACTCTGCATCTTGTGCTGGATTGCTAGTAGTTTCTTGCAGGTCTCCTAGGTTTCAATTGGCATGGAAGGTAACTTTTAATTGCATTTTTTTTTAAATTTATTTGACATGACATTGATCTGGGGTTTGCTTATTTGTTTCATTAATGGATGGGATTTGATGATTTGATTTGTTAATTGAAGTTATGATATTGATGTTGAATTTATTTGGGATTTTCTTGTTGTATTGTTTGCCCTAATTGATGAGTAAATAAGGTATCCCCAATAAATAAAAAATGCAACTTTAATCGATAAACAGAACAATTTTCTAGTTGTATTTCTATTTAAGGTTAGGCGAGTTAAGCTTCATCATTTGCAAGATAATTATAAATTTTATTAAAATTGGAACATTCTCTTTTTCAAGAAGGATTTCAAGTTAAAGTTACTTGTTTGTTCATAATCAGTATTTGTTTGGTCCACAAGATTCTGTTATGTATCTTCAAGAAAATTTGTCAAACAGTTGAACAACTAAAAATATGTGTCGAGTCAAATTTATAGTTTTCACGGGTGATAAGTAGTTTCTCGTAACATTTTCTTACGGGTCGGCTCATGTTGACCCGCAACATTTAGCTATCCAAAAATGCTTAAACATTTTTGTAAGTAAATGTTTTTTCTTTTACTTGGAATGCAGTGAACTTGAATGTAGATGTGTTTTGGAACCAACTGTCTTGAAGTCATCTTTCAGGTATAAATTCATTTGTATCGAGGCCATAATTGTACTGCATTATTCGTGTAAAAACTTTGTGTTGTACTATTTAAAGTTTTTAACAGGGGGTAAATTTTCGACTCGCGTCCTGAGCATCCAAATTCTTAGGACCGGCCATGTACACGTGGTTGTTTAGCAAGTAACTTTTTTAGAGTCATGTGAAATGTTTGTATAACTTTTTTTTTGGCATTTTAAGCCTTAGCAACAAGAGAGCTAAATCAGTAGATAACTCTAAAAAACCAATAACGTGAAATGTTGAAAAATTGTTAGTTTGAAAAAGGAACTTCAAGTGGGTGATTAATTAGGGTGGGTTTTGGTTGCAAGAAATTTGTCTTGGTGGATGTGAGCATATCATAGCATGATCATATATTCATATATATAGTTTCATTTGGAGATTGGGGATGTGTTCTTGGTGCTGATGATATGTATGCTCATGCTGATTTTATGTATGCTCCTGATAGCTTTAAAGATTTGTTTAAACAAAGATGAAAAGTTCATAGAAAAACGTAGATACCTTTGATTAAGTTAAAGTCTTACAATCTTAAGAAAAATTACCAAAGTTCAAAGAGAAGTGGCTCAAAACAAAGCTGCAGAGAAGAAAGAAGAATTGAGTAAGTTGAAAGGAAGGAGGAGAGTGTTGTCAGAAGCCAGACACGTCATCAGATCGAATGTCAATGCCATTTGTCTTTTATGCAGGTAGGGGCACGACCCGTGCCTAGTCCGATAACTTGAGTTTTTTGTCTTTTTCTTTCATTTTCATGTATTTTTTACTCCCTTTGTGTTTTTGGATATGCATAACTTTGAAAACTAAAAAAAGAAACAATATCATACTGTTTTATAAATAATTAATTAGAAAATCATTTGTTTGTAAGGAATATCTAATATAAAAACATGTATATTTTTACGCATATCAGTAGGTTTATTGATGGGTTACGGGGTTGTTATGCTTTGATGGTTTCTCTTTTATGTTAATCTGACTTTTTAGGCTATGTTGATAAGGGCTGTTTTGAAGTTGTGTTGATAAGGGTTCTTCCAATCTAAGCCACAAATTAAAGTTCATATTTTCTTTGATAGGTTATGAAGGTTGTAGTGGTTTCAAGGTTTCCGTTATGTATTCATAGAATGTTTATGTGATTTGAAGCCTAAAAATAAAATTAATATCTTTGTTTGATGAAACCACTACAAAAAAATAGTCCATTTTCCCACCTTAACAGCAATTAAGAGATTTCACAGATCTATGTTGGGAGTCTTAGTTTGGGAATTCTATGAAAAAAGTTTCATAGAAATTCTTAAATGTAATTTTGGCATTATTATATAAAATAAAAAGTTGATTATTAAATAGGGCTTTAATTTTAAATGAGTTTGAAAAAAAAAATATTGACATTTTATTATTTCACCAAAAAGTTTAACATAAAAGGTACATTTATAGATATTTTAATAACATAGATAAATGAAATATTGATATGATTCGATAAACCTAATCAAATAGAGAATTGTGCAACGATTTGTACCATATCTTTATATATTTTCTCGGGCACCAATGACAATTTTGTTTGTTTTATTCTACACGAGAGTAGAAGTATATTTAGAGGACAACACAATTTGAACGAGCCTTTTTCCGCCAACTCTTTGAAGACTTTGTTCTTGATGGCACACTTTCCTGTCTTCTCCTCCGCTTTCTGTAAACATATGTTTTATCACATTTATTAATGTTATTTGTAAAAAGAAAAAATGTTAGGGTAAATAAAAATGAATAAAACATGTCAAATTTTATTTTACGCCTTTGACATATGAATCTTGATTAGGCAGGAACATTTTATTCCTATCAAAAAAGTGTCAATGAGCTGAGGTGAATTGACATCAACTTTTTTTTTCGCTCTAGCTCAACTATAACCCCTATTTTTTCGTCAAAGTTGGGACTTGGAACAACTAAAGCTTCAATATGAACCAAGCTGACTCTAGGGATTTGGGGAGTTCAAAAACTGTTAAAAACCGTCCAAACCATTTAGACCGGTCTAAATTGGGTAACCATTCAGACCGGTCTAAATTGGGCTGCTTAGATGTAATATAGTTTACTCTTTGAAAAATTGGTTTTACTGCACGATCTATGGTGTTTGGAACTATGGTGTTTGGAACCGCCAGATGAATTAAACATGCCAAAATTTTTAAAAAATAAGTTTTTTGATCTATATAAATAAAACATTTTGTGTTTAGTGTTTGGAACTAGACAGATAAATCGAAGAATGATTTTCTAATCTATATAAACTTTATAAAAATAAAACAAATTTTTTTACATATTGATTCTAATATAGATAACGCGTATAGTTTCTTTTTAATTACAACATATATAGATTATTAATTTAATCGATTTTTATTTCAATTTTTTTCTATACCCCTCAAGTTAAATGAAAAGCGTTTGGTCATCTTTATAACCCTATCATTTTACTAAAAAGTTTTGAACCGTTTTGGTATGGTTCTGTGCTAAAGTTAAACCGTTTTGAACCGAACCATTTTGGCCAGTCCGACCGACCCACCCAATCCACCCAGTCCTGTTTGGATTTTTCAAGAAACACAGTTACTGGTTCGGGTTAAAAGTTCCATTAAACCAATCGAACTGGTTTATGAAAAATCTATAGCTGACTAAGCTTACGATCCTGTTTTTCGTATAAATTGGTCGAACCATCTATGAACACCCCTAGGTGTTGCGGCTCATAACCTTCATTCACACAAGCAGAATGTTGGTCACAAATCCAGCTTAAGCTTAACTCGTAGCTTAGTAAGTTAGCTTATTTTTATGAAAACTTTATGTTTTTGAACAATCTGAAATAACAAATTAGGAAGACATCAAATTATAAAAATTGCAAGTAGAGGTGAAGAAAAACCCAAATTTTAAAACCAGGTAGGCTATTAACCAAACCGGTTAACAAGTTAGGTTTCTAAATCACCAAAAAGGGGTTTAGAACCAAATAGATTTATCCCAAAAAAAACAGTTTTGAATTATTAACTAAAATCGATTCAGTTTAAGCACTCGACCTGTTTAAAATAAAAGATCTGTGCATTTTCAATTGGAAATTTATTTGGGCGAGCTATCTTCATCTAGAACTCGAATCTGGAGTTCACAAGACAACTAGCTCGACCCAAATAAGCTTGAACTGAATTACAAGCATGTGTTTACCGAGTACAACAATCATTAAAGTGACCGCCGTTTGCTTCCTTCCTATGGTTGGCAAATAGTATTCCCAATGAAAAACAAAGAAAACAAATAACAGACAAAAGAATGATTAAGTCAAGGTCAACACAGAACAATCAAAATAGCCCTACAAACAAGTTGCAGAGAAATCTAATCTGCTCATGTACCAGCCCTTATGTGCAAGAAATACTGCATTTTTCAGTAAAAGATTAAGCCACAGAACAAAAGATACTAAAAGTGAGTTATCCGATTCTACAAATGTATCACAGATGAACAGTAAGCAAGTTAATGAAGAGAAGATTATCATATGTGTTCTAGGTTTATAACAAAGACAGCAAGCAAGAAGAAACTACTTAAAAGCTAGAGAGCAAACAAGCAGGATAAACCGAAAACAACACAAAGAAACATTGAAGATATGAAATGAATCCTACCAACAAGCGAAATTAACAAACTTGTTAATAAACTTTTTTTGAAATACTTTTTTCATTTTTAGATGTTTTAGTAGGTTCAAGATCCTCACTTGGCCATCATGATCTTGACAAATTCCTCATAGTTGATCTGTCCATCACCATCCACATCAGCCTCGCGAATCATCTCATCAACTTCCTCATCGGTCAGCTTCTCACCAAGATTTGTCATGACATGACGAAGCTCGGCTGCAGAAATGAAGCCATTTTGGTCCTTATCAAACACCCGGAAAGCCTCCTTAAGCTCCTCCTCAGAATCTGTGTCCTTCATCTTCCTGGCCATTAGGTTAAGAAATTCAGGGAAATCAATGGTACCGTTTCCATCAGCATCAACCTCGTTGATCATGTCCTGGAGTTCAGCCTCTGTCGGGTTTTGCCCAAGAGACCTCATAACTGTTCCAAGCTCCTTGGTTGTGATGCAACCTGCAACACCATATAAACAAATTCTTCTATTACAATGTTCACATTTTGATTATTCCTTGCTTCTTCTACCTTAGATGCTTAAAAACTTCAAAACAATATCAAAGCTTGTTTCGCATCAAAATCACGTAAACACTGCCAGTCCGCCCCTTTTGGCGTGAGTGGCCTCATGGGGGTGTGAGAGTCTAAACCAATTTCCACTCTATTTTGAACCAATTATATTAATCCAACAAATAATTTAGTTTTTCAGTTTTATAAAGAAATCAAATCTCACACTCACACCTGCATACCCCTCGTGTGAGTGAGTTGTAAGTCTGATGTGGCACCTATGTGGCATCACTCACACTAACCTCTCAAACTAGTACACCTCATACTCTAACCATTTACAAGAAAAACTTGGATTACAATTTGCAGCACCAACTTCATTGGGCCAAATTTAACCCTCCTAGTAAGTCCTAAAGTTGAGCACATTCAAAACGAAACAGATCTGACATTAAACATGTATATCTACTAACCAACTATCACAGAGTCATTTCATCGAACACCTTACAGGCATGATCAAACAAACGAATATCCAAAACTAAACAAAGCACGACATCCAAGTAAACACAGCATAAATTAAGTCAATAACGGTCTTCAATTAGGCGGATATGATCAGATTGATCCAGAACTCAAACTAAAATACCGTCAACATAGTAGGAAACGATTTCAACTATATCGTATTCGAAGTCAATGCATCAGAAACAATAACCTAGATCTCACAACACGAGATGATCACATCTAACCTAACGAAGTATGAACGAACTTTGTATGTGCACAAAAGTTTGATTCATGAAATACATATAAAAACGAGGAAGGAGAAACGAGAACTAACCATCTCCGTCCTTATCGAACAGGCTGAAAGCTTCCTTAAACTCGGAGATCTGATCATCGGTGAGCTGATCGGCCATTCTTTGTGAATCTGCGATGAAAATCGAAGGAAATAAACAGGGGAGTGGAGGGTTTCTTCGAGTTTGGGGAGACGAAAGAGTTATATATATATAGCAGATCGGTCTTTCGGAGCATATATCTAATGCTTCCCACTCACAAAATACAGATGGAAACTTTACTAGATTGCCCTTGCTTTATTTTGCTTTTACCGAAAGTGACCTCCATGATTTGATATGATGCTATTCCTTGCTAAAACGTGTTCTTACACAAAGTAATAAGATTCTTTCTTTCTCAACCCATCAATGACAAAAGTTGTTGATTGATCAATAAGGTTGAGTTTTATAAGTGGCGGATCCAGATTTTTTATTAGCGGGGGCAAGAAACGGCTTAGTTAAAATGACTGGTTAAAATGGATGAGTAGGGCGGTTTTTGCACTATCCGCAATGACATATATACTAGCCGCCCTTGCATCTTTACCTTTCTTCTTCTATGATGTTTGACTTCCGCTCTAAGTATCAACTCGACCAAGTTGAACAAATGATAGATGAAGATCATGTTGTTAATTGAGAATTGAAGAGGGGAGAACGAGCAATCATAGAACGATCCCTCTATATTTTTTAACGACCCGTCGCACCATATTATTTCGACATGAAATAGAAAGACAATTACAATACTCTCGCTTTACATCTATTAATATACTATAATACGAGTATTTAATTTTATTAATCAATGTATCACAAACACATAAATATAATGATAATAAAATAAAATAAATTAAATAAACTAAAAAACTTAGTTAATTTCTAATATTACAAAAGAAAAAAATTAAGAATGAAACAAATTAATTAAACTAAAAAACTAACAATTAGCTTTACCAGACTTGTTATTACTTTAAATATTAAATTAAAAATTTTACTTTTTGATAAAAGTATCTATATAGGCCTATGAATAGGACCGTAGGACTCTAGTTTGTTATTATTACCTGACAAACTAACATTTATTCTTTATTTATAATATTTATATAATTTCTTCTTCTTCAAGATAGTAAGTTTGCATAAAACCTCCATTGTTAACCCTGCAAATCGTGTTCTTCATTATGCTCATTTGATGATTATAAAATTAATTAGGGGCATGATTAAAGATAGGCTTTAGATCAGGGGCCTGCAAGAAAAAAAGTCAGGGGCCTAACTAATAATTTCTTAAAATAGAACTTCGTTTCCCTTCGTTGTTATACTCTCAGTGGGGGCCTTCCCACCCCCTCGGCTATGAATAAATCCGCCCCTGGTTTTATTGGTAAGGAAAAATGAAATATATCACTCTTGGTGTCACTTGCCGCTCACCGTGGCTCCTGTAATTGTTTATTGTCGTTCTTCGTCTATCGTGTGTCGTCTTTCACCCAGACTGTAGACACATGTTGTCTGTCATTCACTATCTGACTTGACAGACCAACTTATGCTTGTCACTAGCCAACATGACCACCGTAAAAAGGAGTGCTACGAGTAAATGTTAACATAAACTCTATATATATAATGTTAACAAATGTGGATGAAAGGGTTTAATGTGTTAGAAAAACAAACGGGTTATAAGGAATTATGTCATGGGATGTATGTAAAATGATGAAGTAGTGGGTCATTATGTGTGCTATGTGGTTATATTAAATTGGAAAGGGTAGATGGTTGTACTGACAATAAGAACAGAAATTTGTGTGATCAACTTAGGTGGTCAATGGTAAGGAACTAAAGCCTTATTGAAGGGTCTTTTAATAGAGGTGAGTTATTCACACTCTACCTCTTCTAAGAAGCATACAAAATTATACTCTTTCATAGAGTGTTGGTTTGTCATTTCTAATTGGGCTATAGATGTGCTTATGTGAAGGAATTGAGGAAGTAAAGGGTATATTTGTGTCTTCATATTTGATCTTAGCCATTAAATTCTTCTTATAAATGGTTTAACTTGTGTAAGCTATTGTGAAGTGATACATTGTAAAGTGGTAGTTGATGGAATCACAAAGACTGGAGCATGGTAGCAGGGATTGGATGTGCAGGATATGGACGGAAGCGGTCTGGAGGCTCTATAAATAGTGGTAGTCAAAACTGAGTGGGGGATCTAGAACTTTACTCCTCAACTATGTTACACTTTTGTCTGTAATCACATAATCATCAATTAAATCTTTAGTTTCAGCATTCTCTCATCTCTTTGTTATTCTCCTCCATTCTAAAAATTCTATCATCTCTATCTTGTATCGGTGAAATAATTTGTTTCTTCATGCATGAATGTTGGGATTGTGCATCATTCTATTTGGGATTATATGTGTAAACATATTTGGTTTTGATGCAATTTGGAATTTAAAGGATATGTAAGGGTTATTGACTTATTGTAAATGGTAATTTGAATGTGATTATGTCACACCCCCCCCCCCCCCATTAACCACTAACGGAGTTTATACCGTTAAGGGGTGCGAGCAAACCAGGACCACAACCATTAGTTACAAATACTAAACGAATCAGAGTTAGTCCCAATATATTTCATAAAATAAAGTCTCAAGATACGCAGCGGAAAGAAATATAGTCTTAGCACTAACCACGTGCTTTACAAATCATTGTTTAAAAATTCCCAACTTAATTTAATCAAAAGAAAAATGTCTCCGAGTGCCATGCCAACCCGCTCCGGATACTCCTCAGCGATCTGCAAAAGTTTAAACCACGCAAGTGTCAACCTAACGGTTGGTGAGTTCAAGGTGGGCATGTCATGCATTGGCCCGGTCTCATAAGCGTATGTATCATCATGTATATAAGTAATATTGTTTTGTGAAAAGCATTGCTTAGTGATATACATCAGTAGTAAAAGTATTGTCCGTAACATACGTTATCGGGTATGTACTAGTCTTGTAAAAGTTAAAGTGGTCAACCGATATCGCGGGTAGCTAATCCGGTTTCCATGCATTAAGGAAGTTCGTACCAAAGCTGACGTAACAGAGTTCGGCATTTGCCGATGGTTGGTGCCTCCAGTTGTGTCCTCATGGGACCCACAACTAAAATAGGCTGATATTGTACTCCGTTCGGCCTCCAACCGGTTGGCTACACATTTGTGTACCGCGGAGCAGGGTTGTCAACCCTTAGTAGATCTACCCAACATCCCCTCGCTTCACGAATTAATGGTACTAAATTGTTGAGGACTTTTCAGTTTTAATGCATCCTTAGAAATCATGTGATATCATTTGGTTTAGACTTTAACCTACACTAGCCATATTAAAATCGTTTATTCTGGATTTCATTTGAATTCCTAAAAAGAGTTTAAGTGTAAAAATGGTTATTCTGGATTTCCTTTGAAATCCCAAATGAGTTCAAGTATTCAATAGTTGGTTGCGGATTTCCTTTGAAATCCCAATGATGGACAGTTGCAAGTGCCTCCCATAAAACACTCAAACTTCCATAACAGATACCCCATTAGGCGATACCTCGAAATGTCAGCGTTGTTTTCTCGTTTAGTAAATTCGTTGTGACCCAAACGGGCTCACAATTAAGGGTTTGTGAAACTCACCTTAGGTTGCTTAGCTTACACTTCAATTAATCCAAATATCGTTTGCTAACGAAGACCTAGTAATCACATTAAGGTCTTAGGGGTTAGGTTGTGTCTAAACTTTAACTTAACGTCACTATGGCCCATAACATAGCACGTTGGAACTACGACTCGACATACCGACACACGACACCGATGGTTGATCATAAACAAGGGTTCACATACATCAGAAATCAAAGCATGTTCATCGTAGCATAATCATGTAAGTCATGGTATAACATTCAAACAAGTCGCACAAGTTTGGGTTTAGGTCTGGTCGTAGTTTCGCTAGCATAGTTTCGCTAGGCAGTTTCGCTGTGTGCACGGGCAGCACTTTCGCTAGGCAATACCCGATGACACAGTTTCGCTAGGCTAGTTTCGCTCGAAACTGTTGGCACAGTTTCGCTAGCCTAGTTGCGCCCGAAACTGGTTTGAACTTTCGTTCAGGGAATTTCGCTCGGTAGTTTCGTTCGGACAGGTCTGGTTGGTTTACCCGGCGACACTATAGTTTCGCTGTACAGTGTCGCTGGAAGGAGATATACATAGTTTCGCTACATAATTTCGCCTGATGAAGGCACAGTTTCGCTAGTCGCTAAAAACCCGTAAATTTGACTAAAAATCTTTCTAACAACCTCCATACTTCATGTAATTCATTTTCAAGCATACATAATCATTTAGGAACATCACAGGAGCATTTTTAACATCATAAACATGCATTTTCATCATCAAATCTTCAAGAACACATTTTACCCAAAATAACCTAATCCAGCATAAATCTTTTGTATGGATCAGTTTCACACGTAAAGTTGTAGTTTTTATGATAGATCTAGCATTCCTAAGCATTCTTACAGAAGATCTAACGATTACATGGAGATCTAGGCATGCTTTATGAAGAAAACTCATAGAAAAGCAAGAAGAATGGTCATGGGACTCACGGTTTGATCAAGCTTCTATGGATGATCTTCACCAACAAAATTAATGGCTGGTCTTGATGACTCTTGGGGCTGATCCAGATTTCGTGAGTGAGAGGGAGAGTGTGTGTGTGTGTTTCTTGTGTGATGTATGGAGATTATGGGAGCATTAGGGTTTTTGGAGGGTTTAAATACCAAGGCTTTTCTCATGGGCTTTCATTGGGATTTGAGCCCCAATGATTAGCCATCATTAGCCCATGATTAGTCTAATTACTAGCCCAATCATTAACACAAATGCATACATTCTAATTACTAGTTACCCACATAATTCCTTGATTAAACATTAAATACACAATTAAGCAATTTGTCATATAATTCAACAAATAATAAATAGTCATGCTTTTTAATAATAATCATGCATTTAAATCACGTTGCACATATTTACAATAATTCGATGAACACATAACACGTATGGATGGGTTCGGTGATCAACCAAAGGACGTGGACGTATTCGGCCTAGTTAAGCATTAGTTACTAAGTTAACACTTATAACGTAACTAACAGAATTGTCTAACGGAAGTTAACCTTGAAATTCTCGGATGTCACAGATTATCTACTAATAAGCTCTCTCCAACTCGATGCCATTAGGGCCGATCGCCCGTCACACAAGCTGCGTCGGAGTGTAGCACCCTTCCTTTGCCCATCATTGCAATCCCGTGTGTAAGGGCGAGTTCAGGCGGGTCCCACACCATTATTTTATTATTTCTAAAGGTAACAACTAGGTTTTTTTAAGAGTAAATTATACAGAAGGTCCTTATGTTTAACCCAAATTTTGAATTTGGCCATTTAACTAAAGTAACTACACAAACATCATTTATGTTTTATACTTGTTTTATAGAAGGTTTTTTTGTCAATAACTGAGTTAAAAAGATCTGTTAAGTCAAGGGTATTTTCGTCAAATCATCAGCCTATTTTAATAAAACATTAAAAAAATTAAAATATTCCATTTTAAAAAAGTAGATCGCTCTTTTTTCTTCTTCCTTCGTACGCACGAAAATACCCCTGATTTAACGAATATTTTTAACCTTGTTAGTGACAAAGGGCCTTCTCTGAAACGAATATAACACATAAAAGATGTCTAGTGTAGTTACTTTAGTTAAATAACCTAATTCGAAATTTGAATAAACATAAAGGAGCTTCTATGTAATTTACTATTTTCTAAAATAAATTATTTTAATTAATAGTTTTAAATTTTTTTTTCTCCTTTATTCATATTCATAACTCTTAAAGATAATACAATGAATATATGTAATAGAAGCGGTTATTATATTCTGACAATAGCGTACAACCTATCATGCATGTCTAGGTACCAAAGTCTGGTGTACAAGCTGGGATGCACGGTCAAGATTTTTAACACACGTGGTGGCAAGTCATGAATGTGTCTGATGTTGCTTTCGCTGCTTTTTTTGGTTTTGCTGGTACAACGTTCACTGTTGTAGCATGCCCAGTTGCGTCCTTGAAGTATGGCTAAAGAAGGCGATGATGATGCATTTCCCTCATTGGCTCTTCATTTATCTTACCCCTCTTTGAAATTGGGTAAGGATTTTATTGTCTCCCGTTGTTCTTCCTCTTTGAAGCATGTATGTGTATGCTGTTTAGATTAATTTGTAGTTCTTTAAATCTAATTTTCCATATCGTTTTCTAAATACTATAATATTTGGAGGATTCGTTGTCTCCGTCCTATTTTGATCGATTCAGGGCCGCATCAATCCTCTTTCGTTGTTGTTCTTTGAAGCAGTTACTTCTCCCGGTGTGTTCTCGCCCTTTTTCTGAAGCATTTTTTTGCAGGTTATGTCTCTGTAGCGTTTTTGTTGCCCCTTTTTTTTCTCATTTTCTCTTTATGCTTCATATGTGTTATTGTGTTGTTCTACTCCATCAAGAGGCTGTTAATCGCATTTGCCATAACTGTTTGCACGCTAGGTGTATTTATAAATGTCTCTGATTTATTATTTTCTTTTGTGCGGTTCTGTGAATTAATATGTCTTCAATGCTGGATGTGATTTAAGATAGTATTTTTATGCCACTTGCATCTTCTGATTTGATGTTGTTTTTTTTTTTAATGTTTTTATCACTTAATTTATTGTTATTTATTGTTCTTGTTTAGAATTGAACAATGAACAAGTGAGGAGGAGGTTGGCTTATATAGACCCGCCGTGTATAGATGGGCACGACCCTTGCTATGGTTGGCACGACCAGTGCCTGTCAGATGATCTCGGCGAATCTTGGCCGTATAGTGTACGGGACGTGACCACTGGTCATGGGCGTGTGTATCAAGTTGGACACGGCCCGTGTTCAGGGGCACAACCTGTCTGTGTCAGATGAGTAAAGTCAACTTGATTTGTCTTTTCTGCAGTTGGGCATGTCCCGTGTTGAGTTGGGCACGTCCCGTGTTTTGGTCAAAATTCTAGGAAGTCTTTAGTTTTTATTTATTTTTTTAGCACAAATGACTTTTTTTTTTGTAATTTTGATATCATATATTCTCTAAAATTACAAATAAAACAATATTAAACTGTTTTATAAATAATTAATCAGAAATAACCAAAATGTGAAGAATATAGTATAAAAAACATGTATATTATTCTATATCATGACACGTATGAGGAATTTATTTTTTATATCCGAAGTTTTAAATTCAAGTTGATCAAGTCATACGTAATCTTTGATTGATCATATTAATTTAAATGTTACGATCATGGATGAGGATACAATAAATCTTCTTTTTCAAAAAGAAAGAATTTTGTGATTATAATGACGTAGTCATCCTCTATCCACATCTATCAAATTTTTGCCACCATCGAGTAACAGATAAAGAGGAAGAAATCTCAAAAGGGTTGTCTTTTTAGATTATACATAACTATGGAATAAATATGATTTTCGAGGCAACAAATTTCCAATGCCATGCCACCTCTTGCAAGTGTTAGGAATAATGATGTACGTCCTTGGTCCAACGTTATTCGAATAATGATGTACGTCCTTGGGAAGGCCAGGCAACCTGATAGACTTGGATCCACCTGTTAGAGTGGTGTTTGCTTAAAGACAACCGCCGACAAATGAAGATAAAGTTGAAGACTTAGTCATAACGATAGTGAACATCCGGGTGGCTCTACTGGATTTGATGGGTTGTTAAAACTCGAGGACGAGTTTTTCAAAGTAGGTGAGAATGATACGGATTACGAGCAGACCCGTATCCAAGCACCCGACCGCTATCTTAATTTTAACCTAGTTTCTTTTCTTGTTTTGCAAGCTTTTGTTTTCCTATATAAAGGACAATGTATTTCATATTTTGGATGTTTTCGATTGATTAGTAAAGATCCTGGAGGTTTATTGAAATCATAGCCGTCGCCTAGTTTTAGGTGACAAACTATCACGGTCGGTATTAGGCTGTTCATATGATCATAGCTAAATTACAATCAATATACTCAGTGATGGATCACGAGTCTGGCTTTAGTAGTAGCCGAGTGACTTCTCATATGAGAGGTTGCATGTTCAAGTCTTGGCGTTTACGACGAGAGACGGTTCTATCCGCTTGTTGGGGTTTCCACCTATAGGAATTTTTCGAGTTCATCGTGAAGCGTTTAGTAATTAGAGACGCTTTGAAATCTTATGAGAAGAAGACTAAAAAACATTATAAAAAATATGTTTGTTTGTTTGAAAAACTAAATCACATGTGCTATTCGTACTTCCCCGTAAATTAAGATACCTCTTCAAAATTTAATCTTTACCAAAAAAGTTTCTATAAACTATTTCTTCATCAAATTTAAAAATGCTAAATTTCTTATTACATTCTAAAATTATATAAAAAACCTTTTTAGAAAATATGTATAAAAAAATTAGTTAAGAAACAAAGCTTTATATTTTTTTAACGAAATTAACAAATATATTTTTGAAAAACTAAAGCCATATTCATCTAGTGTATATTTAAAAAAAAACACTTTCTGAAAGATGCAAGTTATAAGTTGATGTGCGTGGTTTTGGATATGAAATGATAGCGGGTTTCGGGCTAAAAACGCAAAATAAACTGGAAAATATTAAATTATATTTATTTCTGATGATTATCATGAGTTTTAAGGTTTAAACGATGTGAGCACGGAAAACGAGGCGAAAAACGGAGAAAATAGTGAAGCTGAGAAAACTCATGACTTGGAAGCCATGAGACCCCTTTTCATGACTTGCCAGGCCATGTGATCAGGAATCAGGGTGTCACCAGTGATCGGAAGCCATGAGACAAGCTCCCATGACTTGAAGAGTTGATTTTGGCCAGCGCATGACATGCCCAAGCCGTGAAAGGCTCATTCATGGCCTCCGAGGCCGTGAACCGACACTGTCCCACACCCTGCGAACCATTTCCGAGATCAGAGCTGAACTGCCGATGGCGCATGACTTGCCCAAGCCGTAAAACTCCCTCCCACGGCCTGCAAGTGGTGCGTCGGACCATAATTTTTGGAAACCCTAGATTTCGAAATATTATAAATAGGGGACCTCCCCAACCACCAAAACTCGTCCAAGTAAGCAGAGAACAAGCCTAGAGTGAAGCCTTTCGAAGCATTCGAAGCCTTTCGAAGCATTCGAAGATTTAAAGCATTCGACGAGTCGAGAATCTTCGATTTTCATCATTTCGAGCTACATTTCGGTATTTTGTTTGAGTTTGATTATGCATTTCAACTTAAACTTTGTTTATTTCTTTATGACCATGAACATGCTTGGCTAAACTCATAAGATCGTTTAGGCTAAGACGAATCCAACTATGGTTTGATCATTTATTGTATCGGTTTTCGTTTATGATTGTGTTTTTAAAGTAAAAGTTGTGGTCTTATTGTTTGGTTGATGTAATTGAATTCCCTATTGAATCTGGTCCATTTCTTAACCTTGTGGAAACCTAGCCCTAGTATGCAAGCCATCTTGAGTTAGGAATCTATCATATAACTGAATCACAGAATCTGCGGTGTACGCATGAAGTAAAAATAGTTGTGATCGTTAGGAAACCCTAGTACCAATTAGGAGTCCAACCTGTAGGGATGAGTGAGAAATCACCTACCCTCTGCTAGTAGCCACCCTTGATATTGTATAGTAACCGATTAGTCACCGATAGGTCGGGTCTACCGCTACTCAGTCGTATCCAGGGCCTTCTAGGTCAACCATAAATAGGAGCGTAACCGCTTCACAACCCTAGAACCATTAGGACCATACCTATCCTAACCCTTCAACCAGTTGTGAGTTGAGTCACCGATAGCTCGGGACTTAGCCTAGGGCACTTTGAAACACAACCAACTTATCAGTCCTTAACCATGGAACAATAATAACCGTGTAGGGCGTGTCTATAACCCTAAACGTGAACCTATCCATAGGAGTTAGGTAACCTTGTCTTAGGACCCTAATTCACCATAACGATAAGGCATAAACGTAACATGTGCGTCTATCAAACCAAGGTGGAGGAGTCAATGCCTAAGTGATCTCCTCTTAATACTGAATTTTCTCCGCTATCTCCGATTGCTTATTTTGTAGTAATCTTTATTAAAATTAATTTCCAAAATACAAAAAAATAATCAGGCTTAACTAAAGATCAACTGTTTTGCATAAAACCTGTCCTTGAGGTTCGACAACCCGGTATTTACCAACACTATACTATACATGGCAGGTATACTTGCCTACGTGTGTGTGTAGTCCCTAGATGGATAACCATTTTTATAAATTTAAAACCTGATAGTGTAAAACCATATTTTCATATACACTTTCACACACATCATAAATATTAAAAGAAATTGAAAGAGTCCCAACATATATACTTTAACTCATGACTCATGGTTTTAATAGCAGGAACAAGGTTGCATTAAGACAAAATAGGGGTTATTAACACTCTATATGATCATAGCTAGATTACAATAAATATATTAAGTGAATGTCTATGAGCTTTATCTTTCTAGTTTAGCAGTAGCCCGGTGATTTATCCTATAACATGTTACTGGTTTAAGCTTCGGCGCTTGTTTAGCCGGTTATTAAGGTTTTTGTCTATTGAAACTTTTCAAGTCGACCTTTAACATCAAATAACTGAGGATAGTTGAAATCCTGTTACAAATAGACTCGGAAAAACCTTTTGAAAAAGTACATGTTTGTTTGATTAAAAAACTAAAACCAGAGGCGGTATTCATACTTCCCCATAACTTGAGGGGCCTGTCTGATACATACCGCATTTTAGTCGATGAAAGGATTGGCAGAAGGAGAAGACAAATTCACCATGAAACCCTCACCGGACCACCATACTCTGCTTCTTCACGATTACTAAAGAAACTTAAAGCACAAATGCGTTAGAATTGAAGATGATTTGCTCTCACTTCTCAAATCATCTTCTTAACAACTTCTCTAGAACTATTCACTTCTATCAGAGGAGCTTTTTGACGAATCACGGTGCCAGAACGCCTCATCATCTCGCATCTTCTTCGCGCGTACGATTTACGAAGGTATTTCTCACAGTTAAACAGTTCATCTGCTCTTTTTTTGTGAATATTGGAACTGCGGATTCGTGGAAAAATGTGTTTATCTTTGCGCAATCATGATTGTATGTTTTAATCGATATAGTATGATGTTATCATGTATAGTGAGAGCAAGCATGAACGTTTTATGCTTTTATTGGATACATTTTCCAAAAAAATTAATAGATAGGGCTACAAATCTACAATTCGATTTTGGAGATTTTGCTTGTGATGAATGATAGTCTGATTCTGATACTCATCATGTGTGAAGTTTTTATCTGAAATGTTTTGGAAGAAAAGAGTATATGCATTTTGTTGTGAAGTTAGCAACCATGTTGTTATATGTTTTGGTAGATTTGGTTGTGAAGTTAGCAACCATTTGGCCATTTGACATTTTCAGTTGAACTGCATAACATCAGGAAGGAGGATGAGTATACTAGTGAGTGAATCTGTGTGGTGTTGCTATTTTAGTGTAATTAGGGATTGACTATTGATTGATCAAACTTTTAACTTATATTGGTCGGGTTCGGTGGTGCGGGGTAGTGCACGCCCGTATCGATAAAGTTAAGGGGGATCCAAGGGGGCAACGCCCCCTTGGCGGGGGTTCGGGGGCAGCGCCCCCGAGAGAGCGGGGTCCAAGGGGCAGAGCCCCTGGCTGGGGTCCAGGTCAGCTTGGAAATTTTTTATTTTGGACGAATTCCTTCACTAAAATTGCACTAGAAAATTCTTTTTTCCCGAAATTTAATTATGAATTTAGCAGGGACCAATAGTGTAATTTTGGGCGGTTTTCGAATTGCAGATAACTGCAATCACGCTCCTCCTCCTAAATAATCGATCATCATCAAAAAAGACTTACGGTTCAAATTTCTATCGCTGCAAAAATTCTCGAATTCATCATGTTCGTCTCGATCGTATCCGATTGATTTTCTCGAGTGAACCACGAGAATATTCAATCTGAAAGTGTATCACGCTTTCGAGATTATCCAAGTAACCAACATGTGGTGAAAACTGACCATGTTTGTTGATTGTACTTCATTGCTATTAGGGTTTTTTGGTCATTGAAGTTGAATTCGTAGATAAATGTTAGTCCGTCACTGGTGGCATGAAAACAATGTACCTTAAACGGCTATAGACAGTCTTTAAATGTTGGATGTAAATATAGACTTTTGTATTTGTTATCCAGGGTTACCACAGGTTGTCAAATTCTTTGAAGTCAGAACTATCTAGAACTGCGCCTGCTTTGCCTCTTAAAGATTTGGCAACTGTTGATGGAGAAACGCCACCACTTGAAAGTACCTCTGATTCTTCCCAGAAAACAGATAGTTTAGTAAATACTAATTCTTCAAACGGCCGAGTGATGCTTATTGATGGCACTTCTATCATCTATAGATCTTATTACAAACTTCTCGGTAAGAGTTTATATCTGAACTCCTAGTCTCCTATTCTGTTTAGTTATGAATGCGTCTAATGCATTAACTTTTAGAATTTTGTGTGCTATGGTTGATGTCTCTTGTCCTGATGATAAAAAAGGCTATGTTGACACTAGATTAACTCCAGATTGAAGTCCTAAATTAGTTAAATAGAAAAGCTTCAGAATCTGATTTGCCCCTTTTGTCACAGAATGTGTTATCTTAGGGTTTGAAGTTCTTGTTTCAACTTTCAAGTCAAGATCTCTCTTTTGACTAGCATGATTTCCATAATTTCACTAGCTAACACTGAGAAGTTGTTCACAAATTAATGACACTTGCTAGATGCTAATAGTGGCTGATGTGTGCACCTTTAGTCAAGTAATTATGTGGACTAATACAATTATCATTCCATGAGTAATGACATCTTCTAAAAATTAATTTAACCAAGCACATTTATTTTCGTCTGAGCTGTACATTGAGGTAAATCTGAATTGAAGCTCTTTCGTTATAGGATTGGATGTATATTTGGGTTTCTATCTTTTTAGTATGCAGATTGAACTCTTATTGGACCTGCTATTTTTTTTCTTTGTTTATTCTGGGTAGCTAAATTAAATCATGGGCATCTATCTAACGCGGATGGCAATGGAGACTGGGTCTTGACTATATCTACAGCTTTGTCACTTGTAAGTCATGCTCTTGATTTTTGTTGTGTTTGCATGCATGTAGATATGAAAGGGGGGGGGGGGGGGATCAAACATAAAATTCACAATTGACGATTTCTTGAGGTTATGAATTTGGTTTTTAATATGCATAAGAAAGACAATACCATTGCAGTTAATGTAAGGATTTAGTATTGACATGGTGTTTGAACTCCAACTGCTCAAGATTTTGGGTTAAATGTTCTACTTAGGCCCAAGTTTTTTGTTCAACCCAAAAATACTCTTGATTTTGTTAAATGTATGTTAGTTTCTGATTCTAGACCTTCTACCTTTATATTTTTATCTTACATCTCAGTCAAGAATTCTCTTCACAAATCATAAATTGCAAAATAGTCCCTTAATTTTGAACATCCAATTTTTCTATATGCCATTAAATTGCAACATACTATTCTCACCTGTTCAAGATCGGTCATAATGGAGCTCATCAATAATGACACAAGTGGAACGCTTCTAACAAGTTTAATGAGTAAATTGGTATGATAGTGCTGCAACCACCATGTGAAACATTTGAGAAAGTATATATTTGCTATTTTATGACATTTCCTATAATAAAAAAAGACGCAACTGACTCATACTCGTTATGATTTTTCTGTTTGCAGCTAATTGATGTTTTGGAATTTACTCCATCACATGTGGCGGTACGTATCTTCTTTTTACTTTCCGTCTATTCTAATTAAGGCTGTCCAAGCGCACTTGAAATTGTCTCGGTTTGCATATGAGCCGAGCTCGAGCCAAGGTTTGCTCGCTCGTTTGGTTCGCTTAAATTAACGCTAACTTTTTAAATATTTTATAGCCCAAACAGAAGACATTCAATCTTCAAAGCCTAAAACTTCATCATTATCCGGTCCACTATGCACCAAGACCTTTTCTTCCTTCTAAGTTCTAACAATCCAACCGAGCCGAAAAGCCAAACCAAGACGAAGCAAACCAAACTGAGCCAGTTTTTTTTTTAAACCCAGCCTAGCTCGAGCTCAAGTTTTCAGCTCTGTTTAAATTCGAGCTGAGATGAGCTGGCGCGGTTTAAAGTTAAAGCGGAGCTTGATCTGGCCCTGGCTCAGCTCGTGAACATGCCTAATTCTAATGAAGAATGCCAATTATGAAATATGATTCACAATTTCTTCTTTAAGTTTGATCATCAGTGATAGCTAATGGTATATATATATATTTTTTGCTACATACATAAGATCTTGCAGACATTTGAAATAACAAGATCTTGAGGGACTTTCCCATAAAAACTCATCTTTTATTATGTGAATTTTGTAGTTGTATAATTTTGTACTGCAAACAAGACTTTTGAATTTTATGCCGAATTGTACATTCGATTTGTTATTACATAATTTCTGACTCTACTTTCTGACTTCTCCTTCCATGAATTTATGAAATTAGATTGTGCATGATTCACTCTCAAATTACATCAAATGCATCTCATATATTTTTTTAATTCTTATCTGATTTATGTGGTTATGAGGCTTACGTCTAGTTTCTTTTTCATATGCAGGTGGTTTTTGATCATGATGGTGAGGCTTAAACCTTGAGGAGTCTATTTTGTTATTAAATGTCTTTAATATTTTAGTACAAGCACTTTATATGTACATGTGAGCTTGGATAGTTGGATGATCTTTTGTTTTTTCCTTGTTAAAATTCATGATAGATATATGGCATTCATGTTAGCTTAACATGCTTGATAGATTATCACGAAAACACTTAAACTTGAAGCTGATTTACATCATTTTTTTTTGTCTATGAAAAGTTTCTTGATAGAATTTGGTAAACCTACAACAAAACGTCTTCTAAATTCATTGTCAACTAGTTTATTACTAATAATGTTTGCTAATTAGCATAGTTCTAGGCCATTTTAATAACTTATGTTTTCAGGATTTTGCTTTGGTAATATGCCTCAGTCATCCAGACAAAACTTTATGTCAAAAGGTATGCTTTTCCTCCCTTCTGTTTTCCCTCAGCCTGTCTTTTATTTTTATTTTTATTCTTAGTTTTTAATTTTATTTTACTTTATGTTCCTATTTTCAAATGTGTGGCTTATTTATTTTTGAAATTGGAACTTAAACTTATAGAATCGTCCCTGTTGGTTTGCTTTCTTTGTTCCGGTTTCATTAGAGGACGAAAACAAGTCATGCATGTATTCAGATTGATTTTCCAACTTGATTTGCTATCATGAGCCACCTATGATGAATTTATATGTATCAAACACTCTGAACTACAGTTCTCTTTTACTCAAGTTGACCAACTGTAGTCAAGATGACGTGCCTTACTATCCTTCTTTTAATCTATTTGATTCTAGACTTGTATGCTCACTGATATAGTGGGAATATACCTGAAAAAATGAGGTTTAGAAAGTTCAGGGTTCAGTATATTTGCATTCATATGATGATGAGAAAAACTAATAATACTCTCCATGATGTGAGTCTAATATTGATTCAATACTTGTTTCACTCTTTTAGGTCAGACTTTTCGGCACACTCTCTATCCCTCATATAAGGGCAACCGTCCACCTACTCCGGATACAATAGTGCAGGGCCTTCAATACTTAAAAGCATCCATCAAAGCCATGTCCATCAAAGTCATTGAGGTAAGATAAGTGGGTTGAGTAGCGGATTAGGGTTGAAATAGATCATTTTCACTACATGATTATATGTCGAAATGGTCTGGATATCCCCGACTAGCAGCAGCACTTACAAAGAATACGTTAGATACTGTAATCCTCTAAATGTATAATAACTAATGCATTGGTTTGCTTAAATGTTAAAACAACATTATTACTGTAATCATCTAAATTTTTCAGTAAGACAATCTAGGAAGTCGTATGCATTAAGATAGACTTTGGACAACTTTCAACCCTTTTCACGGGTCCCCTTTTTAACTACTTCTTTTATTTGACCGTTTTGAGATAAAAAGAAAAAATTTATCCAAATATACCCCATTCATAAGTAAACAAGTCGAAATCACCACAATTCTACCGATTATCGTTTTTTGTAATGATGATATTTATTTATCAAGCTAGGTTCCTGGAGTTGAAGCTGATGATGTTATTGGGACTCTGGCTTTACGCAGTGTTGATGCCGGTTTCAAGGTAACCTTTTGCAAATCTTTCAGATGCATAATATAATTCTATTATTTTATTCTTACGACTGATATTAATCAACTGAACCCTTTGGTTATAGACATTACTTAATTTATATTACTTTAGATAAATTTCATTTGTTACAGGTCAGAGTTGTCTCTCCTGACAAAGACTTTTTCCAGATATTATCTCCTTCATTACGCCTTCTTCGAATTGCACCTCGTGGTTTTGAGTTAGTATTAATGAATTGTTTCATTTTTTGTTGTCAAGCAAGGTCAAGTAATTTAAAGTATAATATAAGTACACTTATTACTGATATCTTCTTGTCAGAATGGTTTCATATGGAATGGAGGATTTTGCTAAAAAATATGGAACACTACAACCTTCTCAGTTTGTGGATGTAATGTCACTTGTTGGTGACAGATCTGACAATATACCAGGTTGTTTTTGGATCATATTAGGAGAATAATAATTGTTAATTACTAGGTTGCTTTATGTATATCTATCATGGTGTTTGCACTATATGTCATGAAAGTCTTATGTGTTGATGCTGATAATCAAAGCAGGGGTTGATGGAATCGGGGATGTACATGCTGTGCAGCTAATAACAAGATTTGGTAAATAAAGGGTTTTCTTTTTAGTTTCATATTTCCTTCACTGTGTTTGTTTTTCGGAATTTTTCCTACCATTGTATGCTTATCAGTTTTATTAGGGATAATTTCATATATCCTTTTCAAAACTTAGTATAATATCATATTTACGCAACAAAAAATATAATATCAAATGTACCCTTTATACTCGCATTAGGATACGAGAGTTTCAGAAGAAAAAGGTATAATAGTCATATTATCAGTTGCATTTTGTGAAATGGGTAATTATGAAATTTTAGGTATTATGAATTGGTAGTTTTGAAATTAATCTTTTTGGTTGTCAAATACAATATTATGGAAGTTTTCAGGAGTATATGTGAAATTGCCCCATTTTATAGTTTCTTGAGGTGCAACTGATGATTTTTTTAACTTATTGCTTATTTACATGTGTTTAAAAGGTTCACTGGAGAATTTGTTGCAACATATTGATGAAGTTGCTGAGGAACGGATTAAAAAGGTTCCATTGCTTATTTCCTTGCTTCTCTTAAATAATATACTGGAAACAAAAGTATTTTCACAAGTGTGTTATTCTTAACCTAATTGGGTGGATCAGTATGGATGTAATCATGTAAACTTTTGACAAAAAGTTTATTCTATTGATCTGAAATACTATAAGAAGTGTTTCCAGATTTTAAATACCGGTAGTGTTCCTAATGTTACTGCTCTTTTAGTTTTTTTTTTTTTTTTGAACAGCAAGAGATATATGTATTAAAAACCACCACTAGCAAGAAGCTAGAGGAGAAAACGATACATAGTGAGAAAATTAAAAACTACAACCAATACAAAGGGTCACGTTTCCATTGATTCCAATCTAGATCTCTAAAGTTTGAAAGATACTTCTCTTTTAGTTGAGACTGATTTTTTTAGTTTCTACAGGATTTATAATGTGTGTGTGTTTATATATAGTGAGAGAGAGAGAGAGGACTGCTCAATACATATATACCTATTGCTTTAAATGTGATACATAAGATGCATCTCTCTCACACTATATCTATGCAACACTAGTACAAGTTCTTACACGCTTTTCTACTTAATTATGGGCTGTCAAATGTGTCCCTATATATGTATGTGTATATGTATCATATTCTTGTAAGTTATATGAATTGGGAAAATGCAAATGAGAGTGGGTCACTTTACCAATTGCCAGTCATGTAATTTGAGTATATTGGTGAATCTATGGCTTTCATATTTCTGTTTTATACTGAACTAGAGACTATTAGTATCTGATATGTGCTTTTCACATGTAGACTTTGATAGCAAATAAGGAGCAGGCCTTGTTGAGCAAAGAACTGGTAAGTGACCAGCACTATAACCCTTTGTGTTACAACTTACGAACTGTCTGTAAGTGATGATTTATGCATATGTGTGGAATAAGAATTGTGGGATTTCAGCCTTTTTAAATTAATCGGCCGTAATTTCTTTCTTGGTTGCTGTGGAATACGAATGATCAGCATTTCAGTCTTTTTGATTGATTCTGCACCTAATGTCTTTCTTTGCTTCTGTTGTATTCTTACTAGCACTTGTTTGTTTGATTGCTAAGCTATTTCTGATGTGTTTTTATATCTGGCAGGCCCTTTTACGTTCCGATCTTCCACACTACATGGTCCCGTTTTCTACCAGTGATCTAGTATTTAGAAAACCAGAGGTTGGTGCATCCTACATGCTGTATCCTTGAGGATTTAGTTAGACTGTTAGAGGTTACAAAATGAGTGGTTGGAGTGGGCTGGGTAATCAAACAGGTTTGTTTACGCGTGATCAGAAACACGACACAAAAATAATCAAGTTTTGGATTGTCATATGTAACCCGTTTAATAAACAAGTCGTGTTTCAGTTGACCTTATTAACTCGTTAATCTGTCGTGTTCGAGTTGACCTGCTTAACCTTTTTAAGTAATTACGTTGCCGTCAAACATGTTTAAACAAACAGGTCGACCTCCAGGTTGTATATAACATGTCTAACCCATTTGTCACAGCCCTTTTAACACATTTACAAATTACAACTTGTTTAACTTGTATAAGTAAATGGGTTAAACAATTCTTGATCACGTTACACGATTTTAAACATTTCTGGATCAGGGTTTATGTTTTTGACATGAATAATTATACTCGTCGTGTTCGGGTTCAAAGATTGAACCTGCCATACTGAAACTTGCCAACTGGATACGAATGCCAACCCTAGGTTTTTTTGTACGGGTTGGGTCGACTTAAAAACACTTTTTGTCAAAGGATTTACTTTTTTTCTATAAACATTTTGGTTGTCAGATATGATCACAGAGATTTTGTTCTTTTAATATCGCTCTTGTTTTTTTTTTTTTCAGTAAAAGAGAGTTTTTATGGATTAAAAATACACTTTAATGAGATTGAACATAACCCATATCAACCATTTAATGAGAAAATGGATTGAATTTGAAGAAATTATTACATCTAACCTTCGAGCATTTTGTATTTACACTGGTTTGATGAATTTTGTAATGATACAGGATAATGGAGAGAAGTTTACAAACCTCTTGACAGCAATTGGTGCTTATGCAGAAGGTTTTTCACTTGATTCGGTTATCAGAAGGGCGTTTTATATGTGGAAGAAGCTTGAGAAGACTTGAATTTAAATAGATGGTTATTTTAACTGACTGGTTTTAATCAATTATACAAGTTCCAAAATGTGTATAAAGTTCAAAATAGATCATAGTATCAGTATGTGCTGTTTTTGCATCATTCTGGGCCAAAAGCGGTGTCTCTATAATTCATTTAAACACACACAAAGAATCATTATTATGTATTAGTGTATTTTATAGATAACCGCAGTCCAAATGTATCAAAGGTCGCAAGAATTATAAGGCTAATCGATGGTGACTGGCCGCTGCAACCCGTACTTGCCCCCACCACCCCGTGGTTGCCAATGGACTGTTCGCTTATTACAAAATCATAATTGATGAGGTATATCAACACATTGTATGATCTTCCTGCGTGGGATTTTAAACAGATTTGAGGTGTAGCAAAAATTGACCTTCCTTGTGGTCTCACGCGGGCAGTGGTGGATCTAGCATAAGAGCAGGGGTAGCGTCTGTTACCATTGAGCTTTCACCGCGTAGTGGAAAAACTTAATACCGACTAGTGGATTTTTTTTCTATGTATTTTGTTACCCCTAAAACAATTTTTCCGTTAAACGCTACCCCTTAAATAAAATTCTGGGTCTGCCACTGCACGCGAGTTCAACTCCCTTCGCTATGTGGTTTGATTATGTTTATCTGATTTGCCACTAACATTGTATTCTATTTTAGTGATGTTCTTTTTCTTCTTTCTTGCTAAAGATTTGATGCAACATTTTGAGTCGTTTACAATCATTCATTCGTTTTTGGCCTAGACTGGTTAAAAATTCTAGATTTGTCACCGATGAAGTTTTAACAAACAAAAACCAAGACAATCGCTTTAGCACAAATAACTATAATTCGTCACCGATCAAGTTTTAACAAACAATAACCAAGACAATCCCTTTAGCACAAATAACTATAATATGAACGAAAGCTAATACGTGACATACGGCGTATAATATCACAGAGAATATGGGGATGATTCTTATGTATTCTTGAAATAGCAATAAGCACCCCCTCTCCCAACACCCAAGATTGAGGCTCCGTTAGAGACTTCAATTTTGGAGCGTATCTTAAGAAAGGGTTGTTTTGGTGAGGACATTTGCAAGTTGATCAGCGGAGCTTATGTGCAAGAGTTTTAGAGACCCATTCACGAACAAAGTGGTAATCGGGAGTGACATGCTTCATTCTTGAATGGTATATCGGATTGACACAAAGGTATGTTGCGCCTGTATTGTCGCAGTAAAGGCAATGAGGTCTAGTAGTAGGAATGCCAAGTTCACACAATAGATTTTGAGCCCATCCAAGTTCAGCGGCCATGCTAGCTTACGTTTTGTTTCAGTTGAAGATCAGAAAACTGATTTCTGTCTACTGATGCGCCATGATATAATGTTTGAGCCGAGATATGCAACATATGTTGTCATGAAACATCCCTCGTCCGTTATGCCACCCCAGTCAGAGTCAGAAAAGGCAAGGCTGAGGGTGCTAATGACGAACCTCTTTTCAAAGATAACCCGTGGTGTATAATACCTTTTAGATAGCGCAACACTCATTTTAAAGCTTGCCAATGTAACTAACTATGTCAGTGCATAAAAATAACTGAGATAAATTGGTGACAACAAACTAGATGTCCGGTTAAGTAAATGCGAAGTATTGAAGAGAACCGACTTACTATAAAAAGTTGGGTCAATGGAGGGGGAGCCGTCATGAGGCGAGAGAGACTCGATGGAGCTGAGTGGAGTGAGTTCCTCTTTAGCACCCTCCATATGAAAAAGGGTTAGGAGATCATGAACGTGTCGGTGCCGAAAGAGAAATATACCATCAGATGTGGGTATGGCTGTTGGGTATGCTGGCCCAGTTCACATCTACAGTGTTGGGCCCGGCCCATTACAGGATGACCTAATATTTTCTCTATATATACCATGTAATATGTAACATTTACAAGTGAGCACAGAAATACAATACTCCTAGTTAGCCCCGTGGACGTAGGTCAGTTTAGACCGAACCACGTAAATCTCGTGTTCTTACTTTCTTGCTTGAGTGTGTGTGTCTCGTGATCAGTGTGTGCACCCGGATCCCGTCTATACCCTAACAACTGGTATCAGAGCTTTAGGCTCGTGGGTTGCACAAGATCAGACCGAGTCACCGGTTTCACCTCCGGTGTTCATCAACATCGTCGCAGAAGAGAAGCATACAGAAGGTCGGTACCGTGGTTACATCGAGTGGCAGAAGCTATTCCGTGTTGTCGCCGGAATATCACGAGCAGTCGCCGTCAGTGTGTAGTCACAACCACCGTCGTCATCGTCATCTAAAGGTCAGTTTGTTCTTACCCGTTTTCGTTTCGTATGAGTGTTCGGCAGAAGAAAAAGTCGACCGGGTAGTTTTCAGACCGCTAGGAATTTCCGACTAGAACAGGGCAGGGCCGCCGGTTTTATCGTCTCCGTTGATTGGTTCACGACAGAAAACGGTCGAAGTTGCCGGGACTGTGCGAAGAAACGAAGAAGCAGATAAAGCTTCTCAAGTCGCCG
>JBCNJP010000019.1:30675815-30814356 GCA_039602395.1 Deinandra increscens subsp. villosa | reverse complement strand
GTTCGGAGATTAAACACTAATACTTAATTTTTATAAAAAAAACTACAAAGGTGATGGACTTTTATATAAAATTTAGTTGGGTTTAATTTATAAAACCTTGGGTTAATTTAGTTGGGGCGAAAAAAAAATGAAGTTTGGGCCGGGTTGGGCCGGGTCGGGCCGGATCACGGGCCGGGCCGGGCGGGTCAGGCGGGTCGGGTGGCGGGTTGGGCCAGTCGGGCGGGCCGGGCTGTGGGTTGGGTTAACGGGCCGCAAGGGGAAAGGGTTCGGGGTATTGGGCCGGTTAATGGGCTTCCAAACGGGTCGGTGATTGTGTTGCAAACACATCCTGTTTTCTTATGTCTTTTGTTATGTATTTGAGTCAATTTGAGTCGGATTCTATTTGTTTTAGTTGTTTTTAGCTATGTTAGTGTCTTTGGGGTCTTGTTTATGTTTTTATGAGTTTTGTAGGTTTTTAATAAAATCCCGAGGCCACGAGAGAAAGTTGGAAAGAAGTGAATAAAAGAAGAGGACAAGTGCTGAACAAGATGTCCCAGGCATATCGTCTAGGACTGGATTGCCTTTACGCGATACGCGCGGAGTGGCTGGTCAACAAAAGTCAAAAGTCGGTTCCGCCCGACTAAATTGTCATGTAATAGGCGGTAGGCGTATCGCCTAGAGAGAACACACTTCCAAGCGATACGCTTGGAGGTCTAAAACCCGCAAAAGAGGGTTTCGCGATATAAAATTGGGTTTTAGGGTTCCAGTCGATGATTCACGGCTTGCAGACGGCAGAGAGCGATCCAGAGGCGATTTCAAGAGCAGAAGAGACTAGGAATCAAGGGGAATTCAAGGGTGGGTCCATTCTTCATCACCAACTCAATAACGGGTTCATCTAATCTCTTTCGATTTCTAGATTTTATCATGTTAGGGCTTAAAGTTCTGATTTTTATTATGTTTTCTGTACTTGACATGATTGTTGGCTAAACTCTTTGAGCCACCTAGACTCGTATTGATGATTTTGATCTTTTGATTACTTTGTTCGGTTTTTGACTAATTGATTGATGTACTTTCCTATTAAACTCCATGGTTGCTATGATTGAATGCATATGTGAATTGTTGATTGGGTTTATAGTTGTTGATTGATGCACTCTTTACCTTCGAATGTCTTTCGGTCTAGGTAATTTGTCTAAAGTAGCTAGCTTTAGGGTTGGTTGCGTTAGAGTGGTTTAGGAGACGTCTTGAACTATTGCGTTGGTTAATATTTATTCATTTGATTGCAATTTGCTGCCCTAATTAGACAAGCCAGAAGGTGATAGTTAGGTAGATTAGTTGGGTTGCTTAGTGGAATAGGATCACATCGCCATCGGAAGAGGGGTGCCCTAGGAAATTAGGTAGCTTGCTAATTCTTGTCATTCATAGTAATTCATGGTAGCTCCAGCTAGCTCAAGGTGCCTTAGATTGTTTCGAGGGTGGTTAGGTCTAGTTGAGGTTGGATGTACCCGCAAGGTGAACTCCTGTTCGAGCATTAGGATTACATGCTAGGAAGGACTTAAAAGGTGAACTAGCCACCATCAGATTAGTCATAACCGATTGAAGTTGTCATTAGTGATTAGGATTCTGAGTCTAGGTGGTATCTTTCTCTGTTCTGAAGGTTGTTCTTAGGTTTCCTGCTGTCCGTTTGTTAGTTGCGTTAGTTAATTCTAATTCAAATCAAATCTCAAATCAAAACCCAAATTACTCAGTATTTCCAATTTCAAGGTCTAGGTTAAGTCTTTGTCTTTAGAGTGTCCTTAGGGTTCGATATTCCCGGTCTTCCTTAGCTTTACTACGATCCGACAGGTACACTTGCCTTAGGGTTCGGTTCAGTTTTAGGGTTTTCGGTAAAATTAGGTGTGTCTAGGTCTAGGTTTAGTTCTAGGTTTTAATAGCATTTTTAGTGTAGTTCCGAACACATCAGTCGGGTTACGGGAAAACGAAAAGTGTCGAAACGTTCGAAATGTCATTACGAGTGTTCGGGTAAAGTTTGGTGACGAACGGAGTTCGATTGTGACTGTTGGGCTTACGAGGCCCAATACGACACTTTCGGTTCGATTACGAGACAATTTGGTTGACAATTTGGAGAAAGTATCCTGACAAGGTGCTTTGGGAATACAAGTCTTGAATAACCTCGAAGAGAAAATCAAAATTTTCAAAAGTTTTGTCGTGACGAAATATGGTCGTGACGAAATCGGATAAAATATATAAAAGTACCATTTTTTATATATAGATTTTATTGTTGAAGTTTCATCAAATACCAAATGGGTTCACTTGGTTTAAAAGAAATTGACAACGTACACAAACTCGGGAATAATTCTAAGCATGCAACGGCATATATATATGTACCAATATATATATAATAAAAGGAAACACTTAATTAGCACATAATGACAATTAAACACGGATTAATTACTGCTAATCAAAGTCAAAGTAACATGGTTGACCTGGTTTTGTGCGAGGTGTTACAGTATTTCATATTTTGGATGTTTTCGATTGATTAGTAAAGATCCTGGAGGTTTATTGAAATCATAGTCGTCGCCTGGTTTTAGGTGACAAACTATCACGGTCGGTATTAGGCTGTCCATATGATCATAGCTAAATTACAATCAATATACTCAGTGATGGATCTCCAGTCTGGCTTTAGTAGTAGCCGAGTGACTTCTCATATGAGAGGTTGCATGTTCAAGTCTTGGCGTTTATAACGAGAGACAGTTCTATCCGGTTGTTGGGGTTTCCACCTATATGAATGTTTCGAGTTCATCGTGAAACGTTTAGTAATTAGAGACGCTTTGAAATCTTATGAGAAGAAGACTAAAAAACATTATAAAAAATATGTTTGTTTGTTTGAAAAACTAAACCACATGTGCTATTCGTACTTCCCCGTAAATTAAGGTACCTCTTCAAAATTTAATCTTTACCAAAAAAGTTTCTATAAATGATTTCTTCATCAAATTTAAAAATGCTAAATTTCTTATTACATTCTAAAATTATATAAAAAACCTTTTTAGAAAATATGTATAAAAAAATTAGTTAAGAAACAAAGCTTTATATTTTTTTAACGAAATTAACAAATATATTTTTGAAAAACTAAAGCCATATTCATCTAGTGTATCTTTATCTTTACTATCTTATAATGCATTTCTTTTTAGTTGTAAGGTAAACTCTTAAATTTAAAACGTACAAGAAAGGAAGCATTATGTACAAGCTTGAAAAGCTTGTTAAAACTAAGTCAATTACTTCCCAACTATGTACAGCCATTTTCCCTTACTTCTCAACTATGAACAACAAGCAAAAGCAACGTACACCCCTTTTCTCTTTCTATTCGGCGGTTGCAGAGATTTGTAGACAGCTTTAGTTTGGGCGGTCAATCAAAATTCAAAATCACGGGTACTAACTTTTGATTTCAAATCCATTAACCTTCCTGTTTCCTCTTCTTCTTCATAACCGAACCCTAAATCCAAACGAGATATTTATACCTAGGGTTCCGGTGAACGTGAAATCATGTGGAGACGATCATCTGCTAAACTATCAACTCTCTGATCTGTTTCCAGACCTAATCGTAAACTCTCTCCCTACTCAAAGCCTCCACCGATTCTTTATTCTTTTTTGCTTTAGATCTACTTTTTGATATGTTCTTGCTGTGAAATATGTGAAATGCTCTTCAGGTATGAAATGTTCTTGCTCTGGTGCTTGCTTTCGTAATCGATTTTGCTCCTTTGATGCCTGCTTCGGAATCGTAATTGATTCTGCTCACCTGATGCCTGCTTTAGAATCGTAATCGATTTTGCAATCCCGTTAAGGTATGTTCATCACCATATGGTTTTAATTGTTTACTTTTTGTTTGCGCAGTGATTACAGATCTAAGCTTAGTTAAGGTATTTTCATCGCTTAGTTTTTGTTTAGGATTTTAATTGTTTAGTTTGGTTTTGCTCAGTGGTTACAGATCTAAGCTTCTCTGATGTTCAGCTTCAAGGTATGGTATGCTCATCATCAGTTTCTTAAATTATACATATAATATGTGAGCTTTCGTTTTCTTCATGACTCAAAACTCTCTCAACAAAATTAATCTTTAGTGAAAGAGGCAAGGTGGATCCGAACCCACATGTACAATAGACTAACCAGATTTGAGAGACAAACAAGCTCTTTCTTCTTCAAATTTAGGTTCCATCCATTAGCCTAAAGATTTGTTTTCGTTTATTGTTAATGATGGGAAGTAACTTCACGCAATAATCTATTCAATTTCGTATGACAGTGTTCAATTTTGACTATTTACAAAGTCAACAGACTCAGTTTTAGAATGGAAATTGAATGCTTTGCAGATTCGGTTTGGTTTTTTAAACTAAAGATATTTTGTTACAGATTCAGAGATTCTGAGAGTTTGTTAAGAGAAAATGCCTCTAAAATTTGATGTCATTACCTCACTAATATATGGTTTTATTTTTGTTTGTAGCTTAGGTTATGAATATGAATGCACCTTGACCATGAGGGATTTGAAGGTTCAATCTAGGAAAGTTGTCCCACTTCAAATTTTAGAGGTATTTTTTCTTTTTAAACATTATTTTTCAGTGGGGAATCAAATTAATTAAAGAAATTATTTTTTATTATTATTATTTTTTTTGATTTTGTGATGTATGAAGCACTTGCAACCGATCTTGGGGTTTTACATCTCTGAATCCTATAATTAACATTAGAAAAGACTGGGTTTCTTTGGTGTTTGAAGAGGGTATAACATGATTTTTTTGAGTTGGGATCAAAGAAAGTTATGTTTTTTTTTTTGGATTTTGTGATATATGAAATTGGTGTCATTGTTCTTGGATTTATATCTGAATCCTTTAACAAATTTCTTGGATTATTAAATCCGAATGCTTTAGTTAATTTTTAAAAAATGGACCTTTTGGGATCAAAGAAAGTTAAATCCGAATGCTTTAATTAATATAAAGCTAGACTCTGATGATAATTTTAAGTTGGATTGCCTGTGAAATTTTTATGGTAGAGTATGTTAAAGTCTTCTATGGTTTTGATATTGGTGCAATTGTTTATTTTTGTTTGATAAGGTTATGTTTTGATGTAGCTTTTGCTCATTCTTATAGCTTTATATTTTGTATAGTAGATGTTGTAATTCATAATCTAGAATTGATCTTTCACTCTATATGGTTCCCATATGGTGAAATTGTTTACTGCTGTTTGACTTAGATTTATGTAACACATTTATAGTTTTAAAATCAACAAGTACATTTAAAAAAGTGTTTGCGGTTGTCCTGTCAGACCCTGTCTGTTTTGACCTTTCGCCTAAAGTATTTTTGAATGAACAGGGGGGCATCGAGATGATGGTGTCTTTATGCTAAGGAAAATTGTTGCATCAGATTGGGTTCTGATTGAGGATATAGACTTTACTGATTCAGCAATGAAGGGAGTCATGGAGAATCTTGGAGTGCCGGAGAAGTCGCTCATAGTCTCCAGTTTTCTCTATGGTGTGAGCATCTTGGTCTTAATGGTGAAGAGGTTAGTACCATTTTACCAACTTAGAAAAGGTAATAAGCATCATTTTTTTCATTACCAGGTCTCTTCTTTTGTCCTAGATGAGATACACAGATTTATGGTTAGCAACTACAAAGGTAAAAAAATCATGGAATATAAATACATAACAATTTCCTCCTATTTTTATGTTTTTGCATTTAACCTTCAAATGATAATGTTCCAATGGTGTGCATATGCTAGGTTAGACACATCTTACCGTCTACCGGTTTAAATATATTTGCTAATTACCACTTCAAAACAGTGATATACGGCTTCATGATTTGTTTGTTCCGAAATATCTTTTGTTTAAGTACGTTTGTGTTCATCAATTGTAATATTTTGTTTAGTGATTTTTATTGTTGTAATGAAGTTATAAATTTATATTATGTTTATAATTGCAGGATTTAAAGAAACGTTATCAAACAACATCCGTCGCAACATGTAGATCGCAACATCTTGTTATATTATATAGGAAGATGTAGCAAGTGATGATGTTGGTGCCATGTGATCAACAGGCCTTAATGAACTAAGTTCATATAAATGTAATCTTTGTCTTTATTTTTTTCATATGAAATTCGTAGCCTTCCCATTGTTATGAGAATTTGTATCAATTCACAATTGTTGAATGGATAGTTGATATACTTGGATTGTTATTTTAAGTACTTTTAAATAAAGTCCTTCCTCTCGTTTGCTTGCCCACATTTTTATTAAGATTTTCATCATTTAGAACTCCATATCTATTAGATATAAGAAATTCAAAAGTAAACATTTAATAATCATGTAATTTTGATAAGAATAATAGTCTTATAGCATCAAACATCAAACATGATACATATTTTTAATCAACCCACAAAGTCCGTATAGGTTGACATCGTACTGTATATACCGCTTTATAAGTTGATATTGGACCGCATCACACTAAAAACGAATACCGCAATCTAAATTGTTGCGCCACCATAACGAGCAAACAATTGACGAATAACATCCTATAAACTGCCGCCGCCGCAACGCGCGGGTAGACCCCTAGTATTTAAAAAAAAAAACACTTTCTGAAAGATGCAAGTTATAAATTGATGTGTGTGGTTTTGGATATGAAATGATAGCGGGTTTCGGGTTAAAAACGTCAAAATAAACTTGAAAATATTAAATTATATTTATTTCTGATGATTATCATGAGTTTTAAGGTTTAAACGATGTGGGCACGAAAAACGAGGCAAAAAACAGAGAAAATAGTGAAGCTGAGAAAACACATGACTTGGAAGCCATAGGACCCCTTTTCATGACTTGCCAGGCCATGTGATCAGGAATCAGGGTGTCACCAGTGATCGGAAGCCATGAGACAAGCTCCCATGACTTGAAGACTTGATTTTGGCCAGCGCATGACATGCCCAAGCCGTGAAAGGCTCATTCATGGCCTCCGAGGCCGTGAACCGACATTGTCCCACGCCCTGCGGCCCATTTCCGAGATCAGAGCTGAACTGTCGATGGCGCATGACTTGCCCAAGCCGTGAAACTCCCTCCCACGGCCTGCAAGTGGTGCGTCGGACCAGAATTTTTGGAAACCCTAGATTTCGAAATATTATAAATAGGGGACCTCCCCAACCACCAAAACTCGTCCAAGTAAGTAGAGAACAAGCCTAGAGTGAAGCCTTTCGAAGCATTCGAAGATTTGAAGCATTCGACGAGTCGAGAATCTTTGATTTTCATCATTTCGAGCTACATTTCGGTATTTTGTTTGAGTTTGATTATGCATTTCAATTTGAACTTTGTTTATTTCTTTATGACCATGAACATGCTTGGCTAAACTCATAAGATCGTTTAGGCTAAGACGAATCCAACTATGGTTTGATCATTTATTGTATCGGTTTTCGTTCATGATTGTGTTTTCAAAGTAAAAGTTGTGGTCTTATTGTTTGGTTGATGTAATTGAATTCCCTATTGAATCTGGTCCATTTCTTAACCTTGTGGAAACCTAGCCCTAGTATGCAAGCCATCTTGAGTTAGGAATCTATCGTATAACCGAATCACAGAATCTGCGGTGTACGCACGAACTAGAAATAGTTGTGATCGTTAGGAAACCCTAGTACCAATTAGGAGTCCAACCCGTAGGGATGAGTGAGAAATCACATACCCTCTGCTAGTATCCACCCTTGATATTGTCTAGTAACCGATTAGTCACCGATAGGTCGGGTCTACCGCTACTCAGTCGTATCCAGGGCCTTCTAGGTCAACCATAAATAGGAACACAACCGCTTCACAACCCTAGAACCGTTAGGACCATACCTATCCTAACCCTTCAACCAGTTGTGAGTTGAGTCACCGATAGCTCGGGATTTAGCTTAGGGCACTTTGAAACACAACCAACTTATCAGTCCTTAACCATGGAACAGTAGTAACCGTGTAGGGCGTGTCTATAACCCTAAACGTGAACCTATCCATAGGAGTTAAGTAACCTTGTCTTAGGACCCTAATTCACCATAACGATAAGGCATAAACATATAGTAGTGCGTCTATCAAACCTAGGTGGAGGAGTCAATGCCTAAGCGATCCCCTCTTAATACTAAATTTTCTTTGCTATCTCCAATTGCTTATTTTGTAGTAATCTTTATTAAAATTAATTTCTAAAATACAAAAAAATAAACAGGCTTAACTAAAGATTAACTGTTTTGCATAAAACGTGTCCTTGAGGTTCGACAACCTGGTATTTACCAACACTATACTATACATGGCAGGTATACTTGCCTACGTGTGTGTGTAGTCTCTAGGTGGATAACCATTTTTATAAATTTAAAACCTGATAGTGTAAGACCATATTTTCATATACACTTTCACACACATCATAAATGTTAAAAGAAATTGAAAGAGTCCCAACTTATATACTTTAACTCATGACTCATGGTTTTAATAGCAGGAACAAGGTTGCATTAAGACAAAATAGGGGTTATTAACACTCTATATGATCATAGCTAGACTACAATAAATATATTAAGTGAATGTCTATGAGCTTTCTCTTTTTAGTTTAGCAGTAGCCCGGTGATTTATCCTATAACATGTCACCGGTTTAAGCTTCGGCGCTTGTTTAGCCGGTTATTAAGGTTTTTGTCTATTGAAACTTTTCAAGTCGACCTTTAACGTCAAATAACTGGGGATAGTTGAAATCCTGCTACAAATAGACTCAGAAAAAACTTTTGAAAAAATACATGTTTGTTTGATTAAAAAACTAAAACCAGAGGCGGTATTCATACTTCCCCATAACTTGAGGGGCCTGTCTGATACATACCGCATTTTAGTCGATGAAAGGATTGGCAGAAGGAGAAGAACAAATTCACCATGAAACCCTCACCGGACCACCATACTCTGCTTCTTCACGATTACTAAAGAAACTTAAAGCACAAATGCGTTAGAATTGAAGATGATTTGCTCTCACTTCTCAAATCATCTTCTTAACAACTTCTCTAGAACTATTCACTTCTATCAGAGGAGCTTTTTGACGAATCACAGTGCCAGAACGCCTCATCATCTCGCATCATCTTCGCGCGTACGGTTTACGAAGGTATTTCTCACAGTTAAACAGTTCATATGCGCTTTTTTGTGAATACTGGAACTGCGGATTCGTGGAAAAATGTGTTTTATCTTTGTGCAATCATGATTGTATGTTTTAATCGATATAATATGATGTTATCATGTATAGTGAGAGCAGGAATGAACGTTTTATGCTTTTATTGGATACATTTTCCAAATAATTAATTGATAGGGCTACAAATCTACAATTCGAATTTGGAGATTTTGCTTGTGATGAATGATAGTCTGATTCTGATACTCATCATGTGTGAAGTTTCTATCTGAAATGTTTTGGAAGAAAGGACTATATGCATTTTGTTGTGAAGTTAGCAACCATGGTGTTATATGTTTTGGTAGATTTTGTTGTGAAGTTAGCAACCATTTGGCCATTTGACATTAACAGTTGAACTGCATAAAATCAGCAAGGAGGATGAGTATACTAGTGAGTGAATCTGTGTGGTGAAAACTAAAAACCATGTTTGTTGATTGTACTTCATTGCTATTAGGGTTTTTTGGTCATTGAAGTTGAATTAGTAGATAAATGTTAGTCCGTAACTGGTGGCATGAAAACAATTTACCTTAAACGGCTATAGACAGTCTTTCTATGTTGGATGTAAATATAGACTTTTGTATTTGTTATCCAGGGTTACCACAAGTTGTCAAATTCTTTGAAGTCAGAACTATCTAGAACTGCTCCTGCTTTGCCTCTTAAAGATTTGGCAACTGTTGATGGAGAAACGCCACCACATGAAAGTACCTCTGATTCTTCCCAGAAAACAGATAGTTTAGTAAATACTAATTCTTCAAACGGCCGAGTGATGCTTATTGATGGCACTTCTATCATCTATAGATCTTATTACAAACTTCTTGGTAAGATTTTATATCTGAACTCCTAGTCTCCTATTCAGTTTAGTTATGAATGCGTCTTATCCATTAACTTTTAGAATTTTGTGTGCTATGGTTGATGTCTCGTGTCCTGATGTTAAAAAAGGCTATGCTGACACTAGATTAACTCCAGATTGAAGTCCTAAATTAGTTAAAGAGAAAATCTTCAGAATCTTATTTTCCCCTTTTGTCACAGAATGTGTTATCTTAGGGTTTGAAGTTCTTGTTTCAACTTTCAAGTCAAGATCTCTCTTTTGACTAGCATGATTTCCATAATTTCACTAGCTAACACTGAGAAGTTATTCACAAATTAATGACACTTGCTAGATGCTACTAGTGGCTGATGTGTACAATTGTCATTCCATGAGTAATGACATCTTCTAAAAATTAATTTAACCAAACACAGTTATTTTCGTCTGAGCTGTACATTGAGGTAAATCTGAATTGAAGCTCTTTCGTTATAAGATTGGATGTATATTTGGGTTTCTATCTTTTTAGTATGCAGATTGAACTCTTATTGGACCTGCTATTTTTTTCTTTGTTTATTCTGGGTAGCTAAATTAAATCATGGGCATCTATCTAACGCGGATGGCAATGGAGACTGGGTCTTGACTATATCTACAGCTTTGTCACTTGTAAGTCATGCTCTTGATTTTTGTTGTGTTTGCATGCATGTAGATATGCAGGGAAGGGGGGGGGGGGGGGGGTCAAACATAAGATTTCACAATTGACGATTTCCTGAGGATATGAATTTGGTTTTGAATATGCAAAAGAAAGACATTACCATTGCAGTTAATATAGGGAATTAGTATTAACATGGTGTATGAACTCCAATTACTCAAGATTTTGGGTTAAATGTTCTATTTAGGCCCAAGTTTTTTGTTCAACAATCAACCCAAAAATGCTCTTGATTTTTGTTAAATGTTCTTTAGTTTCTGATTCTAGACCTTTTAACTTTATGTTTTTATCTTACATCTCAGTCAAGAATTCTCTTCACAAATCATAAATCGCAAAATAGTCCCTTCATTTTGAACATCCATTTTTCTGTATGCCATTAAATTGCAACATACTATTCTCACCTGTTCAAGATTGGTCATAATAGAGCTCATCAAAAATGACACAAGTGGAACACTTCTACCAAGTTTAATGAGTAGATTGGTATGATAGTGCTGCAACCACCATGTGAAACATTTGAGAAAGTATATATTTGCTATTTTATGACATTTCCTATAATAAAAAAGACGCAACTGACTCATACTTGTTATGATTTTTCTCTTTGCAGCTAATTGATGTTCTAGAATTTACTCCATCACATGTGGCGGTACGTATCTTCTTTTTACTTTCCGTCTATTTTAATTAAGGCTGTCCAAAATCCAAATAGCGTGTTACTTGAAGCGCACTTGAAATTGTCTCGGTTTGCAAATGAGCCGAGCTCGAGCCAAAGTTTGCTCACTCGTTTTGCTCGCTTAAATTAACGCTAACTTTTTATTATTTTATAGCCCAAATAAAAGACATTCAATCTTATGAAATTAGATTGTGCATGATTCACTCTCAAATTACATCAAATGCATCTCATAGTTTTAAATGTTATCTGATTTATGTGGTTACGAGGCTTACGTCTAGTTTCTTTTTCATATGCAGGTGGTTTTTGATCATGATGGTGAGGCCTAAACCTTGAGGAGTCTATTTTGTTATTAAATGTCTTCAATTTTTTAGTACAAGCACTTTATATGTACATGTGAGCTTGGATAGTTGGATGATCTTTTGTTTTTTCCTTGTTAAAATTCATGATAGATATATGGCATTCATGTTACCTTAACATGCTTGATAGATGATCAAGAAAGCACTTAAACTTAAAGCTGATTTACATCATTTTCTTTTGTCTATGAAAAGTTTCTTGATAGCATTTGGTAAACCTAACTTTTTCTAGAATCATCGTCAACTAGCTTATTACTAATAATGTTTTGCTAATTAGCATGGTTCTAGGCCATTTTAATAACTTATGTTTTCAGGATTTTGCTTTGGTAATATGCCTCAGTCATCCAGACAAAACTTTATGTCAAAAGGTATGCTTTTCCTCCCTTCTGTTTTTCCCTCAGCCTGTTTTTTATACTTATTTTCTAATTTTATTTTACTTTCTGTTCCTATTTTCAAATGTCTGACTTATTTATTTTTGAAATTGGAACTTAAACTTATAGAATCGTCCCTGTTGGTTTGCTTTCTTTGTTCCAGTTTCATTAGAGGACGAAAACAAGTCATGCATGTATTCAGATTGATTTTCCAACTTGATTTGTTATCATGAGCCACCTATGATGAATTTATATGTATCAAACACTCTGAATAGCAGTTCTCTTTTACTCAAGTTGACCAACTGTAGTCAAGATGACGTGCCTTAGTATCCTCCTTTTAATCTATTTGATTCTAGACTTGTATGCTCACTGATATAGTGGGAATATATCTGAAAAAATGAGGTTTAGAAAGGGTTCAGTATATTTGCATTCATATGATGATGAGGAAAACTAAAAATATTCTCCTGATGCGAGTCTAATATTGATTCAATACTTGTTTCACTCTTTTAGGTCAGACTTTTCGCCACACTCTCTATCCCTCATATAAGGGCAACCGTCCTCCTACTCCAGATACAATAGTGCAGGGCCTTCAATACTTAAAAGCATCCATCAAAGCCATGTCCATCAAAGTCATTGAGGTAAGATAAGTGGGTTGAGTAGCGGGTTAGGGTTGAAATAGATCATTTTCACTACATGATTATATGTCGAAATGGTCTGGTTTGGGTTGCATTACAAACACTTTTTTGTCATTTATAGCAACTTTTTCTTTTAACAGAAAATACGGTTTTTATTAATTAAATAAATGGATACCCTCGACTAACAGCAGCAAGTCGAAGGTTTACACTTACAAAGAATACATTAGATACTGTAATCCTCTAAATTATAATAATTAATGCATTGGTTATGCTTAAATGTTAAAACAACTTAATTACTCTAATCATCTTAATTTTTCAATAAGACAATCTAGGAAGTCGTATACTCGTACGCATTAAGATAGACTTTGGACAACTTTCAACCCTTTTCATGGGTCCCCTTTTTAACTACTTTTTTTTTATCTGACCGTTTTGAGATAAAAAGAAAAAAATAATCCAAATATACCCCATTCATAAGTAAACAAGTCGAAATCACCACAATTCTACCGATTATGGTTTTTTGTAATGATGATATTTACTTATCAAGCTAGGTTCCTGGCGTTGAAGCTGATGATGTTATTGGTACTTTGGCTTTACGCAGTGTTGATGCCGGGTTCAAGGTAACCTTCTGCAACTTTTTCAGATGCATAATATAATTCTATTATTTTTTTCTTACGACTGATATTAATCAACTGAACCCTTTGGTTATAGGCATTACTTAATTTATATTACTTTAGATAAATTTCATTTGTTACAGGTCAGAGTTGTCTCTCCTGACAAAGACTTTTTCCAGATATTATCTCCTTCATTACGCCTTCTTCGAATTGCACCTCGTGGTTTTGAGTTAGTATTAATGAATTGTTTCATTTTTTGTTGTCAAGCAAGGTCAAGTAATTTAAAGTATAATTTAAGTACACTTATTACTGATATCTTCTTGTCAGAATGGTTTCATATGGAATGGAGGATTTTGCTAAAAAATATGGAACACTACAACCTTCTCAGTTTGTGGATGTAATGTCACTTGTTGGTGACAGATCTGACAACATACCAGGTTGTTTTTGGATCATATTAGGAGAATAATAATTGTTAATTACTAGGTTTCATAGTATGCTTTATGTATATCTATCATGGTGTTTGCACTGTATGTCATGAAAGTCTTATGTGTTGAATGCTGTTAATCAAAGCAGGGGTTGATGGAATCGGGGATGTACATGCTGTGCAGCTGATAACAAGATTTGGTAAATAAAGGGTTTTTCTTTTAAGTTTCATATTTCCTTCACTGTGTTTGTTTTTTCGGAATTTTTCCTACCATTGTATGCTTATCAGTTTTATTAGGGATAATTTCATATATCCTTTTCAAAACTTGGTATAATATCATATTTACACAACAAAAAATATAATATCAAATGTACCCTTTATACTCGCATTAGGATACGAGAGTTTCAGAAGAAAAAGGTATAATAGTCATATTATCAGTTGCATTTTGTGAAATGGGTAATTATGAAATTTTAGGTATTATGAATTGGTAGTTTTGAAATTAATCTTTTTGGTTGTCAAATACAGTATTATGGAAGTTTTCAGGAGTATATGTGAAATTGCCCCATTTTATAGTTTCTTGAGGTGCAACTGATGATTTTTTTAACTTATTGCTTATTTACATGTGTTTAAAAGGTTCACTGGAGAATTTGTTGCAACATATTGATGAAGTTGCTGAGGAACGGATTAAAAAGGTTCCATTGTTTATTTCCATGCGTCTCTTAAATAATATACTGGAAACAAAAGTATTTTCACAAGTCTGTTATTCTTAACCTAATTGGGTGGATCAGTATGGATGTAATCATGTAAACTTTTGACAAAAAGTTTATTCTATTGATCTGAAATACTATAAGAAGTGTTTCCAGATTTTAAATACCGGTAGTGTTCCTAATGTTACTGCTCTTTTAGTTTTTTTTTAACAGCAAGAGATATATGTATTAAAAACCACCACTAGCAAGAAGCTAGAGGAGAAAACGATACATAGTGAGAAAAATAAAAACTACAACCGATACAAAGGGTCACGTTTCCATTGATTCCAATCTAGATCTCTAAACTTTGAAAGATACTGCTCTTTTAGTTGAGACTGATTTTTTAGTTTCTACAGGATTTATAGTGTGTGTGTGTATATATAGTGAGAGAGAGAGAGGACTGTTCAATACATATATACCTATTGCTTTAAATGTGATACATAAGATGCATCTCTCTCACACTATATCTATGCAACACTAGTACAAGTTCTTACATTGTTTTTTACTTAATAAATGGCTGTCAAATGTGTCCTTATATATGTATGTGTATATGTATCATATTCTTGTAAGTTATATAAATTGGGAAAATGCAAATGAGAGTGGGTCACGTTACCAATTGCAGTCATGTAATTTGAGTATATTGGTGAATCTATGGCTTTCATATTTCTGTTTTATATTAAACTAGAGACTATTAGTATCTGATATGTGCTTTTCACATGTAGACTTTGATAGCAAATAAGGAGCAGGCCTTGTTGAGCAAAGAACTGGTAAGTCACCAGCACTATAACCATTTGTGTTACAACTTACCAGCTGTCTGTAAGCGATGATTTGTGCACGTGTGTGGAATAAGAATTATGGGATTTCAGTCTTTAAACTTAATCGCCCGTAATTTCTTTCTTGGCTGCTGTGGAATAAGAATGATCAGCATTTCAGTCTTTTTTTATTGATTCTACACCTAATGTCTTTCTTGGCTTCTGTCGTATTCTGACTAGCACTTGTTTGTTTGATTGCTAAGCTATTTCTATGTGTTTTTATATATGGCAGGCCCTTTTACGTTCCGATCTTCCACACTACATGGTCCCGTTTTCTACCAGTGATCTAGTATTTAGAAAACCAGAGGTTGGTGAATCATACATTCTGTATCCTTGAGGATTTAGTTAGACTGTTAGAGGTTACAAAATGAGCGGTTGGGATGGGTTGGGTAATCAAACAGGTTTGTTTAGGCGTGATCAGAAACAGGACACAAAAATAATCAAGTTTTGGATTGTCATATGTAACCCATTTAATAAACAAGTCGTGTTTCAGTTGACCTTATTAACTCGTTAATCTGTCGTGTTCGAGTTGACCTGCTTAACCTTTTTAAGTAATTACGTTGCCGTCAAACATGCTTAAACAAACAGGTCGACCTCCAGGTTGTATATAACATGTCTAACCCATTTGTCACAGCCCTTTTAACACATTTACAAATTACAACTTGTTTAACTTGTATAAGTAAATGGGTTAAACAATTCTTGATCACGTTACACGATTTTAAACATTTCTGGATCAGGGTTTATGTTTTTGACATGAATAATTATACTCGTCGTGTTCGGGTTCAAAGATTGAACCTGCCATACTGAAACTTGCCAACTGGATACGAATGCCAACCCTAGGTTTTTTTGTACGGGTTGGGTCGACTTAAAAACACTTTTTGTCAAAGGATTTACTTTTTTTCTATAAACATTTTGGTTGTCAGATATGATCACAGAGATTTTGTTCTTTTAATATCGCTCTTGTTTTTTTTTTTTCAGTAAAAGAGAGTTTTTATGGATTAAAAATACACTTTAATGAGATTGAACATAACCCATATCAACCATTTAATGATAAAATGGATTGAATTTGAAGAAATTATTACATCTAACCTTCGAGCATTTTGTATTTACACTGGTTTGATGAATTTTGTAATGATACAGGATAATGGAGAGAAGTTTACAAACCTCTTGACAGCAATTGGTGCTTATGCAGAAGGTTTTTCACTTGATTCGGTTATCAGAAGGGCGTTTTATATGTGGAAGAAGCTTGAGAAGACTTGAATTTAAATAGATGGTTATTTTAACTGACTGATTTTAATCAATTATACAAGTTCCAAAATGTGTATAAAGTTCAAAATAGACCATAGTATCAGTATGTGCTGTTTTTGCATCATTCTGGGCCAAAAGCGGTGTCTCTATAACTCATTTAAACACACACAAAGAATCATTATTATGTATTAGTGTATTTTATAGATAACCGCAGTCCAAATGTATGAAAGGTCACAAGAATTACAAGACTAATCGACGTTGGTGATCTGTTGCCGCGACCCCTACCACCTGCTTGATCATGATAATTTTAAAGGGTTTTAGACTTGGAATACAATAGCATAGATAGAATGCTTATAAGTAGGATAAGATTTCTCTATTTTCTTGTACCTTCAATTCTATTAATCAACAAGTTCTTTTGGGAAAATATATTATTTGATTAAGTTGAAGAACACCTGATTTCCAACAATTGGTATCAGAGCGTGCTGGTTTGAGAGTCGACTTTCGAAGGGACGGAAGCCTTCGACTGCGAGAGCAGCAGAAGCAGTGAGTCGGTGGCAAGTATTTGGCGACAAAGACGGGAACAAACAACGGAATCGTAATCAACACGGGTTTCTTTTGGTGATCAACATCAAACCTCTACTATCATAGTTTAAAGCGGGTTCTTGGAGATCAAGTTAGGTATTATTGCTTGTTTGAAGACGGCGGAAGAGGTGGCAACGTAGAAGGATTTGTTTATCGCATAAAAGGGGTCGTGCTTGATTGGTTTTCTTTCTTGTTCGATAGTCGCAAAGTAAAACATAGTGATTTTTGTGAAGGTGGAAACCAATGAAAAGGCACAGATCTATGTTTCTTGAAGCTAGGAATTAAAAGGCAACCATGCATACATGTGGCTTTCTTCGAAGCCATAATTGATCGGAGGAACCAAGCAAGCACACATCTAGGTGTTTTAATTAGAGATTATGTCAAGCAATAGTTTTCAAGAAAGTGTGAAACGGTAGGAATGACTCAATCGGAATCGAGCAAGGGTCTAAGTTAGGAGATCGATAAAAACAGAAGACGGAGATCGGGATGTAGTTCGTGTCATTCTTGTCAATGGGGAGTACCGTTTGAGACGACGGGGGTGACGGGTGAACTTTGATCTTTCGTGGTTGTTAGAGGTGATCTAAAATATGTTTTTATTGGTTTTCAAAAAAAAAGAATCCGGAGGTATGGGTGCGTCACCGGAATTGGAGAGCTTAACCGAGTCGCGAAAAAGATTCAACAAAGAGGGTGGCTTTGGATCTGGTTCGTTTTGTTGGCCCACGAGAACTAATTCCCGAGTCTACAAGTCGGTGGGTCGGGTAGCCCAAAAGCAAGTTGGTTTTAGGGTGATATTATTAAGCATATAAGTTGTTATGTTTAATAATTATTAGAAGAGGTGTTATAGTCTAATAAGTGTGCTTGTTTATCAAACAAAGTTTAGTCTATAAATAGGGTAAGCAAGTTAGGGTTTATCCTTGAATAAACACAAATTGTAAGGTGAGGTTTTGAGAGAGTTTCCTATACCTAATAAAACTTGAGAGATATTCGGGTTTTATATTGTGTGTGTTTGATATCCAATCTTCAATTGGTATCAGAGCGGTGAGGTTTTGGTTGAATATCAAATTCGTCACGTCAGGCGAGCTTGATAAGGAAGCGAGCTACGTATCTCTATTGGATCTAGACTTCAAGGAAGCGGCTGGAAGTTGACAATTGCTTTAAGGATCAAGATTAAATAATCTTGAATTGATATCAAGATCAAGTTTTGAGATAAAGAAGGCTACGTAATCATAAAAATAAAAGAGATCAAATCTCTGACATGGAACTTTGAATTAATTGGTTTGTTTTTAAAGATCAAAGATAGAAAGCATATTAATTCGAATAGAAGGCCACGTGATCGAAAGAATATATCAACATCGTGGCAAGAAGGCAAACTCGAGCAGGAGATTGCGAGGGCGGCTGGGATCGATTTGAACTCAGCCGAAAGACACTCACGTGTGTTATGCATTAAGGCGGTCTTGGAAAGCCAAGATCGAAGGGCCAGAACAACCGTCTGAGCCAAGAACCCTTTTACACCGGTTACCTGTGGTCAGAGGAATCGAAGACCGATCGAGCAGGGGACCGGAATACATCTGTGATCAAAGTCGTGATCGTAGACGTTGGTGTAGTCGGTAAACACTCGGAAGCCGCCGAGTAGGAAGAATCGCAGCCACCGGAAGAAGCCAGAGTCACCTGTATTTCTTCTTCATCGATTGCGCACAACTTGGTGTTGATCTTGTTCCCTATTCGCCGAAAGTCAGCCGCGATAGGGTTGTCCAGTTTTGGTTTACCGTTTGATTGCCATTACGGTGCGTTTTTGCAAACGAAAGTTTTGTGTGAAGCAAAAGAAGAATCAAAATCATCAACCCCAAAGCATCAGATTGTTCGGTTGTTTGTTTTAGTATAGAAAATTGCACCGGATATTTTTCGTCACTAAAGAGTAGGACGAGAAAAAAATTATTTCAAGAAGGACAAAAATTGCATTGGCACACTTTTTATTCTCATCATAGAAGTTTCTTGCGAGAAAAAAAGCAAATTGCAGTGGACTTACCATCCAAAGTTGGTTTCACAACTCAAAGTTTTTGTTTAGTCTTGATTAAACAAGTTGGTTTAATTGGGCGTTTTGTTTGAAAAAACTACGCGAAACGACGTAACTCCATCAGCACCGATAGGGATGGAGATCAGACAAGGAGTCCTAATTCGGGTGGTTAACGGAGGTGTTATTATGGCCATGGGTAGTATGGGTGGTATTGCTATCACTGGAGTTGGTGTTCCGGTCGTTGAGGTTCAAACCATCAAGACACCACACATGGAGCTAGTCTTAGAAAGCTTAGGATTTCCTAAAAGTTGTTGGGAAAGAGAACAGACTAAGAAGATGATGGGTGTTAGAGGTTTCCGCATGGTTGAGTCCATTGATGGAGTTGGTATGCTACGACAAATGTACGAAAGCAGGCCAAGAATTAAAATTAAAGAGATGTGGGTCTTATTGGGAATCCAAGATCTCGGAGGTACAAAATATATTCGAAGAGATACAAGAGTTACTCGGTATTGAAGACCTACCTAATACGACTCAGAACCTAATACGACTCAGAAATTAGGGGGGTGAATGTTGGCCCACGAGAACTAATTCCCGAGTCTACAAGTCGGTGGGTCGGGTACCCAAAAGCAAGTTGGTTTTAGGGTGATATTATTAAGCATATAAGTTGTTATGTTTAATAATTATTAGAAGAGGTGTTATAGTCTAATAAGGGTGCTTGTTTATCAAGCAAATTTTAGTCTATAAATAGGGTAACCAAGTTAGGGTTTATCCTTGAATAAACACAAATTGTAAGGTGAGGTTTTGAGAGAGTTTCCTATACCTAATAAAACTTGAGAGATATTCGGGTTTTATATTGTGTGTGTTTGATATCCAATCTTCAATTGTATAATAAAAGTGAGGTTCTCTAAATTGTGTGTGTTTAATCGATTTGTTCTTGTGGACTTGACGTTTAGCGGGTGAAAGAAAACGGTATAAGCGGGGCGCTTTGTTTCTTGATCGGTGGAAGAAGTCTCTCGTGAAGTGTTATGGGCAAACGGTTCTTAGACTTGACGTTTAGCCATTTACTATTATTTTTTTAGTATTATATCGTTGTCAATGTTACGGTATAGATTTTTTTTTTATCAAATCATGTAAAGTTTTCTTTATCATTTATTTTTTTCTTTACTCGCAATGTCGTGTCGCAACGCGCGCCTGCATTAAAAACTATTTAGTAAGTAATAGACCAAATTTCTTTATGTACGTTTATATGAAACTGAAACATCTAAAACTATGACTCTGTAAAAAAAATTATGGACCCCCTAAAAAAAATTTATAGTTCCACCCCTGTCCGGTTACACTAATATTGTATTATATTTTAGTGATGTTCTTTTTCTTCTTTCTTGCTAAAGATTTGATGAAACATTTTGAGTTGTTTAGAATCGTTAATTTTTGACTTGGTTAAAATTTTAGATTCGTCACCGATTAGGTTTTAACAAACAATAACCAAGACAATCGCTTTAGCATAGTTAACTATAATATGAGCGAAAGCTCGTGACATACGGTGTATAATATCACAGAAAATATGGGAATGAACAGAGATGTACATTGAGTAAATGAGATAAAATAGGATATAATAAAAGAGGATACAACAACCTATACAATAAAATAGAAATTACAACACCCCCCCCCCCCCCCCCCCCCACACACACACACACACCACAACACACACAAAGATTGAGGCTTCGTTGGACACTCCAATAGCGAATGTTAAGAAAGGGTCGTCTTGGTGAGGACTTCCGCAAGTTGATCATCAGAGCTTATGTGCAAGACTTTTAGTCTTTTAGAGACCTGTTCACGAACAAAGTGGTAATCGAGAGCGACATGCTTCATTCTTGAATGGTATATTGGATTGGAACCAGTGACGAATCCGGGATTTTTACTCAACGGGGGCAAATAATAATTAAAGTAACTTCATAAAATCTTCATTCAATATAATAAAATAAAGTACATATTATAATTGTACTCTACCTGATTTCATCTTTTGAAAACGATTAATTACAACTTCATTCGTAAAACTTTCAAGTGTTTTTTCTACGGTGCAAATCACACAAGCATTTAAAAAGTCTTCGCCGATTCGATTACGCAAATTTGTCTTTACAATCTTCATTGCCGAAAAACATCTCTCAACGGTTGCGGTTGCGACATGCAAAACTAATGTTAGCTTTAATAATCGATAAAAAAAGGAAATGAAATATGTTTCCTTCTTTCCACCATAACTCTAGCAAGATCACCAATACTCTTCACATTAGCAAATCTTTCATCTTTTCATACATTATCAATATATAAGTCGAGTTGGTGTGCAAGAGCAATTTTTCTCCATTATCTATATCATATGGATAGAATTCACATAATCTCGCTAACTTTGCTGCGTCAAACTGAGAAAACGAGTCATACGGGATGAAACGTCACTCTTTATTCCCAATGTTTGTTTTAGGAAAGTCATGACCAGGGGGTTGACTAGGGGTCCATTAACCTAACATTTTCTTTGTATCACATCTTTTTAATCAGAATGATACTCTATAATTCTTATCCTATTAGCCGGATCCCAAAGAAGTTTATTTAAATCAATTAATTTAGGCCTCAAAGATGAAAGTTATGGTTTATAAAATCTTTCCATAGCTCCTGATAAACAAGAATTAAACAATGTAAGTAAAACAAACAAATAATATTAAAAATTAGAAGTAATTAACATTGAGATGATTTAAAGAAGTTTATTATTTGTTTAGTTACTTACATTGTTTAATTTTTAAATATTATTTGTTTAGTTACTTACATTGTTTAATTCTTATTTATCAAAAGCTATGGAAAGATTTTATAAACCACAACATTCATCTTCGAGGCCTAAATTAACTGATCTAAATAAACTTCCTTGAGATCCGGCTGATAGGATAAAAATTATGGATTATCATCCCAATCAAAGAGATGTGATACGGAGAAAATATTGGGTTAATGTACCTTGTCAACCTCGTGGTCATGACTTTCCCAAAACAAACATTAAGAATAGAAGCAGCTTTTCATCATGTATGACTTATTTTCTCAGTTTGACACAACAAAGTTAACGAGATTATGTAAGTTCTATTCATATGATAATGATAATGGAGAAAAAATTGATCTTGCACATCAACTCGACTTATATATTGATAATGTACGCAAAGATGAAAGATTTGCTAATGTGTTGATCATGCTAGAGTTATGGTGGAAACAAGAAAACATATTTCATTTCCTTTGGTTTATCGATTATTAAAGCTTTTGCATAATCGAATCGGTGAAGACTTTTTGAATGCTTGTGTGATTTGCACCGTAGAAAAAGAAGCACTTAAAAGTGTTACGAATGAAGTTGTAATTGATCGTTTTCAAAAGATAAAAGCACGTAGAGGACAATTTTAATATGTATTTTGTTCTATTATATTGAATGAAGATTTTATGAAGTTACTTTTATTATTTCTTGTCCCCGCTGAGTAAAAATATTGGATCCGCCACTGATGGAGCTGAGTGGAGTGAGGACCTCTTTGACACCCTCCATATGAAGAAGGGTTAGGAGATCATGAATGTGTCGATGCTGATACTGAGAGAAAATATACCATCAAATGTGGGTATGACCTCAAGATCTAGAAAATGATGGAGAGGAAGATCTTTTATTGAGGATTGTTTAGCTAGAGATGTGGTAAACTGATCAAGAAATGATTGGTTATTACCGGTGATAACGATATCATCAACATAGACGATGAAGTAACAAGTGATCAAATCACATTTGTAGATGAACAAGACGGGGTCGTCTAGTATTTTTTGAAGCCAAATGTAACGAGGAGTTAGGTGAGTGAGTTGTAGCGTTGTACCACGGGCGTGTTGTTACTTGAGTTCATAAAGTGACTTTCTCAATCGAAAAATGTGATGATGATATTGAGGATAATGTGTCCCGTAGGTTGCACCGCATATACACTTCTTCTTGAAGAGTTCGTGTAAGAAGCGTTGTTAACGTCTATGACGTAACAACCAGCTTTGGGATAGAGCAATAGAGAGTATGAGACGGATGGTTACTGGTTCAGTTACGATACTAAACGTGTCAAAATAGTCCTCCCCGTAAGCCTTTTGCAACAAGACGGACTTTGTATTTGTCAACCGAACCATCGGGATTACATTTGACACGGAAAAACCATTTACAACCGATTGGGATTTGTAAAGTTTTTGGAACAAGCTCCCAAGTTCCGTTTGAAGGAGAGCATTAAACAGGGTGTCCATAGCTTGTACACGAAGAATGACGTAGTTAAGGTTCGGTGAAAAGATATGGAACCTAAGATCCAAGAGTTGAGCCAGCAGGTGCACTGGAAAGTGGGAACACACTCTTTCTTTGGTGCTAAGCTTTGGACACGTGAATCAGATAAAGGTTGAACCGTTGAACTCTAACCATGCATAGTACACCACGCTTCACTTTATTTCCGGAAAAAAAAAAAAAAAAAAAAAAACATTGATTCTCATGGAATACTCCATGGCTCCATGCAAGATCTGACCACACCACTCCAATTTCGTTTTTAACTTTTGAATGGACAGTACTTATAAAAAAATTCGTGAACATTTTGACATAAACTTTACTGAAAACGAAATTGTTTTTGAAAAAAATATTTTAGTCTTATAAGCGGGCTTTCTGATATTAATCTTGGGAGAAGTTCAAATGAGAAGTTTGTTTTGTGTTAGAAGGATGAAAATCTTGATCTAATAAAAAATGAAGGCTGGGTATTTTAGTCTTAGCCACTTTTGTTGACTTTTTATATAGTTCCCTCATTTTCTTTAAACATTCATAACTTTCACATACAACATTATTTTTTAAAAAAAATTACACCATAAAAACGAGCATTTTTTTATCTTTAAAACGCATATATGTTGCTATATAAAAAATGAAAAAAAAATTACTCTTTCGATTTTTGATACAGGTCATTGTGTCATTGTGTCAAAATGTTCAGATCATTGTGTCATTGTGTCGTCGTGTCAAAAGTATATATATTGTGCTGCTATATATAAAATTAAATACTCTTTCGGTTTTTGGCACAATATGAAACAATGATCTGAACATTTTGACACATCATTGTGTCATTGTGTCAAAATGTTCAGATCATTGTGTCATTGTGTCGTCGTGTCAAAAGTATATATATTGTGTTGCTATATATAAAATTAAAAAAATTACTCTGTCGGTTTTTAACATCATATGACACGATGATCTGAACATTTTGACACAATATGACACAATGATCTGAACATTTTGACACAATATGACACAATGATCTGAACATTTTGACACAATATGACACAATGACACAATGACACAATGATCTGAACATTTTGATACAATCGAAAGAGTAAAAAAATTAAATTTTTATATAGCAACACTATACGCGTTTTAAAGATAAGAAACGCTCGTTTTTATGGTGTAATTTTTTTTAAAAATAATGTCGTATCTAAAAGTTATGAAGGTTTAAAAATTTGAGGGGAATTTGATAAAAAGTCAAAAATATTAATTCATCTTTTATTTTCTTTAGTTTTTCTCTATAATTTACCCAGGAAAATTTTAAGCCATAGATCTTCATTTAATTGAAAATCTAATGGCTATGATTCCTTCTTATCTTTCTTATCCAAACTAAACTTCTCACAATAACCTCACCCTTAATCTTATATTTTACTTTTAGTTTTTATTTATTATGGGATATTTTTGAAAAATAAAAGTATTAACCTTTTATTAAAAGGTAAAAGTATTAACCTTTTATTTATTATGGGATATTTTACTTTTAGTTGAGTAAAATGGAATAGAAAAGAGAATGATGTGAATCTGAATGTAAGTGAAAAAAATGGTCCATTACATATAGACGAACACCGTATGTGTCTTTATAGATTTGGTTCCCCAATTCTACTTGATGTCAAATTAAAAGCTTTGATTGAATTCCTAAACAAATACAACTCATAGGAAGAGATTTTATATTATAAAGATCTAAAAAACCTTCCTATAACTGGTTTTATAAAAAGATCCAACTCTTTTGAATTTTATAAGTATGGTGTATTAATGCCTACCTTTTTTTTTCTTAAAGAAGTCTTCCTATAACCGTTTTTCCCCCTATGTAAGGTTTAAAACGTTCTTTTGATTATGAAATACACCTCTCTTACTATTAGGACCCACCACCCCACCCTTAGGTAGTTGTGCTACTACTACTTATCTCAGAACTATTGTTTGACATCTACAACTGATGTTTGCCACCCATTTGCACGGCCAACAAGAAGCCAAAACTAAAAATCAACTGCTAGAGAGTCCAAAAACATGACTTTCCAACAAGAAATCTAAGGAGCTGTCTTCTTCTGTCCAAATACACGACTTTGCAACAAGAAAACCATGGGACATTACCTATATATAAAGAATCATCTTTTAAATAGTGAAGTATGAAACTTTATTCATTTTGACACATTAACGGTGGTACCATGTTAGTTGCTTTTCCGTTAGATGCTTTTTAATTTCCGTTAGATGCTTTTGATTGCTTATTGAAGGAGACTAAAGGACTATCAACTGTATCCACCCCATACCCTTTTTCTCTGTATCTATCGCCAGCCGCTACTGTATCCACCCCATACCCTTTTTCTCTGTATCTATCGCCAGCCGCTCCATTTTCTCTCTCTCTCTCTCTTTCTCTAGAAAGGGAAAATCATGTGTGCTCTTCGTCGCTTTCCGGTAACCAGGACGCTCCCGGCGATCGATGCAATCTGATCTGTCGCAGCGTTTGTTTCTCTCTCTAGAAACCCTCTTGCTGTTGATCGCTGTTTGAGCTCATGGATTTGAGTGATGACGACGGCTAGAGTTTTCTAAAAGCGATGATGACGACTGTTGCACTGTGCGTTTCCGGCATCTGGTGGTCGTTGGTGTAGCGCGTTTTCGGGCTGATATCTTGATGGCTATGATGTATTCTGTTCACAGACGTGGCGTTCATCGCAGCTGTGCAGATCTGAGCCACTTGGACCGCCGTTGCATAGCCGGCGTGTAGATTCGAGATGTTTGGTGTGCTCGACGTCTTTGTACTCCGATTAAATCTATCTCTCTAGAATGGTGGATCTTGAACCGCCTTTTTGTTGCTTGGGTTTTAAGGACTGATTTCTTGATGGTTATGATATTTTCTACTCACCGGCATGGCGTTGATTGTGTAGCCGTGGGTCAGATCTGAGCATCGTGTTGCTTTATTTGGTTGTGATGTTTTATGTTTGGCAAATCTGAAATTGGTTTGTTACAAGCCTTGAAGGTTGTGGTTCAGATTTATGCTTGATGTGATGATTAACCTTCCTGAAATCTGTTTTATGCGATTTTGGGAATACTAAATCTGTTTCTTCTCGAAAAAAATATGAAACTCCGGTGGTTCATTCTGTTATGCTTATTTGGGTTTTCTGATGTGATAATGCTCATTTTCTGAATACGAATATTTGTTCTTGATTTATCTGGTTTGGTGTATCTGAAAATTGGTTGGTTCACAAGACAATGATGATGTGATGAATTACCCGAATAGATAGGAATGTCGGTAATCTTATTGGCGTGGCAAACTTTTTTTTGCAGCCAAAGAAAAACTGTGCGTTCCCCTGTTCTATTGTTTGTGGGTTTCATTGTCTGAGTCCTTCGATCTTCGCGAAACGATTACTTCTCATGGCTAAGCATGTTTGCTTTTGTTTTATGTTTTTATTAGAGTAATTTGTGGTGGATTTTCTATACCAAGCTTTCTAATTTGTTTTAAATATTTCATATGGAGTTGACATTGCCCATTCTGTTTTTGTTGCAGCCTTTGTTTGGAAGGAGCAGTAGCAAAGGTATGTTCAGTTTTGTTTTGTGTTTTTGGCAGAGTTGGTTTGTTTGTTATTTGGTACATTTAACATAGATTATGAAGGTTTTAATTTGGAGACTTAGGTAACATTTTGCTTACAGATGTGCCTCTTAATCCTTCAAGAAATACGAAAATGATGGTTTGTACAAACAGTATAATTCTATAAATGGCTTATAATTTACATTTCTCAAAGAATGGTAGTGTTTGTTAATAAACTTTAAAATCAGGATCATCTTGATTTTAGGTGGAAACTGTGTTCAAGAAGTATAAAGCAATGAAAGGCACATGTCTTCCTCAATCATTAGTTCTCATCTCCTTGGATGAACCAAATGACTCTTCTTTATGTCATCCACATTTATATTTAGTTTTGTTTATTAAGAAACTGTTTTATTGTAATTTTTTAGTATTTATTGTTGTGATGGTCCATATTATTTTCTTAAAAGATATTAATTTCCTTATTCTTTTTATTATTTTTTTTTGCAGATCTGTTACTGTTGCTTGCTGATGCCTTTGCTTTTTCTTCTGGTATGTGTTATTTGGTTGATATTAAATTTCTTATTGATGTCAAACCTCTTTAATAATTAATTTAAGAAATTTCTCCAATGTCATTTTATAACCATGGATGAAAAATGGCAACAAGACTCAACAAGACTCATTTTTGTTATATGTTAGACACTTACAGTAAGGCAAGAAAATTAATTTGTAGAACATTAACTTTCCATGTGAGGGTCTCATTGCTTCATAGCATAGTAATTTAAGTTGTTTATGAAATATGTCATGTTTGGTTATTGGTTGTTAATGAAAATTTGTATTGAATACATGTTGTTAATAGAGTTTACTATAAGTAAAGGCTTGCCTTTAATGAAATTTACAATGGATTTTTCATTGAATATATTTAAATGTAGAATTTAACTTCGAATTTTTAATTGCTATATGTTGACTTTATGGGTTTATGTCTTAGATTATATATATATTTTTTCTTATGGACATACAATTGCAGGAAACTTTAAAATGCCAGGATTAAATCAAATTGGATGATGATGAGCTTGCTCGGTTCATGACATTGGCTGGAAAAAGGTACGCGTGGTTGAAGTTGCTTAGTAAAATAAAAGATGCATCTTGATGTATAGTGTGTTTTCCCTTTTGGTAATTGGTCAAGAAAAAGTCTTTTTCTTCTGGTATGTGTTATTTGGTTGATGCATATGTACGTATCATGAGAAAAGACTTAAAAACAACTTTGATTCTATTTAGTTCTATGAGGCATACATATGTACGTATGTGTTATTTGGTTGATGCATATGTACGTATCATGAGAAAAGACTTAAAAACAATTTTGCTTCTATTTAGTTCTATGAGGCATACATATGTACGTATCATGAGAAAAGACTTAAAAACAACTTTGATTCAAAGTTGATGCATATAGATGACCATTCTTATTTATAGTATCTTTGGTCTTAGGCCTGTTTAGACAAACATAAATGAAATTGTGAACAGGTTGACGTTGTCCTAGATTTAGAACATACAATTGCTGTATGGTGAGAAAACGGTGAGGCCGCCGTAACGCGCGGCGGGTCACCCACTAGTATACTCAACTGTCTCTTCTAGGTAAACAGTACACGCCCTTAAGGCGTAAAGAATGAGCATGCCACCTATACACTCCAACGAAGAGTCAACAGGAAGGGTTGGTACGCTCGAGGAGAAGACTTTGTCGATATATTACCCAATGTTGAAAAGGAGCCACAACTCAAGAAGTAAGCAATGGCGCTAGTAAGGAGATTGAGGTTGTGGGCCTAGGCTTAGGCTCACATGTAAACGATAAGGATTTGGATATTGTCGAACGGAATTCAGAAGCCATCTTCTCACTTGGCGGAGATTCCAATCTCTGTCCCTAAATTTCGATGCTTGAAGAGATCCAAGAGATGTAACAGGGCTCGCGTGATTATGTCTCCGGGGCGTATCATGAAAGCGAGTAAATTGGTTCTTTGGGGATCGATCACTTTCACATGTTGTATCCGATTATTCTCGTGGTGGGACTAGAAAAGGATCTGAGTCGTATCATCACAGGTCTAGTTCTGAAGAAGTGGAGATGGAAGTCTCACGATCAAAAGAGGCGGGGGAGGTGGCGGGGTTAGATATGGCCAGGTATGAGAAGCACTTACGGGATTTGATAGCAGGAGAAGGTGAAAACGCATGATTAGAATAAATTGTATGTCAGCTCGATATAAGAGGGGTCACTTGGGAGTTTTGAGTTATTTTTGGATTAAGAATAGAGGTAGATTGTCGGGGTTGGATTGGGGGGTCTTGGTGTAGGTTCAATATTTCTCGTTTTCTTGTAACATCCGTCCTATCTCCTTGCTAGCTTTCGTTTTAACGCAAAGGCCGTTCAAAAGAAGGAAAAAAAAAAACTATTCGCCTAGGCACTTAATAATCAATGGGATCGAGTAAGACACCATTTTAGGGATTCTAGGCCTATTTTTGTTGGTTTCACAAATCGATTGGATCTTTAAGTAAGGCACCATTTTGGGGGTTTTAGGCATATTTTAGGTTGGTTTCAGGTAATTTATGATGTTTTGGACCTGTATTAGGCTGGAATCCTCCCCTGAGCACCATTTTTAGATGTTAAAATCATAGTTTCAGCTGTTTATTTAAGATGGGACTCTCTGAATTCAAAATGAACAGAAATGTGGGTCAAAATTGGAGCTTCCATGATTCAAGATTAACTCCTCATGGCCTCATATTGTGTCAGCTAAAAACTTACACAGACAGCAAATGATCACTCGAACATAAACAGGTCAGAATTCACTAAAAAATTCTAGTTAAAGTAGTTACACCCTAAAACATCAACCTCCTAAGCATCAAACCCAATTTTTCAACTTCCTTAACATCAAGAATACTAAGATGCAAATAGTGATCACCAAATACCAATACAGTCAAGAGAGCATGGAAAAATCAACTTATCTATCAAATAAAACAACCAAAAACACAAGCAAGAAAAACGAATTTGAATACATATATATTCAAAAACTATGAAATTGAGTCTGTACATATCATAACTAACCTGCAAACTCAAAGCATCATCATAAACAGCTCAGAAATCCACCGTCAATCACAGACCTACCCTGCAGTTCTTGGATCCGCCGGTCAAAGATCCGGCCGAGCTATTTGCAGAAACGCCGACCGACAAATTAGGGCAATAAATCCTCAAAATCCTCCGTCTAGTCCACCAGGCACCGGCCTTAAACTTAACCCTAGCCACCATCCTCAAATTGAAATCCACCGTACCACGAGCCCTATCGCTATTGATCCCATTCCGATCGTTAAAATACTCCGACAACGAAACAAGCGTCGCCGTAACCGTCGTCTCGTTCTTCTTCCCCTGGACAAACGGCGGCAACGTAGTAACCGCAATCGACTCGGATTTGTAGAACACGGCGGCTTCGACGTGGTCGTAGTAGAGCGTGATCTTCGAGTTAGGGTTACGAACAGTGAATCCGGCGTTCCAGTTGCCGGAGATCATGGAGTTGGATGTTAAGTTGAAGTTAGCTAGGGTTAGGGTTTGGACGCGGAATTGGGGGACTTGGGGGCGGAGGACGAGCCACATGATGAAGACGATGGTGCCGAAGATGATGATGCAGCCGATGAAGATGGCGAAGATGCGGCGGAGGAAGGTGGCGCGTTGCTGATTGGGGTAGGGATTGGGGTAGTGGTTGGGGTTTCCGGCGACGTTGAAGTATGCGGGCTGGTTGGGTTGGGGGTGTGCGGCGTAGGGGTACGCGTAGCCGTTGGTGGCGGGGGGCGGCGGAGCGGGGTAGCCGGTGACGGGCCTGCCGGGATCCGTCATTGAATTAGGGTTTGGGGGAGAGGGTTAGGCGGTGGATGATATCATATGTTTTGGTGGTGGTGGTGATGGTGTTTGCAGATGTGGCCAGGTGTGGGGGTTTGCCGGGACCGGGTTATTCTTCGAATTTTCGAGACGTTTTTAATTCTGATTCTCACGAAAGTGAAATTGCTTACGTTAAATAACCATTACCAACCAGGACTTATAATATTATAAACTAGGATAGAACCCGTATGTTATACGGGTTGAATCATTAAAAATATATATAATTGATAATTGCGTACTCTTCTTATTACCGGAATAACCTATTACATTACACTAAATAAAAAACTAAAATATAATTCATAATATGGTAGTATTGACTTTACCAACAATATTTAAAGTCTATGTCTCTACTTGTATATTTGAAAAATACAACCATACAAAATTGATTGTTAAAAAAAACAATATGACCCAGAATAGCAACTAACAATAATTTATGATTTGATAAACTTGAGACTTTAAGTCTTTGTAGAAAGTTAGGTGAGTATAAAGTTTGATCAAGATTATGATGAACACATATAAAATCTGAATTATAATCAATATCATAATGTTATATCAATAAAAAATGTTATCTTGGTATACATTAGGAAACTTACAATTGAATTAGTCATCATGTTTAAAATTCTCAAATTGGATGAACATGGATCATTTGATATGGTAGAAAAATATTTAACATTTGATCTTATGAACATGATTTTTGTCATTTGTGAATTTCTTTATAAAAGGTATCATTCACAATGTTGATTGTATCCGTTAAATATTATTAGGTATTCATTAATTAAAATATTAAATGTGATTTGCTCAATTATATATGAAAACACACTAAATAAGTTTTTACTGGTATTTTATAAGATTTTTTATATATTTATTAAAATGAAAATAATAATAGTTTATAAAAAATAATTTTAAATAAAAATAAGATGAAAATTAATATATGGTTGTCATAGTTTCATAATATAAATAAATACAAATATATCATGATTAATTATAAAATAGGATATAACTTCCAATAAAAAAGAATTAATTAGGAAGTAGATTTGGGAGGGAAAACTTTTGTGAGAATAAATCTAGTGTTGACATGTGTCAACAATTGTAATCATTTATTAGAGTAGGAAGATTATAATAATAGTATTAGTGACTATGGAAGATCATTTGACTAATGAAAGGTCATTATTTTGATCCTTTTATGTCTAAAGGTTTTACAATTCTATCGTTTATGAAGGTGATTATTTTTAGAATGCGTTGATGGTCTAGGTTACCCGTACAATTTATGCTTGTAACGTGTCATAGATAGCACAGATATGTCAGGTGTTCATCTCCGGATGGCTGGTTGAAGTTCGATGTTTTTAAAACAAGGAAAAAATAAGTTCGTAAAGGAACTAAACATTTATTGAATCGTAAATATCGTCGAATTGTCTGTGAACCGTTTGATGAGAAATTCATTTAATAAACATGAACACAAAATTTTGTAATTATTTGGTTGATGAATAAATATGAATAGAATTTGCGCTTGTTTATTTGTGTTTATGAATATTTAGTATAATGTTTGTGAACGTTCGAAAACATATTTGTTTTTCTATATCAATTCACTAAATTGTTTGTTTATATTTTTATGTTTTCAATATATAGTTTATTAGTGACATTATTATGGAATAATTATGTTTATATAATGAATAATTATTGTGATTATCCATATTTCTAACTCTCATTTATCATTACGTTGTATTTTAATGTTTTAGCTATGTAAATAGTGGCTTTGTATAAGATATAATGTAGATGAATATTATGATTGAGCTAGATCAACTTCTCCACTCTCTTTCTCTCTATGTTCATAGTCTATTATATGTTGATTGCTAATGGGCATTGCTATTCAACACGTTATCAGAACGAGTTGCTTTTATAGTAGAATCATCATAAGGTATGTCAATATTGGCTAGTAAGTTATTATTTCTTCTATCTTCAATCTTTTAAATAATCCATGTTGTAATTCATACAATTTTGGGTTTAGTCGAGATTTATATATGTTTGTTCAATACAATTGTAGATTGTTTATCAAACTAATTTGAATCAGTTTAGTATAAATTGTAACTATGTTTTATTTGCAAAAACTGTAATCATAGTTTATATTATAAGGACTTAAAGTTAACATTGACTCAAGTTTAAACTAAAGCTCATTTAATAGTTAAGTTTAAGCTCAAGTTTTACATATCTAAGAGCTTTCTTCACCTATCGAGTATGACTAGACACCCAAGTTTTAACAAGCCTGGTAAATATAAACTTTACTAAAAGCAACCAAATATTATATAACTACTTAATTTGTTTTAAAAGAAGCTAGGATTGACCGCTTGAGCACTCAATGTACTTGTATTTCTACAACTTCCAACAACCAGTACACCAATCCACTCTGTATTTAACAACATTCATTTGGGTAAAATTGACCAAATACAAATCTACAGTTAATAACCACCTCTCTTTTTGTTACATATGACATAGATCAGTTTCTTTTCTTTTGTTATTACAAGTAAAATACGACGAGACAACCAATGTTAACAGTCAGCTACTTGAACACCACCATTTCGCTCCCTCTCCCACCCCAGAAAAATCTTTATTTTTGTTATTCAAAATCAAGAATCTCCTAGATTCCAAGTCCTCTGCCTGACCCTCCTGCCGCTTGTATCTCCGCCATCTGAAAGTTGAGCACAAACACTTCTTGACTTGCCACCGCCGCTGCTGCTACAGTCATCTTCACACCCTGCAACCGCCTTTAAGAGTTCAGACTGCAACCGAGGGCACTTCTCTTTAAGATATTCAAACCCGTCTGATCTCATAACCGCTGCAATGCAAATATATATGTTTAGCATTAAAAGTCACATAATTTAAAGATCATATGTAGCAGTATGAAATCAACTTTTATCTGGTTAATGTGTGTACGGCATCAAGCACCGTCTCATGTATACATGGTAAGTTCTGTGAATTCATACACTAACCTACCCACATAAAGATAAGAAAAGTAAATCATCATTTTTTAACAAATTTATAATACACGGTTAATTTCATTCATCTACACATACAAGCAAATTTGGAAGAATAGTAATTCCCAAGTAGTCAAAGACGCAAGCCAAACTCATGTTCATGTGAGATAGTTTCATCCTAGGTAGTCAAAGACAGAAGGTGCACAGGAAAAAGCACACTAGCGAGAAAAAAAGAAGCGAAATAGATAGCAAGTTAGCAACTAGTGTAAAATTTTAAGAAACCTTTACATTGTCCGATTAAAATAACTAACATAACTGGGTGTATGCTAGAATTCTATCCAAATAAACAAGCCCAAACATAAAAAGAGAGTCCAAAACAAAATTAAAAAGAAATCTCAACGCAAAAAAAAAAGTAGGCCGGAAGCCTGGAACTAAAGAAAAAAAAAAGCCCATACTTTACAGGGAGTGAAGTGCTTAGAAGAGGGAGAAGCAGAAGCCACTGTGAAGAAAGAATGGCGAATCAGAAACTGCCACTGAACACAATTCCGGTGAGTTTTTCACGACCCTCGCCTTACGTCTACCTCAGACGCAACAGCCTCACCTCACGTGAGCGCGCGTACCTGGATGGTTTTTTACCGCATAGGTTTTTATCTCACTCTAGAGGTGGAGTGTGCTACAGAGAAAAAATTAGAAAAGGTTTATCTTCCTTAATTGGGAAGTAAACATGTCTAATTACACAAAGGAAATATTGGCTGAAGGATGAATCTTCCGACATGCAACAATACTAGAAGCAAATCTAAGACAGGCACTGAACTAGGATTTTATAACCTCCTGGAACCATAAACCTAATTCCATTCTTTTTTGTATTTTCTGTTTGCATTTTCCCCAAGATTTTCTTTCATCATAAATTCAACTTATAAAGCCATCAACAATCTGCCCAGGACCTTCTACCTTTTTCTGGCCTTGTGCAATATTTATATCCCACTCAAAAGCTTTAATTTGGAAGTCAATGTTGATTTTCAAAGCACATTTGACATGGCCTCTATTTGAATGCTAAATCTTCATGAGCTATCATGTCAACACAAGGCTACTTATGCATTTTGAAACAAAAGCTTACGGTTTTTATCCAGAAAGTAGGCCAAGTTTTATTCTGTCCACACTCCACAATAACCATGCTAATACAATGAGATAGAACAAAACTTTGTAACTCACAGCTTACTTTAGCATAAACTATTTCTGCACTTTGCCATGAAAAAGAACAGAGGTAGTGTGCAGAAATTAATCCAATTGGCAATCACAATAGACAATTAGTTGTTTTGTTAATTGCAACTTCACAGACCAATACACAATTGACGGATTGATTCAGAATAATTTAAATTTTAGGAATTCATCCATTCTATAGAATTGCAGCACTCTGTTTTGAGTTGTCTAAATAACAACGCATCATTTCTTTTTTTTTCTGAAAGATTAGAATCCATATTTACTTATTGTCTATCAGTGATCATTACATATTAATTATGGATTTTATTCCAGCGTCTCACTGGGTACAGCATCTTTATTTGCAGGATAGAGGTAAGGTTTGCACTGATCTCAACCTCCCCACACCCTACTTTATGAGTGGGATATGGCTGGGTAAATTTGTTTGTTTAATTGTTTGTTACATGTAAAATACAGTCTAAAGGTTTTCTCAAGTTTTCCGAATTCATGATGTATATTAGGTATTTAGTTATTAGTAAAAACAAAACTATAAGTCAGATTGAAGTTAGCCCCTTTTCAGGACAGTATTTTTAATCAAGACAGAACTTTGCATAAGCATGGTTCACTAGTCCCATTTCAATAGCTACAAAACTAAAAAAAATAGCCTATAAGCACCTATTTCGTAGAAGCTACCATTTCAAATGTTCACTTGCATATTTATGGGGAAGCATGATATATACATACATATATATACAGAGAGAGAGAGGGAGGGAGGGAGAGATGGAAAAGAACTTCAAAAGCATTTCAAAGGAAAAAAACAAACATAAAAACATAGAAAACTCCTTTTTTTGTGTAAAGTGTTCATCAGAAGACTTTGTTTATTAAAGAAAATATAATAAATGCTTGATGACAGCATACCTGCAAGGTTTTCAGCAGCATATCTAAGACAAACAGCTTTCAATTCAGTAGCATGACAGCGATCTGCCAGTGCTAGAGCTCTACCAACAGAGTTCACGGTTATATCTTTACATAGGTGAGACTCACACATCCGTCTAAGTCTGACCAAATCATACTTATCAGCAGCAGCCAACAATTTGGCTATCAACGAATCAGATTCAGAAAAAGAACTAGATGCCACTACCTCATCTTCCATAAGTGTATCTCTGTATATGAAGTGTAGCATAGCCTGTTCCAAAACAAAATGGTTAAGCTTTAATACAGGCGGTAACAAGCTAGGTCATATCGGATGACTCGAGGCTCAAAACACTATTGTCCACTTATAAATTTTTTATGGATGATTAATCTATTATATTAGAAACCATATTATTACAATATTGATCTAACTTTTAGCATAAAGAGAATTAGGTGGTTATAAGCATTCAAAATACCCTATGGGCAATTTTTACTCATTTGACTGATTTCCCTTCTAAGTCGTTTTTTTATTTGGCCCATTTGACCCTATAATGATAATAAAACATAACCAAAATCTTCTCATTTTGAAATAAGGGAATCGTAATTTGCACATGTACATCCAAGTATCTAACTATGACAGTAGCGGTAATAACTATTATAGTAAAGTTACCTTAAAAACTTTTGGTTCCATGTCAGTAAGGTCTATCTCATGATGCTTCTCTCCATCTTGTTTAAAAAATCTAGACCGAAAAACAGGGGAACGGGCAGCCAACACCAACTTGTGGGCATGAAATTTTTCTCCAGACACATTAAACACAACATCTGAACCTTCCATGTTATCAAGCAACATACCAAAATGTGATCCAATTTCTGACTCTGGTACACGTATTGAATGTTGTAACCTAGGACAATCTACAGAAGAAACCACCACTCCTACAGTACAGTTAATTTTCAAGCAGTCATCCTTAAGATAATCTGAAGTTTCTAGCAATGCTCGCCTGTAAAAACGCTTGTATCCCCTGAGCAAGCACGCGAAAATAAAGTAAATCAGTCTAGTAAATATAATATTATCATAAGCATTAAACTTTGAGGCAATAGAGTTCCTAATTCCTAAATAACAGTTTGATATGTTAGTTCCTACTTCCTACAATAAGTGGTGTAGGAAGATGCATTTATTAACATGTGGCACAATGGTTTTATGGAAACACATATGTAGTATGTACTATTTTCCTAATTCTTGAGAGCATTTTCCATATCCCAGAAACTGTGGTACACTTCCAGAATTTGACAAATATCACAGTCTTGTTTTATTATATAAAAGACTTAGCCATTTTATTTCTATGTTTTGTTAGAATCCCAAGACAGTATATTGATTATTTAGAATACATTATTCAATAAAGCATAAAACAATTTTGGTCTTCCCAAATCCTGAGACAGTTTCATCCAGCACTGCCAACAAACAATTTTCAGATCACTTGCAACTATTATATTCTATGCTTCAAGTTATTGCTTGTTTCAGTACGAAGATATCCCAAAAACAAACATTATGCCTCTAGAAAAAAAAAATCAAATCCTACTTCTAATATAACTTTCCTCTTGGAAATGCTACACAATTAATCCTCTAGGTAGTTTGAATAATCCTGCCTGCCCCAAGGTTATTGCATAAAACTCTATGCTGATAAAGTACAATGCTAGAACCCAAACATAAGACCTCAAACAATTGCAAATGGCATAAATTCAAACTACATTATAGACTCTTGTTCATGCAATCCCCACTCAAGTAAAGGTACCCTGAGAGTAAGTATACCTAAAGCAATTTAATGCTTATTATTAAATTCCTACTTAATATAGGTACATTCCGATAATAGAAAATTTCCAAGTCATTTGTTATATTGCGATATTTCACAATATCATAGTGAAAAATAACCACTTAGGCATTTAGTTTTGAGTAGAAACTCGATGGAAAGCTGGTAAGCCAGCAAGCTCCAAAACAAGTAATAACAAAGTTTACTTCAAAAGCCACACATAATAAAGATGCCATATTGCCATCTTTACCTTAAATGTTGTATTGTGACAACTGACAACAATTGTATAATATACATATAAAATGATCCATCATGATGTTCAGTACCTATTAACAATCTTCAATTCAGTGTACAGTACTTCATATAATGGACCAGAATACTTATAACCTGCACTGATTATTTTTAATTGTGCACCAATTTAACTCACAAATCCTTATCCAATTTTACTAGCATACAGTATCTTAATATTCCCAGTTTCATACCATAGATCATCAAACAAGAAAACTCAACAGATTAGCAACTTCTTAGACAAATTCAAAATGCAACTGAATCTAAAAGGGGGATCTAAACAGAAAACAAGAATGAAATCACCCTGTAACTAACTACAGAGTATCCCTACTACTATAATTCACCATGAAATTATAAAACCAGCAACTAAATGTCAAATACAGAAGATCAAAACCTACCACATACTGCCTCGATATTTCAACGTGTACGGCCCACTCTCCAACGATCGATCAAAGTGGCTATGAACCTTATGCTTTCCTTTCCCACTCTGATCCACCAGAGTCAACTCGAACAATGCTCTCACATCCGTACCCTCACTCGCAAGTGCAATGAAGACGGAAACGTAAGCCGAATTGTCTTCATGGTTTTTTCCATCAGGATAGAAGTATATAGCCCATTGGTACCCTCCGACGGTGAAATTATCACCGGCGATGTGTTTTCCGACCCCCATACCTTTGGCTAGCGAATAGCCCTGTATAACGAAATGGTGAGAGCCGTTCACCGTCTCCGTCACCGACCGGGAGCTCGAGGGGGAGTTAACGAGGGCGTTTTTTTCAAAATCCGCCATTATAGCAGTTGTTTGAGGTCTTGGAAATTGAGAATCATGCAAGAATAGGTTCAATTCGGGGTGAATTGAATTGAAATGAAGAGAATCTAACGCGGGATGATGATGATTTGAGAGGGCGTGGATTTTTAGGGTTTTGTTTCTGCCTCAAAATTGAGGGAATTCGGTTTGCCACTTGCCAGCGTATTTGTATTTGTTGGATAGTCCAAAAAGCGTGCACGCCTCTTCCTTTTTTATTTGCGTCAATTTGAGTGGTGTAAGTGTCAATTTGAGTCCTGTAATTGTAATGTAAGTTGTAGAGGAAAAATTTATAGAAAATCAATAATTAATTAATATTTTTTTTTATAAATTCTTCATACATTAATAATTTTTAAAAAGAATTTCACTAAAAAGTCTATAATTTTATTAGCTTTATTTATGAGAAAAAAATGTTTAAAAATAAAAAGTTTAGTGATTTTTTATTAATGCATCATGCAATAGTACTAATAGTATTGCATGATACATTATAATTAAAACTGTTTAAAAAAAAAAACTTAACTTAAATATGGACGTGGTTTATACGAATAATATAAAAAACAAAGAATTGGCATTCATAAATCAATTTTATATTATTGTTGCATAGTGCATTATTAATTTCAAGCTAAAATCCGAATTTTATTTTATTATTTAAAAAAACTCAAAAATGATTTTAAAGTTTTTTCTTTTTCCGGTATTCTTAAAATAATGAAAGAAACATATAAAAAAAGTTTTAAAATATTATTTTTTTTCTTGGTTTTTTTTTGTTTTTGTAAAATATTAGTTTTCTATATAACCCAAACCATTCTAAAATTGTTTAATAAAGATTTTTTGACAAATAAGTAATAAGTAATAAGTAATACTGGCTCCAACGCAAGGAGTCGTACGTCTGGTGTGCGGTGTTGTTTGGTTTTATCCGTCACCATGTTCGAAGGTCACCCATATCCCAACGGACGGATTTGTAAGGGGGGGGGGGGGCATAATTTTTTTTTACTGTGCAACCGATAAATTTGATTAATTTTTTTTTCTACTTAAACACTATATATACATAACTCATTTTCAACAAAAAATCATACCATTCTCTTCATTTTCTCTATAATTGTTTTTCTTTCATACTACATTCTTCACACTAAATTAATGGATCCATTTTCGTTTACTAACTCTTATCCTCGGGTGACAACGAGCAAAACCCAACCCGTCCACACGCTTCTGCTCAATTTCAGCAACCATCTGGTTTTAGCCAGTTTCAACAACCATCATAATTTCAACTATCCCAGTATGAATGGTTTTTAGCACGACGACAACAACAATTTCTACCTAATCCTGAAACTTCTACTCATCAATTCCAAGCAACCGCTGATGAAGCGCAACCTTCATCAAGGAAAAAGACCAAGAAGGCTAAATGGAAGAAATAGGTGCAAGAATCAATCGAAGAAGCACCCACGGCAGTGATAAAGAGATTTTGGTCAGGGCATTGTACCACGTTCTAGAAGACCCAATAGTTGCAAACCACCAAAACAATAATGCATTTTGGATAAAGGTTGAGGCCGACTACATGATAATTCGCCTCATGATGATCGAAATAACTGCCTTCTAAGAAGCCATTGGCATATGATGAAGCCATAGATTGAGATTTAACGAGTTGTACTTGCAGGTAAATTCTCGTTATAGAAGCGGTTGGTCAAATGAGCAATTTCTCGAAGAAGCTACATCATTATTCATTAGAGATCCTCAAAACCAGAACTCTAATTTGTTTGGATATGAGCATGTTTGGAGGATCATGAGGGATCATCCCTAGTTAGCTAGTTCTACACTATTTCATGGTAGTCAGTCCCTCAAAAAAACCGAGACAAACAGCACAGTGGAGTGTACCAGTTCTCCCTCCGACACCAACTCTGGGGATACTCCCAAGTTTGATATCACATTAGAATATACACTGTGTTCCCGAGTTCATTTAAGGAGGGAAAGGAAATGAAAAGGAAGGAAGTCTAAAAAATTTTGTGTCCCCGAGTTTCATTTAAGGAAGGAAAGGGAAGGAAACAAAAAAAAGTTGTGTTCCCGAGTTTCATTAAAGGAGAGAAAGGGAGGGAAAGTTAGTTCATGTTCTATTGTTTTTATTTCCTTCCAAATCGGAAGGATTTGGAAGGAAATGAATCACTCTCATTCTCTTCCTTTCTCTTCATTTCCTTCCTCTTCCTTTTATTTCTCTTCTCTTCTTTTCTCTCTTTAAGTAAACTCGGGAACACAACGATAATGATATACTTGGAGAACAACTACATGTCCACTTCCAAGTCGTCCTGTGGGAAGGAACAATGTTAAAGCAAGGTCAAAGGACAAAAGTCACCATCATCCACGCATGAAGTGGATAAGGCTTTGCTAGTTAAGGATCTAGCCGAGACGACCCGGACAAGGAGGCAAGTAATGGAGAGTTTTGATAAAAAAAAAAAATACAACAATTTTTTAACTTGTAACAAGAGAGATTAGCGATGGAAATAGAAGGACCTACTTAATTATAATTAAATATTTCGTAAATAAAGGTAGAAAAAGATTGATGATAGGGAAATAAAAGTGTACATGTGGGAAGTGCAGCGTTGGGACTAAAACTATTTGTGTGAAGGATGATTGTTAGTGTTGCTGAGAGTCTAAAGTGGTTTACATTCTAAGAAATATTTCAATCGAATTAATTAATATCATTAACTTTTATCGTTAAATATGATCACATGCACCACACATGGTCCTATGGTCTTTTTTTCTAACTTAATTAAGTTAAAAAATTGTTTTGTTTAATAGAAATTAACTAATTTATTTATTAAAAATGATTAGTAAAATTGAATTTTAATAATCTCAATTATTGCCTATTGGTAGATAATAATCCATATTGCGCTTTTTTCTTACAATGAGCTCATTTTTAATCGCTCCCCACTCGAAAAAAATTTATACTTATTGAGTCGGTCTCTAATCATTTTTTTTTAATATATTTAGTCAGTCCCTATTCAATTTTTTTATATATTTAGTCGGTCACTATTCGAAAAATTATATATAAAGCGTGTAATTTTAAAAAGAAATCTTAAGATAACGGTACTATTTTAAGTTGTATTAGTTACTAAAGTAAAAGGGTCATAAAAATATAGGATTTTAAGATAAGAGAGTAAATAAGAATATGTTAATTCAAGTTGTTCATGTCTATATACAAGTGGTGTCTAGATACAAGTGGCAATTCGCGTTGTTAATGTCAGTAGATACATGTGCATGTTCTTTGTCCGAGATTTTTATATTTAAAAGGTATCTCTATACAATACATTATCTTGTTTAAAAATAACAAAAACAGGATTTGACTTTTACTTAACTAAACTAAAAGCTTAGGAAGAGTACAACAGATTAAAGATATACAAACAGTAGCACTAAAAATTAACCCCACTTGAAAAAAAAATATCTTAAATATGTCACTATCCATATAACATGTATAAGTAAAAGTCCAAAATTTACCACAAGTGTCCCCAAGGAATACATTACATTAAACTAACAAGAATTATTTGCAATCACAAGTATGCAAAGATGCAGGCGGTTGTTTGGCGTCATCATGAGCCGCTTGATAACTACGCTCCCAAACATCTTTTGTATCAGCTTGTGCATGAGGAATATGCCGTGGATGCTTCTCTCTTTTATCGCCTTTTATTTGCTTCAAAGCATGCTTTAATGCCGGAAGCAATGCCTCCATACACTCACCAACTGCATTTGGGTTCCCAGGCATATTGATGATCTAATACATATCAATACCATCATAAAAAGTTAGCTTTTACAAAATAAACCATAATTTTACATTCATGGTGACTTTTTTGGAAGAAACACATTGAATAAGTAGCCGTTACCAGTGTTGATCCACGTATTCCGGCTGCAGCCCGTGAAAGCATTGCAAATTGTGTAACCTGTTTATTATTAGAGCATAATTAATTATTAATAACTCATAACTAAAAATTATGTATGCTAATATGAAAATACCTTGAGGCTTTCTTGCATCATGACATGCAGAAGCCCAGGGGTTTCCTTTTCTATTACACCTTTAGTTGCTTCAGGTGTAACATCCCTAGGGGTGAAGCCAGTACCACCTGTCATTAATAATTAATTCACTTCATAAGTATAAAAAAGATAATCTTTCGACATAATGAGATTACCAGGAGTTCAGAAGTATATATATATATATTTTTTAAATATAATAAATATAAAAAATCACCAAGTGTTAGGATAAGATCCATTTTTTCTACATCACTCCATCTCTCTAGTATCTCCTTGATACTCGGTATATCATCTTGAACGACAGCTGTCGCAGCTACCATCGCTCCTCCTAACTTTTCAGAAGACGAGTTCACAACAGAAACTGCCCTTGGACCGCTGCAATTTACAAGTTTCAGTTTCAAATTATTATAATTCATTAAAATATAATTAAATAAAAAAAAGTGTAATACACCTTCGATCAGGACCAGCCCCAGATGAAACAGTATCACTGACTGTAAGGATAGCAACTTTATATGCCGAGCATGCAGACGTGTCAGCATTCAGTTTCATAGACTTTGTATATTGTGTCACAGTATCTAGTTCTGATGATGATGAATTGTTCCCGGGTGCAAACCCGACTATATCAGAGATTAATATTGCTGATACAGGACTTCCGGAAGGGATTTCTCTTCCGGATGGTGGCAATTCCAACAATGCGTTTGCTGATTTCATACTTAAAAGCCGGCTGCTCATTTGATGACCTGTACTCTCAGCCACAAATCTGCAGGTGTGAAGGAAGAAACAGATAAAAATAAGAATACGGTTAATTCTAGCTGACCAACTAATTTATCAGATATAAAAGTAGAGGTGGCAAAATGGGCTGTCTGGTAACAGGTCACACATGTTAAAACAATTTCTCAACAGTTGGTTAACGGCAAAACTTCTTCTCCAAATTATATAATTTTTTTATAAATAATTAACATGCCAAATGTAGGTTGTAAAAATTATACTACTGTTCTGACTTCTGGAGGTGTTTCTACTGTTTTAGCAGTTTGGCAATAAAGTTTTGGCGGTTTGAACCGAGTCTTTTTTTCTTTTGAATTTGTTAGTTTGTAGTAAAAAACTTATTATGATAAAAATGGTTAATGAGTGTAACACATATACATAATCGTATATTTTAAAACTGAAAGAAACAACAAGATAAAAAGGTTAAATATCCAGTTCGTATCAAACCATCGAATGAACCGTAAACCATAAAAAAACGAACCGCATAAATTTCAAACTGGCCAACTTGCGTTGATTTAGGCAGTTTGGTTTTAATGGTTGATAATCACCAATTGGGTCAAAACTCAAAAGTGCCACCTCTACTCATACTAATGGAAATATGCACCAAATGCAATACCCTGGAAAGCCCAATTCAGCATTATTCTCCCATTTGATAATGGCCCGATGGAACTCTTTCCGGGCAGAATCAGTCTTAATGGAATGTTTAAGGTAAGCATGTACTCTGCAACAGATGAAGCAAAAGAATCCGTAGTTTCATGATTAGATACAAATTTGGACGCTAATGGTTGCCAATTGTGATATTAAATTAAGTAGCCGGGAACTAAGAACACCTTGGAAGAAGGGGTTGTGTCCACCCAGAAAGATTACGAATTGAAGGAATGACAAAGAGGTTAAAACAGACCAAACAGCTGACTGGATTTCCAGGCAACCCAAATGCAAGAACCTTTTTCACCTTCTCTGCCGATTCAGTTGTAATTTCCGCAAATGTAAGAGGCTTTCCAGGCCTCATAGCAATCTGCATCAAAGGTATTTCACATTGGCACCCTTCTATTATTTTCTACCCTTCACGACATGCTAGCCAAAAAAATATCTTCAAGAGAAAAAGGTCACAATGAACAAGAAAGGTATCTAATAAATAGAACTTAGAAATTGGTAGATTCAGTTTATGTTTTATTTCAACGGGTCAAATGGTTCGGACAGGTCAAATGCGCTGAGCAGGTTGAAATTTGCTCAAAATCTACTTATGCATACAATAATCAAAATCATTTTATTCAAGGAGTTAAATTATTGTAATAGTTTCTTTTTTCAATCATAATTAGTGAACTAATTAGTTTAAAAGCATCTAGGGTATTTTTACGGATGATGACCCCATAAACTTTCTAATGTGTCCCAAGTGAGACAATTTACTATTTTTGAGCCTCAGGGTCATTAGAAGATGGCTCTTTGTCTTGTTTGGGTAATCCGGTAACCTGGAAATTGGTTATGCAGGTCAAAATGTTGAACTGACATGATGAATTGGTGATGTGTCATTTTTTATTATATAAAATGCTGACGTGGCATTTTCTATACTATTGGCATATACAAATATTTAATACAGCTGGATGAGACAAAATAAAGAGGAAACCGTGTTTCACCTTATCAAAGTACACTTTGCCTCTATTTTGAAGAAAAGGTTTGATGAAATCCCTGTCTCCCATAGAAACACCTCCAGAAGTCAGAAGAATATCAATATCAGATGATAATGCTTTATCCAGAACTGCCCTGATTTCATCCTCGTCATCACGAGCAATACCAAGGTCAACAACTTTACACTTTTGCTGTATTGCAGCAGCAACAATCATTGCCCGGTTGGAGTCCCGAATCTAAAAATAGGAAAGCAATCAAGAGGTGATATTAGCGTACTAATGCATAGATATGATGCATGAATGCGTATTATTTTCTTTAATAATGTACTCCATCTTAAATAAGTTCATTTTATTCTTAGTTTTCCTTAAAAATTTACTCCATATAAGAATACGATACCTGACCACGATTTAAAGATTTGCATGTTGGCTCTATCAACTCGTCGCCAGTGGAAAGTACTGCAATAGTTGGGGTAGGATATACCTGCATAGTACAATTAATAATTAGAGAGACATAATCTCATGTAAAATAGTGATTTTTTTTGTCAAAAGGGGTGTTTTTTTAAAGCATATCATTGAAAATGGGAGTTCTTTGGGTTTGTAAAAACAGTGTATCTGTGGTTTGAAACCAAATACTCTCTCACCCCGATCTCACAAACTTTACATTTCATGTTTCCAATTTTCATCTAACATATAATTTCGTTTTTCTTTAGTAAATTTTAATATTGAATAAAAATCAAATACTGGGTCGTGTTCGGTGTTTTGTCAACATTTCAATATAAATTTTATTGCATACTGAGTTGTACCTAAAATAAAGTAATTTTACAAAAACATAAGTAATAATACCTTCACTGCCAAAACACCAACTGTAGCAAGTAGCCCAATTTCTGCAGCACCAATTAGTTCTTCGGCTTTTAGTACAACAGCATCTCTGTTTATGTCGCATCCCTGTCAAGCAATGTTTTTATGACCCTTATTACACACATCTTCCAGATAACACATTTGCAAAACAAAGTTTATCTGCCCTTTATACATATTTAACTAGACATGGTTGTGAAATAAAACAATTTATTACCACGGGACGAATGTCAACTCCTGTGTTGACTTTGGTCAAAACGCGTACTCGTTTTGGTTCAGATGAAGCAGTTTCTACTAGTTTAGTATCTTCTACTTGCACAACTGCATCTGCTCCATCAGGTATTGGTCCTGAGAGAACAGAAAATATGCATTTTCAGCACAAATAAATCCGGGGTATAAACAAATAAAGATATACCGCTTAACCTCCAGTTGTAACATATGCAACAGTTCCAGGAGTCACCGTCACATCAAGACCATCATTCCCTGCTCTTGATTCGGTAATAATGGGATATTCACCAGGACCATCAGCAGCAATAACAGCATATCCATCCTGCAATAGTTACCACAGTTACAACAAGAGTTCCACTTGAAACAAAGAAAAGTCACGATAGGAGCCATTCTCTTGGATCTGTTAGATTGTTACACCTATATAGCCACTGTTTCAGAACAGGAATAGACAATAGCACATCCTAGAAAATGGCTAGTTTTGTGATTTTCTCAACACTTTTCATTTTTCTAATCTGTCCAACAAGAATTCAAAACATACAGCTGCATATTTGTGATCACTATGCCCCAAACACTCGAATCCAAGTTTGACTTTCGAGTGCCGAGTTAAGTTCATATTTCTAACTTCATATTTGTGATTATACTAAATGGATAACTAACAACATGAACTATGTAACAAAGTATCAGAAGAGAATAAAACAAACTTATTGTCATGTTCAAATTTGAAGATAAATTGAGAATCACTACTCCTATGAAGAATCCATCTCATAACTACAAACTGCCACACACTAATCAACTGATCTAATCGGGGCAAACCTGAAAAACCTAGAAAAATTCCTAATCAAATCTGAAATTTACACAAGTATGATGATGCTTCAACTGATTAACATGTTCCATTGGTTTTTCGAGAACCATAGGGTTTCGATTGTGGATTGTTTCAAGTGATTATTAACATTTGTTATGAGTGCTGTAGAGAGTTGAAATAGACCTTGACGGAAGCAGGATATGGAGGAAGAGGATCGGGAGCTCGAATGTCTTCAGCCAAAACCTTGCCGAAAGCATCGTGAAGGTCCACCGTCACCGGCGGCAACCGCTTCGATAAGTCCAACACGATCCGCACCGCTTCTTCTGCTGAAATCATTTTTACTTCACTTTCTCGATTGTTTTTCATATAGTTTTCAATCTTTATATTACCTAGGAAGTTAAGTTCTCGTTGAGTCAAAGTTTTAGCAGGTTAGACACCTTCATCATACTCATCATGGATTCATAGTGCGTCATTAGGTCATTAAGTGCGGACTCAGTATAAATCTACGTCATTAAGTGTTTCGTCAGTATGCGTTGTGTTCCCGAGTTTACTTTAAGAGGGAAAAGAAAGGAAGAGTAAGGAAAGGAAGAGAAAGGAAAAAAGAGAAAGGAAGAGAAGGGGAGTGATTACTTTCCTTCCAAATCCTTCCGATTTGGAAGGAAAGAAAAACAATAGAAAATGAACTAACTTTCCTTCCCTTTCCCTCTCTTTCTCTCCTTTAATGAAACTCGGGAACACAAATTTTTTTTGTTTCCTTCCCTTTCCCTCCTTAAGTGAAACTCAGGAACACAGAATTTTTTAAACTTACTTCCCTTTCCTTTCCTTTCCCTCGTTGAATGAACTTGGGAACACAGCGCACTGTGTTCCCGAGTTCATTTTAGGAGGGAAAGGAAAGGAAAGGGAAGTAAGTCTAAAAAATTTCGTGTTCCTGAGTTTCACTTAAGGAGGGAAAGGGAAGGAACCAAAAAAAAATTGTGTTCCCGAGTTTCATTAAAGGAGAGAAAGGGAGCGAAAGGGAAGGAAAGTTAGTTCATTTTCTATTGTTTTTCTTTCCTTCCAAATCGGAAGGATTTGGAAGGAAAGTAATCACTCCCCTTCTCTTCCTTTCTCTTCTTTTCCTTTCTCTTCCTTTCCTTTCTCTTCCTTTCTTTTCCCTCTTAAAGTAAACTCGGGAACACAGTGTATGTGTAGTGGTTAAGGCCCCATAAAGCTCCAAATGGGGCATTAACTGACACGTGGCAGCTGACTGGGCAAGGGGCTTCATGGGGCTTTATGGTGTAGTGGATAAAGCCCCCATAAAGCCCCACCATCATTACTTAATTATTATTATTTTTTTTACTTTTTTTTAAACTATTTTAATTAAAATAAAAATTTCAACTAATTAAAAATAAAAGATTACAACTTAATTAAAATAAAAATTACAACTAATTTAAAAAAAAATTACAACTTAATAAAAATAAAAATTACAACTTCCATTTCTTCTTGATTCGTTCCATCTTTTTCTGATGGAGGGCGAGGTAAACCGGATCGGCGTTTTCAGGCGGTTTTTGGGCGAGGAACTCGAGATCCTTGTCGAGTTGATAATCGTCGATTTGCTCGACTTGCTTTTTCTTCGACCGTGCAAGATCTTGAATACTCTCGGCCATCACCGCGTGATATTCGACCGGAGCCTTTCCACGGTTAGCCCTCGCGAAATCTCGACCTCTTGGCCTTCCACTAGTAGTCTCCACGGGTGGAGTCGGAGCATCATCCTCATCATCATTGTCCGAATCATTCAAATTAATATCGAATGTTCGAGCGGTGGAGTCAAACGACTCGGGATCGGCGGAAGACGACGTCTTGGATTTCTTGCTTTTTCGGGTTTGACGTGTCGTTATATCCGCTTTCGATCTCCACTTCTCGCTTTGGTAGAGAAACCGCCAACACTTCATGAGGCCGAAACGACCACGCTCCGATTCGTATTCGCCCACCGCTCTCTCGTAAATGTCGTAGTCGTTCGCACCACTCGCCCAACCAGATTTGCACCGATCATAATAGTTCGAGAAAGCTTGACATCTTCTGTTGATCTCTCTCCATTTTCCCGACAACGAATCCGGGTTTCGGTATTCGCCCTTCCCCATCAACCCGAAAAACTTGGACCGAATCTCGTCCCAAAATTCCTTCATATCTTGATTGTTTGCTAAAAAAAAAAAGTTAGTTAAAACAAACTATTTTAAAGAAAATACATAACAAATTTTTTTTTTAAAAAAGTAACCTTTTGTAGGGTTCTCCGAAGCTTCAACGTACGCTCGACAAAGAGCGTAACACTCGTCTTCGTTCCAAAATTGAATCTCCTTTTTCTCCCTCGATTCGACCTCTTTTTTCTTGTGAGATCGTTTACCCCTTCCTTTCGCTTTGGGTTTTGGTTGAGATCCACCAACCTCTTGTGTTTCTTGGACGACTTCATCGTCATCATCTTGAAGAGAGAAAGGTTGAGATGGTCGAGGAGTTGGACTTTGTCGAGCGGGTGGAGAAGGTTGAAATTGAGGGGGTGGTTGAAATGGAGGGGGTTGATAAGCTCCAAATTGTGGTTGTGAGAAGTGGGAAAAACCTTGGTTATACATGTTTGTGAATCGGTTTGGGAAAGGTTGGGTGACGGGGTTCCTTTGCGGGAATTGAGGTGAAGGCATGTTCATAAACATTTGCCATAGGTTTTGATCGGTTTCGTTCTCGCCGGTATTAGGTCGAGGGTTAGGTTGGTTGTTGGGTTGGTTAGGAAACATTTTTATAAAAAAAAATGAAGAGTAGAAAGGTAGAAGAGGAGAAGAGTGGTTGTGGTGTGTGAAATGATTAAAAAAGTGGAGTATTTATAGGTAAAAAATGGGTTAAAATTAAATTTTTTTTAAAAAAAATTCGTCCCCAACGGACCAAAATAGAGCCGTTCAACGGCTCTTTTTGGTTGATCTTTCCCCTTCTCGGCGTTACTGGGCTAACGCCCCTCGCCCTTTCTCCCTCTATAACGCCCCTATAACGCCCCACCGTAGTGGGGGTGGGCGTTATAGAGGGCGTTATGGAGCCCTTTTTCGCCCACTAACGCCCCACTACGGGCAGTCTAAGAGGTTTGCATCAGTCGACGTTAGTCGGACATGGGTCCGTACATGTCCGACTGATTCATATGGTATTAGGAGTCAAGGACTCGATTCATATGCTATTCAAAATGCACAAAACAAACGGTCATTCAAATGCAAATAAACAGCCCGAATACACCTATGCGGAGGAACTCACGCAACCTAAGTTCACTGCCAATTTTGTGTGAGGGGAAGAAATTTCGCGTCATTAAGTGTTGAATCAGTAACAAGCCTGCATCATTAAATGCTTAATCAGTAAGAGGTTTGCATCATTCAGACATGGCTACATGTCTGAACGATTCATATGGCATTAAAAGTCAAGAAAATCGATTCACATGCTATTTAATATGCGCAAACAAAGGGTTCCAAATGTAAATAGACAGCCCCAATACACCCATGTGGAGAAACTCACGCAACCTAGGTTCACCGCTAATTTCGTGTGAGGAGAAGAAGTTATGTGTGGTCCGTTAAACAATCATCCCCCACCGCCGCCCCAAGCATGGTGGATGCATGGTCCACTGCAGACAATCTTAAGCATGCATATAAGGTTATCACTACTTTGTTTTAAAATTTATAACATTAATAAATGATATGGTGTGCGTTTGGGTGTATATAAAAATATGACAAGTATAAGCCAGTTTTAACACCACTATTGCTCAAAGCTTTAAATTTATAAAACACGATAACGAACTATCATCATACACCACATGCATGGGCAAGTGCACTCATCGTTGGCGTAGTATAGTGATGTTAAGATAACGAGGTCGTCAAAAGACACAAGGAAAATGAGGGCTCTTGATACTTTACCTTTATTAACAACAAACCAAATCAAATTTTAAATTTAAGGGTTATAGAAATAAACTTAGAAAAGAAAAATACATTAAAGATTATGTGGGTTTTTAAGTTTAAGCAATTAAATATAATATTATTTGGGAGGACTCATCAGTGGCATAGTTAGTAACCAGTTTATTTAGAAACTTCACTTAAGAGTATTACTAGCAGGCAACAAGACCGTCTTTCAACCTTAAATCCCATCTCCCGTTCTTCCCGTTTTTTATATACGTAAAGGACCTTGAAATCGTAAATCAGGTTTTATCCGATCAAAAGTTTTGGTATAATCCAAATTGCTTTGATTTGAAATTGATTCACACGAGTTCAGATTTATACCATAACTTACTATACAATTCTTAAAATTTATAAACATACCCGTTGTATATTATGACAGACGTTTTATGACTAGTGTGTCAAAGACTAGTTTACGAGCCAAGAGATATACTAATTTGTATAAACTTTTTTAACTTTTTAGAGGGGAAACTACTAGAGGTGTAAACGAGCCGAGTCGCTCGTGAGCTATTCGAGATCAAATCGATAAAAAGCTCGAAACGAGCCGAGCCTTAACGAGTCCGAGCTCAAGCTTTGAAATAAAGCTCATTTAATAAACGAACTTGAGTCCAAGCCGCATCGTGAGCCTTAACGAACTTTTTATTTATATAATTTTTATTTAATTTATTAAATATATTAAAAACAAAAAATTAATATATATAAAATTATGATAAAATAAGTAAATAATATGTATTATAATAATTTATAAATAAATTGTAAATGATAATAAACGAGCCGAACTTAAGCTTAGATAATTCTTCACAACCTCAATGCAAACTTTAAAAATAAAGCTCAAATGGAATTTTGTTAAGTTTAAACAAGCTGACCCGAAACTTATACGGGTTGGTTTGTAACCTAAAAATTAGTTATCTTGAACCCGAAGGTAAGTATAAAAGATCTATATCCGCGTAAACAAGGTTAAAAGGCCTCAGGATCCCATCCGATAAGCTAAAGGATACAAATTCTCCGAACAAACCCTAGCGGCATACCAAACCCGAAAGAAACCCTAAATCCGCCATGGCCAAGAAGCGAAAGACCCGTGCTTCACAACCGGCACAATCGCCGGCGGAAGAGCAGTTACCGGTTGAGGAACAAACCGCCGTTGAAGCTGTTGTGAAGGAGGAGGAGGTAGAACACGAGCAAGTAGATGAACATTTGGAGGAGAATAAGGAAATCAAGGAGGAAGAAGAAGAGGAGGAGGAGGAAGAAGAAGAAATCGAAGAAGAAGAAAACGAGGAAGAAGAAAACGACGGAGAAACGACCGGAAACGATGTGAAAGAAGTGAAGGTGGAAACGAACGGAGAATATTTGACGGAAGAGCCTGTAGAGAAGCTTCTCGAACCGTTTTCGAAAGAACAACTTGTGTTACTCATGAAAGAGGCTGTTTCTAGGTATCCTGATTTGATCGGAAGCGTTGAGAAGATTGCGGATGCGGATCCTGCTCATAGGAAGATTTTTGTGCACGGATTAGGTTGGGATACCACTACTGAAACCCTAATTAGTGAGTATGAGAAATACGGAGAAATTGAGGACTGTAAGGCTGTGGTAGATAAGGCTACTGGAAAGTCGAAAGGATACGGGTTTATTTTGTTCAAACACAGAAAAGGTGCTCGGAAAGCTTTGAAGGAACCTCAGAAGAAGATAGGAAATCGAGTCACCTCGTGCCAGCTGGCTTCTGCAGGTCCAGTTCCTGCCCCTCCACCGACTGCACCTCTGGTGTCTGAGTACACACAGAGGAAGATATTCGTGAGCAATGTGGCGGCGGAGATTGACCCTCAGAAGCTTACAGAGTTCTTTTCGAAATTTGGGGAGATCGAAGACGGTCCGTTGGGATTGGATAAGCAGACAGGAAGGCCTAAAGGATTTGCACTTTTTGTGTATAAGAGCATTGAAAGTGCAAAGAAGGCACTGGAAGAGCCACACAAGGTGTTTGAAGGGCACACTTTGCATTGCCAGAAGGCTGTTGATGGGCCAAAACCAGTCAAGGGTTTCAATCAGCAGCCACAGTTTGGTGGTCATCACCACCCTTCGAAAAAGGCGAAGTATTCTGGTATGAGAGGTGGTGCAGGGCAAGGTCATATGATGGCGTCTTCTGGACCCCCTGTGGGTTACACCCCTCCTATTCCCCCACCGGGGTTAACTCCTGTTTTGGGGCAGGCGTTGACCGCGCTTCTTGCTACTCAGGGAGCTGGACTGGGTGGTATTGGTAATCTTCTAGGAGGTCTAGGTGCTCCTGCGAACCAACAGGGCATGCCACACCTTGGGAACAGTTCTGGATATGGGAATCAAGGCGGTGCAGGCTACCAGCAAGGTGGATATGCTAATCCACAGATGGGACAAGGAGGCAGCAGGCCGCAACAAGGTGGATCATCTTACATGGGCCAGGGTCACTAGGTGAGTAAAAGGTGATATGCTTCATGAAATACTGGTATGCTTGTGAATTAGGATGTTTGTTTATCTAGCTATTCATTTCCTGTTTTACTGATTAGATCCTGTTGCCAGGTTAGTATAGATGAAAGCAAACCTTCACTAGAGTGAAGAGCCCCCTTTTAAATAAATGATATAGGCATATAGCATACTTTTGAAATTTTTAGGTCATTTACCACTGCCGCTTGGATACTTTTATGATGACAATAACACCCCTATTGCATTTCTGAGTGTTCATTTGTTTCAAACAAAGGGAGTGCCTTGTACACCAAAGAATATATGAGTACACCACTACAACTGCATAATACATATGTATAGATTGAAGTAAAATATGTACAGTTTGGTGTCGGAACATATCATTAATTTTAAACTCTTGGTTTTTCTTCTTCTTAGGGGTTAGAGAAGCTGTCTAGGTCCACAACAAGCTAAATAAGTGGTAGGTGATTAGAATAGATTATGTAGAACCTAGTATGCTAAAATTAAGATGAGCATCCAACTAACGTGTAACCCTAAGTGCTGAAAGCTACATGTTATGCTATTTAAAACTCTTACATGTTTATCATTGCTGTTTTTAATAAAAAGGGGAAATTGCTGTCTTAGATTATGGTGTTGTATGTTAGAGATGACACATAGTTATTTTATTAAAATGAGTTTAAAATATGTAGTGTTCTTTCCCTTTCTTTTCTATAGAGGTCTATCTTCTAATCTTATTATTTAAGGGGCAAGGTCTTACTTTGTTGTGCACATGCAGCATTTGTTTCATGCTTGTTTATTTGTGATTATAGAGGTTGATACAGGCATGTACTTTTAAATTTCTACAAGCGGTCTATCAAATTATCTGTGAAACTACATGCCGGAACAACAAACCATTAACTTAATTATCTTGTATTGCCCTTGTTAACTATAACAGGTATTGGTATATGAGAAAACATGATGATGAATAAGATCTCAGATCTTTACTATGCAAAAAGTGGAAATGCAGGAAGAGTTTTCTTTCTGAGTTTCTGGATATATGTTTCATATTTAGGGTTACACAGATAACACTCACATGGTTAAAGCCAACTAAATTTTCATAAATCTTTCTCATTTCCATTTGTAACATTAAACTTTCATGCTATCTTTCTTCTTTGTAAAAGTAAACTTCTATTACACTTTTCAAAATTCATACACCGACATCAATATCTTTTCTCATCTACAAGTCTACATTATCCTTGATAATTGGGCATATGAATTACCTTTGAATTTGAAATGTACTTCTATTATATTTGTGAAAGGGCAAATCCAATGCACAAGGCTCCCACATGCGCAATGTCTGGATGGGTGTCAGGTCAACTTAGGCTTGATGTTCACATCCTTACCTTGGATTTCTGCATTTCTAAAATGAGATTTACTGTTTTAAGATTTTGCTCATAAGTTTCAGAAAATAAATAGGCATTTTCGTTGCAAAACTAGTTTTGAAATTTGACAGTGAACTGCCAGTTCAGATAAGGTATTTGTGCAGGTGATATGGCTATACTTTAATTATTCCTCGGTTTCAACTTACAAACTAGTTATCATACAAGCAACTGTTATCTTTTTCTTGGGCTAATGTTCTTACTTCTTTTACAAAAAATAGATACATTTATCACAAGTTCACAGTTTTTTGAACGGGTTTGGGTATGCTTTTCTGTTTATTTGATGTAGTTTTTTGTTTTGGAAATGTTACCTTTGAAATCAAGTATGTTACCTTTGAAATCAAGTATGTTACCTTTGAAATCAAGTTTTTATGGGTTTTTACAATTCATTGTGCAGATTCAACAATAGATGCATCAATCTTTTTGTTTTGGACTCTGCTGATTCTTCTGAAGTTCCAGCCAGTCATGCAAATGAAGTCTTTACAATATCTTGCAAAAGAGTCATGATTTGCTTAGCAGAATAAAAATTTGTATTTTCTATGTCTACTTGGTTTTATGGTCTATTTTGAAAAAAACAATGTAGTATTGAGTTGTTTCCCCAAAACGTCAAGGAGCTTGTAGGTCTTTGCTATGTTAAACCCATGACTGGTATTTTAAAATGTTTGATGCATTTTATTTCTAGTTTTCTAACCTCATATAGTTTTATAATCTTAGTAATTCTAGTTATCACATGAATTTCTTTCAAAAGTATAACTTCTCTGTTGGGTTAATTTTTTTTGGATGATTTGTTCTGTATTTGGTTACACACAGGCTAACTACCGTCCTACACCAGTGGCTGTTTCAGGTAATATACAAACTTCATTCCAATCATTGGGCTGATCTGAAAACTCAACTTTTGTTTTAATTATATAAACAAGCAATGTGGATGATTATTATTATTTTTTACTTGCTATAGTAATCAGTTTTTTTAATAAAGCAGTTTAAGAGGTTTCATGCCCTTGAACCTATATCTGCAAGTTTTGACCTGTATCCATTTTTGGCTTTTTTGACCCGTTTGAGAAATATAAGCCATAATGACTCATCAACACATTAATAAGTCAAAGCTAGTCAAAACCACAAACCCATCTTTTTTTTCCTTCCAAACTCTTGATCTTGAAGAGTACTTTCAAATATGATGTATTTATTGATACATGGACATGAAGTACTTCAAATTATTTTTGGGTAGGGTTCTTGAAATGGACATATTGGTGAGTTTTCACTTGTATCCATTTTAACTACTTCTGACCCATCTGACATGTTTGAGACACCTCAGTTTTGTTCAAACTCTTAGTCTATCAAGTACGTTGACATGCAGTTCAATTTGTCCTTTCTGGGTAGAGTTCTCGAAATGGACATATAGGTGACTTTTGAAGTGTCCATTTTAACTATTTATGATCCCTTTGAGGAAAATAGTAATCTATATTGACTCATCAATACACTAATGGGTCAAAAGTATCACTTGTATTTATTTACTACTCGATCTTGATGAGCTCTTTTAAATATAATGAATCTATCGGGTACGGGTACATGGACATGAAATTATCCAAATTCTTTTTGAGTACATGGACATGAGGCGCTTCAAATCCTTTTTGGGTAAAGTTTTTGAAATGGGCGTAGTGGTGAGTTTTGACCTGTATGCATCTAACTATTTGGACCCATTCAATCTCTGAGAGAAAGAAAACCCATATTGACTTGACAATACGACCAACGGTCAAAACCACCCCCTATCTTTTTTCCAGAGACAATGAACATACGGGCTACATTGATATGAAGTGCTTCAATCCTGTCTTTATTTTAGCTACAATGAATTTATCGGGTACAATGATTTTTTGGTCTGTGTTTATTTTTAGCTCTTTTGACCCATTAGCTCTGTTTGAGAAAAACAATAACCCATATTGGCTCATCAATACATTGATGAGTTAAACCTACATCCTCAATTTTTTTTTCAAACTCTTGATCTTGAAGAGGACTTTTTGATATAATGATTCTGTCCAGTATGTGAAGTGCTTCAAATCCTTTCTTGGGGCCGGGTTCTTGCAACTGACACAAATGACTTGTTTTGGCATACATTTAAACTATTTAGCTATTTTTGACCCGTTTGAGAAAAATATTAACTAACCAATATTGACCTTGATACATTAATGTGTCAAAACCGTTTTTTTCATACTCTCGATCCCTTCTGGGTAGAATCCTAGAAATGAACGTATTGGTGTTTTACCTGTATCTGTTTTAGCTAACTTTAACCCTTTTGAGAAAAATAACAACCCATATGATCCATCGATACATAAGCGCCTGACACTACCACCTGTATTTATTTTCAAACACGAGATCTTAAAGAGTACCTTTCTGGTATAGTGGATCTGTTTAGTACCTGGACATGAAGTGCTTCAAATCCTTTCTGGAAAGTGCTTGAAATGGAGGTGACTGGACGAGTTGAGTTTGGGACAATGGTCTATCACTCATCATGAGGCACCTGTAGCATAAGGAGGTAAATGTTCTGATGGTTTATAGTAGTGTTACTTCCCAAACATCTATTTTTTCATTCTAAAGACCTGAATCCATCCTATATTCTTGAACACATTTCAATCTTTGAATTCTCCCTTCAAATTCCTAAACTCTAAACCCTCAACCACAACATTTACTTGACATTCATGTTAAATATTTGTTCTCTGTTAAATATCCGGATTTTCATGCCACGAGGAATGATATTGAAATTCGTTGTACAACCTTTTTACTAAATATCTTCTTCAAACTGCATGTGATGTGGGAGTTCTCTTTCCTGGACTCAAATTTTGAGTCCAAATCTAACACAAAGCTGTGTTGTTTGTTTGTCGGTTTTGTAGATTGTAGTTGGATCATAAGTGTGTCAATTGTGTCGGGTTGGGTGGTTGAATAAGTGAACCTGAACATGACTCGTATATTTATTGGTGTGAAAGACATCAACCCAACCCAACCCAATCCGCACACATCTAAAATGTTATTCATGTTATGTCTTAAGTCGACAATATGATCAATACTAACCTTTTTCTTCAAACTTAATTCGGTGTTTTTTTTTTCTTAATTTTTTCTTTCTCATCTTTCACTTTCATACCACAAGTTTATATCTTTAGCTCAAGATTAGAGGAGCTGAATAGAAAGATGAAGGATTGGGAAGTGATAATCCGTAGTTGGGATTGCTTTTCGAAGTGAATTAACTATAAGGGAAATATAAAAACTTAGGATATCAACTTAAATTTCTGAAGTTAATCTAGTATGTGAATTTTTTTTCTAGACTGTTTTATCTTATGACTTTGTGGTTTTAAGTACGTTGTGTAACACGTTATGGAAAATAGATCTGCATCTGCGGAATAAGCCGAAGTCCATATCACAGGTCCTGGATTGTGGCATTCTGATCAAGTGGGAGTGGGTTTTATCTCTTGGCCCGAGTCTACATGGTCTAGGACAGACATCTTATCACACATAAAAGAAAAGCAAGAGTTCCAACAAAGGGATTGTAGATGGGTAAAACTCCTACATGATCAAAGGATGCCAGAAGGGCAGAGTTGTAATATGGTGATTAGTAAAACTAAATAAATAGTGGAAAAACAAGTATCATTAGGAAGTATCATATATGCAGGGTATGTAGTTGTTTTTTTGTTTTATTGGGACGAGTATATGTGACATGTAGGGGTACAACTTTGATCTGTTCTTTCTAGTTGAAAGTGATGGTTGTACAATAAAAGTTAAAAATTTCTAGATTTCTTCCAAGGATAATTATATTATAACATGCATCTTTGCAACATTCTACACATGCTAAGTTATGTTTATCCTAAAAAATCTACAAAATACTCACTTTTATCGTTACAAAGTTATGTTTATCTTAAAAAATCTATAAAATACTCACTTTTATTGTTACAGTCGACCTACTATGAGTTTAACCACTACACAGTCTACACCAAGTATTAATGTGTTTAAACTTGATTTTAATCATGTTATAAATGTGTAGACTTTTCGACACTGAAATCTACTTGAATCAAACCAAAACATATTTAATTTTATATGGTGTCGTCATAAATGTTTTGACCTTTTTATTTTTATGTCCTGTTTGGTTCAGTTTATTTTTGGCTTAATCTGACCAAATAAGACATTTTTGTCATATGGTGTTGTTTGGTTCGAATGTCTGAATGAAAATTGTCTGACCGAAAAAGACATTTTTGCCTGTTTCATCATGCCCCAGATTTGTTGCTGAACGAAAAAGACGAACCAAACAACCCCGAAATATGCTTAATCAAACCTAAACATCAATGTTTTAAAAACCGGTTTTTTAGTTAAACCGGAAAACCTTTCGGGACTGGTTCGACCGGTCGGACCGGTTAGACCGGCTGGTTGAACCGGTTAGGGGATTTATATATATTTTTTTATAAAAATGCTAATAAACTTGTACACCCCAACAAAAGTAGTTAAAATACAATTATAATCCACTCAAAAATAATATCAAATATGTATTTCATAAGAAAATATAAGTTTTAAACTTAAAAAAAACAAAAAATAAAAAAAAAGTTAAAAAAAATAAAATAAAAAAATCAGAAAACCGGTTGAACCGGAAAAAACCGGTTGAACCGGACCGGTTGAACCGGAAAAAACCGGTTGAACCGGAAAAAACCGGAAAACCGGCCGGTTCGAAGCGGGTCGGTTCAACCCAAAAAACCGGGCATTAAAGAACCGGAAAAGTGGCCGGTCTCCGGTCGAACCGGTTGAACCGGCCGGTTCGACCCGGGTTTTAAAACATTGCTAAACATATTAAACTTTGTATCGTGTTCTATCATATTAACATGTTAGTGTAATAAATTTAAACTTTAGAAATTACGTAAAGAACAAAAAATAATAATTTAAGAGATGTTAGAATAGGTTATAAGTATATGCCAACTTTAGAACCACCTCTAATAGCATTCACGGTAGAGCCCTTATAAATTTGTAAGTATAATCTTTAAAATTTAAGGTGTAGTTGTGAGTAGAGAAGAGAGAAAAAGTTACTGTGTAAATTTGATAAATTTTTTTTTGATTTGGTAAAATTTGAGGTTTGATGTTGACAGAAAGAGAGAGAAAAGATAATGATAAAGGTATAAAAAATATTATTTAAATGTTGTTGTGAGTGAAAGAGAGAGAAAAAATAATAATAAAAATATAAATTATAAGGATAAAGATAAGAAATATATTCTGAATGCTCTAACAATACAATTTTTTCATGTGGATATGTATGAAGTGTAGTCCATTAATAATCGGTGCTCTTTTTTCTTTAAAGACACATATTTATTTACACAAAATACACCATTGTCTGGGTTTGAATTCATTACCTTCAACTAAGAGGACAAAACCTCTACTAATTAGGCTACACTTACATCGTTGCTCCTAGGATGTTGTCGGCTTCTAGTTAGACCACCCAACCTAATAGATTTTGGCGTGCCTCGCGTTTTATCCCCATAAGAATTTTATGATTAATATCTCATTAATCACCTTTACCAGGTCTTTAAACATAGGAAAAAAGTATGAGAGTGAGGCTATACTAAGAACGACTTTGACCATCGTATGCCTCCCTCCTAAGGAGTGGTTTCTAGCCTTTCACAGAGAGTTTCTGTTTGAACTTCATAATAATGGGAGACCAATGTTCGGATAACTTCATATTGGACCGATTGGTATGCCAAGATGGGATACGAGCAAGGAAGAGAGACCCCAATAATCCCTATGACGTTAAAGAAACATATATCTAAGACTATTTGTTGAGGAGGATGCCACCAGCCCACCATGCGACCTTCTCCCTTACACCACCTGCAACCTTTGTCGACCCCAAGAAAACTCGCGTGGAGTATCCCACGCAACCCAAATTTAATGTGATGAGGAAGGAAATTCTCATGAATACATGATGCGTGGTTGTGTGGAACCCACCCACACCCCTCCCCCTCCCCGGCCCCGGCCCCAGCGTGGTGGTTATCCCTTAAGAATAGTATAAAAACTCTCCTGATGTTTTTCATTTCTGTCATTCCAATAGTGAGAGAAAATTCGGTTTTCTAACTTGATAAAAACCTTATTTTCATTACTTTTCTCATTTGATAAAAGTTTCAAAATGATTTAAAGCTTAGAAACACGTCATAAATGTTAATACTTCCATTAATCCATCCATCACCTATCATGCCGTTGCACCATCAAGACTACCTAAAATCAAAAGGATATCCGAAATTAAAAATCAATAAAGTCAAGAAATGGGTTTTAATACAATAAGAGTTAAAGAGTAACTTCAAACAGGGGCGCAGCTTTTAAGGGGCGGGAGTGGGCGTCCGACCCTCTGAATTTTTTTTTGCGATGTACGGGGTATATAATTTTCGTGTAGAAAATTTCGATATACTCTGGTTTCGACCTCCCATTTACCCAAAAATTGACGTTAGGAAAAAAAAAATTAGATTTCGACCCCCCACTTGATATTTTCAAGCTTCGCCACTGACTTCAAAACCCATAAACCTTGAAGTATGATGTTTGTTCTTAAGCCTGTCGCAAGTCCCGCATCTATAGAGAAATTATGTTTAACTTGTTGTAGAGAAAGAGAAAGGTACAGTTCTTGATTAGTATCAGATCGACGGTTTTAAATATTACATATTGTTGTACTAATAATTAATGTTAGGTGGTGCCCAACAAAACATAACATGATGTTTGAGTCATAGGTCTTTGACTTTTATCAACAAAACATAACATGATGTTTGAGTCATAGGCCTTTGACTTTTATCATGACTTGAAAATGAGCTCTGTAAAAATAGGTTTACACAGCGGTGAGGTAAAAGTAATTATAGTAAAAATGGGTCTATATGCATATCAAAAATTTACTTTTGTACACTATATTTAGAAAAGAGTTAATTGCAAATTTAGTCCCTGGGGTTTGGTGGGTGAAATTTGTAGAAACCTCCAAAATGGAACTTTTTGCATAGAGTACCCTGTGGTATGGGTTTATTGCAAATTCAGTACAAAATATTAACTCCGTTAGAAAAGTTCTGTTAAGTCCAAGGGTATTTTGGTCCTTTTAACTAAGGTACAACTAACTGATGGAAGCTATAATCTGATAATGAATATAACTGATTTAAATCAACCCCTTCAACCGACCACCTGATTTAAATCAACCCCTTGTAAGCTCCATATTTGAAATACCAGTTATGATTTGAAACATGGATCTGAAGTTAAATTTGAGATTTAAACATATTTGAAATGGATTAAAACAACAATTATGCTTCCCAATCCAGCATCAAATTCCAATGATTCATCCTCATATAGATCCTCATAGTCACTAAAATACACAAATCTTCACCAGGAGAGCCGGTATTCTTAAATTTTGTGCGGAATTCGTTTCCGATTGTTTGGAAATCAACAGCGAGAGAAACAAAGATGGGATTAGATGGAGAGATGTGGGTCGTCTGAGATTTTATGATTGCAATTAGGGTTGATGTTTTTTCGTCACAGAGGGTGGTGAACGACGCCGTCGGTGGAGGAGGGAGGCGGTGGTGCGACAAGAATTGATGAAGGATTTGGGGTTGGGGGAGGTCAGATCGAGAGGTAGGGTTGAATTTTCTAATTTTTTTTAAATAGTTTAAGAAATTTACACAAACAGCCCTCCAACTTTAAAATAAGCTTCACAGTTAGCTATTGTATCAGTTAGTTGTACCTTAGTTAAAAGGACCAAAATACCCTTAGACTTAACATGACTTCTCTAACAGAGTTAGTGTTCTGTACTGAATGTGCAATAAAACCATATCACAGAGTACCCTATGCAAAAAAAATCTATTTTGGAGGTTTCTGCAAATTTGCCCAAACCTCAGGGACCAAATTTGCAATTAACTCTTTAGAAAAACATCGAAGTTACTTTCTAATTAGTGGTCCTAACCCGCACTATGCGTGTCTATCTTCTTGATGGCCGGCTGATCAACAATCAATTTCATATAAAGTTGGTCGAATTATAACCTTATAAAATCTCCTTTTAGAAAATATTGAATAATCGGTTTGTTTATGGCACAAAACTTCTCTGGTTGTTCTTACATTTATATATCAACTTGCCCAAATGCGTTAGGCTACACTAGCGTTTATGTCCCTTTCGGTCTGGAAAAACAAATCTAAAAGCTTGAACTTGATCGATTAAGGGACCTTAAAGTCTTGGATATTAATTGGCATTCGGAGTTTCGCTCGAATGGCCTTGGGCTATAATGGGATGACTCGGTGACCTTAGGGTCCCGAGTTCGAGTCTTTGAGCCAGCATGTTTACACTCAGTCGCTTGCAGAGATGGTTATCCTTGTGAACCGATGAATTAACGGGCTTGATGACCTGAAAGGTGGTCGCTCGCCCTTAGACCTCTGACTGGGCTCAGACTTGGTTAGTTCAGCGCCGTTAAATTTATTTTGTTCTTTTGTTCATTTACAATACTGAAGTTACATAATATTTAGCCCCGTTTGTTTTATTAAGAGATTTATGTCTGAATCTGAATATCACTTCTAAATATTAAAAGCTGTTTCAAATGTCTAAAAACTGAATCTTTAACGTTCTATGTTTTTTGTTTTTAAATTGATTTCCCCTTTTTCGTTTGTTTATTTTTTAATCTCGATTTCTATCTTTGTTCTGTTTCCGTTTTCAGATAGCCTTGACGGTACGGTGTCACGGCCGTCTTAGTTAGCGGTCACGGCACGGGTACGGATCATAAGTTCGTATTGTTTTAAGTTTATTTAATTAGTTGCATGCATGGAATAATAAGAATTAACTTCGCTACTAAACTTTGAAGATATTCATGGGTTTTATTGCCATGTTTTTAATTAATAGTTTCTTTGGATTGGTAGTATACTTTGACCTGATATAAAGGAAGTGTAGAATGAAACGGTAGTAAACCGAACTACCGATTCTTTAGGGGAGTATAGTCATTTTTCTTTTTCGATGTAAGGCTATTATATAAAGTCATTAGTTTATTGAATGAAGTTATAACTTTTCCTTTTCACAAGTCTCAATCTTCTACTTATATATTCATTTTTGAGAGTTAAACATTTCCTTCATCTTTTGAGTGAAGAGAGTTCAACAAAACACTTTTGTTCATCGGCTACTGAGGTGGTCTGATGGCTTTTGATGTCTCTTTGTTTGATTCTCTTCGATTGTTTCGGCTTCTTTCTCGATCTATCATCGATGAAATATTTAGTAATGACGTTTTTCTAAGCTTTAAACAGGTGAGTATTCTACAACAAAATATTATTATTATATGTCCTGCTAATATAAAAAGTTTATTTAGTTATGTTAAGGGAATTCTAAAGCGACACTTTTTTTTATCTTTCTTTTTAAGAACCGACATATCTAGGGGTGACTATTTCGTGGGTACGACCCAAAAGAACTATTAATTTGCACCTTGAGTTTAGTTGGTTTGGTTCTTGTCTTTATTTTTAACCAATATGGCACTGTAAAATTTTACAACAATATATAAAGTATTACTTTCTAGAATTTTCAGTAAATTTATAAAATAAAACAAAATATGTATATACTTACTAAAAATATTACCTTTATAATTAATATCAAAGTATAACTCACATAAATTATAAGTAGTCGTTATGAGTAAAAAATGAGAGACGGTTTTCAATTCTGCCCATAACACCCATTGAAACATACAGTGAGTATTCATGGCTAAAAATCTATTCAAAAATCTAAGGCAGGAGGGAGTGGTGTCAAATACGCCGCTGGCGCCGGCGGCGTCGCCGGCGAACACCGTCGCCAGGCCTGCGGCGCCGCCAAAAACAATGTCTTCAAACTAGTTTTCGCCGGAGTTGTGTGGTGGTGGGGCCCGCTCAAAGAGCCGTTGGTAACGGCTATTTCTATTAAAAAAAAAAAAACTTTTTTTTTTCAAATTTAACACTATATATATATATATAATACCACTACCTATCAAATTTAACACTATATTTTATAATGAGGGAGCATTTCCAACGGGCGTCAACTTCGGGGAGTAACTAAAATGTTTGTGATGTCCTTTTTTATTTAAATAAATGTATTGTTTTTTAATAAATGTAGTATGTTATTTTTAAATAAATGTATTGTTTTTTAATAAATAAAACATTAAAATAAACCCACAACTTAAGATATTTATTAAAACTGAAATACAACATAAGATACTTATTCAAACTGAGACACACGCACGTAGATTATTAACCAGACGAGTAGCCATCTGAGACATAGTCCTCTGGATAGTGTACTTGGCCATAGTACCAAGCCTCAAAATCATCAAGGTTGTTCATCCTAGGTTGTTCATCCCTAGCTTCTGCTTCCCTTTGCATCTCAAAGATGACTTCCCACTCTTCAGCATGGTCATCATCAACAAATGGTGGGGATGGTGTACGACCAACACGAGGTTGTCGTACTCTTCTTGCAGCAGCAGGTGGAGGTGGTGGTGGTTGGTAAGGTGGAGGTGGTGGTGGTTGGTGAGGTGGAGGTGGTGGTGGTTGGTGAGGTGGAGGTGGTGGTGGTTGGTGATGATGGTGGTGGTGCTGGTGCTGGTGGAGGTGATGGTGGATGTGGTTGAACTGGTTGGGTACTTGAGGTTGAGGTGGTGGTGGTGGTGGTGGAAGTTGTTGTTCATAGCGGGTTAACCACAACATCCGGTAGTGCTCTGAGACATCTTCAGGAGGTGTGCTAGACATGTTGGTGGAGGTTGGTTGATGGTGGTGAAATGAGGCTAGATGTGTGAAGCTGAGTTCCATTTTATAATCTTCTGGAAACTAGCCGTTGGCTAAAATACAACCGTTTGAAAATCTAGCCGTTGGCTAAAATACAACCGTTTGAAAATCTAGCCGTTGGCTATTAAATATTATTATTCAAATTTTATTTTTTTATTCAAATAACAATTAAAATAATGTTTTTTTAATTAATGTAGTGTTTTTTTAAATAAATCTAGTATTTTATAAAAAATAATTCAAGCTTTAATTTATAAAATATAAAAAGAAATAAATAAAAACATTAAAATAAACCCACCTAGAATTCCTCAAAAACCTCACCACTCCTTCCCAAAATCCTTCAAAATCCTTACTTTTTCTCTCTCCTGCGTGACACACTCCTATTGGTTCTCCTCCAACTTCATCTACCTCAAAACTTCACCACTCCCTCCTCCCTAAGACACCTATAAGCAAAGTATAAATAAGGTTTAAATTAGTTTATATAACATGAAACTATGAAAGTACCCCATTAATGCATAAAATAACCTTAGTATCTATTACATATAAACCTGATATTTGCCAAACGTGGATATCAGTTTAGTGTAAATGTATGTATAGTGAAAAAAATTTGGTGATATTCGCCAAACGTAGATAAATCAACGCTTATTTACAATTAAGTTAGATAATATTTGTCTTTGAAAAGCCTTTATGAAAATAGTTGACAAATTTTACATAAATTAGAATGTATTCTAATGCATTCTGATATTAGATAATAGATATATTGTTATATTTTTCTTGGAGAATAAAATTGAAAGTATTCAAATTATTTCTTTTGGCTATGAATTTAGCCCCTAAATGTAAGACCCTAAAAGACCTAAGTGACATAAGTTACTACAATTTTTTATACATTAAATATATATGGGTCACATATCCTATATCTCAATGTTTAAATGATTTATGTTGTTCCTTCTATTAATACAATTAATCTCTTTATTTGCAGCAAAATTTGATGACATGAAAGTGGGATGAAGTCATTGATCTTTTTAGTTCTTGCGAGGACAATGATCTTTCTTTTGGCTATGAATTTAGCACCTAAATGTAAGACCCTAAAAGACCTAAGTGACATAAGTTACTAGAATTTTTTATACATTAAATATATATGGGTCACATATCCTATATCTCAATGTATAAATGATTTCTGTTAGTTACTTCTATTAATACAATTAATCTCTTTATTTGCAGCAAAAATGATGACTTGGAATTGGGATGAAGTCATTGATCTTTTTAGTTCTTGCGAGGACAATGATCTTTTCATTGATCTTTCTTTTGGCTATGAATTTAGCCCTTAAATGTAAGACCCTAAAAGACCTAAGTGACATAAGTTACTACAATTTTTTATACATTAAATATATATGGGTCACATATCCTATATCTCAATGTATAAATGATTTCTGTTGTTACTTCTATTAATACAATGCAGCAAAATTGATGACTTGGAAGTGGAATGAAGTCATTGATCATTTCAGTTCTTGCGAGAACAATGATCTTTTCATTGATCTTTCTTTTGGCTATGAATTTAGCCCCTAAATGTAAGACCCTAAAAGACCTAAGTGACATAAGTTAGTACAATTCTTATACATTAAATATATATGGGTCACATATCCTATATCTCAATGTTTAAATGATTTCTGTTGTTCCTTCTATTAATACAATTAATCTCTTTATTTGCAGCAAAATTGATGACTTGGAAGTGGGATGAAGTCATTGATCTTTTTAGTTTTTGCGAGGACAATGATCTTTTCATTGATCTTTCTTTTGGCTATGAATTTAGCCCGTAAATGTAAGACCCTAAAAGACCTAAGTGACATAAGTTACTATAATTTTTTATACATTAAATATATATGGGTCACATATCCTATATCTCAATGTATAAATGATTTCTGTTGTTACTTCTATTAACACAAGGCTCCTGCTATATCCACCCGAGGATTTTACTAAAAACACCAAAACCAAACGGTCATTTCAAGTGAAACGACCTTGAAACGACAGTTTCAACCAAAACGACCTTGAAACGGTCAATATAAAGGGCCCCCCCCTGAATTTTAAGGTTTCGTCGTCGCGACACGTGGCGGCCGTTTCAACTTAAACGATCTTGAAACGACAGTTTCAACCAAAACGACCGTAGGAAATGAGTGAATTTAGTAAAACCTTGGGTGTCTATATAACAACTCTAACACAATTAATCTCTTTATTTGCAGCAAAATTGATGACTTGGAAGTGGGATGAAGTCATTGATCTTTTCAGTTCTTGCGAGGACAATGATATTTTCATTGATCTTTCTTTTGGCTATGAATTTAGCCCCTAAATGTAAGACCCTAAAAGACCTAAGTGACATAAGTTACTAGAATTTTTTATACATTAAATATATATGGGTCACATATCCTATATCTCAATGTTTAAATGATTTCTGTTGTTCCTTCTATTAATACAATTAATCTCTTTATTTGTAGCAAAATTGATGACTTGGAAGTGAGATGAAGTCATTGATCTTTTCAGTTCTTGCGAGGACAATGATCTTTTCATTGATCTTTCTTTTGGCTATGAATTTAGCCCTTAAATGTAAGACCCTAAAAGACCTAAGTGACATAAGTTACTACAATTTTTTATACATTAAATATATATGGGTCACATATCCTATATCTCAATGTATAAATGATTTCTGTTGTTACTTCTATTAATACAATGCAGCAAAATTGATGACTTGGAAGTGGAATGAAGTCATTGATCTTTTCAGTTCTTGCGAGGACAATGATCTTTTCATTGATCTTTCTTTTGGCTATGAATTTAGCCCCTAAATGTAAGACTCTAAAAGACCTAAGTGACATAAGTTAGTACAATTCTTATACATTAAATATATATGGGTCACATATCCTATATCTCAATGTTTAAATGATTTCTGTTGTTCCTTCTATTAATACAATTAATCTCTTTATTTGCAGCAAATATGATGACTTGGAAGTGGGATGAAGTCATTGATCTTTTTAGTTTTTGCGAGGACAATGATCTTTTCATTGATCTTTCTTTTGGCTATGAATTTAGCCCCTAAATGTAAGACCCTAAAAGACCTAAGTGACATAAGTTACTACAATTTTTTATACATTAAATATATATGGGTCACATATCCTATATCTCAATGTATAAATGATTTTTGTTGTTACTTCTATTAACACAAGGCTCCTGCGATATCCACCCGAGGATTTTACTAAAAAAACCAAAACCAATCGGTCGTTTCAAGTGAAACGATCTTGAAACGACAGTTTCAACCAAAACGACCTTGAAACGGTCAATATAAAGGGCCCCCCCCCCCCCCTGAATTTTAAGGTTTCGTCGTCACGACACGTGGCGGCCGTTTCAACTTAAACGACAGTTTCAACCAAAACGACCGTAGGAAATGGGTGAATTTAGTAAAACCTTGGGTGTCTATATAACAACTCTAACACAATTAATCTCTTTATTTGTAGCAAAATTGATGACTTGGAAGTGGGATGAAGTCATTGATCTTTTCAGTTCTTGTGAGGACAATGATATTTTCATTGATCTTTCTTTTGGCTATGAATTTAGCCCCTAAATGTAAGACCCTAAAAGACCTAAGTGACATAAGTTACTAGAATTTTTTCTACATTAAATATATATGGGTCACATATCCTATAGGTCACATATCCTATATCTCAATGTTTAAATGATTTCTGTTGTTCCTTCTATTAATACAATTAATCTCTTTATTTGCAGCAAAATTGATGACTTGGAAGTGGGATGAAGTCATTGATCTTTTCAGTTCTTGCGATTACAATGATCTTTTCATTGATCTTTCTTTTGGCTATGAATTTAGCCCCTAAATGTAAGACCCTAAAAGACCTAAGTGACATAAGTTACTACAATTTTTTATACATTAAATATATATGGGTCACATATCCTATATCTCAATGTTTAAATGATTTCTGTTGTTCCTTCTATTAATACAATTAATCTCTTTATTTGCAGCAAAATTGATGACTTGGAAGTGAGATGAAGTCATTGATCTTTTCAGTTCTTGCGATGACAATGATCTTTTCATTGATCTTTCTTTTGGCTATAAATTTAGCCCCTAAATGTAAGACCCTAAAAGACGTAAGTGACATAAGTTACTACAATTTTTTGTACATTAAATATATATGGGTCACATATCCTATATCTCAATGTATAAATGATTTCTGTTGTTACTTCTATTAATACAATTAATCTCTTTATTTGCAGCAAAATTGATGACTTGGAAATGGGATGAAGTCATTGATCTTTTCAGTTCTTGCGAGGACAATGATCTTTTCATTGATCTTTCTTTTGGCTATGAATTTAGCCCCTAAATGTAAGACCCTAAAAGACCTAAGTGACATAAGTTACTACAATTTTTTATACATTAAATATATATGGGTCACATATCCTATATCTCAATATATAAATGATTTCTGTTGTTACTTCTATTAATACAATTAATCTCTTTATTTGCAGCAAAATTGATGACTTGGAAGTGGGATGAAGTCATTGATCTTTTCAGTTCTTGCGAGGACAATGATCTTTTCATTGATCTTTCTTTTGGCTTGAATTTAGCCCCTAAATGTAAGACCCTAAAAGACCTAAGTGACATAAGTTACTATAATTTTTTATACATTAAATATATATGGGTCACATATCCTATATCTCAATGTTTAAATGATTTCTGTTGTTCCTTCTATTAATACAATTAATCTCTTTATTTACAGCAAAATTGATGACTTGGAAGTGGGATGAAGTCATTGATCTTTTTAGTTCTTGCGAAGACAATGACTTTTTTGACCCAATCGGGTTTACATTGGATGTCACTGTTATTTAACAACTCTAGTGTTGTTTTGGCATTAAGAACTTGTAATTGCTTTGTGTTTGTTTTTTATACTTCGTTTGAGCTCTCAAAATCTTGCCTTTAAGAATGCCCTGAACATGAATTAGCTTTGCTATCTTAATATGATCATTTAGACACCAAAATTTTTTGGAAACAAAACAGCAGGAGTGCTAGAAGTTGAAAATTGTTGTATTCTGATAGCTTATTGCTACAACCTCAACTAAATTTCTATGTACGTGCAATCGAAAGACATGTATTATTTGAAATGTCATACTACCATTAAACACCAAACCATTTGTGAAATCAAAGGACTTGTATTATTTGAAATGCCATACTACCAACAAACATCAAACCCCGGGGTGGCGTGATGGGGTCGCGTAGAGGAAACCCGTGAAGATCTCAACGGCGTGGAAGGGAAGGTGGGTTGGATATTGTTTCAATTAATTGATACCACCTATTTTTTTATTTGTTTAAACTAATAAAAAATAACCCAAACACCACACACCATGTAGTACCCTTGTGTGTGGTGAACTAGGGTGATACACTCAGCGTCCACGTGACACTCATCACACCTTCTATCACACCATGTATACCATATGCCCTAACTACCTTTTTTCTACAAGGCTACTCCTCTCCTTAAAATGAAAACCAAGAAAACCCCTAATCCACCATTGATTTGAGGAATCTATATATGCTTGAGATCACTATGACAAAAATTTAAATAAATAATAACTAGCTATTTAGACCCGTGCATCGTAAGATCGTATTTTAAAAATAAAAGGAAAAGTAAAAAACTAAAATGTACAAAATGAAAATGAATTTCATCACTTGAATTAAAAGTAAGATGAAACATATTATAATTAAGTTATAAAAGAAAATTACATATCGGAAAATACAGATTTATAAACTACATTTATTGTCAGGTTAGTCATGTTACCATCTTCATCCAGTATCAAAAGTTTAAGTCCCTCTCTTCTCTTCACTTTTGACCATGTGACGTAAAGTTGTCCATGACTTAAACATGGATTTTTGAGATACAAACCAACTTTTGAGAGTGACTGATCCTGACTTTTATTAACGGTCATTCCCAAACACAACGCAATTGGATACTGCATCCTTTTAAATTTAAACTGTATTTTTTTATCCGAAGGGGACATAGTAACTCTTGGAATAAATATACGATGACCAACATTATTTTCAGATATAAATTTGACTTCTATGACACGTTTCCAAGATACAAGATTTGAAGTCGAGTGTCGTTACAAAGACCGTTTTTCTGATCAATATTTCGTAGTAGCATGACACGCGCACCGACTTTTACAACCAATCTATGGCTTGGAAGACTAAAAAACTGTAAACCATTAAAAAAATATGGAGAGTAAATATTTTGATCAACGCTTTCTTGAACATACTTACTTTGGCATAAGCAATCAGAAATCAAATATTCTCTTTCTTCACATGGAATTATTGATAACAACCTGTTATTGATGTCGTAAACAATCTCATTGGTAGGTGTCAAAAGCGCTCTTTCCTTCCAATAAGATGGATATTTGTAATTTTCAATAATAGAAGGATATGCGAAATCAATAAGTTCTTGAAAAGGATCAGCTGAATCTTTGTTAAGCAGATCGTCTGGAATATCAATAATGGCATGACCTTTATTTTCACCGCCAAGCTTACCTTCACCCAATTGTGACAACCATTCAGTTAATGTCCTAACACTTTCAACACTTGATTGATCTCTGGTTGTAAGTCGCATGATCTTTGTGAGTTTTAAAACTTTACATTTGCTCCAAATGTATGAAGAACTTAATGAAGCATTGACAATATATTCATCAGTTCATCTAGGTATGACAGGTAGAATCTGTCTAGTATCACCTCCAAAAACAACGACTTTACCTTCGAAAAATGAATCATTTTTCGAAGATTCGGTAAGTCGTTTAAACTTCTATCAAGCGCTTCAAAACAATGTTTATTGGTCACTGGAGTTTCATTCCATATAATCAAGGTCGTCTCTTTCAATAAGTTTGCTACATCACTGTTGGCTTTAAAGAACAAATGAAATTTTCCATGATATTTATAGGAATTCGGAATCTAGATAGTGCTGTCCTACCTCCGGGTAGCAAAAGAGATGCGATACCACTTGAAGCAACGTTTAATACGATTTCACCTTTCAATCTTATAAAAGCTGATAAGGCGTTCCATAGGTTTTGCATGTTCCACTATATCCATACACGAAGAAAACATCTCCCCTTTTATTATCAACGACCATCATAATTCCATTGTATATACTTCTTTGTTCATCAATCAATTTGACAAAAAGATCATGATACTGTTCAACCGTACTATCTTTGTCATATGAACGTTCTTCACTTATCATAAGGTTATTTGCCAACAGAATTGAAACATTATTGAGATAAGACATTGATTCAAATCTATGTAGACTGGAATTGTTTCGAAGTAAGATTTTCTCAATTTCAAATAATGTGAGTTTTTTTTAAATAATCCTCATTTGTTGAACATCCTATATAAAAAAAAGTTGATTTAAATGTAAATATATGAAACATAAAAGTATTAAAAAATAACATAAGAAATTAAGGTTACCTTGTGTTTTTTTTTTTAATTTTGTTGACGTTTGTAAGTAATTCTATCTGAAAGGGTTTTTCATGATTTGCCCTAGACTTGATCTGGTCGGGACAAAGTATTACACAAAAACATAGTTGTAAAAAGTGTCCTTAAGAAATGACATGTCCCGTGATGGCTTGCCTCTTTAATTGCTTCAGTGTATTCATTATGATCGTCTAAAAGACCAAGCGCGTAGCAAGCATCCCTAAGTGAAGCATGTTCAATACCACCAACAGTCTTAATCTCTTTAAATGATCTGGGACCTTTAAATTTATTAAGAAGAATTCATAAAAAGTAGACTTTACCAAGAACAGGTGACACAGAATGAATTCTTCCAATTGAGACACCATGCTTTCTTGGTTTCCAACATCTTTCTGCGGACTTCCAAACAAATTTTGAAGGAAACTAAACATAGGTAAGATTTATGGCGTGTGCATACATTACATTACACTTCATTCAAGACTAAAACATTGAAGAACATACCGAAGCTTTTTCAATTACATGGCCGGGTAGCTAAAAAGGAAGTCTGGTAACAGAAGGATATCTATACTTTACTTCATTGGAGAAGATACGCCATGACGCCTCACATACAAACACATATCTACAACCATAATAAAATAAAATTTCATTAACAATTTGATCTCCATTTTGACATTGGTCTAACTTCAACGTTGTTCTATCTCCATTTTGACACGTATCTAAACCTTAGCTTCTTCTTCATCGGATGCCAACCTCTTTCTTTTGACATATTCCCACCAACCAGAACGCCAAGATAGATAAGTGGTAAAAAAATCCACTTTACATCAAAATTTAGAAGCCATTTGGTTCACCTCATTACGTCCCACACCAATACCAAAGAGGCACAAACCAAAGAGGCACAATTTCATTGTGTGAAGTTCAAGGCCAAAAATAAGATAGAAAGTACAAATAATCGATCCAATGTATTTTTCATTCATTCCCCCAAAAAATCACAACATTATCAACAAAAAACAAATGAGACACGATGCCACACCCTTAGATTTTCACATGCGGAGTTTATACTGCGAGGCGTGCGACAAACCAGGATCCAAGTCATTAGTCATACCAAACCATGCAAGAACAGTTTTAAAGGAAAGCGGAAGCGTAAGTAAAAGTAATAACATTGTTGCTCAAAATACGCGCTCACCCAATATAAAAAACTAAACCAACGCGGTTTTAAAAGTGTGTTGTAGACCTAATGCAAAGCATGCGTCCTAATCGTGCTCTGGACCTAGATACGTGTGAAAGACATGCTATGTGGGTCAGCGCAAAGGCTGGTGAGCTGATAAAGACATAATGTAAGAATCAATGTTTAAGCAAATGTTTGTACTAAGGTTTGAACAATGTAATCATAATTGTATCTGTAGCTAGCTAGGTCTAAATCGCTATCGCTATGTGGTTCGCAACCGAAACGTGACTGTTTGTGTTTGTAATGCCTTTCCATCAATGTCTAACACGGACGATGATGATACTGTCTAGGCTATGTTACACACGTTCGACATCCCGTCGAGTTAGAGCGACTAACCCGGGTGGGGTTTGTCAAACCCAGTAGTACAACTCAATATAACCTCGCTTTCTCAGAAACTACCGGCCCGAAAATGTAAGGACTTCAAATATGTGTTATGTTCGCACATACGTGATCAACTATACAATTATATTACCAGCAACGTTTGTAGCATGCTTTTCTCTCTCTCAAGGAGATACTTAGAGAGAAAAATGTTAGAGAACTCACCTTCAGGTGCTCGGCAAGACTTGAAATAATACAAGTGAAATGAACCGGTGACTATTCTACGAATCACCTATATGTTGCAACCATGTGAGACTACAGTGCGAGAATGACACGAGTGACTCGAACCGACCACGATGACACGTTGGTGACCCATTAACAGTTGATTTTGATGGTTTGATTAAACTTTCAAATACATGAAAAGTTTCTATGAGTAGCAAGTCACTAAATATAATAACTTGGCACATATTGCACATTTTCTATCATGCACCTAAATTGCTATATATAAATCTGATGGCTGCAAAGTTAGAACCTGCGACCACGAGGTTGCAATGGCAGGCAACTGACCACTAGGACATCCCTGCATTGATGTTTAAGTTCGGATTAATTGATATTTATCCAGTAAAGTTCAGCTGTCTTCTTCCCCACACCAAATCCTGACCCGCCAAACCCCATTAACAAAACTGGATATACGATTCTGTAGGTTCAGAACGGTTTTAAAGATTTGCATATAATTCGAGGGCCATGTATCTATTCACACTTCATCGTATGACCTCACCATAACCCATCAGTCCATATTTTTCTCTTTTTAGCATCGAAGTTTCAGATAGTTCGATCACGTTCGTAACAAAAATTAACATCCATCTAGTAATCGTTTTCAATCAAGAATACACGGAGAAGAACCAGAGTTATGAACTATCAGGTTGCGAGAACTTTAAGAATTATATATACCTTAAGATCGTGGGTTGGAGAAGGTTCGAATGGGTGTTTACTGCCTGAGACTTTCGTTGTTGGTTCCTACGTGTTCGTGACCGCTGCTGGTTCTCCAAAACGAAACTGAGTTCACTACCCCGAGTGCATGTTTTTATAATAATCCTAACAATGTTTACGATCCATGAACCTATAATAACACATAGGATCACTTAAGAATTATGCTCACGTAAGTCAATTTGAAAGATCACAATAAATTGCATAATATAAATTTTTTAATTATATATGTTCGTTAGATTAATGTTTTGTTAATTAGTAACCAACGTTCAGGATTGATTCGTGTCTAAATGTTCGTGTAGTGAGTGCCACATCTATTAACCCTAACCGGATGCAATGTATGCATATATGTTTGTTTGAAAATCATGCATGTGACGTTAATGTTTGCTCGTAAGAGTATACGTTGTGTTAGCTAGGATTAACTTGAAAATGCCGGGTGTCACACATGAACACGTTATCACGACCCACTTTTTCTTATTATTATTATAGTTTAATCCTCTCACATTTCTTATATAATCGAAGTCAAATAACAAAATTGATTACTCATCTCCATTATTGGACCATCTCACGTTAAAATCCTAACCATTTAAATTCTACAATTTTACCTTTTTAGGAAATTAGAGTGGTTTCCACCCAAGTCACCTTCTTCCCCGACTTTACCCACGTCTCCCTTTCCTCTAATTTTCGTTAGCGGAATTAATCATATACTCCACCACAATCGACCTCTTTCTCATTCTTTGTATCGTGATATTACCTTCTACAAGGCCGGTCTTAAGAATTTAAGGGTCATATTCACATCAAAATAGGAAAAATTGCGCCAAATAATCTCAACTTTTCACTTTTTGCAAATAATAATCCCACCTTTAGATTTAGCAACTGGCACTCCCAATTTGTCAACTTTTGCAAATAACAGTCCCGCCGTTAAAAAAATCTAATTCCGTTAACAGATGCTGACGTGGAAGTTGATGTGGAATTTTTTTAATTTTTTTTTTCTTTTTAATCCCAACTTTTCACATTTTTGCAAATAATAATCCCATCTTTAAATTCATTATGTTTGACTTTTTGGAGTCAAACTTCATGTATTTTGACTCAAAATTGGACCCGAATTTGAGTTTGTTTGTGTTTGTGATTGATTCCAGTAGTTATATTTTATCAAAACGAATCTACCGGAGGTTACGAAAACAATTTTCATTGAGTTTTGTTCATAATCGCGAAATGGACGGGGTGGTGAACATGTTCTTGAGCTCCTCAATGGTGAAATCTTTAATCCTCAACGGTTTTCTACAAGTCTGGTTCCATTAGCTTCGGTTTGAACTCGTGAATTCAATGGTACAATCGGTTTCGAATTCCGTTCATGTTTGTGTGATTCACCATTGATGAGCTCTTGAAGAACACCATTCTTTGATAATTGTGAATCACACAAACATGAACAAAATTCGAAACCGATTGTACCATTGAATTCACGAGTTCAAACCGAAGCTAATGGAACCAGACTTGCAGAAAACCGTTAAGGATTAAAGATTTCACCATTGATGAGCTCAAGAACACGTTCACCACCCCCATTTCGCGATTATGAACAAAACTCAATGAAAATTGTTTTCGTAACCTACGGTAGATTCGTTTTGATAAACCATAACTACTGGAATCAATCACAAAGACAAACAAACTCCAATTCGGGTCCAATTTTTGAGTCAAAATACACGAAGTTTGACTCCAAAAAGTCAAACATAACGAAATTGTTCAAAATTGAGCTCGGATTCGACCCAAAAGTGCGTATAATCAAAGCTGGCATCGCACGTGTCACTCGTCTGATTGTTTCGCGGATTTGATGGTGGCGATGGGGTGGTTGTGGTGGTGGAGTGGTGGTGAGGTGGTGGTGGTGGTGAGGTGATGATGACTGGATATTGAAAAAAAAGAAAAACTAAAAAAAATCCACATCAGCTTCCACGTCAGCATCTGTTAACGGAGTTAGATCTTTTTAACGGCGGGACTGTTATTTGCAAAATGTTGACAAATTGGGAGTGTCAGTTGCTAAATCTAAATGTGGGATTATTATTTGCAAAAGGTGAAAAGTTATTATTTGACGCAATTTTTCCCATCAAAATAATGGGCCTCATTCGGAAGAAAAGTACAAATAGAAAAAAGTTACTTAAATAATGAAAATATAAGTTATAACATTAAACATAAGAAAATTATAGTTTTAAAATGACACTGTAAGAAGTTAACTGAAAAATCGGACAGATCTCTTATGATTTTGAATAGCAATCTAATTGATCAAGAACTATATATATATATATATATATATATAGGTTGTGTTTGGCGCACTAGCTTAAAAGCTAGCTGCTAGCTGATAAACTATAAGCTAGCTAATAAAAAATAACGTTTGGTAAAAACTAGCTGATAAACTAGCTGAAAAATATAAAACGACATAAAAGTACATGTATATAAATAAATTAAAATTTAAAAACAAAGTATAAATAATTAATTAGGGAAGGGTAAAGCTGAAATATTATAAAAGCTAGTTAAAACGCTACTCCAACTAGTTTTTCAAAAGCTAGCTTATAAGCTAGCCTTTTGACATTACCAAACGGGTTTTTTTTTTTAAAAAAAACCCAGTTTGGTAATGTCCAAAGGAGCTTTTGAAAAACTAGTTGAAGCCCCGTTTGGTAACGTCAAAAAACTAGCTTATGGCGCGCCAAACACGACCATAATTTCTTTAAAAAATATAGACCCCCTAAAATTACGGGCCCTGTTACGCCCATCCAGATAAAACCATGCGACGGGAAAAGTAAATGAAAAGCCATGGAGAACATAAAAATCACACTGGTCAGATAGAAAGAGACATGCTTCGTCACGCGAGCCGGTTAAATGCGTGGGACAGAGGGCTCGTAGTACCTCGCTACCACAGCTATGCGGTGCCATCACACCTCTCGCACGTACTCAAACCAACCCCGCCCCTACCTTTCTCTCAAATCAGCACCACTTATCTGTGATTCTTTCCATTACATGGCAATCCTACCTTCAACATTCTACTTAATAATTTTGTTTCTCTCTATCTAATTAAGTTTGTTTTAACTACACTATTTTATAAGGGTGTAAACGAGCCGAGCTGTCCGTAAGCTACTCGAGATCGACTCGATAAAAAGATCGAAATGAGTCGAGCCTTAACGAGCTCGAGCCGAGCTCAAGCTTTGAAATAAGGCTCGTTTACTAAACGAGCTCAAGCCCGAGCATTACATAGCAAGATCGAGCCGGATCACGAGCCTTAACGAACATTTTATTTATATACATTTTTATTTATTTTATGAGATATACTTTTAAAAAATTATTATTATTATATATAAAATTATGACAATATAAGTAAATACTATGTATCATTTTTATATAAAAATAATAATTCTAAATGTATACAAATTTCAGTGTAACAATATATGAAAATATAAAAATTAATTACAAACGAGCCGAGCTCGAGTTTAAATAATTATCCACAACTCGAATTCAAGCTTCGGAAATAAAGCTCGAATCGAGGCGAGCTTGAGCTCGAGCTTAACTCGAGCCTAGACGAGCTCAGGCTCGGCTCGTTCCCACCCATACTATTTTATAAATATACCAACCGGTCGAGAATAAACACCACTTCTTATCCCCTTGATAATAGAGGTTAAAAATTTGACGTGAATGAGCTAACACGGATTGATGAGTTCGAGTCAGCTACGCTACGTTTATGTCATAAATAAAACAACAACAAAAACAACCGTATCAGTAAAGTCCCACTAAAAGCATAAAAATACTGTTAGTACTTAGTAGGGTCTGGGGAGGGTGAGATGTAGGCAACCTTACCTCCACTGCAGAGGATAGAAAGGCGGGGTCCAAAGAGACCCCCAGCTCCGAAACACAAGAGGACGCCAACATAAGAAAGATAGACACAAAAAGGAGAAACCATACGACAATGAAGAAGAAACAGAAAAGTTAAAAAATAAAATAAAACTAAAAAGAAAATAATAATAATAATAATAATAATAATAATAATAAAATAAAAATACTAATACTAAAAAAATACATAAATACAATAAAGAATATAATGAGATAGGACTAAAAAAATAATAATATTAAAAAAATAAAAAATAATAATAAAGATAAAAAATAAAATAAAATAATAAGAAAAAAAATAATAAAAAATATAAAAAATGAAATAAAAATAGATAAAAAAATAAAAATAAAGAAATTAATAACAAATAAAACTAAATAAATAAAAAAGTCATAAACCTACCCCTAATGGCTAATACCCATCCCCTCTGGACATCTTTAGCCTTAATCTTACGTCTCCACGACGTCCTTTCCTTGACCATATCCTCAGAGAGGTGTAAGTCCAACAAATGCTGCCTAATGCGCTCGTCCCAGGACATTTTGGGTCTGCCTCCCCCTCAGCACCCCTCAACACTGACGGAATCCACTGCTCTAACTTGTGCCGTTAACTGCCTCTTTTTCACGTGCCCAAACAATCTCAATCTTCCCTCGCGAATCTTCTCTGAGATACATGCGACCTCAAAGTTTGCCCAAAAGACCTCATTTCTTATTTTGTCCAACCGTGTGTTTCCCACTCATCCACCTCAATATCCACATCTCGGCAACCTCTAGCTTACGCACATGGGTTTTCTTGATGGCCCAACACTCAGAACCATAGAGCATTGCTGATCTGACAACACCCTTATAGAATTTTCCCTTTAGCTTAACAGGAAACCTCTTGTCACACAGAATACTTGTGCTTGCTTTCCATCTACACCATCCTGCACGAATACGGCGAGTCACATCACTATCGATGTCCCCATCATTTTGCACAAACGAACCAAGGTACTTAAACTTGGCTACGGGCGGGACTGCCTGGCCTTCGGTCATAATCTGGACATCCTCAACGTTGGTCGCGCCACTAAAGTTACAGTGTAGATACTCAGTCTTAGAGCGACTAATCCTTATACCTTTAGATTCTAAAGCAACTATCTACTCCTCAAGCCTTTCGTTTAGCCTTCGTTTACTTTCCGCAACCAATACAATGTCATAAGCGAAAAGCGTGCATCACGGGATTGTCTCCAGGACCAACTTGGACAGCTCGTCCATTACCACTGCAAAAAGAAACGGGCTATAAATCTATAAATCATAAATTAAATTGATTTATATTCAAAACTATAAATCCACTTAGCTAAAATGTCGTGTTAACTGTTAATGTCAACCCGGGATGTATTGACATGTTTAACGATCAAAGTGGGGGGAATCAGTCATTATAGGGGCTAATGTAACCCCCTAATTTTCAGGAGGAGTAGTTTAGGCTATCCGTAGTGGGGTTTGAAAAGGATTTTTCGCGCCCCTTATACCAACCACTGTTTGGGGGGGGGGGCTAAATGTCAAAATATGGTGAAGGGCATTGGATATTTCGCACTGACAATACGTAGAAATCATAAGGTTGTTAGAAAATATTAGAATGAAGATGACACGTAGTTTACACAATTTTCCTTTTAAGAGTTACTAAAGTTATGTGATTTTGTGTCTTCGGTACTTCTAGACCGATAAAATTAAAAAGACAACATGACATTTGACATAATGTAAATTATATGAAGTTTATTTTTTAAGCGATGCATCGGGTAAAAATGGGAAGGTAAAGTGCAAATCATGTAACACTAAAATTATTAACATTTTATGATTAACATAAAAGCGCAAAAGCGTTATTAAGTGATTGTGGTTAAATAGTAATTAAGTGGAATAATAATTGAAGAAGGTCTCTCCTTTTGACTTAGCAAACTGTATGTTGTGAAATTACTAACTTACCACTAGGATGTGGGTGGCCTGCCGGGTTACGAGGAGGTTAATTTTGTAATATGCATAAGCGGTCGTATGTGACTTAACAAAAATGGAGGGAAATGATTTGGTCAATAACCGTAATTCCTTACTTGTAGGAGAAATTTGCTTCTAGGTCCTCCAGTTATGGGCAATTGGAAACTATTATCTTTTAGTTATTATTAAGAAAAACTAATAAATAGGGTACTTCAAAATTTTTTAAAAACCTGGACCGAGTGTAGAAACGGCGATGGTTTATGTTAAAAGTGTTGTGTTAATGTCAACTCGATAGTGAGTCGAACCATTTATGTCATAAATTAAATTGATATTTAAACTTTTATAAAAGTCAAAATTTAAAAGAGAACTTAACATAAGATTTTATAACTAACATGCTATTTTTTGCTGTAAAATTGTACTGTAAAAACATTAATATGTTAAACAAGTAAGAAAGAAAAATAATTTCATGTTAAACGGATCATGTTCAGGTCAATGATTTTATATAAATGGCATGCTCGTGTTTATTTGTGTGACATGATTTTCACATCAAAATTACAAGTGTGCATCAGGTTGATCAGACAACCCACAAAAAACAACCCCTCTAACACGGTTACTTTCTACCACTTGAGTAAACCATCTATTTAATACCCTTATACCACTTTAGTACAAGTTGTTTAAAATGTTGTTTATTCCAATTGAGACATTTGGTGATAGTTCAAGGGCTCAATGGTAAACACTAAACTTTATAGGTAGTCGGAGGTGATATGTTAAAGATGAAAGGGCAATTTACGGAGTTATATATATGTACCTATATATATATAAAGAAAGCTTTGTGAGTGTGAGTTTAGGGTTTTAATTTCTAGCCGGCTGCTTGTGAGCTTTAAGAACAAGATTCCCACTTCCAGGTTCTTTAAATTCTTTTTTTTTTCCTAAATTGATTTTCCTTTTTTCGTTTCTTGATATTAATCTCGATTTCTATTTGGTTCTCTTTTCCATTTTCAGGCAGCCTTTGACGGTGTCGTGGTGATCTCTACAGCGGTTTGATGGCTTTTGATGTCTCTTTGCTTGATTCTTTTCAATTGCTTCCGCTTCTTCCTCGATTTATCATGGATGGAACATTTGTGAATGACGTTTTTCTAAGCTTTAAACATGTAAGTATTCTATATCAAAATATTATTTATTGCTATATACATGCTAATATAAAAAAGTTTATTTAATTATGTTAAGGGAATTCTAAAATATTATTGCTATATACGTGCTAATATAAAAAAGTTTATTTAATTAAATAAACAGTTTTTAAAAAGTGTTGCAGTTATTTTTGAGTCGGTCCTGTATTATACTTAACATTGACCCCGTAAGGGTCAAAGTTAGTTTTTTGGCAGTTCAAACCACGTATTTTTAATATTAGCCATTGATGGGAGACAAAATTTAATCACAGCCCTTGAAAGGAGGTGGTTTTAAAACCACTTTACAGTTATTTTACCTATGTGACATCAGAAATTACATCATCAATAACTGCTTTAGAGTGTTGTTTGACTTTCATTTTGCAATTACACTTATTATTTTTAATCGATCTTAAAAAGTCTGTTAATAAAACGTGTCATAAATCTAATTTAACCTATTACATTAAACAATTTACAAAACTAACCTATATTAAACTATTATGAACCTATTTTAGACTATCATATATCAATCAATACCTATACTAAATTAATTAAACCTATATTTAACTATTATTACGTTAAATTATAACACAAATTAAACCTAGATTTAACTATTACAGACCAGAAATTTCATTAAATTATAACACAAATTAAACCCATAATTAACTACTAGACCCCATAAATAATAATACTTGTAAAATATGTGATAATGTATTCTTCCAGTAGTTCATAGTAACGTCCTGCATAAAAAAATAAAATTATATGTTAGTTGATTGTGAAATAAGAAAATAATATTATAATATAAAACTCAATATTATACTTAACATTGACCCCGTAAGGGTCAAAGTTAGCTTTTTAGCAGTTCAAACCACGTTTTTTTAATATTAGCCATTGATGGGAGACAAAATTTAATCACAGCCCTTGAAAGGAGGTGGTTTTAAAACCACTTTACGGTTATTTTACCTATGTGAAATCAGAAATTACATCATCAATAACTGCTTTAGAGTGTTGTTTGACTTTCATTTTGCAATTACACTTATTATTTTTAATCGATCTTAAAAAGTCTGTTAATAAAACGTGTCATAAATCTAATTTAACCTATTACATTAAACAATTTACAAAACTAACCTATATTAAACTATTATGAACCTATTTTAGACTATCATATATCAATTAATACCTATACTAAATTAATTAAACCTATATTTAACTATTATTACGTTAAATTATAACACAAATTAAACCTAGATTTAACTATTACAGACCAGAAATTTCATTAAATTATAACACAAATTAAACCCATAATTAACTACTAGACCCCATAAATAATAATACTTGTAAAATATGTGATAATGTATTCTTCCAGTAGTTCATAGTAACGTCCTGCATAAAAAAATAAAATTATATGTTAGTTGATTGTGAAATAAGAAAATAATATTATAATATAAAACTCAATATTTATATTGCTGGTTTTAAAAAAACATGGGTAGTTAATAAGAGTGAAACGTGGGTAGTTAAGAGTAAGTGGTGTCCTAAATTGCCGGCAACCATTCAATATATATAATAGAGGGACTGTTTACAATACAGTCAAACTTATGTTAAAAAAGCAATTCAAGATTCAAATATGGGAAAGGAGAAGATTGAAGATAAGCAAATCGAAGAGGTAAATTGACAACTTACTACTTTTTTATCTATATCTGTATAATATTGTATGCAAAGGGGCATATGGTTCTGTGCCAAAAAAAATCGACCAACACATCTTCTATATATAACTGTTTAGTGGGAAGTTAATCATATGGCTCTGTGGTTCAGCCGGTAATTCATTATATCTTACAAACTAAAACAATCTTATTTTATTTTTTTGGCCAATCTAGGAGGCGCTGAAAGAGAAGCTCAAAGTGAAGGAGCTTCAAAAGGTGATAATAGACTATAAGAGGTTCATAAGATAGCATGTGAAGAGGTAAATCGAAGACAACCTTGTATTAAATATACAATTTTAGTACAATTTTTACCTAATCCTTTTTTATTTTTGAGTTGCAGGATAGTACTGAAAGTGTGAAAATAGTTTCGTTTGGATATGAATTCAGCCCTTTCAAATGTCAAGCTCAAAAGGATCTTAATGAAACAGTAAGTTTCTATTTTCATTAATGTTGTAATATACCTTACCTTTCCTCCTTTGAAGTGGCATAATCCATGTCTGCTGCATACATCCATCTGCTTGCCTATTCGTCATGTCAATTATTCATTTCTGATAAATCTTAATCCATGTCTGTATACATCCATCTGTTTGCCTGTTTGTCATGTCTATTCTTCATTTCTGCTTAAATTTAAAATAACATTTTAATAATGCGTACTGCACCGTTACATTATGTCCAACTTGCTTTTGTAATATTAAAAAGTAATGCCTTTATCGTTTAATTTGTACTATTTAGTTTGTTAATGTTTGATGCAATTTATAATGATTAATAAGAATCACAGTCTATTTTATATTGCTTTTCGGTTATTATTTATTTATTAATAAGATTGTAGTTGAACTTATATATTTGTAATAATTTATTAAATAAGTTAAGGTACACCTGTACAATAATACATAATGACTTATCATTTAAAAAATAACTGATGTGTTTTGAATCGTCACATGGTACGATATAAATATATTTATCTTAGGATATTATTAAAAAAACAAATGGATTTTGGCAAGCTGTTATAAATAAATTCGAATGTATTGAATATTAGTGTTTGTTATAAATTCGAATGTACTAAATATTATTGTGTGTTACAAGGAGTTGGTTTAATATTAATGTATTACTTTTATATTAATACAGTTAAACTTAAACATGATTTACCTATTAAAAAGGAGTTGGTTTTATTAAAAAATACATTTATCTAAAACAGTTACCAAACAATCAGGCCACGATTTACATATATATCGCACCACTATTAAAACAGTTAATATACAATATAAATACTCCATTCTCCTCTCATTCATCTTCTTCACGGTATTCAGCATTTACAAGCAGGTATATAATCAAACAGCTTTACTTACTTCATTAATTTTATTAATTATTTACTGATTTTTTTACAACGCAGATCAAGAATTGTTCGTACCAGTTAGCTTTCTTCAGTCCTCTTTGTTGTTTACTCTTCCACTATTCAGGTAATATTAAAATCCTTTATGTTCTGTGTTTTTTTCGTCGTTTACAATGCTACAGTAGTATATAGTTAATTTTTTAACATGTTTGTATTCAAATGGCCATCACCAACAGATTAGGCTAGCAGTATGCACGCAATAACAATCAATGTAGCTAACAATAGGCACCCAATAAAATCATAGCTAACAGTAGGGACACAATAACAATGATAGCTAACAGTAGGGACACAATAAAAGTGAACATAGGCAATTTGAGGTACACAAAAATAAGTTGGGACACGGATCATAGATATTTATACTAATAAAGCCTTGATAGAAAATAGGAACCATCTCACCAGGTTACCCAATTTAGCCGTTTGATAATCCAGAATACCCTTTGGATATTCACCAATAACGAAATATAAAGAGTCACAAACAGAGAACAACCCTATGTCATAAAGATTTTTACCAGTTAGAATAGATAAATATACCAAGTTTTTATAAATCATTGTAACACAGGACAAAAAAAAATTCTAACATAATCACTATCCATTGAATATTTTCTGCTATTAGGTGCAAATTAAAATGCAGGATTTTCATTATATTACTTTTAAATTTAATTCATAACAAACACTAAATATTTAAAGGTTACGCAAGTCAGCATCAGGACCTAATACACAGACAAAAAATAGTGGAAAAAAGACCAACTTACCTCATAGAAGTCATCATATGAAATAATGGGAAACTGTTTCTTAAGAGGCTACAATACCCTGATTGCAATGTCAAGGCCATTGTTAGCACCATGGCTTAGCTCTGTCTTAAACATCATGGTGCCGAAAGGAGCACCGGTTACGGTACTAACATCATAAGTTCCAGTAGAGTGCCATCTGTAGTCATCATGGAGAAAAAGACCCTTAGGACACACATTATAAAAGTTTTGAATAACAGCGCAATTCAAGTGAAGGAGCACAATTTAGAAATCGATTACATAATTAATTGATTATGTAACTAACCCAATCTTGAGTCATATCAAAGTGTCTAGGCTTTGAGTCATAGCCAAATGGTCATACTTGCTGTTTAATTACATCATAAGGTCAAAAACTATTTCAGATTAATGAAACTTTGATTTAGATCAAAACATCAAAAATGGTTTGCTACAGATATAGAACATCCACTTGCTCTAGAAACATTTGGGTGTTTATAAACTCAGCTCATGTGTACTGTTTTAGAAGCGAATTATATCATTAGAAAATTGATATAGAAGCATCGTAACATAATTAATCACATTATCTCATAAACACCTATATCATGCATCTAAATCAGTATATTACCTATATAGAAATGACCCTGAACTAAACAAAGGGAAATAAAATCTTACGCAAGCCGGAGCATCAAAGGAGCGCATCTCTTGTCAGCAATGAAGCCTCTGACCTTTCTCCTGCGTTTGTCAACAGCCTTCTTGTATTCTTCGCTAACACATAGATAGATCTTCCCCATGGTATCAAAACCTGAGCAAAAAATTATAAAATACAAATAACTGATAAGTCAAACCAGTCTAACTATCAGATCATCCTATAACTGAGAAATACAGACTTCCGATCAAACGAGCGTAACTCGAATCTAAACATCAATATTCAACATTTCCACAAATCTATACATTTCATGAACATTAATCATCAAGTGAGAAACAAAATTAAGCTGAAAATTAGAGTCGAAATATACAACCTCATCACTTGCAATCGCGAATCGTCCGTGAAGTGTTCTGAAAAATCCTAGATCTGCGTATTTTGAGCTTCATCGTAGGTTAGAAAGGCGACGGCGAAAACCTCCACGTATGTGTAATAACGTATTTTGCAGAACAAAAGCGTAGATCTAGGGTTAGGGTTTTAACCCTAGGTGAGGTTTAGTATAACTTTAATGGAGGGTGTTCAGCGTCATCGCGTCATCGCCGTTCGTGTACTCGGAACCGGCGAGTCGTCGTTTCGTGACCGGATGTATGTTCAGCAAAACCATCGACGGTGGCGCTGCGTTGGTGGTGGCGCCGGAATTTTCTAACCGGGATGTTGGAGAGAGGGAAAGAAGGAGAGCCAGAGAGGCGGTGTATTGTTGAGAAATGAAACCCTAAAATCCTTGGCGGACAGATATATACCTCCTGATTTATGGGTCGGGTCGGGTCAAGAAGTATAGCCGTTTTATCCGTGGATACCATACCCGTTCTTTTTTTTAAATAGTTTAATATTAAATCGTTTGAATCACACGAACATATGTGTAAAAGCTAACACGTGGTAAACCAAAGATACGTGAAGAAGAAAGGAAAAAGGCGAAAAAAGATAACACGTGGTAAACCAAAGATACGTGTAACCCACTAAACCAACTAATCAAAAACAAAAAATAAAAAAACAATATTATAATGAACCTATAATATTATAATATATAAGTTGCAATAAAATATTCAAATAAAGTAACCATATGTTCTTTATTGTATATATAAGGAATAAGGAATTATATATGTAATTGATATCAATTTATATCCAAATCATTTGGTAACAATAATATAATTAAAATAAACATTAACTCAATATTATTATTATTTATGGAAAACCATTTTTTATTTGAATTATTAATATATGTAAGATATTTTTATGTTCCTTAAATTATTTTACTATTTCGTATTGATCTGTGATTTAGTTATTTATGTTCTGCTGAAATTGATTAATTCTATCTTTATGTTTATTTATTGATTAAAGATTGAACACCTGTGTGTATTCTTATTTTGTATCTATATATGTTTATCATGTACTTACTTACTCATAAAGTAATTAGAGAAAAATGTTGTTCTCATTTATGCAATTTTTTGTTGTTTGCGTTAGTTTATATTTTTCATGCATAGGATTCACACATTCCACCCCATTGATGAGTGCCATCAATTAATCTCAAAGAAGCTGTGATGTAGTATCCATTGAGTCTATTGTGTTTCACATCCTCTTTTCTGACATTTTCACACGTGTACCTGCCTATGTTGTTAGTCGAGGTACTTGTGTTTGTAAATTCTGGCTAAATACCAAACAGTTCTACCCACAGCGCAATCACCCTCCTTCTCTGAAAATTTAAGTTGATACCTTTGTTTAAATTGACCCCTTCGTTGCAAGGTAAGGTATTTATTATTTTCATTATAGCACAATTGATGTCAACTATGTAGAGCTTGCTTAATTTATAGGTTTTTTTGGTTGAATCATGCGATTGTGTTCTGAAGTTATGTTAGAGGATCTACATTTGTTTAAAACCAATTTCCTTTTTTGGTTGTTAAAAAGTACATTGGACTAATCGTTTCGTCTAATAATCTGCAAACTGTAGGTTGTATTTGATATAATGGGATTGTTTTATATTTCTGATCTACGGGCTAAGTTTAATAATGCATGGTCACTAATTGTCATGGTATCAAGGGCGTGGATATCCTTCAATCCTAACACGAATCGTGTTCTTTCCTACGACATGATTGTGTCCGATGAACGTGTAAGATGTATATTAATCATTTTTTTCTTATGAAATTTCATAATCTGTCTCATACAAAGTAATGGCATGCATTGTAGGGCTCATCTATTCACGTCCGAATACTGGCTAAGCTTATGGGTTCTTTTGAAGATAAATTTCAAGAGGGACAAATTTACCAGCTGCATAAGTTTGCTGTTTATGCGTATAATGTGAAGTTCAGGCCGTTACATCGGAAGATTTTTGTTCAATTGACAAGTGCCAGCAAAGTTGATCTTTTGGTAGATGACCCATCACGTTTCACGCGTTATGTCTTTGAAGTCATTCCTTTTGATAAACTCGAGGACCGAATTACGGATGACACGTAACGACTAAATCCGAAGCAGTTCATGCAGTTAATTCTGATGTTAGAAACATTCTTATAAGTAATGAGAGGTTTGTTTTAATTACTGTTATATATATCGTTTATATAATTTTTGCATCTTCACATTTTATGTCACTAAATTTTAACAATGAAGAATTATTATTTTAGTGGTCAGGATTTACATGTGTCTTTGTGGGGAGCATTGGCAAGAAAGTTTAACGATTGCGATATACATCGGTTTGACGACAATAATATTGTTGTCATTATCACGGCATGTAGGGTTAAACGTTATAAAGGTATATACCATCCTTTCATATAAAATATGTTGACTCTACTTTATATGATTGCCATCTAATAATTAAACATTATTTGTTATGTATTAGGTAGTGTATGCTTGGGTTCGACAGTGGCATCGGAAATTTATTTGAATCTTCATCTTCCTATTGTAGAGAAATTATTGAACGTGTAATGCCTCAGAGATACGTATACAATGTTGAATCTTTTGAGTTTGTGATGAGTTTTGACCACATATGAAATACAATGGTATTATTCCCCTATTATACAAAGTTCAACTTGGAACTGTTTAATTTTATTATATAAAATTTGGTATGCATAGAGTACAACAGCCTAAGGCACTTATCTTGATTATTTTGTTTATTATATGTGTTATGCTCTATGTACAAGGTGCCAATGCAATGCTCTACCAACTGTGAAGACTTTTGATTCAAAGGCAGGTAATGTGTTTTACACGTGTTGAATACAAGGTGCCAATGCAATGCTCTACCAACATCATTCTCTATAACGGATTTTTTTTGATGTTTGGGGTTTTCAAATGATTGTCGTCAATTGCAGCCAGAAAGCATTCAGGAGATCAATCATGTTTTGGATGCAGTTAGGAACACCACAAAAGCAACCACCAAAGGGTTTGCCATTGGACGTCCTGCACTTGCATCTTTTCTTTTATTCAGTGCATATATGGATGAAGCCCTTGTGCACAACTGTAGAAGACTGCAAACAGGTTAGTATTGTAATTCACTTCCTCATAACACAAATCATATTGCGGTTTCAGGGTATCCACTAAACACTTATCAAGGGATAACTTTGTTTATAATTCAGGTGATAGAGGCTGATAAAAAGAGACTAGATATGTTTGTACCAGTATATGACCAAATTCTCAGCATAAGGTATTACTTCTTCTTTCCATTAATTTCTTAGAAGCTACTATATCATTGACTAAACTTTGTGCACTTTGAGATCCACTTTGCATTCTTTTAGTTTCATGGGAATTACTTTTACGCACTGATTATATGAGGTTTTGTGACCCAAATATGTGATTTTTTTTCTCATTTCAATAGTTCAAAATTGATTGTTAAATGCAGGGCCATTTTGGAACCTTTTTTGTAAACTTCATATTCAAGTGTAGTACTTGGTTCCTGCTTTGAAGAGAGTGACAATTTACAATCAATATTAACCACGTGGCTTATATGGTTATACACAACATTTGTGTTCAACTTTTAGCATATGATTACACATGATTTTTATTCTTTAATGTAATAACTTCATTAATTTTGTTACATTAAGGTACCTGGACTTGGACACGTATATGTGTCATACTTTGACCTTAGAGGCACCACTTCTCTTGCATCTTATGACAATAAAAATCACAAGGACTTCCTTTCTCTGGTCAAATAAATAAAACTGCAGACTATAGACTTATTCTTTGTAGTTTGTACTGAAATCGGGTTACTATTTTTCGCATCAATTTGAATATATAACTTATTTTTATTGTTTGGTTAGATGACTACGTCCAATCTGCCATTTAAGGTACTAGAAATATTTAATGCACACCACTTTAGCACATATGATGTTGTGTACACCTATCTAATTGGAGTGTGATTTAAATATTGCATCCATTTCTCATATTGATGTTGGAACATTGAACTGACTATAAATACAAAGCAACTTTAAAGTTTACGATTGTTGTACTTTTAAGTACACTTACAAAAAGAAATAAATATTATTCTTATAACTCTTTTAATATAATTATTTTACGTTACCCGATTGGGATCCATGAAACCGTTACCCGTACTGGGACGGGTATAACACTAGTTCAATGAGATCAAGCCCACTTTTATTTTCCTTTCGAATTCTAAATTTGTTTTATTTTAAAAGTATGTCAACCCCACGTTCATCTTTTATCCGAATAATTTTTAAAGTATATTAAAGAACGATCACCTATTTTTTTATACCATTTCAAACTAAATTCTATTTTTTTTATACTAGCACGTGATATGACGACAACGACAATTAATTAACACGTTAGTTGTTTTCTGTTAATTTATCATTTTTCTTATTCGTAGCATCGAATACAAAAATAAAGTTGGATGACTTGTCATAAATATAGTAATTTAAAAAATAATAGCAGAATACAAGAATAATAAAATATAAATTATAAATATAATAATTAACTAAATATAAAAATTCATCTTTTGAATAGTGAGCTCTTCACTTTTTACAAAAAAACACATTTGAAAATTTACATTACACCCCCCACTATACACCGTTCTCACACTCTCTCTCTCTCTCCTCTCATACGCATACGGGTTAGGTTTTCTCATCACGCAACCTCCCCATTCTCTCACACTCTCAGATATCCTCGTCTCCTCACGTTCTCACATCTTCCTGTTCTGGCCATCCCATACGCATATTTTCAAGAAGAGCAGGTGGGTCACAACTGCTCCGTCAAACCTGCTCCGTCAAACCTGCTCATCCGATTTTTCTCAATCATCTCTCTCACACATCCACTGCTCCACCAAACCTGTTCTTGAATCTGCTCCAGCGGTGAAATCACGCATCAAAGGTTAGAGAAGAATGGAAAACCTTAATCAAGCAAATCCGCTTTTGGGCCAAAGTGAGTGGATCTTCCATCTTTATAAAAACACACTGTAACTTTTCCTTTCAAGATTTCTAGGGTTTGCAGGAATTCCTATATGATTTTGATATATGTTTTGGATTACAGGAATTCCGAGACGGCAGTTCATCTAAGATCGGAGAACCACCGGGAACCGTCACCGGATAAGGAGTTGAGCACAACCAAAGGATGCAGACCTGCTTTGTTGTTAATTTCTTTTGTTTCTAGGTATGTTGTAATGATTTTGTGGGAGTTTGAATTTAGGGAAGTTGTATTTCATTACCGCCGATTAGTGCGATTTTACAAGATGTGAAGCAAAAGGTACAAGCACTTGCTCTCTGAAACAACCCCACTGGTATTTCTTTCATCTCCCTCAGCCCCTCTCTCACAAAGCTTCCATAGTAGCTTCCAGGTGGAGAGCAAGATACTCGGGTTATGGCGATGTTGATGAAATCGGACCCGTCGTTAAAAGGTAATTTTGGGTTTTTGTTGCGGTGGGTTTTTTTTTTCCTCTGTCTTCTATTTTACATCAATAAACCCAGATGATGTTTTCCTAGATCTGTTATATAAAAGTACCAGAATCTTAATAAACCTATATATATATATATATGATGATTATGATATACCTAAAATTACCAGAATCTTTGATATTTATTGTTCTCAACTACAATTTTAAAGCACTATTTGTTAGTTCTAAGAAATCTCTTTGAAGCAGCTTTTTGACTACTGAAGATGATGGACGCTCGAACAGATTGATGCAGAGGTAACTTTGTCTTTAAGTTTTATATTGATGACTAAGGCTCCAACAGATTGATGAAGAGGTACCTTTAAGTTTTATATTGACTCAAGCACCACCACTTGAATACTATTACATAATTTGAAAATATTAGTTCTTTGTTTTTGCTTAGATAGATTTTCATGATGTGAAATCTGCAAATGAGCATTCCAGAGTGTTCTTATATGACGTGATCATTCCTCCATATTGTAATAGGAGTGAAACATATGCTTTGTTTAGGTATATATTTTTAAACTGGTGTTAGTTGTCGACTATAAGCATCATTGAATTTACAGTGTTGCTGAAATACAAAAGGATTTTTTGTTGTCTGGATTTGTATCCTTTTACATAGGTGACTAGGGATTAAATACAAGAGTCATGTTTATAAAGATCAACAGGAGAAGCTCGAGGATCTTGCGGGTCAACTTGAGTTGATGGCTGTTGGGAATGTTCTGCTTGGCAGAAATTCTCTAAGTCAGAGTTCCGAAGGAAGTTAGTCCGGAACTTCCTTCACACTGAGTAGTTCCTCCGGAACTTCTCCTAGTGTTACTCCGGAACTTTGACTTATCCCCTGTTGCAAGTTCCAATGCATAAAGCTGTCAGAAAGCAGTTTTACTTTACACCATGCTGTGCACTGTTCACCGATAGGTCTGCCCAACTGTTCAACAGAAGCATGCTTGTACTACAACAACTCTGGAGTAGATATTATTTGTTTATTTAGCCTTAGAGCTAAAAGGAAATAAAAGAAAATCTTTTATTTCCTCCTTGCACTATATATATTAGTTGTATTTCCTTTGTTCATTATGGATCGAACTCATCTCTTTATCATCAGTTGTAACTCATTGTAAACACTGTGAAGTATAAATATAGTAGTGCTTGGAATTGATATCTCGTGTTCATCTACTTTTACTTCATGTTTACTTGTTACAGTTTCGATCAAACCTTTTCAAACATTAACACAAACAAGTCTGATTCCGCCTTTCTTGTTTGATAACTTTTAGTAACTTGTTTGGTTAGTTGTCTCTAACCACGATCCTACAATGGCACAACCACACAGACCAAAAACAAAGCAACACATGTGCTTGGCTCTTGAGAAAAAAAGGTTTATTTTTTATATCAACACATGAGCAGGTTGTTTTATATCAATTCATTGTTTCATGTTTTTTTGGTTAATTGATCTTCTTCTGCGTTTTTTATGCTTTATTTTAGCCTTACTACCTCCTTTAAGCCATATAACTATTTAAGTATGGTTTCCTTAATGCAAAGCGTCGATGTAAAATCAGCGCCGGTGTAAAATTCTATTTAGATTTAAGAGTATGATCTTAAGCCATCACGTCATTAAAAATGGTGAGGCCGCCGCAACGCGCGGCGGGTCACCCACTAGTTTTAAACTAAAAATCTATGTCTGCCACTTCCATCATGTTTTTTTTTGAACGGCCAACGAATAGAATAAACCCAGGTACTTCGTACGGGGTGACCCAATGGCTAAAGGCCACCGCCAGCTGGCCCAACCCAGCCGTACGGAGCCCTTAAGCGTACATGTGACTCCAGTTCCGGGGTAAAACCCGCTAACCCGCCCGCCCGTAGGCACGACGGCGAATTAACGGTAAAACCCGGTCGCCTCAAGGATCGAATCCGGGTCTCCCCGGATCTCCTATCATTGGCCTCCATACCAATGGACAAATAATGTCATTAGTGAGGATAGAACCTGGGTCCCTAGGAACATAAGCCAAAGCCTCAACCAACTCCACTAGATGCCATTGATCACTTCCATCATGTAAACAACAAAACAAACCAAATGATTTGAGGTGAGTGATTCTTTTCCCAATTTTACCCTTACAATTTCCCATTTATACGAACAGTTAGAATAATTGAATAAGAACATGTAAGTAAAATTCACACAAAACGAGACACATAAACATGAAGGTCTTATCAGTCAACTGATCCTCATTCGCCCTTCAACTCAACTGGAATTGGATGTCTTTTTTTTACAAAATGATAAAAAGAATTCAGTTCATAATATTCACATGAGAAAAAATTAATTTACAAAATGATAAATGAAAGGATCATAACTTTTACGTGCATTAACAAACCATTTCGATCTGCATTTTTTTGTTTGAATTGAATATATCAGTTCAATTCAAATGGATATGTTTTTACTACCAATCAATTATGTCCTGAAGGCTTGACTTGACATACAATAAATCTCAAGCAAATGTTTGGGTTGTAGATAGTGGGTGCTCCAGTCACATGACAGGTAATAAAAACCTTCTAGAAAATACAAAAAGATATGATGGCGGTCCCGTTGCTTTTGGAAGCAATGAAGGGTACATTACAGCACTTGGTAATGTATCAAATGGAAGTTTTACTCTTGACAAGGTAAGTCTTGTAAATGTTCTGAATTTTAATCTGCTGAGTGTATCACAAATTTGTGATAAAAAGATGAATGTTCTGTTTAATGATGAAGAAGCTCTAGTACTTAAGCCTGGTCTAAGAATTCCAAATGAAATGATTTTGATAAAAGCAAAAAGACAAGATGGCTTGTACTTACTTGATATGACAAGTGCCAAATCTCTTGATGGCAATACTTGTTTGATATCAAGAGCTTCTGTTGATGAGTCTGACCTTTGGCACAGAAGACTTGTACATGTTAATTACAAAACCATGAACAAACTTGTCAATTTAGGTTTGGTCAATGGTTTGCCTCAAAAACACTTTAACTGTAATGAGCATTGTACTGCTTGCTTGAAGGGTAAGCAACACAAGTCTTCTCATAAGTCCAAAACTGAAAACTCAATTTCTCAACCCTTAGAATTGTTGCATATGGATCTCTTTGGTCCTACTAGGGTAATGAGTTTGGGAAAGAAATCATATTGTTTTGTAATTACTGATGACTTTTCAAGATACACATGGGTTTTCTTCCTAAGAACTAAGGATGAAACTCCTGAGATTTTAAAATCCTTAATCACTCAACTTGAAAATCAGTCAAATTTCAAAGTCAAAACAATTAGAAGTGACAATGGCACAGAATTTAAAAATCATGTTTTAAATTCTTTTTGTGAAGAAAAAGGGATATCTAGGCAGTTTAGTGTTGCTAGAACTCCTCAGCAAAATGGTGTAGCTGAGAGGAGAAATAGAACACTGATTGAAGCTGCTAGATCAATGCTGGCTGAGTCTAAGCTCCCTGTAACTTTCTGGGCTGAAGCAGTGAACACTGCCTGCTATGTTCAGAACAGGGTGCTTGTGGTCAAAGGAAGAAACAAGACACCATATGAACTTTGGAGAAAAAGGAAACCAAGTGTACACTTTCTCAAAGTTTTTGGTTGTCCTGTTACAATATTAATAACCAGTGAGAATTTAGCTAAGTTTGCTGAAAAGGCAGATGATGGCTTCATGGTTGGTTACTCAGGTGTTGCCAAGGCATACAGAGTATACAACCTCAGAACTAAAATTATTGAAGAGTCAATTAATGTGTTTTTCAATGAAAAATCAACAAATAAGTTTAGTTCTGAACCCTCATGGTTATTTGATATTGATTCACTAACCAATGCTTTCAACTTTACTGTTGATAAGTCCTTTAGTGAGTATGTGCAGTCTCAGGGGGAGAATTCAAATGCAAAGAAGGATGGCTACAAATTTGGTCATTTCTACTCCTCTGTCAGCACACAACCTTTCAAACCTTCAGCCATGCCAACTGATGCAATTCAACAAGTCACTGATCCCACTCCAGTGAATGTGGTTGAAACTGAGTCAAGTGACTCTCAGTCACAACATGATGGTTATGTCTCAGACACCAGTGATGATGGAAGCTTGCAGCATTCTCCAAATGACAACTTACATGGTGATCTTGATGGTTCTCATGAGTCAAATTTCAATGACTCATCTCTTGGAGATACCATCAACTCTGCTAACAACTCAAGTGATCAACATGTCTCTGCTGCAACTACATCAAATTTGCCCCCTTCACAAAGATTGCCAGGAATTGAGCTTAGTGTCTTATTGCCCCCAATTATTCCACCAACTAGGCAAGTTCAAAGTCATGAATTTCCAAGTTTTCAGAATACCAATGTCAGCAAAACTCATCCCATTGAGAATGTGATTGGTGAAGTAAATGCTCCTGTTCTTACAAGAAGCAAATCTGCTGATGCAAACATCTGTTTATTTGCATGCTTCCTGTCTCAAGAAGAACCAAAACAAGTGGAGCAAGCACTTAAAGACAATCATTGGATTGAAGCTATGCAAGAGGAACTGTTCCAAATCAACAAACAACAAGTTTGGGAACTGGTTGATTTACCAGTACATGCTCAACCAATTGGAACAAAATGGGTATTTAGAAACAAGAAGGATGAAAGAGGAATTGTTGTCAAGAACAAAGCTAGGCTTGTTGTTCAGGGATATTCTCAAGAAGAAGGGATAGATTATGATGAGGTTTTTGCTCCAGTTGCAAGATTAGAGGCAATTAGAATCTTCCTTGCCTATGCAGCTTTCAAGAACTTCACTGTCTATCAAATGGATGTGAAGAGTGCTTTCCTTTATGGGAAACTGAAGGAAGAAGTTTATGTCTGTCAACCACCAGGGTTTGAAGACCCACACCATCCTAACAAGGTGTGTAAACTTATCAAGGCTCTCTATGGTCTCAAGCAAGCACCAAGAACCTGGTATGAGACTCTGTCAAATTACCTGCTTGGCCATGGATACAGGAGAGGAGCCATTGATAAAACTCTCTTCATAAGGAAAGTTGGAAAAGATAAGTTGCTTGTTCAGATTTATGTGGATGATATTATCTTTGGATCTACCAATCCTAAGTTGTGTAAGGAGTTTGAGACCCTGATGCAAGATCAATTTGAGATGAGTTCAATGGGTGAACTTAATTTCTTTCTGGGTCTCCAAGTTAAACAAACTGCAGATGACATCTTCTTGAATCAGTCAAAATATATTCAAGATATGCTCAAGAGGTTTGATATGCTGTCTTCCTCTTCTGCAAAAACTCCTATCTCAACCTCTCACAATCTGAATTCAGAATCAGAAAGTGAACCTGTTGATCAGCACACTTACAGGGCAATGATTGGTTCTCTGATGTACTTAACGGCAAGTAGACCTGATATCATGTTCAGTGTATGCTTATGCTCTAGATATCAATCAGCTCCCAAAGAATCCCACATGAAGGCAGTAAAGAGAATCTTTAAATACCTCAAAGGTCAACCAAAACTTGGGTTGTGGTATGCAAAGAACAATGACTTTTCACTTGTTGCCTACACTGACAGTGACTATGGTGGCTGCTACTTGGATAAGAAATCAACATCAGGAGGATGTCAATTTCTAGGTAATAGGCTTGTATCATGGCAATGCAAGAAACAGACCTGTGTTTCTACTTCAACTGCTGAAGCTGAGTACATTGCTGCTTCAAGTTGCTGTGGTCAAGTACTTTGGATTCAGAATCAAATGCTGGATTATGGAATCACATTTCTGGAAACTCCTATGTATGCAGACAACACCAGTGCCATTTCCATCACCAACAATCCTGTGAAGCACTCTAAAACAAAGCACATTGAAATAAGGTACCATTTCATTAGAGATTGTGCAGAAAAGAAATTGATTAAGTTACACAAGGTTCATACTGATCTACAATTAGCTGACCTTTTCACAAAGGCATTTGATGAAGCAAGATTCTTCTTTCTTATCACAGCTATTGGGATGATGAACTTTGGTTAACTTTTGCTGTCAATTGTTGCTTTTATGTACATAAATTTTCTATTACCTTATGTGCTTGTGTTCTTAACATCCATCTCTTCAAAATTATGAGAACTCTTTCAAGAAATATTCTTATAACTGATAATGTTGAAAAAAAAAATAAAATCTCAAAAGTTATGAATAGTTCTGAATCTTTTGATGCTTCTAAGTAAATTCCAAGGGAACAATATTGTTCCGGAGGAACTTACTTCTGAAGTTTTTCCTTCTAAAGAGAAGTTCCGAGGGAACTCTCTAAAGTTTCTAACAGATTTCAAGTGTTTTTCTAAGTGTTTCAGGTGTTCCGGAGTAAATTTTGAAACTCCGAAGGAACTTCCTGCGGAGGTATTTTAGGAGAAGAGAAGAAAATTTCTAAGGGTAAAAGTTCCGAGGGAACTTCACTCTTCCGAAGGAACTCAATTGTTCCGAAGGAAAAGTTCCGGAGGAACTTTAATGACTTAATCTTTTTCTTTAGATTAAGTGGGACCCCTTATTTCAAACTTTAACAGTGACGGTTAACTGGTGGCCCCACTAAATCCACCTTTTCCGTTAACGTCAATTCCCTCTCTCCTCACCCCTTTAACTGTCACTTCCAGAAAAACCCTTTCACTTACTAAACCTAAATCCAAATTTCCTTCAATCCCTCTCGTTTTTCTCTCAATTTCTTCAAAATTCATCTCAATCTCTCAAGAAATCACTCAATACAGGACAATGGCAGCATTCGCGTTCCACAACGAGCACAATCAGAGAGCATATTTAGAGAAATCACAGAAATCGGCTCGGTTTGACGGGATGATTGACTTTCTCACTGCGTCAGAGTTACACTTTGCCCTAACTGTAAGTCCAATCATCTATGATGAAACGATTACTCAATTCTGGGCAAACGCAGTAGTAGGTGCCAGGGATGAAGACGGCAAGCAAATATTGCAAGTTGAAAGCCAAGTTCACGGTAGAAATGTGTACATCACTGAAGCCATGATCAGAAATCATCTAAAGTTACAGGATGAAGGAGGTATCTTAGCAGTTCCCAGGGAAGACTACCAATTCACTCTGATGGGCATAGGTTACGGAGGAAATCCCAAAAGCAAAACAGTGAAGAAGTGCCACATACCACCTGTTTGGAGATTTCTTGCCCATACCCTAATGGTGTGCCTAACCCCAAGGCGATCACATGAAGAACTTGGTGAAGTCCAAGCAACTGCTCTTCATGCTGTGATCAGGGGAGAATGTTTTAACTTTTCAAAAATGATTTTTGATGGGCTCAGGGAGAATTGTGAAAAACCTTTTAATATGTATCCCAGGTTTTTACAACACATTCTTGACACACAATTCCCTGATGTTCCCAGAGCTGGTACCATTTTTCACCAAAAGAATCTAACTGAGAAAATTTTTTCTTACTTGCTTTCAAAATCTGCAATTTCCAACTGTCTTGGAGTGGAAAATGACCATCCACTACCCGATCCAAGAGTTATTCCTGCATCTAAGGTGCAAGAGCAACCAGTTGATGTTCTAGAACCAACTGAGCAACCTGCTCCAGGTGACAACACTGATCTTACACCATCAGTTGTTGAACCCACACCTGAAACTGACCCTCTTGCAAAATTACCTGTGAATGTTACTTACATAAGAAAGAGGGTCAAGCACTCAAAAACTACAGCCAAAACTTCCTCACCCACTCCATCAAAAGTTGTTGACAAGGAAACAGGGTCTACTCCACCTGTGTTTCCTACTGCCACCCAAACTGAGAACCTTGAGCATGACCCACTGTCTGCTCAACATCAAAGCCAAGGGTTAAGCCATATTGCTGATGATCTCTCACTTGAGACCTCATCTTCTATCAGATTGGATGTACAACCCTCATCCCTTTTGTTTACCTCCATAGACCTAAACCAAGATTTACCTGTGGATGATGAAGAAACTGATTTAAATCCAAATGACAATCTCTTCTCATTAACCTCACCTCATGAAGATGATTGGATGGATCTAAATTATGCTTCTCCTAACCCCCATTCACCCACTAAGGAGTTGAACATCAGGAGTGATGAAGATGTTCATGTAGAAAGGGCTGCTACTACAATTGGTTCCCCACTGGAACAATTGGACAGTAGTAACATTCTTAAGACCCAATCTATGGCAACCAGCAGCCAGTTTGAACCAAAGGAACCAGAAATGGAACCTGAGGCAACAACTGTGCTTGCAGGGAATCCCAGGAGCCAAGACAACCAGGGTGTTGAGCTTGATCAAGCTAGGCTTGATGGCTCTTCTTCGCCCAAGGATACTGAGAAATCAGTTGAGGGCAGTGCTTTACTTAAGGAATTGACGGCAAATCAAACTGAATTGCAGAAACAGATGCAATCCCTGCTTCACACTATTCAACAGCAGGACACCTTGATTGAAAGGCTTAAGCAGGAGAAGGTTAGTGCATCAAACCCAACTGGTGAAGCTGTTGCTACCAAAAAGGGGGAGAAAGCTAGCTCTTCAAAATCTTTTGAACACATCTCTGCTAAAAGTAAGTCAGCTGAAGACTCTGCTAGCTCTTCTGATATTGACTTTGATCACAATGAGAGGATACCTGAGAAGATGAAGACAAAGCTATTCAAAATCTGTGAAATCAAGCCCTTTAACCCAATAGAAGGTTTGCTGAATGTTCACATGAATCAGCTAATGCAGGTAGCACCTGAAGAGTGCAAGGTCAATCACATGGAATTTCTAAGATTCGTGATGGCAGCTTCAGGTGCTCATCCTCAAAACATTGCAGAAGTCAGAAACTTCATATCAGAGGTATATTTAGCAAAAGAGCAAGAGTTTCTTCAAACAGGTGTAGAACAGTTTGAAGCTGAAGGAGGTCAGAGAAGTGAAGAACAGGTTGATACACCTGAGAGTAAACCAGAAGAAGATGTGACTCAGCAAGAAGATCTGTTTGATATAGAAGTAACTGAAGCATTGCTGAATCTATCTTCTGCAGCAAAGGTTGTAACAGAGGAAATTCCAAAGGACATTGTTCCGGAGGAATTTGCCTCTGTCACTGAAATTCCGAAGGAAGTTACTCCGGAGGAGCTAATCATCACTGATGAAACTCCGAAGGACGTTACTCCGGAAGAATCAACCTTAGCTAAGGAGATTCCGAAGGAAGTTACTCCGGAAGAACTTCTCACCACTGAGAATGTTCAGAAGGAAGTTACTTCGGAAGTTGTTTCCAAGGAATTGCCTAAGACTATTTCGGAACAAATTACTCCGGAAGTCAGTCCCAAGGTAGTTACTTCGGAACTTTGCACTAAGACTATTCCTGAGCAAGTTATCTCGGAAGTCAGTCTCAATGCTACAACTTCACTTCCTGAGTCTTCAAAGCCTGCTGATGGTGAGTCTCTTGATGAGAGAACCATATCTGGTTTTACTGACATGGATGAAGATAATCAGAGCACAGGTGATCAAAATGAAAATATGGACCCTGCCACAAAAGCTCTGATTGATCAATTGGAGAAGGAGAATGTTGAGATGAGTAAGAAGTTCCAGGAACAGAAGGAGGCTGCTGTATTTGAAGAACAGAAACAACTGCTCATAGAAGGAGGTATTTATGAGTATGTTGTCAATAACTCAGACCTGATGTTCTTCATTAATGGAGCTAGGCTAAGATCAGACAACTACTTAAGAGAAAGAATTGCTAGAGCTGAAGAGCAAGGTCTATCTGATAAGGTAGAAAAATGTAAAAGGGTCTTAGCGAATGACTACAGGAAAATTCATATGAAAAAGGCTGAAGACAACAAAATTTTCCTTAGTCAATTCAGTGTAATGCTCAGAAGCAAGGAGTGTTTTACTGAAGAATGGGTAAATGAGATGAAGGGTGATGACCTGGTGAATTGGATGTATATGATTCTCGCCATTCAAGCTGATGAAGCCAAGAAGATGAATGTTAAAAGGTTTGTTGAGTACAGTCACGAGCAGGAGAAGGCACAAGAGAAGCAAGGTACCAGATATCAAAAACTATCTGAGGAAGATGACTTGCTGATTCACAAATGGTATTTCAAAGAAATCTTAATGGAGAATCCTAAGAGAATCAACTCTTGCAAACTGCCTAGGCTGAGATCAGAACTTGATGCCATCAGGAAGAGTCAAATTGAAAAGGAGAGAACTACTGGTGAGAAAAGACCACCAGGTATGTATACTCTTTTCGACTCTCTTCATCCTGAAGGTCTCATCTACCTCAAGGAAAAGAAGAGAAAAGCTCCTGTCTTTGCTCCTCAACAGAAGAAACCTAGGATCAACATTGTCAAGCAAATGTTTGATACTGTTTCTGATCCTCACCTCTCATCATCATCACAACCCTTTACCTCATCATCACAACCCAATGCTCCTACATTTCAAACTCCTAACCAACCAATTCCATCTCCACCATCCTCTCCACCTCACAAAATTCCAAAGCCTACACAACCCGAGCCTGAATCCTCATCCCAAAAGCCTCCATCCACTCAGCCTATTCCCTTCTCTTATTCTGGAAGAAAGAAGTCTATGGCAAGTAAGAAACGCCTAGCCAAAAGGAAGAAGATAGCTGTAAGTGATTCAGAAGAAGAATCCGTACCTTCAGATCCTCCAGCAGCAAATGTTGAAGTCCTTCATCCCTGCATTCAAAGGATTGAAGATCACAGGAGTGAGAACATGTATTACTTCTTCATGAGCAATGGTGAAATCAGGAAGAAGCCTGAATTAAAAATGGAGGATTGGGATAAACTGAATCAAATGGATATCATGGCTATAATGGGAACTCCTAACTACAAGGCAGTGTAGAGCTCAAGTCAAAGCATCTTGAAGATTCAGACAGAAGAACAGTTTTTGGTAGCAACATCTTAGGGGGAGACTGTTGGGAATGTTCTGCTTGGCAGAAATTCTCTAAGTCAGAGTTCCGAAGGAAGTTAGTCCGGAACTTCCTTCACACTGAGTAGTTCCTCCGGAACTTCTCCTAGTGTTACTCCGGAACTTTGACTTATCCCCTGTTGCAAGTTCCAATGCATAAAGCTGTCAGAAAGCAGTTTTACTTTACACCATGCTGTGCACTGTTCACCGATAGGTCTGCCCAACTGTTCAACAGAAGCATGCTTGTACTACAACAACTCTGGAGTAGATATTATTTGTTTATTTAGCCTTAGAGCTAAAAGGAAATAAAAGAAAATCTTTTATTTCCTCCTTGCACTATATATATTAGTTGTATTTCCTTTGTTCATTATGGATCGAACTCATCTCTTTATCATCAGTTGTAACTCATTGTAAACACTGTGAAGTATAAATATAGTAGTGCTTGGAATTGATATCTCGTGTTCATCTACTTTTACTTCATGTTTACTTGTTACAGTTTCGATCAAACCTTTTCAAACATTAACACAAACAAGTCTGATTCCGCCTTTCTTGTTTGATAACTTTTAGTAACTTGTTTGGTTAGTTGTCTCTAACCACGATCCTACAATGGCACAACCACACAGACCAAAAACAAAGCAACACATGTGCTTGGCTCTTGAGAAAAAAAGGTTTATTTTTTATATCAACACATGAGCAGGTTGTTTTATATCAATTCATTGTTTCATGTTTTTTTGGTTAATTGATCTTCTTCTGCGTTTTTTATGCTTTATTTTAGCCTTACTACCTCCTTTAAGCCATATAACTATTTAAGTATGGTTTCCTTAATGCAAAGCGTCGATGTAAAATCAGCGCCGGTGTAAAATTCTATTTAGATTTAAGAGTATGATCTTAAGCCATCACGTCATTAAAAATGGTGAGGCCGCCGCAACGCGCGGCGGGTCACCCACTAGTTTTAAACTAAAAATCTATGTCTGCCACTTCCATCATGTTTTTTTTTGAACGGCCAACGAATAGAATAAACCCAGGTACTTCGTACGGGGTGACCCAATGGCTAAAGGCCACCGCCAGCTGGCCCAACCCAGCCGTACGGAGCCCTTAAGCGTACATGTGACTCCAGTTCCGGGGTAAAACCCGCTAACCCGCCCGCCCGTAGGCACGACGGCGAATTAACGGTAAAACCCGGTCGCCTCAAGGATCGAATCCGGGTCTCCCCGGATCTCCTATCATTGGCCTCCATACCAATGGACAAATAATGTCATTAGTGAGGATAGAACCTGGGTCCCTAGGAACATAAGCCAAAGCCTCAACCAACTCCACTAGATGCCATTGATCACTTCCATCATGTAAACAACAAAACAAACCAAATGATTTGAGGTGAGTGATTCTTTTCCCAATTTTACCCTTACAATTTCCCATTTATACGAACAGTTAGAATAATTGAATAAGAACATGTAAGTAAAATTCACACAAAACGAGACACATAAACATGAAGGTCTTATCAGTCAACTGATCCTCATTCGCCCTTCAACTCAACTGGAATTGGATGTCTTTTTTTTACAAAATGATAAAAAGAATTCAGTTCATAATATTCACATGAGAAAAAATTAATTTACAAAATGATAAATGAAAGGATCATAACTTTTACGTGCATTAACAAACCATTTCGATCTGCATTTTTTTGTTTGAATTGAATATATCAGTTCAATTCAAATGGATATGTTTTTACTACCAATCAATTATGTCCTGAAGGCTTGACTTGACATACAATGAATTTCCATGTCAGTTTACATGGCATGAGCGACAACTCATGGCGGCCAAGACATCGTGGGTTTAGTATCGGTCGGATTTACTACCTAAGTCCATCCATGGGTGAGAAATATTACCTCCACATGCTTCTAAATGTTGTACGAGGGTTGTTACGTTTTAAAGATTTACGTACAGTTGATGGTGTGGTGTATAATGATTTTGAGTACTGGCGTGAGTGTATACGTGAAGCATTCCATTGGCAGTCAGGAAAACAACTACGTGAATTGTTAGTGACAATTTGTTGTTTTGTACGGTCAACGACCAGGTAGAATTATTTTTCGACTGTTTACCTGAATTTTCCGAAGATATCGAGTACAATTAACGTACACTCTTTCAGAATGATCGTTTACGTGTTACAGGCACCCAACTTGTCAACCACAATTTGATTGAGATTGAAAATTTTCTAACTCTCAACAAACGCTCCTTGGTTGATTTTCCTGGTTTACCCCAAATAACCGATAGGTCGGTCACACTTCGTTTAAACAGAATAATTGCTGCTGAGCTTACTTATGACATCCAAGAATCAGCTATTCGTTTCATTGAACTTCATAGTGGCTTAAATACCGGCCAGAAGCAAGTTTTTGATGCTATAATAAATTTCGTGGATGCAAGAAGTGGCATTGTTTTCTTTGTAATGGTAAGCGGAGGAACAGGTAAAATCTACTTGTGGAACACACTTATTAATTGCCTTCGGTCACGTGAAAAGCTTGTATTGTCGGTTGATAGAATATTCGAAGGGGTTGATAGAACATTTGAAGATATTTGCAGAGCGAACATAGTTGATGTGGAACACCATGTTTTTGGTGGTAAACTTATGGTACTTGGGGTAGATTTTCGTCAGATTCTTCCGGTCACTCCGAACGCACTACAATATATGTTATTGTTGAATCAGTGGTTAACAAGTCAAATACTATATGGGGTGCCTATCGCATTTTTCGCTTACCATTAATATGCGTCTTCATAATCCAAACCTTACTACCGATGTGGCTATAGAAATGCAACAATTTAATAATTGGGTTCTCTCATTGGGTGCTGGTCGCCTCCCGGGAATATCCTTGCATGTAGATCTGATGCATCATGGATCAGAATTCCAGATGATTTCTTGATACCTATAGCTGCTGACCCAGTTGCTAATGTTTTCTCCGATACTTTCCCTAATATTGCAAATAGTAATGACATTAATTTTTTAAAGGAGAGGTGTGTTTTCTGCCCAACCAATGATGATATCGTTAGCATAAACCTTTATGTTCTACAAAGTACGGAGGGGGAACTCCATGAAATGTTGAGTGCTGATGACATATGCCCATCTACAGAAAATGCAAAAAAACTTCGTGTTATTTACCCCCTGAGTTTTTTTAATACATTACGTTTTTCTGGTATTCCAAATCCCAAATTACATTTACAAAAAGGTTTGTGCAACGGTACGTGATTGGTCGTGACTCAGATCGGTCGTCGTGTTATTGAGGCTGTTATTATAAGTGGCACACATGTTGGTACCAAAGCATTGATTCGTAGGGTTGATATACCCCGACCGCAACATGTTGGCCATTCTAATTGAAAAGAAGATAGTTTCCTGTTAAGGTTTGCTTTGCTATGACCATCAACAAAAGTCAGGGCCAGACGTTTAATCGTGTTTGTGTCTTTTTGTTAAAGCCTATATTCTCGCACGGTCAGCTGTACGTTGCTGCATCTCATGTAATGTCACGTCGAGGTCTACGGTTTTATATTGACAATGGTGAAAAATGTAGCGAAAACCTAATCAAGAATGTTGTGTATAGAGAAGTATTTCATGGTCTACATTCAACTCGAAGGAATGTAGTCGATTGACAATTATACGTAAGTGTTAATTTGGAAGTAATAATTATGTTTTATGTGAATTAAGCTGATGATTGTTGTGATTTGATAGGCATTTCATAAAGCTATTGCAGAATTAAATACCTTATGAGAGGATTCTTACAACAAGGACAAGACTTTGACCAATCAACTTCTTTGTGACAACCTCAGCAATTGGCCATCAGACATGCAGGTTCTCTTTTTTTTTCCATTTAAAAAAAAACTTTAATCTTCATGGTCGTTCATCTTTTTTTTTTATCAATATGTGATCTTAATGGGTTGTTTAGTTTAACACATGTTAGTTCTTTGCAGGATGATAATGTGTTCGTTTATGAAATGCAAATGTTAAAGTGCAAGGTTTATTCTATTATGCTTTGACAAAGGTTAGTTTAAGATTTATTTATTGTGTTTCAGGATGTTTCACATATTTTTCTATGTACACAAATTTTGCTCAATTATGTTAGTTTATCCCCATGGAAAAATATGGAATGTCCAAAAAGTCATTAATCACCCTTTAAATGGCCAGTATGCCCATCGTGATCGTTTTAACAATACACTCGCTTTTTTTCCTAGCTAACCAGGAGCAGTCTTGGCTGAAAATAATCATGTTGTCATAATTACTCAATTAACTCTGGAATGAGTGCTGCATTTGTCATTGATTTGGAGCAGATCTTGGATCGGAGGTAGCTAGACCTTTTGATCAGAGTTGCTGAACTGCTAGCGGTTTTCTTTTGCTTCAATAAATAGTCTCAAATTTGATCTTCTTCAATGCTCAATAGAATGGTTTTGAGGCACATGCTTTCGATCTCATGTTGTCAAACACTCTGAAATCAAGGAGCTCTGCACATGTCATAACAACATAGCAAGTTAAAGTCATCAGTTCAAATTTCCAACTTTGCAACATATAAGATATCAAGTTTGCTCCAAAAAATTATGCCCGCCAAAAGTTAGATACCATAACAAAGGATTTTTATATTTCAAAGAACATATATACCATTGTACCATATGTTAGATACCATGAAATGTTTGCTGCTCCAAGAAATCATGCCTGTCAAAAGTTAGATACCATGAAATGTTTAATTGGAGCTGATGATCTAAGTTGTGTTAGGGTAACCTGTTTGATGTTTAAGACACGCGGTTGGTATCCTTTATATGAGTGTTCGCATCACTACATAGTGAGGAGGGTAGAAAGCACGACTTCGGTCGTTGATTACTAATGGTGAGATTGATAGTAGATAAAATTGTTTTTCAATTAGTGCTTGCTCTGTTAGACTGATAAGAATTTAGTCTTGCATGTTGCATATTTGAATTATCTATGTATGTTCTGTTCTTACTTGAAATTGTGTTGTTGTTTGTGCTATATGTTTAGTTGTTGTGGTGAAAGCTCATATATGTCGAAAGAAACGATCTGAATTCATTTTTTTAATCTTTTCTTTCATCCAATAAATTGCATTTTGATATATTTGCTTGGAAAAACATGAAATTCATTTCATACATCTATACGTTTGGTAGACTTTCTTTGTTATTTACTTAAGTAAGTTATGTGAGTTTATTATTGTTTACTCTTTTTTTGATCTCTTTGTTATTTACTTTTACTCAAGTAATCTTACTTTTTTTAGAGTTAATTGTCATTTTCATCCTTGAGGTTTATAAGGTTTAGCCATTTCAATACAAAAAAGATTTTTTTTCTCATCATTTTCCCCAAGTTTCTAATTTTTGTCATTTTCGTCCCCGTCACTAACTTTTCTTAAATATTTAACTGGAAACAGAGGTATTATTGTAAAACCAAATTATCTATTTGTTTTTTTTCGACGACTTATATCCCTAACAAAAAGGGGACATCGATCCAATCAGTGAATATAAAAACTAGTACCACTTGTCCATTTATAGCAGAAAAATCACAATCAAAACTTCATCATGTGTAGAAGAATATATACTTATTCAAAAATCACAAGTCATTAATGTTGTCTAGGATGGAGTCCAGGGGCGGACCTACCCTATGGGTAGGGGTAGCCCCCGCGACCCCTGAACCGTTAACGTGAAGAAGGAAATTTTTTCGAGGTTTTATGTTTTTGGTATTTTGCGACCCCTGAAACGAATTTTTCGCGACCCCTGGAAGAAATTTTATGGTTTTTACCTAAAAATATGATCAAAAGCCCGTTAATTACCTAAAAAAAATTTCGGGGGCGCTGCCCCCGAACCCCCATTAGTCCCCGCTACCCCTGATTTTCTTTCCTAAATCCGCCCCTGATGGAGTCGATATCTGGGGTGATAATGGCACGCTTATTAAGTTCTCCAATATTGCTATAGCTTTTCTCTTCGTATGAATGGTAACCACATCCTGGGCGAAAGCATACTCTAGTCCTCCATAAACCTGCATCTGGTTCAATTAGATTTATGCACATTTCTATGTTTATAAGTAGATCTGACTTTGACCTGTCTTGGATCGATGTCCCCTTTTTGTTAAGGATATAAGTCGTTAAAAAAAATCAAATAGATAATATGGTATTACAATAATACCCCTGTTTCTAGTTAAATATTTAATGAAAGTTAGTGACAGGGACGAAAATGACAGAAATTAGAAACGTTAGGGAAACTGAGAAGAAAAAAAATTATTTTTTATACTGAAATGGCTAAACCTTATAAACATTAAGGACGCAAATGGCAATTAACTCTTTTTTTTTATCTCTTTTCTTCTAAGTTGTTGGGGATTTCTGATTTCATTGAGCGATTTCCGGATAGAATCTGAAGTCGTGTTGAATCACTTTCAGATCAAACAATTGGAGTGGATACCAAAGATTTGATCGGATAAAATCAGATCGATTTCTAGATTTCGGTATGGATTTTGATTGTTGTGTATTTGCCAGAGAATCATGGAATTGGAAGAATACGTATTCTTCTGAATCCAAAATCTGAGATCCCTCGATCTCTTAATAACTGTAGGTTATTTAATTATTTATTTAAAACCAATTTACACATTAAGTCCTTCAAGTTTCAATAAATGCAGTTTTGTCTGAAATAAAATTCTAGTGCATTTTCTTTGAAACAATTGGTTCAAAATAAATAATTTCCAAGCTCTATCCCATCAAGGGGACCGCCCCTTGGACCTCACTTCTTCCCCGTTAGTCCCGATGACATTCAAGCAAGCGTGCACTCTTGCTTGAATGACATACGCAATCGTAAATTACACTAAAATATCCAACAAACCTCCCCCATTTTAGTGTAATCATAGATTAACTAACTTGTTCACAACAATCAAACAAACTAATGCATAAATGAAATGTCGCGACGATTGAATTTCACATTAGTATATTACACATTCCAAATATTCGAATATTAGGGTGTCACTTAGGATTGAACCCATAATATCCATTTTGAATACATGAATATAATATACACATTAGTTTACATACATAAATCTAACTTGACACTATATTTTACTAGCCTGTGTCCCTATCCTTCATAAGCATATCAAAGCCAAGTCCCAGCTTCTTGAAGCAGCTAAACTTCATGCTTATATAGGAAGTTCTTTTATTCTTGCATCTGCATATGCAATTTTTCAAAAGAACTATTAAGAAGATGTACTTCAACCTTCCTCAACTTGCAGATCTGAACACATACCCTTGGGATGATACTACTAATGTGTTCCAATCTCTAGATGTTAAGCTTTCCACATTGAATTCAGCACCTAACGTCATATTAGGTGGGAATTGGGTATCTTAACATGAGAGATTTTAGGTGGACTTTAAACCCATCCCTTTAGCTGATTTGTTCACGAGATCTCTTCCTAACCTTTTGGTTACATGATCAGCTACATTTAGCTCAAATTTTACAATCTCAATAGATATCACACAATTCATGATTAGTTTTCTTAATCATATTATGTCTAACACCTAAGTGTCTAGACTTCTCATAGTTCATTTGACTATGAGCCTTGGCCAAGGTAAATGCACTATTACATCTGATAGAAATAAGTGATATCGCTATTGACCACAATGGAATCTCACATATTATATTTTTGAGCCTTTCAGTTTCTTTATTGACTATTTTTGAATCTATAAATTCAAATTCCATTGTTAAACTCATGATGCAAGTCTACTTCTTAGAAGCCCATGAGATAGCTCCTTCACCAAGAAGGTATCCAACTCACATCAAAACTCCTTTCTAAAATTGAAAGAAAACCTGAGTAACACAAACCATAACCCATGGTTCCTCTCAAAGTACTTAAGCAATCTATTCACTTCTTTCCAGTGTTAAGCACTAGGATTACTAGTTAACAAGCTCAACTTACTCACATCATAAGTTATATTAAGCCTTATGCTAATCATAGCATACCTTAAGAATCCAATAACTTTGAAATACTCCAATTATGAAACTGGATCACCCGAATTAAGCATAAAGCTAATACTATGATCTATGGGAAGACTAACAAAAGAACAATTAAAGTGTTGAATTTCTTCAACACATTGTCCATGTAACAAGACTAAGTCGTGGTCTTACCACCATCATTCCTTTTAATCCTTATTCCAAGGATAAATTCTACCTCCCCCATAACCTTCATACCAAAGTTAGACAACCAAGATTTACGTGTCATATCAACCTGATCTTGGTTAGTACCAAAATTAGATTCTCTATACATCTTAGGATTCTCCTCAATATTAAAGCATTATTGATATTATGTTCAACATCTTACTTGGTTCCTTCCATTAAAATAAACATGAAAGTCAGAACCTAAATACTTAGTTTTTCTAGCTCTAGTATTCTCCTTAGGTTCAGTAGGAACAACACTATCAATTTTACCATATGCTTCATTTGTATCAACAGACTCATTCTCAATAGGATTAAGAATCAAACCACGGGATTACTAATTAATTCACATATCTAGGTCTAGGCATTAAAGTTACCCTGTTTTCATCAAAGATAGCATCTCTAAATTCTATGTCATGGTAAAATCAAATATTGAACAACCGATACTATCCCAATGTTTATAGAAACATAATCATTAGGTTCTAGAACATAAAACATAAATTCTTTCACTTATTCTCAGTAAGATGTACAACAATCCTACAACCCTAGACTTTAATGTAATTCACATTTGGATGCTTCTTTTCCAAAACTCATAGAGAATTACCTTCTCCCTAGAAACCATCACTCAAACCCAAGTAAATGTGATAACATATTTCTTATTACCTATAGAAGTCATGCTATGAAAGTCACATAATTCAGAATGAACATTTCTAATATCTTAGAAATTCTCTTAACATTTTAAATGATTTCCTTGTAATCTTAGTTGATTCACAAGTAAGCAATTACAATGTTTCATATCAAAATCCAATGTTAAACACATTTTAAACATGCCTTTCGTTCTATAAAATTATAACATGACATAATCTAGCATGTCAAAACTTGTAGACGTGTTCTACTTTGCATTCAGAAGATGATGCAAGATATACAAATTCAACAGCAAACGGGACAACAATATTAAGTTTAATCATTCCATTTCGTAAATATTTAAATCCAATAAATGTTTCATATCGAGATAAGATAAACTTATTCGACTTAGTGACATGTTTAAAACATAATTTTTTTTAAATACAATCTCAAATAATCGAATCCCGAAAACATACAACACATTATCTAATGATAAATGTTTTCCAAAATAAGTACAAGTCTAACTTTTCCTACACCCTTGATAGGCTCGGTTACTACTTTCCCCATCCATAGTACATATCCATCTTCAAGTGGTTAAAATTTTCAAACCATTTTAGATCCTTGCATACATGACTCATAGTACCCGAGTCTACCCACCATGCAAGCGTATCATCGTGTACATAAAGGATTCAGAAATAAATAATACATAATTCTCAACCGAATTAACTTCAGGAAACATTAAACTTTTTGAGTCCAAAAACCCAAACCCGAAGACCGGATTTCTTTTCCTCACAACCCAATGGGTTTTCTTTGACTTGTAACTTCCCAGTGATTTATTTAGTTTGAGACAAAACCCAGCAGCCCAGTTCGAGAACTTAATGGACGAAAACAAACCGTCACATGATAAAGCCCATTTGGGCAAATATCACATTCATCCCACGAGGCCCATTTTGATTATGGAAAACATATTTTTTTTTTATTGAAAAAATCAATAACATTTATCTCGTTTCAAAATCACATTTATAAAAGATAAACAACAAATCAAGGCCATGACAAAAGATCTTTTCTTTACTTAAAATCAAAATCAGATTTTAGTATAAATTATCATGTCCCGAAATACTTGTTGAATTACCTACAAAACTCATAGGCTTTTGTCAAATCTAAAGTAGATTTAAAAACGTACCTTTTGGAGCTGGAGCATTCATGTCTTTCAATCGAACTGAACTTGCCACATTAGTTGTGCTTTTCCATCTATAATCTTTATTGGATAATCTTTCTTGGGATGACCCAATTTATCACATCTCCAACATGACATTTGAAATTGAAATTGATACTCATTGGTCAAACCAAAAGACTAAACATATTCTTGACATATGCTTCCTTTTGTATTTCCATTCGATCTCAGAAAATTTGTAACATATTCATATTTGAAAAATAACCTTCATTTAGTCCAAGCTTTATTCACAAAGAAAATAACTTTCATTTAAAACACAATTAAATAACTCCATCAATTATGATGATTTAAATAACTTCATTAATATAGTATTCACACGAGACAAAGTAGATCCTTTATGTCAATCTGAATTAAATTTTTTTTTTTAAACAGCGCTTTCATTCAACACAACCGGGAAAACCGACGGAGCAAGAAGCTCCAGCCGGCCCCAAAACAACACCAGATTACATTAAAATCTGAAAGAACACCATTCCTCCCACCCCAAATTCCACCCTTTAACCCTACAAGAAATCCAAAAGAAACTAAGCGCATTGATGTCCGAGATCATTCCTTGAATTGAGGGTTTCTTACCATTAAAAACTTTGTCGTTGCGAGCTTCCCAAATAACCCAAACACTTGTTCTCCTAATGACATCAATCAAGTTTTCTCTAATCTTCGAACCACTTCCTTTAAAGTCCACCAATTTAATATCCGACACATCAAAAAAATTGAGCTCCACAGAATTGGTCCATTGGGCTATCAGGGCCCAAATCCAGACGGCCCAACAGCAGCCCGTAAACAGGTGCGATTCATCCTCCTCAACTTCATCACAAAGCGAACAAGCAACCGAGCCAACTTCAATTTTCCTTTTGGCCAAACCTTTCTTTGTTGCGATTCTTTTGTTCAAACACCTCCAGAAAAACAAGTTGATTCTCGCAGGGACCAACGGATTCCACGTGACACATGAAATCGGGTGAGAAAGGTCCGGCGCAGCAGTAGGCAGGATAGACCGAGCACTCTAAACAGAAAACTCAGCACCCCTCTCCTCCTTCCAAACCCATTTGCCCTCCTCTTCACACATAAAAACATCAAGTCTCACCTCCTGTTTCCAAAATGCCGTTTCAGATTTGGCTATATTAGCCCAAACTCCACTCGACCCCTTCAAAACAGGGACCAAGCCCCTCGACATACAGCCCCCATGAATTGCGTTGATGACCTTCCTCCAAAGTTTAGCTTGTTCCGTATTAAACCTCCACAGCCACTTAGCCAACAGCCCTAAGTTCATGTCTTCCAACGGAGTAATACCCAACCCCCCTTGATCAATAGGACGACACAAAGACTCCCTCTTAATCCAGTGAATCGCCTTCTTATCTTCACAGCCTCCCCACAAAAAACTGAAACGAATACTTTCCAACTTCTGCAGCACTTTTTTCGGCGCCAAATACAACGAAAAAAAATACAACGGGAGACAATCTAAAACCGACTTAACCAACACCAAACGTCCAGCCATCGAGAGAGACTTCACTTTCCAGGACGACAGCCTTGCCTTCACAGCATCAATAACCGGATTCCAGTTCGAAATTCTGTTCATATTACTGCCCACCATCATCCCAAGATGCTTGGTAGGCAACTCATCACCTTTACAGTGCAAAAAGCTCGCCATACCATCAACCTCCTCCTTCGAACAGTTAACCCCAAAGAGGGAGCATTTCCTCAAGTTAACCTTCAACCCCGAAGTAAGAAAAAAACTCCGCAGAAGCCTACTTAGATTACCAATGTTGTGACGCGACCATTCACCAATAACAAACGCATCGTCGACAAACAAAATAGAAGACACCACAGGCCCATCCTCGTTAATTCTAACACCTTTAAACAGCCCCACCACTTGCGCTCTCTCGATCATCCATGTAAAGGCTTCCATAACAATTAAGAACAAGAAAGGGGAGATCGGATCCCCTTGACGGAGGCCTCCGGAGCATTGAAACTCCCAAGTCGGAGACCCATTAATTAAAACCGATGCCCTTGAAGACTCCAAACACCCTTTTATCCACCTGCACCACCTAACCGGAAAACACATTTGCTGCAAAACAGAAAGGAGAAACTCCCATTCGACCGAATCATACGCCTTTTCAAAATCGATTTTAAATAACATCATTTCAACCTTCTTCCTTTTACTCCAAGAGTACAACTCGTTAATGATAAGGGGGCCATCAATAATGTTCCTGTTAGCGACGAAGGCCATTTGGTTATCCGAAATCACACTCCCAATGACGAGCTTAATCCGGTTAGCCAAGACCTTCGATATGACCTTTGAGATACACCCGACAAGAGAGATAGGCCTATAGTCGTTTAGGACTAAAGGGTCCCTCTTCTTAGGAATCAGGTGCAAGAAAGACGACCCGCACCCCTTTCCGATGGACCCGTCCTCGAAAAACTTCTTCATAATTTTGAAAAAAAATCCTCTTTGAACCAGTCACAGAACCTCTTAAAAAAACAGAAAGGAAACCCGTCCGGCCCCGGGGTCTTGTCACTGCCACACATCCAAACGGCCTCTTTAATCTTGACCATCGAAAACGGAGCCACCAAAGCTTCCTGATCACTTAACGACAAACCTTTAATCCCTGAACAGCTCATGTCGGGCCTCGGCCCAACCCTCCTAGAGAACTGCCTTTTAAAATAATTCCATGCACCTTTTTTGAGTTTAACTGGATCCTCCACCCACCTGTCTTCCAAAATTAGACCATTGATTCTGCCCCTCGCCATCCTTTGATTAACCACTCCATGGAAAAACTTAGTATTATCATCCCCTTCCAAGCACCATTTATTACTAGCTCTTATTTTCATATCCTCCAAATCTTCCCCTTCCAAAATTTTAAGCCTCGCTTTTTTTTCTGCCCAAACCAAAACTTCCTCATCAGAAAAAGCAAGACAAGCTCCCCCTTCTCATCAAAAAGATTGCAGTCTCTAATCAGATTGTTTTTTTCTTCCCCAGCCTCGTCCATAAAATTTTTTGACCAAGCCTTCACCGCTGATTTCACCACTTTAAGTTTCCTCATGAGAATTAAATCCGGTTCCCCCACCCAATCTTCCGAGTCTAAAGCCCCTCTAACAACCTCCTCAATTCCGACCCTGTTCAACCACCCCGATCTAAATCGGAAAGGGGGAGGACCAAAATCAGCCGCCGACGTCTTCAGAAACAGCGGCGAATGATCAGAGTACCTCCGATGCAGCGCCGTAACCGACGCGTTAGGCCACCTGTCCTGAAACGCAGAACAAACGAAAACCCTGTCAATTTTACTAAATGATTTACCGTTCCCGTGCGAGTACGTGAATCGCAATCCTCCCATGGGATACTCCGAAAAGCCAATTCTTTCAATAAAAGCGTTGAAAGCCGCGGCCCCACAAGGGTTAAACTTCGAACGGAGACGGTCGTCTTCCTCCCTGACTTCATTGAAATCTCCTGCACAAATCCACAACCCCTCCATACTTCTCTTAATCCCGATTATTTTCTCCCAAAGAACCCTCTTTTCCTTCAAGTCCTGCGACGAATAGACGTTTATGACGTTGATTCTAGTAGAGAGCCCAACCAACACCCTAGACACCACCATGAATCCTTCCCCTTTGACGACACCCGAAGCAGAAAAAATCGAGGGATTCCACGAACACGCGATACCGCCCGACCGACCAATCGCATCCACCCAATCATTGCTTGAACCAGCTTTCCCCCACAACTGATTAAAGCGGATCGATCTCCCATCGGCCATCTGCGTTTCTTGAATACACAAAAATTGAGCCTTGCACTTAGCCCTGATTTGGGAAATCCACAAACGTTTGTTGGAATCTCCCACCCCACGGATGTTGATAGACAGCAGGTCCATTAATCCCAATCGGCTGACTCCTCTTCCTCGATCTGATTCCTCACTAGATCCGGACATCCCCTTAGGTCGATGTTAACCCCCGACGCAACCTCCACCGTTTTTGCCGCCTCCAGCTCCCTCTCCACCCTGCGCCTTTCATCAGAAGCTCTACACCTTAATTCCTCAATAACCTCGTTGGCTAATTGCAGATCCAGAAGCTCCTGCGCTGATAAGGGACGAGAGACTTCCCTCATTTGAGACCCCAATTTTTCAATACTGTTCGCCAAGGCAGATATCCTAGAGGAATCATGGACTTGATCCATCCCCCTACTGGGCCTCGAATGAATGGAGTTATTTAAATCAAAAGAAAGCCCAGGCCCACCTCTTAAAGACCCTGGCCCAAGACCCGAATTACTTTTTAGGTGAACCGCTTGCTCGGATGGCCCAATTGAGGAAGAAGCCGACTGGACCCCACAAGCCGCCACAGGATCCCCCACATTCTCTTCTCCCAAAGACGGCTCCCCAATTTTCGAAGTTTCCTTTCCTCTCCCCATGCGTTCATCCATGCATGCGCCCCCAGATGACTCCTGAGACCTTTGGTGATGAATGACAATGCTTGAATCATCTAAATTAAGCTCATTCCCCTGTCTTGATTCAAGTTAATTGAATCGTAGAGTGGCAAACATAATGCATCTAATGAGCAAATTAAGTTAATGCATCTGATGGTTTCACAAAATGGTCAAACAAATTAAACCTAACTTGTTGTAAACGTAATTTCTCTATAAATGGCTCCACAAATTAATGCATCTGATGACCAAATATTTCTGTAGACATCATCTATACCGATGACATCATCCAATTAATTCAACTTTTTCTCAAAGTTCAATCAAGCAAATCATACATGCGTTGAAGTCCAAATTCATATTAGTCATGCATTAATTCACTAGATCCAATTAATCATTATTCAAACCATTTACAAATTTCGATTATTGATTTATATATTACCAACCAATTTGAAAACCATCTTTTGTTTAAAACAAATGATAAATCGGAAATTTTGTTACACGATACACTTCTCAAAATCAATTTAATTGGAATAAATCCAGTCATTTAATAAACAATTCACAACACAATCAAGCCCTAAAATTACGTTTTCCAGTGTTGTGTTTATGTGATTTTTAATAAAAATCAAATCAATTGCAAACCTGGATGTTAGAATTGAAGACCGAAAGTCATATCCCTTACAGATTCTTCATCGCTCATCATCTTCACAAAAATTGTTTGATCTTTGTTGGGGATTTCTGATTTCATTGAGCGATTTCCGGATAGAATCTGAAGTCGTGTTGAATCACTTTCAGATCAAACAATTGGAGTGGATACCAAAGATTTGATCGGATAAAATCAGATCGATCTCTAGATTTCGGTATGGATTTTGATTGTTGTGTATTTGCCAGAGAATCATGGAATTGGAAGAATACGTATTCTTCTGAATCCAAAATCTGAGATCCCTCGATCTCTTAATAACTGTAGGTTATTTAATTATTAATTTAAAACCAATTTACACATTAAGTCCTTCAAGTTTCAATAAATACAGTTTTGTCTGAAATAAAATTCTAGTGCATTTTCTTTGAAACAATTGGTTCAAAATAAATAATTTCCAAGCTCTATCCCATCAAGGCGACCGCCCCTTGGACCTCACTTCTTCCCCGTTAGTCCCGATGACATTCAAGCAAGCGTGCACTCTTGCTTGAATGACATACGCAATCGTAAATTACACTAAAATATCCAACAAAGTTCCTTGATTGTGAACATAAACCAGACTCAAGTCATAAAAAAAAGACCAATAATGGTGGAATGACCCTTATTGTGAGTTCGAGTCAGCATGGTTTTCTTGTATAAGTCATCCCCCTTTTTTTAGAATTCTTAACAATTAGCATTAAAAATTGCAATTTCTTCTATTTACCAAAAAGCGGGATGGGTATAACACTAGTTAATTTGGACCTTAAATTTAGTAAACAAGTCTCCAGCTTCTTTTAAATTGCTAGTCCATTGCAGTTTCCTAGTCCATTCGCTAAAGATTTGTGAATACTAGTTTGTTTTCAAATTTAGCGCAAGGTAACTAACTACCCATGAAAACCGACCCGATAATATGGTTCGGTTAGGAATTGATAAAAGGTTTACCTATGTGGTTTAATATTCTTCCAACTTTGACGGTTCCGATTCGAATCACCCCTAAATATCCAATACTATATCTGTTGACTAAAGTCATTGGCGATTTTAGTCACGTTCTCATGATCTCATCTGTCAGATTTGACCCAGAAATAATCCTGGCCGTTTTAAATAGACAATTTTCAAAGTGTTGCGATGATTTTTTAGCATGTCATGTATTTTATGAGCAGGGGCGGAACTAGAAATTTTTTTTAGGGGGTCCACAAATTTTTTTACGAAGTTACTAGCTTTAGATGTTTCAGTTTCATATAAACGTACATAAATAATTTTGGTCTATTACTTACCAAATAATTTTTAATGTAGACGCGCGTAGCGGCACGACATTCGAGTAAAGAAAAATAACCGACTAAAAAAATTCTACATGATTTGATAAAAAATTATGTACCGTAACATTGATAGCGATATTATAGTAAAAAAATAATAGTAAATGGATAAAAATGAAGAGAAAAGAAAATTTAACGCGAGAAAAAAAATAATATGACAAAATGTTTGCTTATTAAAAAAGTCTATATTTTTATATATTGTGTATATCATTATAAAAAGGGTCTAAGATTAATGTATTTGAAAAGAATAGGTCTATAATGAAAGTAAATAAAAAAAAGGTGGAAAATGAAGTACCTCATTTACTCTCCTCATTTATAGCACTAAAATTAATAAAGAAAGCTGAGAAAAATAAAAAAATGTTGAGCACAAGATTTGAACTTGCACCCCTTCAAAATCAAACAAGAGATCTTACCACTAGGCTAGTTGTTTACTTTGTTTTATTTTCACAAACTAAGTATTTATTAACTCCTCTTCACAATTTAAAAAAAAAAACCGTTCACATAATTTCGACTTTGCGTACGAGGTTGAGGAGGTCCGCGGGAACCCCTGGGCCTAATATAAATCCGCCCCTGTTTATGAGGTCAAGCCCATGTTTGTTTTCTTTTCGAATTCTACATTTGTTTTATTTTAAAGTATGTCAACTCCACCGTTCATCCTTTATCCAAATTATTTTGAAGTATATTAAAAACGATCAGCCTATTTTTTTAATACCATTTCAATCTAAATTCTATTTTTTTATTCTAGTAGGATACACAAGCGATATTGCGGTGACGACAATTAATCTACACATTACTTGTTTTATGTTAATTTATCATTTTTTATAGTGATATATTTTATTGTATATCTTTTAGTTTCTCATTTGTAGCATCCATGTAGTCTAATTATATCATGAGCGTTACAAGATCCTTTAAATTTTAATGAACACACAAATAAAGTTGGATGACTTGTCATAAATATGGTAATTTAAAAATTAATAACCAAATAAAAGAATAATAAAATATAAATTATAAATGTAATAATTTTAAGAGTTAATTTCATTTTTGGTCCCTGTGGTTTGGGCCATCTAACGCTTTTAGTCTAAAAGTTTAAAAAATCTGATTTTAATCCAAACTATTTCAATTTGTTTCAATGTTAGTCCAAAATCTAACTCCGTCAGGAATGACCGTTAAAAAAGGCTACAAGTGAGGGGTAATTTTGTCCTTTCACCCTTATTCTTTATAATTTTTTCTATGAGAACCCAACCCTAGTTCACCAAACCTCTTCAATGTTCAATCCTATCATCACCACCGTCTGTTTTATTTTGCCGGTGACAACCACCACCACTTGGACCACCATCATAGTCTCCGGCCACTGTTTCTGATAGTTTCTTACATGGGTACCGACGATGTAATTTCCACGACAGCATAGTTCCACTCCAAATCACGCCATCGGCAAAATAATTTCCACCGCCAATCGTTGAACATCACTCGAGTTCAAGGAGAGGTCGCAAATCCCTGTTTGCTGAAATCTTCTAACATTGTTTGTTAGTCTACCTTTTTCGGCCGATTTAGAAATCATTTCAAATGTTCAGAAATGGTTTTATTAAATTTTTCTTCTAGAGATGGAATTGACAATTTGATAGCAAGGCTAACATGACTAACACTCCCTGCAGTGTGAAGCAAATCGATATGCCAAAATGGGTGGGTCAGGGGTGATTATTTCCACGGCAAAATTGTTAAACAACGCACATCGACGGCACAATTTTCCGTTCCAAATCTCGTCATCCCATGATCCTTCAACAGAATCGCGGTGGCTCCGCCTGAAGAAAGTACATATTCACAGTCCTTCTTGATGCTCGCAACCCTAGTATCGACTCGTAATCGAAGCCATCCAGTGGTAACCCTTAAAACGATTTTCCCGTTTTTCACTCCAATGCCTCCCGCCGAATCGAAGCAGCTCTACGACAGTCCCCAAGCTTTGATTCAAGAGAATACAACGGGATCGATCCAGAACGGTGGTGGTTGCCACAGGATTTGGATTTCTCGTCGTCAAAATCAAAGGGAGCGGCCGGTGGCGGTGGGAACTATGTCGGCGATTCTGAGATTGGCCGGAGACGGAGGTTAGTGGTGGCGGTGGGATTGAAGAGAGAAAGGGGTGGCGGCGATTCTGGTATTCTGGGATTGAGGATATATTCTAGGGTTAGGTTTTTTTATTTTATATTTTTTATCAGAGAATAAGGGTATTTTTGTCATTTCATTAGATTTAACAGATTAAATTTAACGATGTTAAAAAAATGTCCGAAATTGAAACAAAAATGAAATGTTTGGATAAAAATCGAATTTTTTAAAATTTTGGACTAAAACCGTTAAATGACCCAAACCACATGGATCAAAAATGAAATTAACTCTAATTTTAAACTAAAAGTCTGCCTTAGCAACTTCCATTCATCCATTGTGATGTAAACAACAAAACATTCTTTTCCAAATTTTACCCTACAAATTCTCATTTATACAAATAGTTAAAATAATCGAATAAGAACATGTGAGTAAAATTCACAGAAAACGAGACGCATAAACATGAAGGTCTTATCAACTCAACGGATCCTCATTCACCCTTCAACTCAACTGGAATTGGATGTCTTATCTTCATATCCCGTCTCAATTTAAATGGACATTCAAAATGATAAAAAGAATTCGGTTCATAATATTCACATAAAAAAAAGTTAATTTACAAAATCATAAATGAAAGGATCATAACTTTTAAGTGCACTTTTTTTTTGAACGGCAAATTTGGATCACTGACGGGGACATTACACCACCCACCCGATCATCTCCAATTCCCATCAGGAGGAAACTCACCACTGGTGAGAAAACCCCCGGCCCAACTTGTAACCCCCATTTTTCTTCTTTTTGTTACAAGTGGGACTTGAACCCAAGACCTCCTCTTAAGGGGTCATACACCTTTGCCACTAGGCTAACTAAGTGCACTAACAGACCATTTCTGCATTTTTGTTTGAATTGAATTTATCATTTTAATTCAAGGGTGATGTTATTGCATAAGTTTAGTTCGGATAAAAAGGATAAGAAGGAATCATGACCCAAAATTTTCCTAGGTAGAATTAGAGAGAAAAACTAAAGAAAACAATAGATAGAAGGGTATTTTTGACTTTTTATCAAATTCCCTCCATTTTTTAAACCTTCATAACTCTTAGATACGACATTATTTTTTTAAACAAAATTACACCATAAAAACGAGCGTTTTTTATCTTTAAAACGCGTACAGTGTTGTTATATATAAAATTAAATTCTTTTTACTTTTTCGATTATATCAAAATGTTCAGATCATTATGTCATTGTGTCAAAATTTTTAGATCATTGTGTCATATTGTGTCAAAAATGTTCAGATCGTTGTGTCATATTGTGTCAAAAATGTTCAGATCATTGTGTCATATTGTGTCAAAATGTTCAGATCATTGTTTCATATGTTACCAAAAAACGAAAGAGTATTTAATTTTATATATAGCAACACTATATATACTTTTGACACGACGACACAATGATCTGAATATTTTGACACAATGACACAATGATCTGAACATTGTGTCAAAAATCGAAAGAGTAATTTTGTTTTCATTTTTTATATAGCAACACTATACGCGTTTTAAAGATAAAAAAATGCTCGTTTTTATTGTGTAATTTTTCCAAAAAAATAATGTCGTATGTGAAAGTTATGAATGTTTAAAAAATGGGGGAAGTAGATAAAAAATCAATAAAAGTGGCTAAGACTAAAATACTCATCTTTCCTTTTTTATTAGATCAAGATTCGAATGGCTGAAATTCCTTCTTATCTTTCTTACCCAAAACAAACTTTTCAATTTAAACTTATGTTTCTGTAAATATATTCAATTTAGTTTTGTAAGTTTTCTTCACGCATTGGGATGGAAAATCTGTATACAAGTTCACGCTAATTACTCCAATTAGTTAGTCAGTTCGATAACAAACACCTAAGCACCCCTCAAAAGTTTGACCTTATCTATCTACTAAGTTTGTAACCCGTGTGATACACGTGATCACATGACATCAATTGAACATAAACATGACATAAAAAATTATATACGATGAAAAACTTTCAAAAAATAAAGAAAGAAGTAATTAAAATTAAGTAAAAAAAGAACCGTAGACTGGTTTTACATAATCGGGTCCGAAAGAATATAGTTCTGTTGGTTGTCTAGTATTTGAAAAATGTTTGGACCATCTGTTAAAAATGGACCAAATGTGTTTGTAACGTTTATAATATAGAAAGATATATATAAGTTACTAGGATAGAACCCGTATGTTATACGGGTTGAATCATTAAAAATATATATAATTGATCATTCATGCATACTCTTTTTATTACCAGAATAACGTATTACATTATATTAAATAAAAAGCTAAAGTTATAATTATAATATGGTATTGGGTGAATTTACTCTCTTATAAAAAAACATATTTAGGGCATGTCTCTACTTGATATTTGGAAAATGCAAGATAAACGTGATCATGTTTAAAAAAATAATCAAACCCTTAATAACAACTAACGTGAATTATGAATTAACAAACTTGAGACTTTAAGTCTGTATAATAAGTTAGATGAGTATTAAGTTTTATCAAAATTATAATGAACACATTTTAATTGTTGAATATAAAATCTAAATTATAATCAAAAGATTATAATGTTATCAATAAAAAAAATGTTATGTTGATATACATTAGAAAACTTACAATTGTATTAGTTGCGATGTCTACAATTTTCAAATTGGATGAACATGGCTTATTTGATATGGTAGGAAAAACTATTTAATATTAGATATTATGAACATGATTTTTGTTGCTTATAAATTTCTCTATAAATAGTATCACTCACAACGCAACGCTGATTAAATTTCTAAAATAGTATTAGTATTCATTAATTAAAAATATTATATATGATTTGCTCAATTATATTTGAAAACGCCCTAAATAAGTGTTTATTGATATTTTATAAGTTTCTAAATATTTTTTAAAATAAAAATAATAATAGTTAAAAAATTAAATAAAAATAAGATGTAAATAAATTTATGATTGTCATAATTCCATAAATATAAATAGATAAAAATATACCATGATTATAAAATAGAATATAATTTCCAATAATAAATAATTTATTAGGGAGTAGATATGGGAGGGAAAACTTTTGTAAGAATGAATCTAGTGTTGACATGTGTCAATAATTGTAATTGTTTATTAGAGTAGGAAGATAATACGAAGACAATGAATAGTTAACATTTATAAATCCCTTAACACTTCTTATGGATGTTGTTTAAAATTTTTGTCATTAATATTCTCAAAATAAAGTGCAGGTGTAAATGACTTTGATATGGTCAATTGTACTGTTTTGTTCAACAATTCTATGGATCTCAGAACTTTTATTTTTGTTCAACTGTTTTCGAATTGAAACATATGAATTATTTTCCTCAGATTGAATTGTGAGGCCTGAGGGATTAGTCTCTGGAACATTTGTCCTTACTACACAATGTGCACATTTCTAACACAATGAGCAATCAGAATTTTATCATTTTCAAAGAGCCAAATGTAGATAAACATTGGATCTTTTCTTATCAACTCTTTGAGTTTGTTAATTTTACAATGGGTTAGAAATCTTAATGAGATGGAATTGATATAATAAAAAACTGTAATATGAATTGTCAATGGGCATGACTATTTGCTCTTTTTTGGACTTTGGATCATGTATACCAACTCCCATCTGATACAAAGTTACAAACAATTCATAAGTAAATGACTTAAAATTTCCACTTTTATAAATAAGAACTGTCATATAAACCAAGCATAAAATCTAAAGTTGAATAAACAAACCGAGTTACATAATAATATTCAAGAATCCTCATACGGGTAGTCTACAAAATTCTTGATGTTCATCTGCGTTGAGATGACCAAATGTATGGGTTGAATAACCGGTCATTATACATTTATAGTCAAAACAGGTAAATTTAGTACTATTTATTTATTAACTAATTGTTTTGTCGGTATGATAGATCGACTATATGATAGCGGAAGCAGATAAACAACCTTAATCTATGTTAAGAAGAAACCCTAGAAGCCAAACCCGGCTCTAGAAAAACCCTTTGGATAAAACTCTCCAAAGAAAATACTTTATTATCATGAATCTTAACCCCCTAATAATGAATTACAAAGGTTTTTAAATAGACAAGTAGAAACTTGAAAAACAAGATAATAATTAATAAGGAAACTATTTAATAATAATAAACAACTAAATAAAAGATAGGGTTGCATGTTCCACATACGAATCATCCGGATCCATATCATTCTCCCCGTCTTCGAAAAAACTCGTCCTCGAGTTTTAACGACGAAGAAACTCATCAAAGCCACCCGGATCAAATGTAACATCCTTGCATCTCTTGATCCAAACCGTCACAACTAAGATCACCACAACCGATTCATTAAATTTATCTTTACATGTCGCTTGAGTCGGCTTCAAACGAACATCATTATAGCGGGCGGGTCCCGGATCTATTGGGTTACAGGGCCGGCCGTCCCACATCCTTATCCCTCTCACCCTCTTTGAAAAAGACTCGTCCTCGAGTCTTGAGAACGTCGAAGAGATCACCGTCAATTTTGAAACGTACACCACCTCGAGCCAACACATTCATACCAAGAATAACTTGATCTCTTTCCAAAAATATATTCGCTCCAAATTTGAAGTTGATCCACATGCCAAAATGTAGGAAATTCACATTCTTAACTAAATATTCTTGAGACCCATTTGAATTCCAGTTGTGTTCTAGATTTGCATTTGATTTGAGCCATCGACGTGATTGAAGACTCATACGAGCAAATCCATATCCACATATGTGATAATGCTTATAAAAAAGTATCAAATTCAAAACATTAAAATGTTGACTCTTTGCATGAATATTCTCTTTTGCCGATTGAGTCTAATTTTGAAAACCCAATCTCGTAAGTCAAAACTAATTCCTGTGAGTCAAAATTTTGAAAATTCGTTCCCAATGTTTGTGGATACCATAAAAAATATGGAACAAGAACCCATCTTGTACGCCAATATTTACGAAAGTCCTGTACCATTTGAATTTTAAAATGCATAGAAAACTGACGAACTTGGATGCAAAAAAGGGTTACCGGATCGCAATGATTTGAAACTGTAGATCGAGATTGATAAGAAAAACTCATCGATGACTTATAATTATCATTAGCCTCTTCTACCCGATTGTCACATCGACTTGTAATCCAACCAAGAAAGGTTTGTACCAAAAGACACTCTTCTACGTTGGGAATCATGTCGTCTTCATCATATCGAGGTTCTTGATCGAGCGGATTCTTCTCCTCGTTCTCATCGTCCCAGACGATGAATCTCAATTCAGTTTTCTCCAAACACTCTTCTTCATCCCCGTACACATCATACACGGGAGGAAGATCATAGATAACGCCCACATTGGTAGGATGCTCCTCATCCCCGGTTGACTCGTCCCAGACGGGTTTTGCCGGTTCCATTTCCTGCCATGTTGACGAGGCTTTAAGATCTCGGATCCGTTGCTTGAGTCGTCAGATCTCTTGTTGTAACTCGAGGTCTTGGACTTTTCGGCGGAGTCGCTTGATCTTTTCTACATCTCGGGGGTCACGGTGATAGTCGACATTGCCTCCGGCGGCGAATTTACGTCGATGATCACAGTGATTCCACCGATCCATGGCTCTGATGCCAAATGATAGCGGAAGCGGATAAACAATCTTGATCTATGTCAAGAAGAAACCCTAGAAGCCAAACCCAGCTCTAGAAAAACCCTTTGGATAAAACTCTCCAAAGAAAATAATTTATTATCAAAAATCTTAACCCCTAATAATGAATTACAAAGGTTCTTAAATAGACAAGTAGAAACTTGAAAAACAAGATAATAATTAATAAGGAAACTATTTAATAATAATAAACCACTAAATTAAAGATAGGGTTGCAGGTTCCACATACGAATCATCCGGATCTGTATCTATAGAGGAGTTCTGTTGTGGATTTTGGCAGCCAATATCCGAAGGAAGTCCATTATATCGGTGCACCGAACCTTTATTTTTAAAAGGAGAAATACCTTAACTTTAACGATTTTGCCAATTGAACCCAAAGCATGAAAACGGAAACACGGCCTACTTTTAAAAGGTGATTTCTGCCGCGTTTCAAATTTTAGAAGAGTCTTCCACTTCTGTTCCGCGACTGGTTATGAGGCGAACGACTATTGAATGTGATCGGAATGCTGCAAACAAACGGTTGATGAACGATTATTTTTCAAAAATACCTCTTTACGACGAGGGGACGTTTCGTAATCGTTTTCGGATGACTAAGCGTTTGTTCTTACGTATAGCTCATGATTTGGAAGAAAAATATATTTTTTTTCCAGCAAGGGTGTGACGCAAGTGGAAAACTTGGATTTACATCTATTCAAAAGTGCACATCGGCGTTACGAGTTCTGGTATACAACAACACTATGGACAAAAGACGAATACTTAAAGATGACCGAGAAAACCACAAGAGACACTTTGGAGCATTTTAGTCAGGTATATTTATTATTTATTTAGAAAATAATGTTTATATTTATTTAAGCTTTTTAATTTATTATTGTTTACTTAGGAAATAATGTTTATATTTATTTAACCTTTTTAAATTATATATTATTTACTTAGGTAATAATGTTTATATTTGTTTAACCTTTTTTAATTTATTTATTATTTACTTAGGAAATAATATTTATATTCTTTTTTATTGGAAATTATGTCCTATTTTATATCATGATATATTTTTATTTATTTATATTTATGAAATTATGACAATTATATATTAATTTACATCTTATTTATATTTAAAATTATTTTTAACTATTATTATTTTTATTTTAATAAATATTTTGAAAACTTATGAAGTACCAAAACTCTTATTTACCGTGTTTTCAAATATAATTGAGCAAATCATATTTAATATTTTAATTAATGAATACCTAATATAGATTTCACAAATTAGATGAACATTGTGGATAATACTATTTATAGAGGAATTCATAAACGACAAAATCATATTCATAAGGCTATGTATAGTGGGTGTTAACCCCCACTTGAAATCCGAAGATAGCGCCCCATAGCCCCCGCTACCACCCCCTGGGGCACTATGGGCCCCATGAAGCTCGACTGCGTGACCACAATAGCACCATTGTTTTTGTGTTGCCCAAGAATTCTAGTCGTTGAACGTCTAGATTGTCACACTCCAACCGACGGCGAAATATGCCAGGGCGCAATGATTGTCTAGATGCTCATGACAACTAAAATAAGTTGTAATACTTAAACATGCCCTTTTTCATAAATCAATTGAAGATATTGTACAATAATATTAAACATGCAGAAATACATATCAAACTGATTTAAAGTCTTTAATTTAGGTCCACCAATCCTATTGTGAACACATCAAAGCTCAAACATTTATTCCTGTAACATGTATAAAATCAAGTGTTAACTACAAAAGTAGTTGGTGAGTAAACACAAGGTTATAAAATATATTTTAACACATGCGATATATGTGATAAGAGATACATTCAGCTTTACTGTCAACCAGTTAATGAAAATCATAACAAACCTTCAATCACCTAGACTTCACATCATAATTTCCTCATATAGAGGTAGACTGGCACATAAGGATCTCATACAGAGGTAGACTGGCATACAAGGAGGTAGTCTAGCGCATAGAGATTCTCATAAACAATTCCACATATAATTCATTCAATCAACATATAATCGCATAACGTTTAGAGAAATAATTTTGAATAAGGATACATGTTACACCCCAAAACGTTTTAAAGATAATGCATGTATGATTTCTCACAACTCGGATTATCATTCTAAGAATCACCATTAGAAATGATAATACGAATTGAATAGTTATAACCAACAGTATTAAAGGAGGGGGGGGGGGGGGATTTAGTGGATCTCACAACGCTGATTATCATTCTAATGAATCACCATTTGAATGATAATACAAGTTGATCATTTAGGCATAATCCCTAATATTTAAAGATGGGGTTTAGTGAATACTCGCCTGATAAGTAGATCGGAAACGAGAGATATAACCAATCGCGAGAGATAACAACTTGGAGATTATCCTAACGAAACAAAAATGCTAAATGAACATGGGGGATGATGATGACTATAGTTCTAAGGATACGAGGAACTTAAGGAGAGTTATGTCTATTGAACATGGGGGATGATGATGACTATAGTTGTACAAGAGTCTTCCACTTCTGTTCCTCGATCGGTTTTGAGGCGAATGGCTACTGAACGTGATCACAATGCCGCAAACAATCAGTTGATGGACGACCATCTTTCAAAAAAGCCGATTTACGACGAGGAGACGTTCTCTAAACGTTTCCAGACGAGTAAGCGTTTGTTCTTACGTATAGCTCATGATTTGAAAGAAAGATATATTTTTTTCAACAAAAGTGTGACGCAAGTGGAATGATTGGATTTACATCTGTTCAAAAGTGTACATCGGTGTACGCGTTATGACATACGACAACACTACGAACATCAACGACGAATACTTAAAAAATGACTGAGAGGACGACGAGACACATTGGAGCATTTTACTCAAGGTATATTTACTACATATTTTGGAAATAATGTTTACATTTATTATTTATTTAGAAATAATGTTTACATTTATTTAAGCTTTTTAATTTTTTTTATTTATTTCAAAGGAATTGAATAATTATACGGGGGACACTATTTACGAAAGCCAACATATATGAGCAGTATGAGCAAGTTCATGGTCTACCAGGCATGATTGGTAGCATAGATTCAATGCATTGATATTGGGATAACTGTCCCACCGCATGGAGAGGCCAACACATAGAAGACCCAATAGTTATTCTATAAGCCGTATGTTCAAATGATCAGTATATTTGGCATGCGAAATTTGGTGTAACCGGGTCCAACAATAACACCAACGTGTTGGAGGGGGTCTTAAGTGATTGAGGATTATGTATCGGGTAGGGTAATAAAAGCAGGATTTTATGCTAATAATATTACTACCCACACGTATATCTTTGGGTGACGACATATATCCAGAGTACTCATCATTGTCAAGATTTTTTATGACCCCATTGATCAGAAAGAAAATACTTCAAGAAAGGTCCAAGAGTCCGCAAGGAAGGACATTGAGTGCTGTTTCGGTAATCTTAAAAAGAAGTAGCATTTTGTGAAAAATCCTTGACGATTATGGACAAAGGATAAAATGACAGACTGTATGCGTGCTATTATTATCATGCATAACATGATCAAGGAGGACAAAGGAAAAACGATATGTGCGGACTTTCGTATTGAACACGTGCAGGAACTGCCATATACGGCAATGGAACAACGATTGGAAAACTCAGCGATGATGCGTTCTAGAGAAACACATATATAACACTTTGAAAGCCGATTTAGTTGAGCACACATATCGGTTTTCCATTTGACTCCGTGAACGAAGTTGATGAAGAGAATGATGACGGTGAAGGCAATGACGACGATTACGACGATGTGCAAGGCGATGATTAGTTTTTTTTTTATTCTTGTTATGTAATTTATAACTACGTTTTTATTTAAGTTATTTTATTTAAATTGAAAAAAATAATTGTGTAATGATTGCATGGGGCTTTATGAGGCTTTAACCACTACACCACTTTATGTGATCAAATCCCTTGTCACATTAGGTGCCACATGACAGAAAACGTCAAAGAAAAAAGCTTTAATAAGCTTGACCATTGCACATAGTATTACATAGTATTAGTAGCAACAACACCAAACATTTGAGTAGTAATTGCATTTTGGTACTAATAGCAACAAACATATGTGACATCATCAACAACAATATGACATCACTAATAGCAACAAACAGTTAAAGCGGCAAGTGCACCATCTAGGTGTTAATTACAGCAGTCGTTCAGGGCGCACGCACAGATGCTCGAGTGCATTAGGTTAAAGGTAACGGTAACGTTGCACTCTACCCCCTCCGTCGCATCCACCACCACACGACCCTTTTGATGTTTCTGGACATCCCGCATCGCCACTTCACCCTTTCCCCCGTGTTTTCTTCTCTTCTTTCCTTCGTTCTGTGGCCTCCTTCCCTGACCCACACATCACCCGGGGTCCCTACTTTTATTTGACTCAAAGATAATCGCTATCTTAAAAGACTCCCACTTATATGTGACTCACAAGTTCCACTTACCTCTATATGGGACAAGTTATCTCATCTCCCCTCAATTTTCAAAGTTTGATCTTTGATATATTATATTGTTTTTAGAGGCTTTGATTTGTTGTCATATATATAGTAGAAAATAAACCCAGAAAATAATAACTTCACTAATAATATTTATAATATTTAAATATAACTATGGGTGATCCAGACTTTTTTAAGGATAAAAAATCCCATTTTATCTACTTTACTCTTAGATAAATATCTTATTTTCACCCATCTAAAGCTTAGAAACACGTCATAAATATCAATAGTCTCCACTAACACAACACATCCAATGATTCAACCGTCCACGCCGCTCCATAGTCAAGAGTCAAGACTACCTAAAAAGCTTGATTAGCTATACTTAAATCATCTTCCTCCTCCACCTAAAATTAAAAAAAATATATATAGTTAAATCCAAAATGAATAAACTTAAAAGGAAATCGATAAACTCTGTTAAGTATATTAATACCGATTTTAAACTTTGTCTTTAACAGTGGAGAATCCAAACTATAAATCCAGAAAACAGTAAACGACAAACCCGAATCTACGAAACCGTTGATCTGTTAGACTGTTAGTGATGATATCTTATTTGATGGGTTTATGTTTTGTTGTAGAGAAGGAGAAAGGTGGTGGTTTTGATTACTATATATCAGGTCGACGGTTTTAAATATTACATATTGTTGTACTAATAATTTAATATTAGGTGGTGCCTAACAAAACATAACATGATGTTTTAGTCATACGTTATTGACTTTTTTGAAGACTTGAACATGAGTTGTGTAAAAATAGCTAGGTTTATTTATACAAGGTGGTGGTGAGCTAAAAAAATTGTAGTAAAAATGGTGTATATATACATAAAATTTATATTTCTAAATTATATTAGGGAAAACACAAAGTTATTAATAGACAATGTATGAAATAGTTTGATATTATCAACGCTAATTATTAATTATGTTTGTTAACCAAACAAAACAAAGAGATCATTACATGCAAATCTTTCGTCAAAACCCGTTTATTTAATCAAAGCCGACACTTGATCATTTTCGTTTAAACCACCAAACTACCTTTTACCTACTAGCTAAATATCTTGATATTTGTCATCCATGTGGGTCTCACCTTCACAAAAATATCTAGATATTATCCAAAGATGTAATGAAATATGTCATTTTCTTACATATTTAAACAACCCCTAAGGATGGGGACCCCTAAGGATGGGGGTATGGTTGTTTAAAAAAAATTGAATCATACTTTTCAACCAATTTGAGAAGAGAGAAGAAGTTTGTAGAAATGGAGGGCATGGTTGTAGAGTGATTTGTAGGTAAAATTTGATTGTTTTGTGAAGTGGGGACCACACCATCACACACATACTCTTCGGTAAGCATCGTCATGTTTTTGCCGAAAACCCTTGGAGTTTGCCGATGCCACAAGGTTGCCAAAGAGGGGGGAGTGGGTTACCGCAAACTTGCCGAGAAAAATTGGGTTTGCCGAGGGGTATACCAAAGGTATACCCCCACCCTAAGCAGGGAAAATCACTTTCTGGTCATTGGCCACCTATCAGTTACCCAAACAACCATTGACTTATTAATTTTCTAGAATAGCCATTACCTATAAAACTGGCGTGAATGGATAGTGCGAAATCAGACTTAAGCGCGAGAAGTGAAATTCCCATTTTATTTCATATATTTTTTGTAATTTTATATATTTTAATTAATTAAGTACCTCAATGTGTTTTATGCTAATAACTTATATTTAGTGATCTTTTAAAAAAATCTAAATACACACTCGTTCATAATTTTTTTAAAAAACATTTTAACCTAAGTTTTATTAAAAACGGAGTTCTTTTTGAAAAAAAAAAATTAAGTCTAGTAACCGATTGTTTAAACATATAAGTCTCGTAACGAGAGTTGGAGATCTTAAAAATAGAAAAATAGCCTGACTTAAAAATTGGAGTGGATGATCGATGCGAAACCAAAAAGCAGCGAGAAAGGAAATGTTAAAGTACAATTCAATTTTTTTTATATTTACACTTTTACTATTTAATTAATTAAACCTCTTAGCACATTTTTAGTTAATAATTTGAATTTTAAATTTTTTTAAAAGAATATTAAATATACAATAGTTTATAGTTTTTTTTTCCTGAACATTTTAACCTAAGTTATATAAAAAACAGAGTTGTCTTGAAGAAAAATTAAGTTTCGTAACCGACTTCGTATAATTTCTAAAAAAATAATGAGAGTTAGAGAAAATGTATATACTGATTGGTTATAATTATAATAAAGCAACAAGCTATAATAAATAGAGTCTTCTAGTTGGTGATAATGTGTAAATAATTAAATAAAAAGGTTTTTTTTAAACGAATTTCACATTCGAAAGTTTCGTATAAAGGATAAGACTTAAACGTTTTAAACAATAATATATAAAAAATATAAAAGTTAAAACGTTTTTTTAGATAGTATAAAATTTATAACGTTAAAAACAACAATCTATAAATTTAAAACAATAATATATAAAAAATCTAAAAGTTAAAACGTTTTTTAAGATAATATAAAATTTATAACGTTAAAAACAACAATCTATAAATTTAAAACAATAATATATAAAAAATTTAAAAGTTAAAACATTAAAAAAATATATAAAAAAGGCTTATTTTATTTCACTAAATTTTCAAATTTTTTTAAATCAGCGTGAAACTTTCATTTTTTTAAAGCGACGCTAAACTTTAATATAAAGATCCCAAAATGTCTTGGTCAAAGTTGTAATCAAATTGTTCATCTTTTAAATTGAACGATTCATTAAATGGGTAATTTAAATCGGGGATATCGTCTCTACCAGGATTAGAAAACAGGGGAGGGGGGGGGGGGTGGGGTTTGTGCAAAATTTTTCTAATTGTTGGACACCCGGACTACTACCGACACCAGCTTCTTCAGTAACATATAATGTTAAGATGGTGTTTGAATCTTTCATAACAACATTTAAAAAACTGAAAATATCATTCTCATCCACAATATCAATTGAATGAGTGTAGGATGGCATTTTGAATGAAAGACGAATATGATTTTTGAAACCACATTTTTCTGAGAGATAAATCAACAAATCTTTGTACGTAATATTAGTAGGCAAAGACAAATGGCGTTTCAAACATTTACGTTTGAAGGGAACGTATTCTTCAACACCATTGACATACTGCCATTTACCTCCATTACATACAATGATATTACAAGCCATTGGTGAGTGAAAAGTGGTGGATGATAAAGGGGTGAAGTTGTGTTATGAAAAGTGGTGGATGATTATTGGGTGAAAAGCCATTGGTCCTAGGGGTGTTCATAAACCCGGAAAATCGGACCAACCCGTTTAAACCGGACAAAAAAACGGTTTGGGTTTGAATTTTTATAAATGGTCTGAGTTGTGGACAAAAAATTTAAAACCTAGGTCCAACGGTCCGGGGCGCGGGTTGGCATTTTAAAACACGGGTTCAACCCGGACCGGCTCACTAATCTTTAGTTTAACTATTTATAATATTATATATATTATATAATACATATTATATTAATCTTTAATTTAATTAACTATTTATAATACATATTATATTAATCTTTTAATTTAATTAACTATTTATACATCAGACGAAAATTTTAGTTGAATGAATGAATGGTACCTTTGATTATCGTATACAACTATACATATTAGAAACTTATTAGAAACTTAGAATGAATAAGGATTTGAATATTAGCTTGTTTTAGATAAGGCAAAGTATCGGTTGTTCCATAAAAAAATTAGTAGAATGTATACATATTAAAAACAGAGCATTCACAATAGCTTCCCCGTCTTCATCCCTATAATTTATAATTTTATCATTACTTTTTCTCTCTCTTCCACTCACAACCACAATTAAATAATACTTTTTGTACCCTTATCATTAAACAACACCTAAGTTTCAAGTCCGATTTTCTCAATTCAGTTATAATGCACATGTGTAGTGTAAATTTAATCAAACATAAAGTGTAGTGCACATGTGCAATTATCTAAAGACTACCTTTATTGTATTAATTTAGATGTGATGAGCGTGTGTAGAGTGTATTTTTTTTATTATCAAAATCCATGTATAATGCACATGTGCATTAAACTGACGGGTGTCGTGCACTTAATTGAATAATACCTTACACTGGTTCGATGTTATCAGTATGTAAGCTTTTATGTAGATAGATGTTCTATTATCGTTGAATCGTGATCTTTCAGACAAATACAGATGTGTATTTACATCGTTCGTAATGTAAGTGCTACGTTATTGCTCCAAATGATTCTATTTTGTTTAAATCGGTAAAAATTGTATCTATTACATAACTTTTCGATGTAGAATGTGCACTAATACCTGCTTCAATCGTCTCTAAAGAGCTCTGATTGCTCCGTTTTCCTACTTCAATCGTCCCTCCAGTCGTCGTTGTTGATAGATTCTTGAGAGAGAGGGCATGTGTCTGAGGTAACTTAGGGTTATTCTTTGGTGTGTGAAGTATGTGTGTCTATTTTTGATTTTTTTGATATTTCCACAATTTCCCCTCCGTGTAATTTAGATGAATTTAGATGAAAAATGTAAATACTTTACAGTTTCAGTCCATCCTTTTAAAAAAACTTGTGTTTAGGTTTTTATAAAAACTCGTTTTCATGGTCAAAACTTTGCGCCTTTTAGAGTGGGAAACGGTCACAGTGTGTGGAATCATATTGTTAATGTTATTGCTAAGGCCCACGAGTTAAATTTTATTCCTAATAGTAATACGATTAGAAAAGTTGCGGGGAATGATAATAGTTTTAGGTTTTGGAAGGAGGTTTGGCTTGGTGGTTCATCTCTTCAGTTCATGTTTCCTGGACTTTTTGCATTTTCCTTGAATAAAGAAGGTCTTAGTTTCAATTTTCGGGATGGTGATTCTTGGTCGTTGTTTTAATGTAGATCGGCGAGGGGAGGAGTCGAGCAATCTCAATTGTCCGACTTTTTGGCTTTGTTCGAGCATGTTGATATTGGGGTTGAAGGTGAAAAATGGTGTTGGTCTTTGGATGGTGATTCGATTTTTTGGTTAGAGATATTCGTAATCACATTGATCGGTTTTATCTTTCGATGAGTGATTTTGCAACTATATACAATAGGTTCGTTCCTAAAAAAGGTTAACATTGTTATATGGAAACATTTTTTTGGTTCGCTTACCGACTCGGTTGAATCTCTCACATCGTGGGATAAATATCCCATCTACCTTATGCCCTAGTTGTTCAATCCATATGGAATCTTCATCACATGTTTTCGGGAGTTGTGATTTGTTTGTTTAAGTTTTGGCACGTATCTCGGCTCGGTTAGATGTGGATTGCTTGATATCGTCTTTTCCTCGTTCTTTGTTTTATGCCATCGAGGACTACAAGGTGTCTAGGAGTAAAAAAAGATGTGATTTTATCCATTCTTTACATGGCTTGGTTGATGATTTAGAAGACCAAAAACTTGTTCGTTTTTTCAACCAAGCAAAATCCGGAATGGCGAGATTTTTGATGCGATTGGTTTTTTTTTCTTCTTGGTTTACGAATATGAATCGTAAGATAAACATGGGATTATTGACTTTTTAACCCTTTGCTTTCGATGTACTTTTTCCTAACTCTCTTTGAGTTAGTTTGTTTATAATATATTATAACGTCGTTTAAAAAAAAAAGATATTTGTCAAGTTTATCATATAATTAGGTATATTTAAATTTAAATCGTTTTTAATTATACACTTTAAAGCCCTTTATAAACCTTAATGTATTCTTCTATTATGTTACTACAATTGTTATGTCCGTGTTCATTATTTTTTAGACTTAACAATATGAATTTAAAACTATTTTACTCAAGTAAAAGA